>CM048745.1:562596215-563248159 GCA_026315105.1 Locusta migratoria
ATCTATCACAAATTCTTCAAATTTGCTCAGTATTTCTATGACAACATATGCTGCATAGGGTGAGGTCAGGAGTCTCCCAGCACATAAATACAGATTTCACTGAAGAGCCAACAATACCACACATAGAATGGTTGCCAAATGGTGAAAAAGTCTATTGCAGAATGAAACTTTTCACTCTGCAGCAGAGTGTGCGCTGATATGAAACTTCCTGGCAGATTAAAATTGTGTGCCAGAACCAGGACTTGAACCTGGGACTTTTCACAGGCAAGCGCTCTACCGACTGAGTTACCCCAACATGGCTCACGATGCCGCCTCACAACTTTACTTCCACCAGTACCTCGCCTCCTACTTTCTAAACTTCGCAGAAGTTGCCCACGAAAGGCAAAGTTCCAGGTTCGAGTCCTGGTTTCAGCACACAATTTTAATAAGTCTAATGCAGTTTTAAGGTATATTCTACTTTTAAAGCATCTTTTTTTTTTTTTTTTTTTTGTCTGTCTGAGAACACAAACTCACCAGGTGCATAAAAGCGTTACCTCACTGACAGGTTTAATTCTTGGTGAAAACTAAACCCCAAAGTCTCCAACCAAGAATCAAATACTAGACACAACAAAAATATTTACAGATGGAAGGAGTTGGAAACAAGATTTCAAAAAGGCATCATTGTTAAAAATATCATGAAGTCGTGGTAATAGAAAGAAAATAATAGCATGAAATTCTAATCAGAATGTTTGCTATAATTAGATTTTGGACAGAACAAAATTTCATGTTATGTAGCCACAGGGAAAATGACACCACTGCCAATAGAGAATGTTTTAGACCTGGTGCATCTATTGGCAAAATATGATCCTGTTCTCAGAGAACACTAGTAAAAATAAAAATTGGCCCAAAAAAATTAAATTACCATCAAATGGGGTGATTTCAGGCAGTTTTGAGATTATTTTCACTATAACTTTCGTATGTTTTGTCAGATTTCATTGTTCTTAATGGAATTGGTGGGGTATGTGTATAATCAGTAAAATATCCCAGAAACAGAACGTCCATGTGCATCTACTTTTGCCTGAGACAGACAAATAAACTGTCCGAAATCACCCCATGTGTATTTTCAATCTCTGTCTGGTATTTGAAGTGTATGGGGTGATATCAGACACAAGTTGACTTTTTTTAAATTATATTTTCTTTCTGTTTGATTCTAGTGACTTTTAACATATTTTAACGACGACCATCATTAAAATAAGGTTAAGGACTGAGATAAGGAATTTTATTTATTAAAGGCTTTTCTGTACATTAATTTGCCAAACTGAATATCTCAAATGGATTTCTTTAAAATTTCTGGGTCATAATTAGATCGATCTTGAACACCTTTCTTACTTTTATACATTCTCAGCATTGTCCGAAATCACTCCACAAAGTACAAAATTTCACAGAAACCTCTGTTACTTTGAAACTTTACACATATCTCATGACAAAGAGATTCAAAACTTCCCAAAGTGCCACAATTCACTGATCTCATTGCTAACTGAAGCTACAATATTTTCCGCCAGTCACAACAACAGAAAGTTTCCACTGCATAACACAGTGAGAACTTTCGACTATGAGACTGACCAACTGATTATTGCATCGGTAAACAATTGATTCAAATGTGGGAGTGTGGGATGCGGAAATTACAGTCTTGTGCATTAAATAAGCAACACACCAAGGTGGAAATTTGCGCTAATTCCTTGCTATGCAGCGGGAAAGAGAAGATAAACCATATCATCCGAAATCACCCCAGTGTCTGAAATCACCCCATTTGATGGTACTTGTATGTCACCAGAAATTCAAAACAAGTCCATAGACATTTTAGGGAATAGACTTTGCTAAAAACTCATAGGTGAAATTCAAAAGGGCAAGTATTATTCCAAAATATTTGAAAGTACATGGGATATTTCTCACTAAGGTCAGAAAAGCTGAGAAAGCTGACTGAGAATGGAAGTACAAGATTTCACTGGATCAAAGAACAAAACTGCAGAAGTTATTGGTGAGACGATTGTAAGCAAGCTCAATGCTTATGGCCTTAACAATATAAATTTTAAGAGGCAAGGTTACAGTAATGCTCCTAAAATGGCCAGAAAACAGACAAGTTTGCAGCAATTAGTAAAACAAATGAACTCCAACTTTGTTCCCTGTCAAGTCCTCATTGAAGATGATTTACTTGTGCACTTTTACATTTCTGACTTTTGAGCTATAAAATAATAAGTTTAATTGGCTGTTTGGTGGTTTGGGGCAGGGGGAGCAAATTGCCTAGGTCATCAGTACTTGGTGAGGAGGGGAAGGGAAAGGAAATGCAGTCTAGGGAGTAAAGAAGGAAGACAGACTACATTATCTCAGGACCCTGTGCTCTCTACACATGTACTGGCAGAAGAACCATGAACCCCCTGGGGGAGATAAATTTATTTCAATAAGTTGGTCAACTCAGTAACATAGGGAGATCAGCATCTTCAAAATGAAAGTAATATCTGTGGGAAAGAGATTTAAACAGATTGAGTGCCAAATAGGAGTAACAACATTAGAACAGGTAGACAGTTTCATGTACCTGGGATGTATTTTTTCACAGGATGGCAACATAGTGAAAGAACTGGACTTGAGATACAGGGAAGCTACTGCAATATAATGAGGAAATCAAAGAAAAACTGGGAATGAACACCATAGATGAAGTAGTTAGAGCAAACAAACTCAGATGGTGGGGTCATGTTAAAATGGGAGAAGCCAGGTTACCTAAGAGACTCATGAGCTCAGCAGGGGAGGGTAAGAGGAGTTGAGGTAGACCAAGAAGAAAGTACTTATATTCAGAGCAGAATGATTTTGAAGTAAAAGGCATAACATCAGACAAGGCATCAATGTTAGCATTGAATAGGGGATCTTGGAGGAATTTTATTAGAGGTACTATGCTCCAGACTGAACGTTGAAAGGCATAATCAGTCTATAATGATGATGATGAAATGGTTCACATATGATAGTAACAGACGGATGACATGTAATAAGCAGAGTGAGATAAATGGCAGGCAGTACTGTATGTATCTCATAAGAAATTCTTCCAGAATAGTAAGTAAATAACATAACTGGCTGATACTGGAAGACCTAGTGTTCCAAACCTTTGAATTTGAGTTATAAATTTTAAAAAAACTATAATTCAGATTACATTTTACATCAATAAAAATGAGCTCTCAATAACAAGCTATCATTCAGTTATTTCCGATATTTAATTACAATACTAGTTAACAAAACACAAAGAAAATTAGAATGTTTGATTAGTGCTATATGGGTGACCTACCTGGAATGATTCAGCTGACGTGGTCAGTCGAGTAGTGGTAGTCAGACAATTCAGTAAGATTCATGGGGTGGCTTTTGAGTTTATGAAAATCTTTGTAAACAGTCGTAAGGAAACCAATTCTTGTGATGATATTGAGACCTAGTACAAAATTGTACCAATAAAAATCTACCCATGGAATGTCCAGTTTAGGATTCAACAATATAATGAGGATAGTTTGCAAATTACTGCAAAGACATTAATCAAGCTATGACAGGCACATAAAAAAGACACCTGTGGATTTATCATGGGGGTTGGAGCCCCAGAGAACACACTTGTCTGTACAACAACTTTTATTAATTCCAGAACAAAGCACAGATACAGACTAATACAAATTCATGATGGCAGCTGAGAGGCGGCTCACCAAAAGGTGATCGTTCATATGTTCATCGGAGTCGATTATGGATATCCCCACCACACAGTGTCCCCCCCCCCCCCCCCCCCCCTTGCAGTATAGATTACCCATGTTGAGGTGACAGCTGGGGGCGGGGCGGGATGGGGGAGCAACAGCCAGCAATGGCTGTTGTGCATGTGGAGTGCATATGATAGACAAGACAACTCCACAGAGTTGTATGGCAGATGCAACAGTCCGTAGAGGTGGCGAGCACTGGGGCTGAAAACCTTGAAGTCCTTTGAGGCGAGGGCACTGCTGCACCTGTCGCACTAGCTGGTGGGATGCTGAAGGTTGTACAGGCAGGAGGGGAAGTATCACTATAACCACTCACAAGGGAAGCAGAAAGGCTTGTGTAGCATCCAAATTAAAAGGATCAGGAGGGGAGAAACATTTTAGTAACTCGTACCTACATTTCTGTTGAGGGGGTGGCCATACACAGGATGAAGATCGAGCCTTCATGCAAAAGAATCACAATGTTGTAAATGAGTTGGGGAGGGACAGAAAACTCTAACTCCAGGACAGGAGCCTCAGGAAGAGGTCGAATCCAGAAGCCTCAGAAGGAGGAGGCAGGAGAGCGTGGACAGATCTCAAACGGAGAGGAAGGGGAGGGAGAAGGAGGAGTCAGTGTGACAAATCAAGCACAAGGGAGAGAAGGCAGAAGCACGTCGGCAGGAGACGCCAGAGAGGTCGGAGGAGAGGTATCTGCCTCAAATGTTGTGAGGGGAACAGAGTTCCCTCAACCAGAGGTGGGGAGGAGGGCTTGACATGAGCAGGTTTAATGTGGTTTACTGACACAGTGGAGGGAGAGTTATTGATGAGTAAGGTGAAGGTACTGGGAGAGTGCCTGGAGGCTTGAGGGCTTGAGTATGGAGGGCTGAGCGGGGATGGACTGTGTCATCCCATAGCATGATGAACTCACAAGATTCCAACCTCTTGGGGACGATGACCTGCGGGGGATAGTGGCTGGATGGAGGTGGAGGACAGATCCAAGTGCAATGCTGACACACCCGATCTATCAGGGTGTTGAGGTCAGTAGCAAGGAATGGGAGATGGGGAGACAAGTTCGCCAGGTAAAAGTAAAGACTGTCTGTAGATGATTTCGGATACGGTGCCCGGGAGGTCCTCCTTGTAGGTGCTCATAAGCCAGGCAAAACAAGGGGAATGGCCTCCATCCATAGAGAGTCATGGCACCACAGAGAGGTTTTCAGAGTCCTGTGCCACCACTCTACCAGCCTGTTGCTTTGGGAGTGGTAGGCGGTGGTGTGGATGCATTTGATGCAATAGAGGTGTCAAAAGTTAGAAAAGAGAGCAGATTCGAACTGGGGGCCTTGGACTGTGGTAATGACCAAGTGACAGCTGAACTGAGAAACCCAAGAATGAAGAAAGGCTTTAGCCATTGTCTCTGCCATAATGTTGGTGAGAGAAGTAGCCTCAGACCAGCGAGCCATCTGATCAATAATCAAAAAGACATAAAAGAAACCATCAGGCAGAGGAAGAGAGATGATTAGGTCAATGTGGACATGTTGAAATCTGCCTGCAGGAATGGGAAAAGAGCCCAAAGGAGGGAAGGTGTCTGAGGTGATCTTTTGCACTGCCAGGGAAGGCAGGCCTGAGCCCAAGCTTGACAGTCACGCCTGATGTCACGCCAGATGAAACGTTCTGTGACAAGTCTGGTCAAGGTGGGGATGCCAGGGTGTGAAAGCTCATCCAATTTTTGGTAAACCTCATTCTGTAAGGGGCGAGGGATGAAGGGACGAAGCTTGCCCATGGAATCATCACACCAGATTTCGCCCATCACCCCAGGAAAAGAGGGGCAAACAGGATGGAGAGAGGAGGAATGATCAGAAACTAGTTGCATGAGCTTGTCATTAGCTGATTGGATAGTGACAAGGTTAGAGAGGTTGATCAGTCAGGGGAAGTCAGCCACAATGTTGTCAGTACCCTTGATGTACCTGACATTGGTGATGAACTGGGAGATGAAATCTAAATATTGGAAGCATCTAAGAAAAGGAACAGCTGGTGGGTTTTGTATTGTGTTGGCCAAAGGTTTGTGGTCAATGAGGACATACAGCCCTTGATCTCGTAGCGAATGTGCTTAATGGCCTCATAAATAACAAGGAGTGCTTAATGGCCTCATAAATAGCAAGGAGTTCTCAGTCGGAGGCTGAATACTTCGTCTGAACATGATTTAACTTTTTAGAGAAAAACTGGAGAGGAGAGATATTGCCGTCTAGAGATTAGCTGAGAATGGCACCGATGGCAGTGTCGCTGGCATCGGTTGTGATAAAGATGTCCACCTCAGGATGAGAGTGAGCGATAGTGATAGCATTCGATAAAAGGTCTTCAAGGAAGAGAAAGCCTTATACACATCAGTGGTTCAAGAGACAGGGTGAGTGCCCAAGATATTCTTGCCAGCTAGCGCATCAGTAAGGGGGGCTTGAATGTTAGCTGCGCCGGGCAAGTGCAAGCGATAATAATTAATAGTGCCTAAGAACTAAGAACAGGCTCAACTCTTTGAAGTACAGGAAGTGTGGTATTTTCTCAATGGCATTGACCTTTTTGGAGGGGTGGGGGGGGGGGGGGGGGGAGGAGAGGCCGTCAGCAGAAACAGTTTACCCCAGAAACTTAACAGAAGGTAGATGCAGTTGGTCCTTACTGTGGTTCAACTCAATCCCTTCCTTAGCCAAAGTGTCACTAAGAATTTGTAAATGACATTAGCTATCCTCAACAGAATAGGCACAGAATAGTAAAATGTTGTCTAAGTAAACAAAACAAAGTTTAGGGAAAGGAGAATCTCAGTGATGAAGCACTGCCAGGTTTGGGTGGCATTTTTAAGTCTGAATGGCATAAAGTGGTAGTGGTATAAAGCTATTGGAGTCGTGATGGCAGTCTCCTCAACATCCTCTGAAGCCATGGTTAGCATGTTGGAGTTGACCACAGAATAAATTTTAGCACCGGCAATGGCATGAGTGTAATCGGCGACTTTAGGGATGGGATACCTAACATGAACGTCTTAGCATTATGCCTATGGTAGTCCCCATACATTTTTTCTGAATGGGGGAGGACCAACTGCTGGAAGAAATTTCGATAATGCCTGTCTCAAGTAACTCAGTGAGCTGTGCTTCCATGGCTGCAAATTTTTCAGCACAAAGGCAGCATGGTTTGATACACACAGGTGTGTTGTTGGTGAGTGAATCTATGGACCGTGCCATTAGTGAGTACAGAAATGCAATGCTGAGGGCGGGAGGCAATGGGAGTGTGGCATCCAGTTCGGCAGATGACGTTGTGACAGCCGGCGTGGGGACCGGAGGAGACAGCTGACTGTCTCAGCCGCCTGTGATAGCTGCTGGTGCTGCAGGAGGCACCACAAGTGTGAGGGTGCAAGATGGCCGCGGGGCATTAGAAGTGGCCGGTGTAGTAGCCGCAGCATCCACTGGTGCAGGTGGGGGCACCACCCTAGCATGCAGCCAAGATGGCTGCTTGGCTGCAGCAGCATGTGGGTTGGCAAGTGGAGTAGTTGAAGAGGGCGCCGTCGGACTAAGCTATGGCGCCACCTGGGTGTGAAGACAAGATGGTGGCCGAGCTGGAGCTGTGTGTGTGGGTCAGCCGGCAGAGTAGTTGATGTGGCGGACGCTGTGGTAGATGGCAGCAGCACCCGTGGCACAGCACAAGATTACCACCAAGCCGCAGCAGCTGGGAGGTCAGCTGAGAAGGATGTTATGACAGTGGTCACCAAAGCAGGCAAGTGCACCACCATCACAGAAACAGAAGAAGGCCGACCCTTGGCAGGTGTGCCAACAGGTGCACGAACATTTGAAACACTGTGCGACTGTAGAAGAACACTAGAGTTTGAGTCTTTAGCTTGTACAGAAGCACAATTGTTGTTAGTGGAGATAAACTGGAAGGTATGTTTGCCCATTGGGTGGTGAATGGAAGGTTGTTTGGAGACTGGGGAAGTTAAAATTCCAGTTCTTAGGTTGGTTGGATAAGAGTTCTGAATAGCATGTGGAGCAGGTGCCAGAGGGCAGATGGAGCATACAGTTTTGACAGCTGCAGTGGTTGGCCTAGCAAAAATGTTTTGTTTGCACACATCAGCATAAGAGCAAGGAGCAAGGTTAGACGAACTGTCAGAAGCACAATCATGCCTGCACGTTGTCCCGGAATCACTGATAGCAGTGGAAATACTGATACTAACCTTGTGATTTACCTGCAGAGCAGAAAGACATTGTTTGGCCCCAGACAGCTGCGATTCAGCATCATCAAGACAGCAAAAGATGCTTTTCCATTCACTTTTGAGGTCAAGCACTTGTTTACATTCGCTGAACCACTTAGTCAGCTGCGTGTTGAAGTTGTCAGTCAATTTGAGAGACTCACTAATAACAGTAGCACTCACGGGAATGGAGCCAGAGCTTGACAAATTGCACGAAAAATGTTTGTTTGAGGGATGGCTGAAAACAGAATGGCACTCAACATTCGGTGAAAGTTTGTGATGTGTTAAAACATCTATACCCACAATAGGTTCCGGAATGTCAGCCACTAAAAAGTTCGTCTAGAGAATGCAATCAGAAGAGAGATGCACAGAGTGAGAGGTTGATCCCACTCACTGAAGTTGAGTGGCATTGACAGCAGGTAATGTGGGCAGAGATGGCCAGTTGCCATAGTAATGGGTAGCAGGGAAACATCAGCACCAGTGTCAATGAGGAAACTGGTTCCAGTGCCAGAAACAGTTGTGCAAGTAGAGGTGACCACCCTGAGTAGAAGTATGGCAAACAGAATGCAACGTTGGTAGGTGCCTACTGTCATCCGAGCAGGGATCGGCGTCTACGTCCCACCCTACAAGATGCGTTTAGGTGTGAGCAATGAGGATGGCACTTCTTGACAAAGAGAATGTGGAAGAAACAGTACGGGTATTGAGGTGACTTTTCCAGTGGGAAATGGATGAGCGGCAGATGTCCATCTTCGGATTCTGCAGCAGAGGCTAAATGCGGTGTCTCGGTGGTGTGGCGATGAGCAGAGCGCGAGCAGACTCATCGAGACAGGACTCACGTAAGTAGACAGCATGAACCTGGTCATTAATGTGGATGCACTCACTCAGAGACTTAAGAATGATGTAGGCCAGAGCTGTTTGGACTGGTAAAGGAAGCTTGTTAGTCCAGACTGCCATGAGAGTTGAGTCTGGCATTGCCTGTTCGCTGACCAGCAGTTGATGACATCTCCACAGCTGGGAAGGCTTCCTGTTGCCGAGGTGTTCCTCATGCAGAAAGTGGTGGATGATTTAGTCAGTCTGCAAGTGACTTGCTCCAGGATGGTGTGCTTCATTGAGAAAAAGCAATGAATCATTGGAGGTGACATTACTAGATTGCAGGTTAGATCGATGTGCTCGTGTAGGTGTGTAATAAGGCAGAGGTAGTGAGCATCATCATCCAGGGAATAGTGGTTGAAGATTTATTCTACTAAGATGAAGCACATAGTCAGGGCATCAGACAAAAATGGAGGCAGCTTGAAAGACATCCAGGAGGCAGAGGAGGAGGAAAACACAATGCTTGAGGTCCTGAGTCTGGCACAGCAGCATCAAGCTTATGTTGAAGTTGTCGAGAAGGTGTAATGCGGAAGATTGATGTGGCAGAGGCACTGAAACGTGCTGGTGAAATGGGCAATTGAACACAAGACAGCATAAGAGTGGCATGATGTGACAGCCACATGAGCAGACGCAGTAGGCTAGAGCAGGTGCGGCAGGGGTCGTGTCGGCATGCTGAATGTGGCCACACATTGAAAACATTGTCATGTCTTGACAGGTTCTCACCTGGAAAATCACTCAACAGAGTATGAGGGTTAAAAACACATTCACTAGATAAATACTGCACAGGTGGTTGCGGAAGGACAAAGGCACTTCACTGTCCACAACCGACACTGCGTGCACAGAAAAAGGTGCAGAAGGAGTTTGATACAAAGGTCATGAACTAATTAAAGAACTCAAAGAAGAGTTAGGAATGAGTCTGCTGGCCAGATCACTAGATGCAGGCAGCAAAATATAGTGCTGCGACAGCACACCATTGTTCAAAGTACGTCCAGTCACATGGGGCGCGAATGGATACACTTGTGCCCATGATGGAACTGTGGTGGGCCGCAAATTCAAATTTGAAGCACAAGACACCGAACAATCCACAGTCAGCAGTAGTCAAGAATGTGCACACACAAAATAGTCTTGTGAAACACGATCATTGTTCACCATTTTAGCACTGGAATGCAAATTCGGGGTCACAAAGCTGGAGTCCATTGTGTGGCCCTGTTCACTGTTGTTCCTGGCTGAACTGAACAAGTCCAGAGAAAATTGTTGAGCTGTGTATCAAGGTGTTGAAACAAATACACTTGACGAATTGTGGGGCAGTGATGAGTTGAACGATTATTGAGATGCCACAGGGAAGCACGGTGGAAGTTGTACAGGCGTGTTCATTGTAGTTAGATCATGTACTGCCAAATTTCACGAATTAACCCAGCGTGAGCAAGCAAAACACACTGAAATGCACACTGTAGCACAAGAAGCTCAGTACGGGGTCACCAATGTGGATTTATCATGGGGTTGGAGCCCCAGAAAAGACACTTGTCTGTGCAACAACATTTCTATTACTTCCAGTACAAAGCACAGATACAGACTAATACAAATTCATGATGGCAGCCAAGAGCTGGCTAACCCAAAGATGATTGTAAAGATAAACTGTTCATCAGAGTCGATTATGACTATTGCCACCATACACCCATACAGATGTAACTTTAACTTAACACTCTTAGTACTAGGCAATACATGTCCATCTCTCCATAATCCAGGAAATTTTTGCTATATGTGTGTGAAACTAATAACTAACAATATAAACATTATGTTTCTATGGTTAGAAGTGTAAAAACAATGTACAGCTCTTTATAATCAACAACTACAGTGGCCTGTAGAACTTAAAGTTTTGACACTTTATGAGTGGCACCTGGCCAGTAGAATCTATGGCTTGGTGCTGAAAGTGTTAAAACTTTTATGGCCAGAAGAAGAAACATATTCTCATTAATACAATCACTCAGGCACACTTCACAGACACACAACCACTATCTCCAGCTACTGTGCTCTGAGTAACACACTTCAGGGAGAGGATAGGATAGGAGGAGGACTAGAGGAAGAAAGAATGGTTGCAAGGTGGTAAGGGGGGCTAATACAGTGTGGAATGTGATTCAGCTTAGGAATGGAGAGAGGAGATAGGAGAGGGAATGGAAGCAAAAATAGCACACATGCACTTACACATTAGGGGGGTGGGGGGAGGGAGCACATGCAGCACAGTTGTTAATTTACATGGTTGCTTTCACAGGTCGCACAGCCTTTGATTGGGTAGGATAAGCTTATGACTGGACTAGAATAGGAGGTGCAGGTCTTCCAGTTGAATCTTGCAAAGGGATATGATCCCTGTGGTAAGGGTGACCTAGGGATGGACTAGGATGTTGTGTGGGTGATGAAATGCCACTTTAGGAGTGGTGGGAAGGATATTGGACAAGATGTGTCTAATATCAAAGCAAGATGACAGAATATCAAGCCTTAGTGGGGGGGGGGGGGGGGGGGAAGAGTCTGTTTGTGAAGGCCTTTGTGAGACCTTCAACATGTTGAGTAAGGGATTTCTTGACACTGCCAATACACCATCCATGGGTGGTTAACCTGCAAGTGAAGGTTTTTCAATGTGGAAGGGATGACAACTATCAGACTGTAGGTACTGTTGGTTATTGGTAGATTTAATATGAACAGAAGTGTGAATGGAGCCATCAGTGAGTTGGAGGTTAACATTCAGAAATGTAGCATGGTGGTTTGAGCTAGACCAGGTGAAGCAGATGGGAGAGAAGGAGTTGAGGTTGGGAAGGAAGAAGGATAAGGTGTCTTGGCCTGGAATCCAAATCTTGGAAATATTTTCAGTGAACTTGAATCAGAAAAAGGTTTGGAGTTTTGGCACGTTAGGAAGGTTTCCTGAAGGCGGTCCACAAAGAGGTTAGCATCAGAGGGTGCCATGTGGGTCTCATGGTTGTACCATGGATTTGATTCTATACTTACATCCTCAAAGTATCCAAATCTTCACTGGGTTAACCACATAAATTATGTATGTAATAAAATTAGTAGTGCACTATATCTAATTAGCCAATTGTCAAAAATAGTCTCAAATCAGATACTAAAAACAATTTATTATGTGACAATATTTCCTCACATGAGTTATGGAATAAAAATATGGGGCTGTGCTGCAGGTATACACGCGGACAGAATACAAATCCTGTAGAAAAGGGCAGTAAGAATTATCCATGGAATTGGATATAGACTCATGCAGAGAAATATTTGTACAACATAAATACCTGACTGTCTACTCATTATATCTTTATAAATTAACTAGCTTATATGCCCATGCTTCGCAATGGTTGTTAAAGAGGGACCTGTGTATATCATGGTTTTTTAGGGTTCTGGACCTAGGTCAGCAAAAACAGAATCCTTGTTGGATCTCTCTGTTAATAAACTAATGACCAAGATGTCAAATTTAAGTAGAAGTCATTTTAGAAAGTGATGAATGTTCATAAAGTTTTTCATACAAAAAGTGAAATTAATTAAACTCCGTACTCTGGAACGATGAAAATTCAATGTTAGGTTGTGTTCATAAAGTTAAGAGTGCAGTGTGTAACTGTCTGTTTGGCATAAACTTCTGAAAACACTTCTCTTATTGAGATGAGAAATAGTAATAATAATAACAGTGCCATGTATTGATTCTATGGTGATATCTCTCACAGTAAGTGTATGCTGAAGTATTAGTATGTTACAGTGTAGCACTGGGGACAATGTAGTTATTCTGTATGCAGTGCTCCCTATTATCGAAAACTCAACGAATGCTGAAAGTCTGGTAATTCATCAACAGAGTAGTTCATGTCTGTAAATCAGATGTCATGGTGATGTCAATGTGAGATAAAGTAAGTCTGGATAATCGTTGAAGGAATGGCGTCAGCTGATCATCTCTATAGAACTTTCATTAAATATAGTATTTTCAGCGAATTTCCTTGACTGTGTTAACAGCATCGGTCACTGTTACAGCTAATACATGTCCCCACGTCCTGCAGTGATTACTTTGTAAAGCATGAAGTTCAAATCTACCTTGTGTAAGAGAACTATATATTCAGCAGTCAGATTATAACTAAGTGCGTTTGTCTCTGCAAAAGAAGACATCTTTCTCTCTCTCAATGTAGTCCGCACCAAAAGTAATTACAAATTTTAATTACAATATTGTACCAAACAATTATGAAAGCAGAGAGGTTTCTGATGAGTTTGTCGCTTGTGTGTGTATATTATCTCTAGTGGCAGGCAGAGAGCAGAAAAATCTCTGGAGTGAGCATTCAGCTGCACAGAATAGATTGTGTGTTTTCAACATTAAGGTGGAAATGTCCCATGATATTGGGAAAAATCTACTAATCGCTGACTTTATCTTGGTTCCTTTTTGTTCGGTTAAGACACTATGTGTAAATGGCCCTTTTAGCAACGCTACCTAAACTTTCTCGTTGTTCCTTTGACACATTTATTTAGATATTATTTCATGTTATGCAGTTGCTCTGCAAAAAGGAGGTGGGGTTTCTTAGCAGGCAATGCAGTACAAACCAATCGTAATAGCAGGTAAATGTATGGAAAAAGTGGATTTGTCTCAATATCACATGGTAATTCCAGCTTAATGTTGAGAAGATGCACAAAACACAATGCTCACTCTATATACTCTATATACAATTTAGTGGTTATACCCATCAAAAGATGCACTTCTTTTCTTTCCATGACATTGCAAAGCATATAGGATACAGCTAGGAAGAAAACAAAATTGTGTCCTACATGGATTAAATTTTACTTGCAGTGGCAGCGGTTTAGTTTGCTATCATCGACGACGAACTATTTGCTTTAGGAGGACGATTAATTTACTGACCAGAACAGCATAAATTATTTATTTCATCGTGAACATAAAGAATTATTCCTCTCATTCTATGTGACTGATTTTTGATAAAGCATTCAACGGCTGTTGCTAACAGCAACACACTACACCACTGCCATAAGGAAAATCGTAAATCATAGCCCTTGTTTCAATGTTTTACACCTTTATTATCAGCAGCTTCATCTATTAGTTATTTGGTATACTATGTTAGTAACGCCGCCTCTATTGGATCTTTGCTATATGTTGCAATTCAAGCTTAGCATACACCAGATTTTGATGAAATGAAGCTCATATGTTGCCCAAGGTACTCTCAGTTGACCTATGAATCCCCATGAAAGTTCATATAGTGCTCTTGGAGATTTGCTGTACTGCACCATACTTATAAGCATAGTATACGCAAAAACTTCAAATTACGATTTCCTTTCCCATCCTTACCCAGACAATCTGAGCGTAAGCTCTGCCTCTAATGACCATGTTGTTGACAGGGTGTTAAACGCTAATATTCATTCCTTTCTTGACTATAACCAATATTTTTTGTGATTTGTCCAGGATACAATATGAATATTTTCTGTGGAGAGCCCATGCCAGAGCAAGCGATATAAAGCTGTCCATGTGAGATACTTGGAGATTTCAAATACACTCCACAGTATTGAGTAGATTGCTCTGTGATTTATTAATCATAATAGAAAATGCAAGTCCCACTGTAAACTGCAGTCTCTAAAAGGTAAAGGCCAGATCTGTCGGAAATAATGGGTATCCGTCGGATGTACTCTGTTTCATTCTCTTCCTTTCCTTGTGGCTCTATAGATATGTATTGCTTCTTCCTACAGCGGTATGCGCTTCACAGTTCAGAGTTGTTTTGAGGTTTTCAACAGCACCCTCACTGGAATGCAGGAGTGTCTGAGCAGTAAATAAGAAACGTGATAAAACGTGATGCCTGATGTGAAAAGTTTTTACCCGTTGCAGTATATATGATCTCATATTTACTGAGTTATATGTTGTACAATGGTATAATTTTTCAGGTATATATTCATTTGTATAAGTGCTGTATGTCTGAAATTATCTGTTGCAAATGTAATTAGTAGTAAAGAAGTTATAGATTAAAATTTGGTGCGTGATGGGGCGGTTTTCCATGAACGTGACTGTTTATGTGCTTGTATCTCATGAACTACGTGTCATACTGTGCAACAATTTAGAAGGGACATTGAACTACATGTGTGTACACTGTTTGTAAAATTTATTGCAGGTATAATATGTAGTGTCGAAATTATAAATTTCAATATTGTACCGAATGCCGTAGTTTTACTCCGCAAACAGCAGAAAAATAGTAAGCGAGAAACTTTTTTCCTTTCATCATTTTTCTATGGTTGTCAGCAAAAAAAGTTTCCCAAAGGTTTGAAATTATGTTTAAAGTTTGTTGCTAGTTGCTAAGTGCTCTCTTTCTCAAATAGTGGACTGATAAAGTCACAGTATCATGTGCCGCAAGACAGGGAAGTTTTTATTGTTTATGATGTCATATCTCCTGAACTATTGGTTCTATCGCAAAATTGTATCATAACTGATGTCTACTACCTATAAACTACATTCCTGCCAAATTTCAGCTCCATAGGTTAAGTAGTTTTCGAGATTTAGTGTTTAGTCAGTGGGTGAGTGAGTGTATGAATGAGTTTCCTTTCGCTTTTATATAAATAGAGATTACATTTTTAGTGGCACAGCAAAATAAAGCAAACAAATGCTCAGATATTCATATTTATAATACAAGAAACAAGGACTGCTATTATAGACAATGTACCAAACTAAAAACAACAGACCATAGTCCATATATAAATGGCCTGATATGGTTCAACAAACTGACAAGCTCTATAAGGAGCCACAAAAGGAATACATTCACAATAAAATTGAAATCATTCCTAATTGAAAAGTGCCTATACTCTTTATATGAATATTAACATGAAACAAACTAATATCTGTATTTTTTGTGTAACTTCTGAATATATGTAATATTTATTAAAAAACACTGATACTTGTATCATCTACATGTAATCATTAATGATTTTTTTTTTTTTTTTTTGTAGCAATTTCCTGTATGTAAAATTATTGACATTTGCAAAAGTCACCAGTTGGTGACTCAATAAATAAATAAATAAATAAAATAAGTAAATACTTCAAAAATGAGAACTTCCTTATTCAAAGTTCTGAAAATCTCACAAAGGCCTTCACGGACAGTACCTTCCTGACATAGCACTCAAATAAATTTTCTGTGCAATATCCTGTACCACACTGCAAAACCTACCAAAACCACCCATCCAGCACTTCCTGTTACAGCCCCCTTACAGGCTTATCCTACCCCATCAAAAGTTATGCCTTCTGTGAACGCAACCGTGTAATTTACCAACTTTGCTGAAAGTAGTGTGCATCTTTTTAAATTAATATGACTTCTAACCAGCTGTCCATTAGAATAAATGGTCACTGCCAAATTGTGGGTAGAAACAAAGTAGAACATCCTGTAGCTCAACATGCAGTTGAACATATGTTTGATTTCAGAGGCTGCTTCACAACCTGGGCCATCTGGATCCTCCTCCCCAGTATCAGCTTTTCTGAACTGCACAGATGGAAGTCATCTTTACAGCACACTATTTGATGTCAAAATTATCCAGGCTTCAAGTTTTCCCCACACCCAACTGTACCTGCTGGCTCTGTATCCATCTCCACTACCACATTGCAACGTTACTGGTCACTCTTCCTTCCACTTCCTCCACTCCCTTCCATTCCCAATCCTTCCCTCGATGCATTAGTCAGAACACAGATACCAGGGATGAATGTAGTGTGCCTGTGAAATATTCCTGTTTTATTGTATGAATGAATAAGTGTCTTTTTCTGAGGAATGGTGTAGACAAAGGCTTTAAGTTACATGTGTCTGAGTCTGAGTGTCTTTCTTATGTGCCTGTAGCTGCTTGACAAACGTCTTTTAGTGAGCTGCAAACTATCCTCATTATAATGTTGAATTCCAACCTCAACTCTCCATGTTAGATTTTGCCTAACAACTGCTTTAACATTCCATAAACCTGCAATTACCCTTTGTTAATGTTCTTTAAAGCAATCATTTACCGTGGCTCCACTGCATTGTTTGCATCGGAAAAATGCGCCTTTTGTATATGGACAGAACAGTGGCAGGATGAATTTCAGAAACTGAAATGAGCTTTATTAAGTGACAAATGTTTTGTTCATTTTAATCTCATTAAGTCAGTAGCTTTGGCTACTAATACTTCTTCTTACGGGATTGCAGCTGTTCTCTCACACAGAACTGGTTCACAGGACAGGATGATTGATTTTGTTTCCAAGTTGTTGACAAAAATTCTGTGTAACTACTCACCAATTGAGAAAGAGGCTCTTGCTATTGTCTAGGGAGTGAGTAAGTTCCAACAGCATCTGTTTGGGAAAAATTTTAACTGGTGATTGACCATAAGCCACTTTAGACATTGCTTCATCCATCCAAATCTGTTCCTACACACAATGCTAGCTTACTCTCCTTCCCGAAGTTATTTGACTGCTGCTCTTCTGGCAGCATGCATCCCATCATTCTGTATCTAGCTTTTGTATGTGTTGTTTGCTAATAAAGAGTTATGTATGGACATCATGGTTACCCTTAGGCATTCCAGACTACAGATTTTTCACATTGGTGACCCTGAAGTTGAACATTTGGTTTCATTCATTTTAGTGCCTACACTCCAACTGCACCTTGAAATAAAGTAAATTTTCGAAGTTTCTGTTTCACCTAATGGAAAATGTATATATTGCCATCAGAATTCTTTAATGAACAACACATGCCTGCAGCCCCAGCAGCTTCTAAGTGCCACACAAACAACCACCAGACTGCTTCTGAAGAACTTTCATATGAATTCACCAGATTTATCCGGTATGGCGCAACATGGCCTTTATGCGGTTGACTGCCTAAACAATGACTGGGTTTTTCTTACTGTATATGTATCAATGTGAGAATTCTAGAAATAATGCATTTCACAGTGATGCTTCAAGTGCTAATATCTTCCATATTGACATTCAGGCTTATTCGTGACAGTTTGCTAGGCATTGCGACCGTGTTACAGACTAAAGAGCTCAAACTGCACTGCCATTTTTAACGGTGTATTCATATGTAATGCACATGCTTCGAAAATGTTTTTTCTTCTCTTGTACGTGTCCTTCTACCCCCCCCCCCCCCCCCCCCGCCCCCTCCCACCGCATTCCCACACACATCCCCCATGACGCGTGAATTGTAATCTTGGCATACATTCCCCCGTTCCAAGTTTTGGCAATATGCACTGCACTTCTTGAGTGATGCGTTTCCACAAGACTTCTTTTTGTTTGGTCAGTTATGTTCGACACCCAGGCCATACCAGACATGCTGGACAATTGTCACTTCTGAGTGTTTCTGCCAGGCTGGACAACCTTGCCATTTTCCAGCCAGTTGCTGCCCCTCAGCTGCCCACTTTCTGAGCACTACCATGTGCTACACCTGCACTGACTAGCTGAAGTAGAGCAAGGACACCACTGTCCTGTAATGTCTTAAGTTGTGCAACATTGTCTCTAAGTTTGTGAGGGACGGGTTGTGCCTGAGAAAATTTAGGTTGCACATTGTCCTCCACTGACACATGAGCTATAAAATGATTTGCCTTGCCTATGCTTTCATAAAACATAACCATAGTGGAGTAGCCGAGCGGTCTAAGGCACCTCACTGTGGAGCGCTCGGTTGCTCGCCGTCGGAGGTTCGAGTCCTCCCTAGGGCATGGGTGTGTGTGGTTTGTCCTTAGGTTAGTTTACCTTAGTTTAAGTAGTTTGTAAGCTATGGACTGATGACCACACAGTTTGGTCCAATAGATTTACAAACATTTAAACATAAAACATATCTGGAAACTCAGCAAGCAGTTGAGAAACACTGTCCTTAGGACCTGAAGTAGAAACAGAAAGAATGTTGTCCTGAAACTAACAGTTCTTAAGTGACACAATTGAGCAAAGTAACAGAAGTGCCAGTGTCTAAATTAAGACAGACATGGCATCCAGCAATGTCCAATGTAACTTCCAGCAATGTCCAATGTAACATACAGTTTATTGGATTGTCCTTGCACTGCACTGGGAATGGACATCCTATCCACTAACATCACTAGACTTAGCCATCAGCTATGAAGAAACAGTCAGCACAGACTGAGTAATTGGTCAGTGTCCAAGAGCGCAAGCGATGTTAAAATTCTGTGTCTGTTACAAACACACTAACTGCACATGTCCAGACTTCCCGCAAGAAGAGCAAGTTGCATTTTGCATGGGTATTTCTCTCTCTTATGCTTGGAAAAGCACGGGAGCAAGATTTCATATACCGTGAGTCTTTTGTAATCTGTATGCAGCGTAGCAGCTTTTTATGGCATGCCAGCCAGCCACTCGGCCATTCCTTTCCTTCCCTGTCTGTAACTGCAGGTAGGATTATAAAATCTGTATCAGTCTTTAGGTGCTGACAAAGGCTCCACCACTGTGGTTTTAGACCGCAGTGTCTATGTTGCAGAGGATTTCCACCAACTGTAAGATTTTTCCACCTACAAACTGTACCACAGTGATCCCATCCACGAAATCGAAACAGGATCTCTAGTCCTTCCTCAAATCCATAGGACCATCCCAGGACCTCTCCCTAGAATCTCTCTCTCTCCCCCCATCCCTCCTACACCCCCATCTTCTAAATGCTCCTTAAAGTTCACAAACGCAACCACCCTGGACACCCCATTGTGGCTGGTTATGGTGCTCCCACTGAGAGAATCTCCACTCTCATGGATCAACACCTTCAACCTATTACTCACAACCTACTCTCCTATATAAAAGACACCAATAATTCCCTCCACTGACTCACCGCAGTTCCTGTTCCTTTACCACCCAGTACCATGTTTGTCCCGGTTGATGCCACCTCCCTCTACACCAACATCACAATGCACATGGCCTTGCTGCTGTTGAACACTACCTTTCACAACACCTGACTGACTTCAAGCCCACAACCTCCTTCCTAGTTACCTTGACCAACTACATCCTCACCCACAATTACTTTTTCTTTGAAGGCATCACATACAAACAAATTCACAGCACAGCCATGGACACCCATTTGGCACCTTGCTGTGCCAACCTGTTCATGGGCCATCCCAACTCCCCTTATCTGGTTCAGATTCATTGATGATATCTTCATAATCTGGACAGTTCAAAGAAGGCCTTATCAGTACCTCCATCCACATTAAACCTACGAACCATCAACAATGCCTATGTAATCTATTTCACACCAAAAAGTCCATACAGCCTAACCACTTGTGGTTGTCACATCTGCAGTGACATGCAGTCCCTCTCCAAATATGCCAAACGCTCACTGAGGTCTTCACTGACTGCAGTTACCCTCCAAACCTTGTGCAGAAACAGATCTCACAGACCCTGTCTGTCCAGTCACCCACTACCTCCCTTCCACACACTGTCTGGCCACAAAAGACCACCCATCTTGTGACCCAGTACCACCCACGACTGGAATAGTTAAACCGCATTCTCCACCAGGGTTTTCACTACTTTTCATCCTGCACTGAAATGAGAAACACCCTACCCAATATCCTCCCTAACCTTGTACAAAGGTATTCTGTCCCCCACCAAACCTACGTAATATCATTGTCCATTCTTACTCCATCCCTGCTCCCAACCCCTTATCCCACATCTCATGTCCCTGCAACAGAACCAGATACAAAACCTGTCCTATCCACCATCCCATCACACTTATTCCAGTCCTGTCACAGGCATTTCCTATCCCATAAAAGGCAGGGCAAACTGTGAAAGCAGTCATGTTATCTACAAACTGAACTGCAACCTCTGTGCAGCTTTCTACGTGGGTATCACCAGCAAAAGGCTGTCTATCTGAATGAATGGCCATTCTCAAACTGTGGTCAAGAGATAGCTGGGCCATCCTGTTGCAGAACATACATCCCTGCATAATGTGGTTCACTCAATAGTTTCTACACAGTGTGTGGCATATGGATCCTTCGCACCAACTCCAGAATTTCTGAATTGCGCAGGTGGGAACTTTCCCTACAATACGTCCTACACTCCCGCAATCTTTCCCTATGCCACTCTATCCTTCCGTATGTCTCCCATCCCGCCACACATTCCAATCCCTTCCACTCCTTCCGCCCTATCCGTCAGACAGCACTGGCATATTCCCTCACCCCTGACATACATCTCTCCCCTTCTGCTTCTCTCTCCTTGCTACTTCCTCACCCCCACCACTGGTTGCTCTCGCCTTGGCTGTGCTGAGTTCCACAAACAGGCTGCAATGTCGGAGAAGGCGTTCATGTATGTGTGCGTGCATGTGTATCTCCAACCGACAAAGAGTGTATCAGCCAAAAGCTTTGCAGATTTTTCCATTATTAGTGCCTGTCTGCATCTCAGCAGACCTCTCTGTGGTGAGTAGTGACCTATTCTTCACTAAACTATCTTCAATGAGGGTTTTACAGGGCACAAACTTGGGGTTCATTTGTTTTACTCATTGCTGCAGACTTGTCTGTTTTCCTGCCAATTTAGCAGTATTTGTGTCACCTTGCCTCCTACAATTTGTATTGTTAAGGTCATCAACAGTGAGCTTGCTTACAATCATCTCATTAATAACTTCTGTTGTTTTATTCTATGAATCAGTGAAATCTTGTTCTTCCATTCTCAATCATCATGTATCTTATTTCTCAGCTCGTCTGACCTTGAAGAGAAATATCCTATGTACTGTCAAATATTGTGATATAACACTTTCCCTTTTGAATTTGACTTATGAAGCTTTAGCAAAGTCTTTTTCCTAAAATATCTGTGGACTTGTTTTGAATTTTTGGTAACATACAAGTAACTTAATTTTTTTGGTCAATTTTTATTTGTACTAGTGTTCTCTGAGAACAGGATCATATTCTGCCAATAGATGCACCAGGTCTAAAATGTTCTATATTGGAAATGGTATTATTTTCCCTGTGGCCACATAACATGAAATTTTGTTTTATCTGAAATCTAATTATAGCAAATATTCTGATTAGAATATCATGCTATTTTTACTTCTATTACCACGACTTCATGATAGTTTTAACAATGATCTGTCCTTTTTGAAATCTTGTTTCCAACTCCTTCCATTTGTAAATATTTTTTGTTGTGTGCAGCATTTGATTCTGGGTTGGTGACTTGGGGGGGGGGGGGGGGAGATAGTTTTCACCAAGAATTAAACATGTCAGTGAAGTAACTCTTTGATGCACCTAGTGAGTTTGTATACTCAGACAGAAA
The DNA here is from genome assembly GCA_026315105.1 of Locusta migratoria. Classification (NCBI taxonomy): domain Eukaryota; kingdom Metazoa; phylum Arthropoda; class Insecta; order Orthoptera; family Acrididae; genus Locusta; species Locusta migratoria. The sequence goes on from CM048745.1 coordinate 562,618,243, forward strand.
CAACAAAAGGAAAAAAAATGCTTTAGAAGCAGAATAAGCCATCCACCTGCATAAGACGTTTTCACCATTTGGCAATCATTCTCGCTGTTGCTGAACTGTGTATGGTATTGTTGGCTCTTCAGTGAAATCTGTGTTAATGTGCTGAGAGACTCATAACCTCACCAACAATTAAAAAACAGTTTTTTTTCCATCCAGTGTGATATGACCTAGCCATGGTGTATGAACTTACGCAACTAACAGTATCACACCTGTACACTCATGTACTCTGAGTGGTACAGTTTGTTTAACATCTAACTTACACCTTACGCATTGTTGAATTATTTATTTGTTGTTGGCCAATTATAATACTTACAGCGCCACCTATTGATCAGTTTTCACACCATTTATTTTCCTTCTGACATTTGTTTCCCCCTTCTCTGATAATAATCCATTGGTATTTGATGTCATTCTGACTACTGGTGTTATACAGCATGGCCTTTATTAAACAGCAATGTCATGCTAGTCATTGAGTTACTTTCATGGTATGTACCAGTTTTGTAAATTGCTGTCATATTTTAATTTTATGTATCTGTTAATCTGTTTGATTAGTGCTCAATATGGTGTATTATCTTTATTAGGTTATGGCGATGCACATAAATGAACAATACTTATGATCCATGCAAAGTGTCTTTTTGTCTTTATGACTCAAGTTCTTTGGTGGCGAACTGCCTTTTAGAGTGTTGTGTATTCCATTCAGTGTATGTCTGTACTTTGTACTGACTAGTCCAATAAAGTGATGACCTGTATATGTAGTTGGTTATTGGGGATCATAACCCCTTCACCTCCCCCAAGTGGTGACCTGTGTGTTTTTACACTGTTTTCATACATTTTTAATGCTATTTGTGGCCACTGCACCAGTTTTGCAGCCTTAAATATGACAGCCAACAGTCCACCGGAAACAACAGCTGTGCTGGTTTTACCACCACCAGGCTTCTGCTTCGTGCTTTAACCTGAACTACATGTGCCTAAACTGCATGGATCTTCAAGTGCTTTGAACAACTCTTTACTGTTTCCAGACTCACAACTGTTGAAAGAATTGTTTTCCATGCCACAAAGTATGAATGAGCTCAGGTACAAGTACAGAGACTCTTCCTTCAAGACACCAAATGTGCTTACTTGTGCATCGCCTATTTAGTGTCCAGAACAGTGCTTCCAACTGACTGACTGTCACAACTGTTTCACAGTTTCCCGCTGCCTCTTTTGAGCAGCCAAACATTCAAATTTTGAACAACGGATCTCTAACTGCCCCAATGGGCACATGCAAGTTATCATTCCAGAACACTATTCTTGATTTGTCGAGCATATACATTGCTTCTAATGTTAGTATGTTCTGCAAGTTCTTATACTTCAGACTTCTGAACAATTTTATCACATCTCAGGTGAACCTATTTCTATGTGCACTACAGACATCCTTGGTAAAGCCGGTGCAACACCATTTGAACTTCAACTTGTAGCTTCAATCTACTGCCCCAATGGCTTTGTTCTTAGTGATAGTACTTCAATCTGCAGCCACTTGCTGTATGGTGTGATGCATACTACTCTGCCATTGTCCCCCCCCCCCTCCCCACCTCCCCATCCCCCCACCCCTCCACACACACAGCCTCGACTTAACGCTCATCGCACCAGGTTCACTTGTACAGCCTGTTTCTTCATCACATACTGGTGCCTTTGCCGTGTCAGACTTCTGTGCCATACCCATTGACTGCACTGCCATTCAGCCACTCGTTCCTTCTGTGCTATCAGGCACATCTATCGCATAATGCAAGTATCATACCACATCAAACCAGGTGTCTCACGATGCAGCATTTGCTCCAACGCCGGGCCAGCTGCCCGCCGACTGCACTGACTCCTGAAACTGCCTGCTTTCTCATTCAATGCACCATCTACAAAGATTTTTGACCACTAATCACTGGACGACACTACGGCATACATGTGCCTAATCAATTATCTACATGAGCACATTGACTTGATTTGTGACTTTGGCAGCTCATCACTGGCCTCCAACCACTACAATATGGCCAAACACACTATCCTAGAATGTGTCTTCCATATGTCCAACAAGACAAGACAAAAAGCCATCTCAGTTGTGGTGCCACCTAAGAGTGCTCATGAACATAAACAACATGTACGACTCAACCCTGATGACAGTCTGGTCCAGCAAACTACCACCTGTTGTCTAGAGTACACTGATGTACAACATTCTGGAGTCACACAGTGAGCATATCAGAACTGCCGACTGGGTCTACTAGGCCTATCTTTCGAAGGTTTGCTCCAAACAGCAGGGATCTTCAATGCACATCCTATCACGATGCCCCACCACCAGCCAAGGACCCACAAACAATTCCGAAGACACACCAAATGCAGCTGGCTCCACATTTCATCCTCACACTGTAAAAGCTGCTCCTTCACTACTCCATCCTTTGCCAGCACCGAATCAGACAGTCGAGGACAGAATTGATTCAGAAAATAGTTTCCCTCCACTAATTCTCTTCCAGCAGGTGCAGTCCCCCCCCCCCCCCCCCCCCCCCACACACACACTACCCTTTCTACAACAGCCATTGTCAGTTTGGAGATGCCAACAAGATGTTGTTGTTGTTGTTTAAAGGGGACCGCCAACAAGAAATGCTTCTCCATGTGTCATCACTGAAACACTAACCACAGGAAGGTTTAGGTGCCACTTACTGCAATAAAATGAACAGTTGCCACCACACATTTCACTCAGTACATGACTCTGCACCCGAGTGTGGCTGCCTTTATATTTGGGATTCTGCATCAAGTGGGACTTTCTCATGGCAGATATTCCTGAACTTATATAGGGTGTCAATGATTTAACTCATCATAAACATTCCCCTGATTTTGTACACTGCACAGTGTATCACCACCCATTGGACACACATTTCTCTTGAGGTCAGTCGGGCCTGATAGTGACAGTTCACCTTCCCATGTCCAGCTTTTTCATGAGATTTTTGATACTTTGGACAAAATCAATCAGTTTATGCATAAGTGGTTCATAGAACGCAAACAAGTGCTATGCCCATGACATGAACACAATAAACTAGCTTGTCATTTGAGCAGCACAGAATCTGAACTCGCTTCATTGCTAAACATGGTAAACACTCTATACCAGGATTCAATGGATTGTCACACTCAGGTTAGTAAAAATGCTCTTTCCTTGAGTGTCATCAGTGATGTAACACCCACGTGTAAGGTTGACAGCACATTTTATGACCCTGTTTTTCCATGCCACTCCTACATGGTTGTTTCTAAACAAAACTCTGTTGCTATGCCAACGCTACATGTTGACACCCAATACCCTCACATCTCTCTCTCTCTCAAATTACTAGCAGTAAATATCCACCTGCATGGCAATCGTCTCAGGTTTCATGCCCACCAGTGCCAGTTTCCAGCTCCATGGCTGGAACTTCCCCACCTCAAACTTCGCCACACCACTGTATTACAGGAGCGAACTATGCAGGCAAGATACTTTTGACTTATGGACAACAGGCTCAAGTACACCCAACCACCACAAACCCTGCTTACAGTCAGGAACTTTCAGTTGCCCTGAACTCAGCTGTGTCATGTAATCACACTTCACTTCAGCCAATATCTTCCACATGCATGACTGTGGTGCCTTCACTCAAATCAACACCCCTTCGCCATACTACGCATTTGCCTCAGAAGCCTTTGGCTGCCCTGAACTCGGTTGTGTCATATAACCACACGTCATCTCGGCAGCCATCTTTTGCACACATGACTGTGCCACCCTCGCATGAGCTGACGGCCTCTCAAGCTACTACCATCTATTTTGGCAATGGTTGGCTGCTCCGAACTCTGTCGAGTCATGTAACTGCATCTACAAGCTGTCACTGGCCTCACCACGAGCACCCAATACCACACTGCTGCCTCAGGCAGCTTTGAGTGCCAAGCCCTCCTCCACACCCTGTGCATCCACCTCACCTCACATGATGTCAACACTGCATCAGGGCATCCTTTACCAAACGAATCCATACACAATGAGAAACACTTCTATCATTATTAACGGCATGGTGCTGTGGTTAAAGAACATATTGCTGAACTTTTAGAAGCTCACGCGTTAGAACCTTCTTCCACTAATTGGTCTCCTCCCATTCATTTAGAATACTTGGTGCATGGCAGTCATTACCAAAGGCTTAATGCCAGGAATATAATGGACAATTACCCATACCTATCACTTCAGATTTCACACATGCTCTGTCAGGCACCATTTTTTTTTTTTTTTTTTTTTCTGTAATTGTCTGCAAACACACTTATCACCAGATCCCAATTGCCCCTGAAGATGTGGAGACACTGCCATCATGACTCCTATTAGTTTATTTCAGCTTCACTTTTTGCCATTTGGAGTTCTGTATGCAGCTCAAACTTGGCAACGTTATATCAATGAAGTTTTAATTCACTTAAAATTCTGATTTTTTATCTAGATGACATACTTGTGTTTAGTAAATCAGTTGAGGAAAACAGGGAACATGTACAGACACTGTTGAAAACCCTCACAGCAGCTGGCATAGAGACAAATTCTAAAAATCTCAAATTACACCAACCTATTGGCACCTTCCTGGGGTTCATTATCCCTGCGGCAGGAATTTCACTGTCACCAGAGAAAATTAATACCATTTCTGAGTTATCTCACCTGGAGACTATCAAGGCACTTAGGCTACTTCTGGATCCATAAATTACTACCATCACCACGTACCTGGTGTAGTCGATCCACAAGCACCCTTGACAGATGCACCGGTGGGGAGGAACATATGTGGTGCATTGAGTCGACTCCTGAGAGGATAAGGAACTTTTACTAAGGCAGCTTCAATCTCCCTTCCTCATCTGAATGTAGAACTTTTTACAACAACAGACGTGAGTGACACAGCCACTGACACAGTCCTCAGCCAAACAGTCATAGGTGACTCCTCGCCACTCCAATTTTTCTCTAAAAAACTGAACAAAGTGCAGAGAAAGACTTGCCTTTGATGGTGAATTACTCACTGTGTATGAGGCAATCGGACATTAACACTCTGTGGTTGAGGGATACCCCTTCTATATGCATCTGACAAACACCTTGCTGCTGCTATCCGTAACCTGCCCGCCAACCCACCACCTTGCACTTTGATTTCATTGCACACTTCGCCACGGATGTGTGATACATTAAAGGAGCAGACAATGTCATGGCTGATTTCTTATCAAGAGTAAACACTATCTCCACTCTTCTCGACCTATTAAACCACATCACCCTTCAATCAGCTGATGAACAAATTATACAGCTAATCTTAGACCACAGTTCCTCATTGAAACTGATTCGTAGATTCGTACCTCCTTCCCTGGTGCTGTGGGCAAAGTTTGGTGTGACAAACCCATGGGCACACTTTGTCCTTTCATCCTCTGTTCACTCCAAGGGGAAGTTCTCAACAAACTACATAACACATCCAGGAGTCAGACCATCTACCCGACTACTGAAAGAACATTTCATAATGCACGACATGAAATACCAAGCTTGGGCACGAGCTTGCATTTCATGCCAATGGAGCGAAACAACCAGATACGTTACAGCTTCACTTGGCTGCTTTCCCAGTCCAGCTGGAGACTTTCAACATGTACATATAGATTTGATAGGACAGGGGAAATACTCTCCAAATTCAAGAAGAATATAGTAATTCCAATACCAAAGAAAGCAAGTGCAGACAAATGTGAAAATTACAGAACTATCAGTTTAATAAGTCATAGTTGCAAAATATTAACATGAATTATTTACAGACGAATGGGAAAACTTGTGGAATCCAACTTGGAGAAGATCAGTTTGGATTTAGGAGAAATATAGGAACACAGGAGCAATACTCACATTACAACTTAGAAGATAGGCTAAGGAAAGGCAAACCTACATTTTTAGCATTTGTAGATTTGGAGAAAGCTTCTGACAATGTGACTGGAATAAACTCTTTCAAATTCTGAAAGTAACAGGGGTAAAATATAGGGAGCGAAGAGTTACATTCAACTTATACAAAAACCAGACAGTGGTTATTACAGTCAAAGGGCGAAAAAGGGACACAGAGGTTGGGAAGGGAGTAAGACAGGGTTGTAGCATATCCCCAATGTTGTTCAATTTGTACATTGAGCAAGCAGTGAAAGAATGCAAGGAGAAATTTGAAGAGGGAATTAAAGTTCAGGGAGAAGAAATAACAACTTTGTGGTTTGCCGATGACATAGTAATTCTGTCAGAGACAGCAAAGGATCTGGAAGAGCAATTGAATGTAATGGACATTGTATTGAAAAGAGGGTATAAGATGAATATCAACAAGAGTAAAACAAGGGTAATGTAGCATCAGATTAGGTAATGAGACAACAAAAGTAGTAGATGAGTTTTGTTATTTGGGTAGCAAGATAATTTCTGATGGCCGAAGTAAAGAAGATATAAAATTAAGAATGGCTATGGGAAGAAAAGCGTTTCTGAAGAAGCAAAATTTGTTGACATCCAAAATTAATTTAAATGTTAGGAAGTCCTTTATGAAAGCATTTGTCTGGAGTGTAGCATTGTATGGGTGTGAAATGCGGACGATAAGGTATTCAGACAAAAAGATTTTGAAATGTGGTGCTACAGATGAATGAAGAAAATTAGATGGGTAGATCACATAACTAATGAGGAGGTGCTTAACTGAATTGGAGATAAAAGGAGTTTCTGGCATATCCTGACTAAGAGAAGGGATAGATTGGTGGGACACATTCTGAGACATCAAGAAATTGTCACCTTAGCATTAGAGGCAAGAGTGTGGGTAAAAATCATAGAGGGAGACTGAGGCACGAATACAGTAAGCAGATTCAAAAAGATGTAGGTTGCCAAACTTATTCTCAGATGAAGAGACTTGCACAGGACAGGGTAGCAAGGAGAGCTGCATCAAACCAGTCTGCAGACTGATAACCACAACAACAACAGAACCTGTTCCCCCCACTGATAGCTACCATTTCTGTTATTGACTGGATAGCTCAGTGGATGGAGGTTACACCTTTACTGAACATGACAGCCAAAACAGTGGTCCATGCATTTGTCCACTCTTGGACGGCACATCTCAATTGTCCTACTGTCATCATGATGGAACAGGGTTGACAGTTTGAGTCAGTCCTGTTCAGTGGCATCCGTGCACTTTGTGGCATCCAGCAAATCCACATCACCGCTTACCTTCCTCAAAGTAATGGCCTGGTCAAGCAGTGGCATAGAACAGTTAAAGCAGCACTCCCCTGCCATGATACCTTGTGGAATGAGGCTTTAACTTTATTCTTTTTGGACTACACACAACTTACAAAGAGGACCTACAAGGCACAGTCACAAAGTTCTTTTATGGACAATCTTTGGTACTGCCAGGAGCGCTAGTAAACCATGCCCTACGCCCAACAATTGCAGAGTTTTCCTTCTTCCTCAACTGTGTTTGACTCCACTGCTCGAAGATTCAGCAACCTACACCATAGAGTCATACTCTGCCATGCCCAAACGTTCTGTGCACCCTCAACTCTTGCAAGTTTATCATGCTTGCGACGATACAGTTCGACCACTGCTGCAACCACCGTTCTCTGGCCCCATTGAGTTCTCAGAGAGACACAGAACATCATGGTCATTCTTGTTAAAGGTTTCCCAATCACAGAGTCAACAAACTGGCTAAAGCTTGCCCTTATCAAACCATCTACTAGCTCTTCCCTTGAAGAGGAATCACAAACACCAATTGTCCCACATGACTTGTGAACATTTAGCACTCCATCAACTGCATGCACCCTCCTTCAGACTCCCACTCATTTGTCAAAACCCACACACTCAAGTTCAAACATTCCCGTTATGCCACCTCACCTGACATCCCCTCTGATGCATTTAACCCCTCCAACCCCCACCTCCCCCTACCTCAGTTTCAGCCAGTCACCCCTTACTCCAGCTCCTGCTTTAGAGTACTCCATCCCTATACCCCCGCCCCTATCCATGGATTTATCAGTAATCTTGCACGACCATTCTCATTTTTATTTCATGTTTGATTGCAAATTTGTTTCCATCTACCATTCCTGTTGCGTGTCAGCTATTAAAATGCACTGAGCGAGATGGTGCAGTGGTAACACTTTAGGGAGGACGGTAGTTCAAATCCACCTCCGGCCATCCAGATTTAGGTTTTCCATGATTTCCCTAAACCACTCCAGGCAAATACTAGGATGGTTCCTTTGAAAGGGCACAACCAATTGCCTTCACTACCCTTACCCCCAAATTCCAACAGTGAGCTCTATCTCTAATGACCAAACTGTCGAGAGGACATTAAACCGTAAGCTTCCTTGCTTCCTTCCTCCTCTTATTAAAATGCATTGAGCTACCCAGACAGATTGATCTCACAAGTGTGTCTGTGTTTGTGTTGGCACTGAGTGAAGTGCTAGTGCACACCCCCTTATATTAATCAGCCCACCTTCACCCTCAATCCGCGTAATTAGTGCAATGCCCACACCCCTTTCAAGACTTTGTCATCTGACCCATCATTAGCCAACACTAACCTCTGACCCCTTGGTCAGCTGATGCAGTGGAGCTGTCCATTGTCAACATGCATCAGCTCACCTGAGCTGATGTGGAGATAGCCCTCCACTCTCTCCCCATCCCCCCTCCCTAAAAAGGGTACTCCATACTGTGACTGGGTGGGGAGGGGTGGAGGGGGGGAGGAGGGAGGACTGTGCACTGCTGCACATAAATGAATGATACCTGTCAATCCACACAAAGTGTATTTTTGTCATTATGATTCATGATCTTTGGCGGCACACTACCTCTCATAGAAGTGGCGGGCAAATGCACTTGCATTTGCCCACGGACAGTTCCTCCTCCACCTCTCCACTAATGCTATAATGGTGTGAGGCAAGTTGTGCTTTTCTAGGTCGAGGTCTTAGTGTTTTTGGTGCTGAACTTTCACTGACATTTACGGTAGGACAAAATTAAAGGGTATAAACTGGGTGAGTAGGAGTTTATATCTTCAAAACAAAAACACTGACCCATTGATATTACATTTTGAACAAGAACAGTTTGACAAATTTGTTGCAGTCTTACATGCTTTATTAGAAAACTTTAGTGACTAATGTCAATTATAAATTTATTTATCATAATATTGTTAACATTTGCAGTAGTGATGAGTATCTTGCGAATGAATCATTCACAACAAATGCTTCACTCCCATGAAATGTGAAGTAACCATTCATTTCCAATGAACTGGTACTTCACTACTTCACAGTTCTCCACTTCAAACAGCAAGTGGAGACTAAATTGATACTCGGTGTGATGGCTGATGGAAACAATTGTAAGAGATTTGCGATTTATGGTTGCTTCCATCAGCCACCATGCCTGTGCCTACTTAGTTTGCACACACAATAACATTCACTAATCATTTATTTCAGCTGTGGGTCACTTGGTTGCTCACTCTGTTTCACTTCTCCTGCCACACTGATGCTGTGTCACCGACCCAGCAGCAGTGTAGTCAGTGGCATAGCTATGTCACCAAGGGCCCCGGGGCAAAAATGACATTGGGGCCCTCTTTACACTAACTCTGTACAGATGCAAAACTACATCATCAGCTCCTTACCGCCCACTGGAAGACATAATAAGGCAACCTAAATACTACTAAGTAAATTATAGTGTGTCACACAGCAGATAATATTTAATTGTACTCTCTAATATAATTGTGAAAGTTTGTTTGTTTGTTATGCTGTCATGCAAAAATTACTAGATGATTTGGATGAAATTTTGCAGAGGGATAGAGATGGAGTTGGACCTGGGTAGTACATACAGATGAAAATGCCCCGTGGGATATTTTTCGTCAGCAGTGGCAGCAGGCGGACTTTTGTCAGTGCTGACAACTCACTCTCGCTAAACTACTGCGCTGTTAGCTCATTTTGTTGACAGCCCAGTCAAAGAAGGAAAATAGGGGAAATATTCGTGTAGGATAGTTTTATCAAAAGTAAGTTGGCAGATTTTGTTTGATGAAACACTTTGGATTGAGCCGTGCCTGTACCAGGCTTCTTGAAGTGTAAGTTAGTGTCTGGCCAGGAAAAAGTAATAAGTAAAATAACTAGGTTGATATCTTCGCTTATTATTGTGATAGTGGGATAGAGGGCAGCGTCTTGATGCACAATTCACAATTGAGACAAAGTACTTATTACATGAAACTTCTGAACCGTGAATGTAATTAAACCTTTAAATGGCAGAATAAACAAATAGTGTGTGGGTACAAACGTACCTTAAAAGATTGCGTGAAGTGCTGAATTCTCACCATTACTTTAAAACACAGAGAAGTTGTTTTTCACATAGAAGAACTGAGCAGAATGTGGCAGAGAGTATAATGTTAGTAGAACATAAATTGAAGAGCGAATAGTTCTTATGGTATGGGAAGGCGCCGTTCCCAGAAAAAAGCCACAGAACGCCAAATCCATTTCCCTCCTACCATTGCAAGATAGTGTGTAGAAAGGTATGTCAATTCTGTTCAGTAGTCCTTTCAGTATTAACGCATTTTTGGAAAATAAACATGCCTGTTTCCTGGCGCAACGCATTTTGTGGAAAATGCGCACTCTCCAGGTCTGTCTGTGCAATATGTCATCTGTGATTTATGAGGTGCACTATGGAAGGGTTGGTATAATCTTGTAAAACACTTTGTAATTTCCTTTTGTGATGTAATGGTGTAGACAGAGTGGGGGCTCGGGTTCTCGCTATTTGTTTTGGAGGCGCACAATGAACGGCAATGCCTGATCATTCCAGCGGTCTGCCCTTTCCCGCACCTCTTGCCTTCCATCCCCCCCCCCCTTTCCTGCTGTCACCTGTCATATCCCCACAACAAATCATATGCCAAATACTGTTCTATTGTACTTAAATATGCTGTATACATTTAATATTTTGTCTTAGTCCATTCTGTTTAACAATAACTATATTAACATATTGGCTGCCAAAAGTATACTTGGGTTACCAGGGGACCATTTACTCTTCTCCACATTCTGCTTTAATTTGCTTGAAGTAAGCTATTTAAGTACAAATAAGTTGAGAATATTGCAATTTAGTACCTTAGTTATTTTTTTTTTTTTTTTTTTTTTTTTGTGAGAGTTACGTATGACTCACATGGCGCCAGAGTAAAGTGCCAGGTGTGTCATTTGCTATGTCGCTAATAATTTTGGGTTGTTACTCCTGTAAGTCTTTCACGCCACAACATTATTTGCTTACAGTTACAGTATTGTTTTTCTGCATTGTTACTACAGTCTCTATTCAGTGTTGTTTGTTCAGAAACACAGTGATATTGTAGCAGGAGAAGGTGTCTCATAGAAGTTATGTAGATGAACAAAGGCATGTACAGAAGCTTTTAGATAAAGTTATGGACATAAGTGAAGAAGATGAAGATACTACTGACATGGAAAAATAAGAGGAATGTGTTGATGCTGAGTACTGCTCATGGAGAGGAAGAAGGTGAAGTTCAAAGGGGCACAAAGAAAAAACCAGCAATGATAACTGACTATAATCAGTCATTTATAGATCTCTCTCACCAAATGAAGGTGGGGTGTGAAATGGTACAGGAAGCTTGCAATTGAACTGTTGAGAGGGTCAGCACTGGTAAATGCTCTTGTGATTTACTGATACATCAAGAAGATCATCTCAATCACAGAATTCAAAGAGGAAAGGCCTTTGAGACTACTCCATACAGAAGATGCCGATGCCCTCAAGAAGTCTCTCACCATAGCCACCGAGATGCCGGCAGATTGTGCTCTTGTGAACACAGGAGCAGTAAGTCATAGATGTATGGATGCAACGAAATAATGAAGAATGAATTTGGACAAGAGCAAGCTGTCAAGAAATGCAAACAAACTACATGGAAATGTAAGAAATTGTGACTCAAATTTTTGCGAAGAGTGTTTCTTCATAAAGCACACTGCATGCAGGTGTTAGAGATACAAAGTGAAATACTATTAGTCCTTGAAAAAAAAAATCATAATTAGTTTTCGCACCTCACTGTGTATCACAAACTTGATGAGTGGCATTTTTCAAGTTGTGGGGATTTCGTTCATGTTTCCTCATGGACCAAAGTCAGAATTAAAGAATACCTACTGGAGTAATACAATGCTTCAAACTGTTAGATTGCAGATGTTGGCAAAGATATGATTTCTGATTGGTAATTATCAGTATATGTTTACGTGACTGCAGTACATTATAATAATAGTATGGGTACACAAAAAGTAGTCAATTTTATTTTAACAATTATTTTACAATCTTTTCCTGCCTTTGGTTTTTGTAAAATCATCAGTAACGTCTGTTAAATCTAGACTTGATGCAACCTTGTTTTCGATTGCTATGAGTGCCAAATGTCCGAGTCGGGCTTGAGTCGTACTGTATTCAAATTTTCAAATGTTTGTATAGCTTATGGGACTTATGGGACATCAGTCCCTAAACTTACAAATTACTTATGAACTAACTAACACTAAGGATGGCACAAATATCCATGCCCGAGGGGGGATTCGAACCCCTGACCGTAGTGGACGTGCAGACCATGACTGGAGCACCTCAGTCCCCTCAGCCACCGTGGTCGGCTACTGTATCTCAGATGCGTTTCGATAATTTTTAATTTGCTAAACAACATTTCGGCTGCTGCAGAAGAATAAAACTGCGGTAAGTACTTCCGTAACCTCACATTCAAATTCAAATGTAAATCTATCGGACCAAACTGTGTGGTCATCAGTCCGTAGCTTACAAACTACTTACACTAAGGTAAACTAACCTAAGGACAAACCACACACACCCATGCCTCAGGTAGGACTCGAACCTCCGACAGCGAGCAACCGCACGCTCCACAGCGAGGCGCCTTAGACCGCTCGGCTACTCCACCGCGGCAACCTCACATTCTAATAATGAATATTTTGTTAAAAAACATGTTAAAATGTTTGTAAATCTATCGGACCAAACTGCATGGTCATCAGTCCGTAGCTTACAAACTACTTACACCTAGGTAAACTAGGACAACACACACACACACACACACACACACACACACACACAAACACCCATGCCCCAGGGAGGACTTGAACCTCCACGGCGAGCAACCGCGCGCTCTGCAGCGAGCCCTTTAGACCGCTCGGCTACTCCACCGCGGCGAATATTTTGTTATAATTTCTGAACTGTCCATGTGGGGTCAATTTCGGCAGGAGAAATTAAAAGTCAAAATTCCTTCATTCAACTAAAATATTGTATACAGTATAACATCTATTATCGGAAGTAATTTGGGGACATGGATATTCGGAAAAACGGTTTATTCGGATATTCGAACTGTACACTTCTATTTGCCAATAAAAAGTACTGTACAGTATATGTATTTATACTGTATTTGGAGGAGCGTGATCGTTCACATTGCATGCCACAACACTTGGAAGACGCAGCTGTTGCTGTGAGCAGCTTTGATGCTGCCGCTACGTCTGCCGACTGAAGTGTGCCCATTGTTGGACACATTGGCTGGCAGCTTCGCCTGTCAGCAGCGCCAAATAGTGGTATCTTGTGAAGACCCAATTATAAGCATTTATCCGCCAGCTGATGGTCCAGGCGGCTACTGTGGAAAACTTGGTTTGATGGGAAGGGGATATGATGGATGATACGGTGGGAGGGTAAAGAAAATTAAATAAAAAATTTGACGCTCTACTGTAACTTTTTTCGATTGTCGGGCACAAAGGCCGAGGGGCCCCTGGAGTTCAGGGGCCCCGCGGCACTGCCCCGCCTAGCCCTATGATAGCTACGCCAGAGTGGAGTGTGCTATGTTCCAGTGGCGGCTGGTGACCAGAAAAGGTGGCAGTGCACTTTTTTCACCAGTTGCCCACCTCTCCAGTATGGCAGCTCAACACATTCCGAAAAAATCGCTAGTAAGCCAAGATATCATAGATGTAGAAGAATAAAAAAAAAAAAAAAAAACTGTTGCCTTTTCCAAATAGGATTTAATAATGAATCTAATTCTGCACTAAAATTAATCAAGGCGAAAAATGCCAGGATTGGAAGATGATTCAGTCTCATCGTGTCCTCTGATGGCAAGTTCATAGGAACCACAGGAGCGAATACAATTAATTATTAGATTTAGTGTGTACTTATTATCTGTAACCTTTTCATTGTGTAATGGCACGGACTTTCTCTATCCCTGACTAATCAAGTGGCTATATTTACAGTGCCTGGACTTGCCAGATTCAAAACGTTATTGACATGGGCCGAAGAAAGTTCATGTTCCCTTATTTTATCTTGAAGGTGTTGAATGCCAATGACTCCTTGTTTACTCCAGGAAACTCTCCTCAAGATAATAAACAAGGAAAACAAAATAAGGCATTTTTCATATCGCAGCCACACATTCATACTTGCTGTACCGTTCCGAGTTAAATTTTATGTTGAATTGACGACTTTTCATTTTAACTATCTGTGAAATTCTCAAACTAGGAATCGGTCTACCTAGCCTCTTGATTTCTAATTTCTATTCAAACTTGCGTAAATTAAAGCATTCAGAAAGCAAGGAAATTACCTGATTCATTATTTCACCTGTTCACTTGAGCCTCAAAACTCACTATAAAACACGCTAAACAATGGACACAATGCACAGTTACTTCACTTGCAGCTACACGTGAACTGGTTAAGAAGGCTCGAAAAGCCCGCTTCGTTCGAAGGGCGGACTACTCCGATTGTCTTCGGGAGAGTTCGGTCTCTGTTTCTGCGGATGACGGGGTGGCTCGGCCGTGATGTGTATACACTCAAGGCGACTATAGGGGAACACTGTTGCCAAGCATTGCCCCCACACCCCGCACACCCCCTGAGACACCCTAGTCGGCGTTTGCAGGCCGGCTGCAAACCCAGCCGCTGTCGGGAAAGTTCGGTCCACTCGAGAGTGGTCGGTGAGTAACAGCCCGGGCGTTTCAAAAGATATAAATGGAGTGCTACTTCTCCACCTGCATAGAATTTCTAAACAGCAAATGGTGTTTAACAATATTATTATTCCTGGAGGTAGCGCAGACCTGCAAACCTATACAGAAGCCGCCCCTGCTATGTTCACAATGAAATGTTCACTTTATGAGTGTAACTGATTTATTGATTGGACAAGGGTAATATCCATCAACCATAGAGAAGGAACAGCATTAGCTATTTATACCATTGTCAACACGATTAGTCATCTCATTCTATGTCACTGAGTTTTCAAATAGTGTCCAAGTGTTGTTGCGAACATCAACACATTACCAGTACACTGCCACTGTCATAATAATAATAATAATAATAAAGGAAAGACCTTGACAATGTGAACACAATAACACACCCAACCTTGTGAGTCTGCAAATGAAGCCTGCACAGAATCTACAGCTAAATGGACTCCATCTTATAGGAAATATTTATCTCATACACATTACTGAAATAATTACACTAAATGACACTTTAATGATTTGTTTAAGTGCCATATATTTTGTGTGAAAACAACTTATATAAACAAAAGGCAATTGTTTAGAGATTTCTGTTTAAACACATAATTTGTGTTTTTGTGTTAAGCGATTTCTTCTGTCTGTTATGAGATGTCTAGCCTTACGAAAGGTAGGTATATAGACTGAATGGCAGTGGTTAATGTATAGTTATGCTTTTGCATTAAGTTATAACATTATGGTCAATATTGTTAGTAACACTAGAGTTTTCAGTCAGTAAGAACAACAAACAGTGTATCACATGCTAGTAAAAATCTTTTTTGCAACATCATTAAAAAATGCTGAACAAAATTAAATATATTTCTGTCTTTATATGAGGTAGGCTTCTCTCTTAATCTTCAACCCCTCCCACTATGATCTATTTAAAAAAAATTCAAATATTTGTAAAGATGACAACACACACACACACACACACACACACACACACACACACACACACACACACACCAACCCCTGCTCCTCTACCAATGCACGAAGGAGGACTCCAACCTCTGATATATCAAAAACATTATTAAACTTACTGACAAGCGTATTAGAACAAAATGGCATGCTTACAGTCTATTAACTGATATTACAAAGAGATTGCTGTAATTGTCATAAGCTGTAATTTCGTTTTCATTCAATGTTTCTCATGTACACAATCGGATTGCTATTTGAAACTACCCCTGTGCCTGTGTTATTGCGTGACTGTTCTATTTTCTGAAAAAGGCCATGGCCAATAGCTGAAACTGTTGTATGTGTGTGTCTTTTGTATGACTCTGTCGAAGCTCATCGTCACGTCTTTGCGGTGAGTTGTAAACTGTCCTTATTACTATATTATTACCCTTCAAATGATATGCACAAGTTATAAGTATTCGGTTATTAGTATTCATTGCAGTGTTTGTACTATAATAATTTCAATGCAATATACCATGAGTTAAAACTCAAAGGTCCGCTGTTGATTGTGTAATATCGGTAGTCTTCAGTCATGTTCATGAGGAAGGGAATAAGACCGGGGCGCCCATCATGCCCACATGATCAATACTCATGTCCACAGTGCCTGCGGGCAGCCTCATGGGCAGTTCAAGTGCCCACCCCTGTAGACTGTTGCCATTATTTTTCCATTCCATGTGAGTCTGAACTACGTACCAACTAGTCCAATAAAGTCAAGACTCATACATGTGGTTGGTTGTTGGGGATTACAACCCCTTCACCTTCCCATAAGCTTATCTACATCTAAATATATACTCCGCAATCCACAGTAAAGTGTGTGGAGGAGGGTACACTGTACCACAACTAGGCATTTCCTTTCCTATTCCACACCGAAAGAGAACAAGGGAAAAAATAATGTTTATATGCCTCTGTATGAGCCCTAATTTCTCTTATCTTGTCTTTGTGATCTTTACATGAAATGTAAGTAGGTAACAGGAAGATCATTCTACAGTCAGCTTCAAATTCCAGCTCTCTAAATTTTCTCAACAGAATTTCTTGAAAAGAATTTCATCTTTCCTCCAGTGATTCCCATTTCAGTTCCTGGAGCATTTCTATGACACTTGTGCATTGGTCGGACCTACCAGTAATGAACCTAGCTGCTCGCCTATGAACTGCTTTCGTGTCTTCCTTTAAACTGATCTGCTGCAGTTCCCAAACACTTGAGCAATACTCAAGACATGGTCATAAAGTGTTTTTTATGCGGTCTCCTTTACAGATGAAGTATATCTTCCCAAAATTCTGTCAATAAATCGAAGTTGGCTGTCCACCTTACTCACAACTGTCCTAACATGTTTGCTCTACTTCATATTGCTATGCATTGTTACACCTAGATTCAGACTTAAATTGGAAAAAACACATAGATATAATCATGGTAAAGGCAAACCAGAGACTACGTGTTATTAGCAGAACCCTTAAAACATGCAACAGAACTACAAAAGAAATTGCATACACTACACTTGTCCGTCCATTTTGGAGTATTGCAGCCCAGTGTGGGATCCTTATCAGGTGGGTTTAACAGAGGACATCAAAAGAGTCGAAAGAAGGGCAGTTCATTTTGTATTGTCACGATATGGGGTGACAATGTTACGGAAATGATACAGGATTTGGGATGGAAATAATTACAACAATGGCACTTATCACTGCAGTGTGGGCTACTTGCGAAACTCCAATCGCCAACATTCTCCTCCGAATGCGAAAATATATTGTTGACTCCCACTTACACAGGTAGAAATGATCATCAGAATAAAATACGAGAAATAAGAGCTCGAACAGAGAGATCCAAGTGTTCTTTCTTCCCGCGTGCTATTCGAGAATGGAATGGGAGATAAATAGTATAATGCTGGTTCGATGAACCCTCTGCCAGGCACTTAAATGTGATTTGCAGAGTATCCCATGTAGATGTAGATGTAGATTTGAACAATGCGACTGCATCAAGATGCTCACTACTAATGCTGTATTTAAACATTATGGGATTGTTTTTCCTACTCATGTGCATCACCTTACATTTTTCTACACATAGAGCTAACTGCCATTCTTCACACAAATAGAAATTTTGTCTGTCATCCTGTATGCTATTCCAGTCAATTAAAGATGACACCCTCCCATAAAACACAGCATAATCAGCAAACAGCCACAAATTACAAGTTACTCTGTCCATCAGATCATTTATATAGATAGAAAGTAATAGTGCTTCTATCACACTTCCATGGGGCACACCTTACAATACACTCGTCTCTGGTGAACACTCGCCATTGAGAAAAACATACTGCATTCTATCACTTAGCAAGTCTTCGTCGGTCACAAATCTGCGAACCTAATCCATATGCTCATACTTTTGTGACCAGTCTGCAGTATGGCACCACATCAAATGCCTTTTTGAAATCAAGAAAAACACCATCTGCCTGTTTCTCTTCATCAATGGCTTGCAAGATGTCCTGTGAGAAAAGGGCAAGCTGAGTTTCACATGAACAACATTTCCTAACCCCCCCCCCCCCCCCCTTTTTTTTTTTTTTTTTTTTTTTTTTTTTTTTGCAAAAGTGAAAAGGGGCAGATTTCAGAGTACTTGACTAAAGAATACAATAGTTTTGTAGCTAATGCTAACAGTGTTGAGCAACTGTGGATAAAGTTCAAGTGCACCATACAATATGTTTTAAATAATTATGTGCCAAGTAAATATCCATCATGGTTCAACAACCCAGTTAGGAAACTGCTACGAAAGCAAAGAGAACTTCACTGTAAATATAAACTTAGCAGACAAGCATAAGTTAAATAATGCCAAAGTAGCATAAGGGCAGCCATATGAGAGGTGTTCAGTAACTACCGACTGTGTAGGAGACGAGGTACTGGCGGAAGTAAAGTTGTGAGGCGGCATCGTGAGTTGTGTCGGGATAGCACAGTCGGTAGTGCACTTGCCCGCGAAAGGCAAAGGTCCCAGGTTCGAGTCCCGGTTCCGGCACACAATTTTAATCTGCCAGGAAGTTTCATAGCAGCGCACACTCCGCTGCAGAGTGAAGTTTCATTCTGGAAACATCCATTAGGCTGTGGCTAAGCCATGTCTCCACCATATCCTTTCTTCCAGGAGTGCTAGTCTTGGGTGTTTGCAGGAGAGCTTCTGTGAAGTTTGGAGAGTAGGAGACAAGGTACTGACGGAAGTAAAGTTGTGAGGCGGCATCGTGAGTCGTGTCGGGATAGCACAGTCGGTAGTGCGCTTGCCCGCGAAAGGCAAAGGTCCCAGGTTCGAGTCCCGGTTCCGTAACACAATTTTAATCTGCCAGGAAGTTTCATATCAGCGCACACTCTGCTGCAGAGTGAAGTTTCATTCTGGAAACATTCCTTAGGCTGTGGCTAATCCATGTCTCCACCATATCCTTTCATCCAGGAGTGCTAGTCTTGCATGTTTGTAGGAGAGCTTCTGTGAAGTTTGGAAAGTAGGAGACGAGGTACTGGCGGAAGTAAAGTTGTGAGGCGGCATCTTGAGTCGTGTCGGGATAGCACAGTCGGTAGTTTGATATTTTAGAAGAAATACTCCCAGGATAGGGTAAAAATGCAAATGATTTTGAAGTGTCTGTGGAATGTTCATGTGGTGGTCCACATTGGAAAGCTCGACTGATTTGATGATCAGTATAGCCATTCTGTCTGAATACAACCTTAAGACGATTCAATTCTTCTGTCAAATCAGAATCAAAATGGCATAAGCTCTCTTGACGAATTTACATAGGACTCACAATCATTGATGTGGTGGATGATAACTAGAGGCACCTGTTTTTTGCTAAGTGCGAAATTTTTGCAATATTTTACAATTTTTATGGAAAATCACAAAAAATTGAAATTTACGAAAATCACGAAATAATACACGAAATTTTGTGAAATCTCATCAGTCATTTAAATGTACTGGCGGAAATTCGGATATAAATGACAATCGATAGTACACCACTTCAATATATATTGTTTTGAGTCCTGCCAACCTCTTTCATGTGCAGTGAAGAAGTCAGTTTCCGGTGCTTTATTTGATCTGGTGACTGATTGTAATTGTTTCTGATCGCAGATTCTTACAGTGATTTGTTCTAGTACAGCAGATTAACATGGTTGTAACAGTTTTTGATCGTGAGAGAGAATATGCATCAGATGGATTTTACATTTTTCATAAAACAAGGAAAATAATCGTGTGCAAATACTGCAAAGTGCATATTGACTGGCAATAGGGCACCTGGATATAGACGGGCATGCGCATCAATTTCTGCTGTAGCAGCAGCTCCCACGGCCATTTTTGTTCCAAACGGTGACTGCGTGAGCTTCAAAAAGGCTGAGTTTTTCTGCTGTTATTCCTTTGAAATATCGCTTTCTTCATTTCTAATACACATGCCAAAAAGAAAATATATATTTGGATAAAAAATAAATCTCGTCGTAATAAGTTATTACAATATGGTTTGACAAATCGTTAAATATGTTTTCTAGTATTTGTCCACCTGGGTGTGTATTGTGAAGAACTCTTTCGCATTCGACAGCTCACTTTTATGGGATACCACATGCACTACCAAAACTGCGCTAACATGGTAGAAATCTCTGTTTTCCAATGCCATAAATTTGCTCCGGAATACACTCCCACGTCGTTACTTGTTTACGGCGTATTTTCCAGAATTCATATAAAATAATTTTTCACTGCAGAAAATATATGACCATGATAAACTAGGATGCAGTAAAAGATTTATATATACGAGATATTTTAATTTCTCATTTAAAAATTTACTTTGTCATTGGTCAATTTTACTTATGGCCTCGGCGGTGTAGTTTACTGATGTCGGCAACAACCTTTGAATGCTCTTTGAAAACTTGAACAGGTATAATGAGAAAGAATAATTTCTCATGTTTACCATCTTCTTGTATGTACCCTTGTCCCATCAGTAAATTAATTATCCTAAACCGAACATTCTCTTGTCAAAATTAGCAAATTACGCCGCCGATGCTGTAACTAAAATTAACATCGCAGTAGCTTCAAACATCGTTACGAGGCAGATGAGCCATTGCAAATAGTAAAAAACAGTGTGCATCATTCAAAAGTAATTAGTATTGTTATTGTCTAAATGTTGCTACTGTATCAGTTCATAGTGTCGAATTTTTTGATGAAAAAAAAAATAAATAAATAAAAATACAATAAAATAAAGGTAAATAAAATAAAGTGTCGAAACGTGTCGTTTACAACGTGTAGAAATTGTGCATAACTACAAATAAATTAACTCATCTCGCATCATTTTGAAGACCTTGTTGGTGTCCATTTGTGATGACGACAATTTATTAACCATATTTACGCCCTTCAGGGTCCATTGGAAACGAAAAAAACACAAAAACCATTTTCTGAATTATTAGAACAATTCGGAGCTTCACAGCCCACCATGCTTAAAGCGTATTGACTGTCCTGTTCTACAATTGCACGTTGAAGCGAAGGAACAAAAATGGCGGATGTACATGCCCGTCTATATCCAGGTGCCCTAACTGGCAAAGAAAGGACTCATGCCCACAGCATATAAATAGCAGTTCTTCGCATAAGAATAACAAGGAGAACGAGCTGTCATCGAGTGTCAAGAGACACCCATGAACATCAATGCAGCAGCAAAACGAACGAAAGTGGATAAGGAAGAATTCATGTTATCAACACCACGAGTTTTGTTACGAAAAATACCACTAAGATGCTGCCATATAGTTTTCATGAGTAGTATACATTCGGGATTTCACTCTTTGTTGCAGTCTCCTTTTGAACTTTTTGTGCGTGAAGTGCTATCTTGTATCTGATTGTGAAGAAGCATCCCCCCCCCCCTCCACACCAGGAAGTTTAAGAGAAAAGCAATTTCTTTCATGGAGATGATATTTAATTGTGCTGATGCACGTATTATATGGGTGAAAACACACAAAATTACCCGAGAAGAGAAGATAAAGAATTTTAAAGGAAACCGCAATTGGATTGTTGCATGTAGCTCCAAAATATTTTGACCCTTTCACTGCTCCGTACGTAAATATACGCTAATTGTCAGTGCTCAAGACGTGTATATATACGATTTTCTCTCCAAAAATTAAAAAGGAAACGTTTTTTACACAACAATACTAGATTTTGCAGCCATATTTTTCCTTTTTAAGTAAATTACTTAGGCTATGCAAAACTTATTTAAGTAGCAGGATAAGTGTTTCTCAAACATTTTTTAAATTATTTCTCTCCATCAATGTCAAATTTTCATGTTTTCTGAATAAAATAAAAAGTGTTACATTGCAATGAGGCTATAATTGACTTTTTATTTGGGTTTTATTCATTAAAAAGTGAAAATAAAATTAGCAAAATTATTGACGAAATAAAAGTAGCAAAAAATATACCAAAATAGGTTTTAAAAAATGACAAAATTGAGCAAAAATTTTCCACGAACAGGTGCCTCTATTGATAACTAGTAGCATGGAGGTAGCAGTCTGTATGTGTGGGTTTATAGTACATACTGTGTCCAAAAATCCCATTTTCTTTTTTTATGAACTAAAACATCCAAAAAAAGGAAATTTTACATCCTTTTAAATTTTCATCAAAAACTTTGTGTGTGTATGGAGACAGTTGAAATGATCTAAAAACTGATGAAGGGCTTCCATTCCATGTGGCCAGTCAATAAAAATATCATTAATATATCTCAAAAAACATGTAGACTTAAGAAAATAAGTGTGAAGAGCAATATCTTCAAAATCATCAATGAAAAGATTGGCAATGCTTGGGGAGAGAGGGTTCCCCATAGCCACACCATCAATTTGTTAAAAAAATTCTTGTCAGCAGAATGACATAATCCGGCTGCAAACCCATGAAGAGCACCGGGAAAATCCACAAAATTACAGCAGCAAGCTTCATTACGGGCTCATTTAATAAGCATGAAAGTGTCACAGAGATGGTTAGGAAACTCCAGTGGCAGACGGTGGAAGAGAGACATTCCGTATCGCGGTAAGAGCTTCAGCTGAAGTTCCAAGACTGTATGTTTCATGAAGAGTCAAGCAAAATATTACTTCCACCTATATATATATTGCAAAATGACCACAAGGATAAGATAAGAGGAATTAAAGCCCACAGAGAGGCATTTAGGTAATCATTTTTGCCATGCATCATACGCAACTGGAATAGGAGGAAGTGAGAATGGTACGCATACCCTCCGCCACACAACATGAGATGGTTTGAAGAGTATGGATGTAGATGTAGTACACCTCTAGATGGAAGAAAACTACAACTGGTTAAATCATTGCAGTGTTTGGGAAGCTTGATAACTTCCAATGGAAGTTGTTTAGAAGAAGTGAGGTGCAGAATATACTTAGAAAAGAAACCATTTGGGTGAGTGAAATATTTGGTGACAACCAGGAAAATACCATTAATCTCCAGAAGATGTTTGCCAGTTGTTTTGTGTGGAGTGTGGTGTCATATGGTTTTGAAATGTGGATAGTCAGAAAGAAATAACAAAAATATTTGGAAAATTTTGATATGTGACTGCAGAAAAGAATGAAGAAAGTGAAATGGACTGAGAATGAGAAATGAGATGTTGAGTGGGGTAAAAGATAAATGAACTAAATGAGGATGATAGAAAAGAGGAAAACATCTTGGGTGGGACACATATTACATAGGAACGGTCTACTGTAGATGACAATGATGGGAAAAGTAGAAGGAAAAAGAGAGGAGGAAGAAGGTTTGGTATGTCGACAGATGTGACGAAAAAAGAAGCTACAAGCAAAAGAAGGAGGATGCTGAGGACAGAGAGACATGGAGAATTTCTAGTTTATACATGTCTGGGGACATATGTACTGAAAGAGAGAGAAGAAGAAGAATTTTTATTTTATTATATTATTTTTTTGTAGGGGGGGGGGTGAGGGAAGAGTCATGAGGTATGAAAAGATGGGTTGGTTTTGGAAGCCAGGGCAGTTGTGAGACCATAGAATGAACTGTAAGGGTAACTACCACATGTGTAGTTCAGAAGAACTGGTGATGGGGGATAGGATCCAGATGGCCCTGGTTGTAAACCGGCCATTGAATAGTAGTGTGTTATGCTCAGCTGCATGCTATGCCACAAAGTGACTCACCTTGCTTTAAGCCACAATTTGACAATGGCCATTCATCTTCACAGGCAGCTGGTTTGTAATCGTATCAATATAAAATGCTGTGCAATGATTGCAGCACAATGTAGATCACATGGCTGCTTTGACAGATAGCCTGGTCTCTCATGAGGTAGGACAAGCCTGTGACAGGACTCAAATAGAAAATGCTGGATGGTTGTATTGGACAGGTCTTGTATCGGGTCTTTCACAAGGGGGTAGGGATGGCCTGGGTATAAGAATTCCGCTTGGATACATTTACTACAACAAACTGCTTCTCACATATGTTTCATTGGTTGAGTGGATAGGTTGACGGTTTATGAACCCAACGGGCACACATTCGAATCCCACTTGAGTAAATTTATTTTTTAGACCTGTTGCAGGTAATATTTTATATATTAATTTGCTAAAAATTGTGCAGTTGTAGGCTTTTATAGGTTTTTAGAAGATTCTAATTTATAATAATCTAATATTTAATCAGACAGACATGTATCCATAGTAATAATATTGAAAACGTCGATTAGAGAAAAGTCATTTTCACCAATGAGTTCACGAGCAAACATCCTGTTCTCATTTACCGCAAGTAGGCAATGATACATAACACTCACTTCGTGGCTACATGCACTAGAGGTGGGCACATAAGTGTGAAGTATTGGGGTTGGATGTCTTAAATGGGAGCAGGAACCTTAGATCGAATCCAATACAAGAAAGTTCAATTCAGCATGCTATGAACATATCTTTCAAAATGTAATCATTCCTGGAGCTAGACTTTGCTACCCCAAAGAAAGTCTCATTTGCAAACAAGATAATCATCCACCTTACACCAGCATTAAGATTCAGAGCTCTGTTCTTAAGGAGAGAGAATATTATTCAGTGCTTACCATGGCTTCCAAAGTCACCTGATTTCAATCTCACAGAGAATGTATGGGCTAAACTCAAGAAGACTGTGTCGCATAACTGCAAGACCTGTGGATGAGGCCTTTTTTCGCAGACTTGTGGATTCTATGCCTCGGAGGATCGGGGCTGTTCTTGATGTCAATGGCATGTGGAAAAAATAGTTATATATTTTTCTTTAATGGGAGGTCATACCAAATGCCAACCTCCAAGGAAGATTATTTTTATTTTTATGATTGGTCAGACGAATAACACCCTCCAAAGATGTTTATTTTTCTGTTATGGGTGCTCAAATATATATTACATTCCAAGGAAGATTAATTTAAGATACAAACTGACAAACTCTAATTTTCATAGTTATTTACTAAAGAGAATACTGAAAAAAGTAAAACCAATCACAACACCCTATAAATGGTCGAATAGTCCTACACGAGTTGAAGAACGAATATTACACTGAAAAAAAAAAAAAAAAAAAAAAAAAAAAACAGATAATAGAAGGCACAGCCACTCACTCAGTTTAACAGGCCGTGCCTACGTCACACTTAGAGGCCGCGACCGCCACCTCACTGGCTGTTGGTTGGAACACGCCCACCGCTGCGTAGCGGCCGGCCAGTCAGATGGCGGCCGCGGCCTCTAAGTGTGACGTAGGCACGGCCTGTTGTGATGCCTCGTCTTCTAGGTGGTGTTGTGTAAACCACACATAAGGACGTAAAAAATTATTTCTATCTGCTGATACATTTATCTTATCACTATAGATTCACCATGTGGTAGTTGAAGTAATTACAAATACATGGATCCATTTTCAACATTTTTACTATGGCTAACATTTGTCTTATTGTTTAAAGATTAGGCTATTACAAAATAGAATATGTTTAAGAATGTGGAATCTAGGGAAACCTATAATTGTACAATCCATAGAGAATTTAATATTCATAGAATATATGACTTCAACTGCTAAAGGGCAAAGCTGAAAATGTGTACCCAGCCGGGATTCGAACCCGGGTCTCCTGCTTTCTAGGCAGTTGCGCTGACCCCTACACCACTGGGGACACAGTGATCACCGCACCTGCAAGGACTACCCATGCACGCCTCCCGTCAGATACAAATTCCCAGCTTCGCCCTGCCCATAGTACTCAAACTCGTAGTTTAACTAATTCCCGTAAGAGTAAGGGCTTCAAACTTGCCCACCCCTCCCCACTAACGATAGGATCATTGCCCGTCACCGGCATATTATATATATATACATGTGGCGTCTGTTCGGAAAGAACAGACGTCACATTCTGATCCAGCAGCTGTTATTATTTAATATTCATAGAATATATGACTTCAACTGCTAAAGGGCAAAGCTGAAAATGTGTACCCAGCCGGGATTCGAACCCGGGTCTCCTGCTTTCTAGGCAGTTGCGCTGACCCCTACACCACTGGGGACACAGTGATCACCGCACCTGCAAGGACTACCCATGCACGCCTCCCGTCAGATACAAATTCCCAGCTTCGCCCTGCCCATAGTACTCAAACTCGTAGTTTAACTAATTCCCGTAAGAGTAAGGGCTTCAAACTTGCCCACCCCTCCCCACTAACGATAGGATCATTGCCCGTCACCGGCATATTATATATATATACATGTGGCGTCTGTTCGGAAAGAACAGACGTCACATTCTGATCCAGCAGCTGTTATTATTTAATATTCATAGAATATATGACTTCAACTGCTAAAGGGCAAAGCTGAAAATGTGTACCCAGCCGGGATTCGAACCCGGGTCTCCTGCTTTCTAGGCAGTTGCGCTGACCCCTACACCACTGGGGACACAGTGATCACCGCACCTGCAAGGACTACCCATGCACGCCTCCCGTCAGATACAAATTCCCAGCTTCGCCCTGCCCATAGTACTCAAACTCGTAGTTTAACTAATTCCCGTAAGAGTAAGGGCTTCAAACTTGCCCACCCCTCCCCACTAACGATAGGATCATTGCCCGTCACCGGCATATTATATATATATACATGTGGCGTCTGTTCGGAAAGAACAGACGTCACATTCTGATCCAGCAGCTGTTATTATTTAATATTCATAGAATATATGACTTCAACTGCTAAAGGGCAAAGCTGAAAATGTGTACCCAGCCGGGATTCGAACCCGGGTCTCCTGCTTTCTAGGCAGTTGCGCTGACCCCTACACCACTGGGGACACAGTGATCACCGCACCTGCAAGGACTACCCATGCACGCCTCCCGTCAGATACAAATTCCCAGCTTCGCCCTGCCCATAGTACTCAAACTCGTAGTTTAACTAATTCCCGTAAGAGTAAGGGCTTCAAACTTGCCCACCCCTCCCCACTAACGATAGGATCATTGCCCGTCACCGGCATATTATATATATATACATGTGGCGTCTGTTCGGAAAGAACAGACGTCACATTCTGATCCAGCAGCTGTTATTATTTAATATTCATAGAATATATGACTTCAACTGCTAAAGGGCAAAGCTGAAAATGTGTACCCAGCCGGGATTCGAACCCGGGTCTCCTGCTTTCTAGGCAGTTGCGCTGACCCCTACACCACTGGGGACACAGTGATCACCGCACCTGCAAGGACTACCCATGCACGCCTCCCGTCAGATACAAATTCCCAGCTTCGCCCTGCCCATAGTACTCAAACTCGTAGTTTAACTAATTCCCGTAAGAGTAAGGGCTTCAAACTTGCCCACCCCTCCCCACTAACGATAGGATCATTGCCCGTCACCGGCATATTATATATATATACATGTGGCGTCTGTTCGGAAAGAACAGACGTCACATTCTGATCCAGCAGCTGTTATTATTTAATATTCATAGAATATATGACTTCAACTGCTAAAGGGCAAAGCTGAAAATGTGTACCCAGCCGGGATTCGAGCCCGGGTCTCCAGCTTTCTAGGCAGTTGCGCTGACCCCTACACCACTGGGGACACTGTGATCACCGCACCTGCAAGGACTACCCATGCACGCCTCCCGTCAGATACAAATTCCCAGCTTCGCCCTGCCCATAGTACTCAAACTCGTAGTTTAACTAATTCCCGTAAGAGTAAGGGCTTCAAACTTGCCCACCCCTCCCCACTAACGATAGGATCATTGCCCGTCACCGGCATATTATATATATATACATGTGGCGTCTGTTCGGAAAGAACAGACGTCACATTCTGATCCAGCAGCTGTTATTATTTAATATTCATAGAATATATGACTTCAACTGCTAAAGGGCAAAGCTGAAAATGTGTACCCAGCCGGGATTCGAACCCGGGTCTCCTGCTTTCTAGGCAGTTGCGCTGACCCCTACACCACTGGGGACACAGTGATCACCGCACCTGCAAGGACTACCCATGCACGCCTCCCGTCAGATACAAATTCCCAGCTTCGCCCTGCCCATAGTACTCAAACTCGTAGTTTAACTAATTCCCGTAAGAGTAAGGGCTCAAACTTGCCCACCCCTCCCCACTAACGATAGGATCATTGCCCGTCACCGGCATATTATATATATATACATGTGGCGTCTGTTCGGAAAGAACAGACGTCACATTCTGATCCAGCAGCTGTTATTATTTAATATTCATAGAATATATGACTTCAACTGCTAAAGGGCAAAGCTGAAAATGTGTACCCAGCCGGGATTCGAACCCGGGTCTCCTGCTTTCTAGGCAGTTGCGCTGACCCCTACACCACTGGGGACACAGTGATCACCGCACCTGCAAGGACTACCCATGCACGCCTCCCGTCAGATACAAATTCCCAGCTTCGCCCTGCCCATAGTACTCAAACTCGTAGTTTAACTAATTCCCGTAAGAGTAAGGGCTTCAAACTTGCCCACCCCTCCCCACTAATGATAGGATCATTGCCCGTCACCGGCATATTATATATATATACATGTGGCGTCTGTTCGGAAATAACAGACGTCACATTCTGATCCAGCAGCTGTTATTATTTAATATTCATAGAATATATGACTTCAACTGCTAAAGGGCAAAGCTGAAAATGTGTACCCAGCCGGGATTCGAACCCGGGTCTCCTGCTTTCTAGGCAGTTGCGCTGACCCCTACACCACTGGGGACACAGTGATCACCGCACCTGCAAGGACTACCCATGCACGCCTCCCGTCAGATACAAATTCCCAGCTTCGCCCTGCCCATAGTACTCAAACTCGTAGTTTAACTAATTCCCGTAAGAGTAAGGGCTTCAAACTTGCCCACCCCTCCCCACTAACGATAGGATCATTGCCCGTCACCGGCATATTATATATATATACATGTGGCGTCTGTTCGGAAAGAACAGACGTCACATTCTGATCCAGCAGATGTTATTATTTAATATTCATAGAATATATGACTTCAACTGCTAAAGGGCAAAGCTGAAAATGTGTACCCAGCCGGGATTCGAACCCGGGTCTCCTGCTTTCTAGGCAGTTGCGCTGACCCCTACACCACTGGGGACACAGTGATCACCGCACCTGCAAGGACTACCCATGCACGCCTCCCGTCAGATACAAATTCCCAGCTTCGCCCTGCCCATAGTACTCAAACTCGTAGTTTAACTAATTCCCATAAGAGTAAGGGCTTCAAACTTGCCCACCCCTCCCCACTAATGATAGGATCATTGCCCGTCACCGGCATATTATATATATATACATGTGGCGTCTGTTCGGAAAGAACAGACGTCACATTCTGATCCAGCAGCTGTTATTATTTAATATTCATAGAATATATGACTTCAACTGCTAAAGGGCAAAGCTGAAAATGTGTACCCAGCCGGGATTCGAACCCGGGTCTCCTGCTTTCTAGGCGGTTGCGCTGACCCCTACACCACTGGGGACACAGTGATCACCGCACAAGGTGCAAGGTGCGGTGATCACTGTGTCCCCAGTGGTGTAGGGGTCAGCGCAACCGCCTAGAAAGCAGGAGACCCGGGTTCGAATCCCGGCTGGGTACACATTTTCAGCTTTGCCCTTTAGCAGTTGAAGTCATATATTCTATGAATATTAAATAATAACAGCTGCTGGATCAGAATGTGACGTCTGTTCTTTCCGAACAGACGCCACATGTATATATATATAATATGCCGGTGACGGGCAATGATCCTATCGTTAGTGGGGAGGGGTGGGCAAGTTTGAAGCCCTTACTCTTACGGGAATTAGTTAAACTACGAGTTTGAGTACTATGGGCAGGGCGAAGCTGGGAATTTGTATCTGACGGGAGGCGTGCATGGGTAGTCCTTGCAGGTGCGGTGATCACTGTGTCCCCAGTGGTGTAGGGGTCAGCGCAACTGCCTAGAAAGCAGGAGACCCAGGTTCGAATCCCGGCTGGGTACACATTTTCAGCTTTGCCCTTTAGCAGTTGAAGTCATATATTCTATGAATATTAAATAATAACAGCTGCTGGATCAGAATGTGACGTCTGTTCTTTCCGAACAGACGCCACATGTATATATCCATAGAGAATTAATGTTAAAAAAATGTTACCTGCATGGTCTAAAATAAATAAATAAATAAATGAATAAAAAAAGTGACTCCAGTGGTACTCAAACTCGCACCCTTTGTCTTCATAAACCATCAGCCTGTTCACTCAGCCAACGAAATATATTTAAGATATGGTTTGTTGTAGTAAGTCTACCGACATGGCATTCTTATACCTCAACCACTTCTACATGATTGAATAACAATTTCCAAAATAAATGATACACAAGTTAAGCTGCTATGAATCTCGAAATATACTGTATCCTAACTATGATATTGCTTCTACTTGATAATGTAAACACCAAGCTTAAGATCCAATCACTAGAGTTGGAACTAGGGCATGCACAATGCTCTGACCAAATGTTTGTAAATCTAAGGTCTTAACTGTGTTGGTTAACAGAACTTATATTTACAAACTACTTACACTCACCTAAAGTAACTTATGCTAAGGAGAACACAAACACCCATGCCCGAGGGATGACTCGAACTCCCAATGGTGAACAGCCGTGCTCACTGCAGCACGGCGCCACAGTAGGCATGTCTAATCCTTTGTGGTGATGTGCGGTTCCACTGCACACGCACCGGGCACCCCCATAAGTCACTGTGAAAACAGATGCCACTGTGGCACCATACTGCTAAACTGGTACGGTTCTTCTGCAGGGGACAAACGGCAGGCTATAAACACAGCCTAACCCTGGGAAAGGTAGATGCTGGACCCCAAAGCACAGTGTGAGCATTAAAATCATCACGAAGGATAAATGGATGAGGGAGCTGGGTTAGCCAAAGAGTGCTGCTTTGTGTGTGTGTGTGTGTTGTGGGAGGCATGTAAATGGAACCTACAATCGATGACAAACTTTACAAATACTGCAACTGCTTTAGGTTGGGGTGGAGGGAAGAAAAAAGAAGGGGTAGACTGTGTTGATGAAAATGGCCACTCATCTTTTAGCTTTTCTCCACAAAGGTCCTTTGTGTGGAGATCATAGCCTTCTATCTCAGGTTTGTCAGAAGGCTTGAAATTCATCTCCTGGAGAAGTACACACGTGTCTCTGCATCCCTGCAAGTTCTATTGAAATATGGGCACCATCATACAGGTTGTACCTTCACCTCTAGTTTTGAGGTGAGGTGATTCCCCCGACTTACACCCAGCTCTATGAGGTCTGGAGCAGAGTTGGAAGACAGGTTAGACTAGGGTGACCAGACATCCCATATTTTGCCTAAGTGTCCTGTTGTCCCGACAAAGTAAATATGGGATGTATATTGTCCCGTATTTTACTAACTGTCCCGTATATTTTGAATTAATATTTTTTGATGTAATGTTAGCGTAACCAAATGGAGAACAAATACTTCAACTCAAAGGGGACGAGTCACAATTTTTGACGTTATTCTTTCATATATTTCTAATATTTCAATCTTTGGAAGTGATCTTTTTTTTCTAACTACCCTATGATTTTTTAACTACAAAAAATCATAGGGTGCCCAAAATCGCAACATTAATTTTAAAGCATTCTCGGGCAACCTATGATTTTTTGCATGTTTTTAAAAGTAATGCTTTCACACAAGTGCAAGTCTTCCAACAATATAAATTCAGTGATTAATGAATGCATTGCAAGAAGACATGGTGTTGAAAGTGTGTTACTTCTGGGACATTTTAAGTTCATTTAATGAGATGTTAAATGATTATATTGCGAAATGGGCTTTCCCATTTCATGTGCCAAAAACATTTAACTAATCTCAGCTCCAATATCCTCTTCTATGGAAGTCTTTTAAGTGAAGAATTAAAAGTTTACTTGAACATGATGAAAATACGTTGCAAGAAAGATGTGAAGACCAGCTTATTGAGAAAGTGAACCATCTTAAAAATATATGTGAATAGGAAATTTATTAATTGAGAACTGTGTAGCGAGTTGGTAAAAACTAGTCTCACATTTTCAACTTCATTGCATCGGAAGATATCTGGAGCAAATGCTGATGTGGAAACAAGTCTTCTCCGTCACAAATATGTTATGGACTGTGAAACCAACATACTTAGTGTGCAAACTGTGAAGGAAGTAATTATAACAATTCATTTTCATGATACTTCATGTGGTGATTATTATGTGCAAATACCGACTTCTGGAATGACACACTCTTTTGCAAAATATAATTCATAGAGAAATAGGTAAAGTGCATAATGTTCAAATGTTTGTAAACCTATTGGACCAAACTGCTATGGTTACCAGTCCCTAGACTTACAAACTAGGCCTACTTAAACTAACTTATACTAAAGACATCACACACCCATGGCCGAAGAAGGACAAACCTCCGAGGGCAAGCAACCACGAGTTCTGCAAGGCGCCTTAGCTCGGCCACTCCACCATGGCGAATTACTATTTTTGGTTAATTTTTGTATTAGGAACTGACTTGGTATGTCTCGGTTACTGAAATTACTTTAAAAGTAGTTTGTCCCATCTCATAACTACAATGCTCATTGCTTTCAAATTCTTTAATCAACTAAATACTTTTTCTGTTGTAATAGTTTTCTAAAATAAGTGAAATCTAATAATGGAAAGTCCAGGTTGGAATTAAACAAACATAACACTTTCAGCTATCAGCCATGACCTTCTTCAGAAAATAGAACATTCACACAATGCACTATGACTGTGTTGTGTGATTGCGTGAATGTTCTATTTTCTGAAGGCCATGGCCAATAGCTGAAAGTGTTGTATGTGTGTATCATTTGTATGTGTCTGTC
Source organism: Locusta migratoria (assembly GCA_026315105.1). Classification (NCBI taxonomy): domain Eukaryota; kingdom Metazoa; phylum Arthropoda; class Insecta; order Orthoptera; family Acrididae; genus Locusta; species Locusta migratoria. The sequence continues at coordinate 562,651,436 of CM048745.1, forward strand.
GCAGCTCATTGCCACATCTTTGCGGTGAATTGTAAACTATCCTTATTACTATATTACTAATTCTAAAATAAGTGATTTTGAGAAAACTTAAATATGAGGACCACCAATTATGACACGTTAGCTTATGTAGAAGGGGTGGGGAAGAAACATTGGCTTTGTTCACTATACTGTGGGTGTGTGTGCATCAATTCATGTATTTATATATAAAAAGTAGATGACGTTTACTTACCAGGCAAAGGAGCACAGGTAGTGATAGTAACATGAATAAAACATACACACACAAACACTGGCTCCTTACCCACTTCCTTAAAACCCTCATCATTTCCTTTTCCCTCTCCTTTCCTTCTGCCTGAAGAAGCAGCTAGGCTGCAAAAGCTAGCGTTTGTGTGTGTGTTTTATTTATGTTACTATCACTACCTGTGCTCCTTCGCCTGGTAAGTATACTTCATCTACTTTTTATATATATTTTTTCTGCTAGGAATTTTTCCTCTATAAAATTCGTGTATTTATGTATGCATTAAAGCTATAAGTAGATTCAACATTTAGTGTCACAAGCATCGGTAGCCATATGTGTCTCATATTTTCATTTTGGAAATCTGGTCACTCCAGACATAATGACCTTGTGTGTCTGAAGTTTTATTTCCTGTTTTAACCCGTGCTGGACTCTTCTCAGTTGCCTTTTCTTTTTTGATAGACTTTACAGAAGTGATCGTTAACAGTAAAGGGAGTAGTAATAGGCTGCCAGAAAGGTACCAAGAGTTCTGTATAGTTGATAGAAGCTTTTTCTGCTTGGTTGCAAGCTTCAGGCTCTGTAACAACTGCAACCATAAAGGCAGTCACTGCATGTGTTGGCACTGACACTAGTAACATCTCTCCGAGTGGGAGTATCAACCTTGGAAACCAACCTTTGAACAAAAGCAGCAAAAGAGGTGAAAAATGCAGGATGCTGAATGGGCTTAAATATATTTTTGGACTCAGTATAGGAAAGTAAACAATGCAGTATCAAATCCAAATCCTAGAGCAATTTACACACTTCAGAAGTGGTGAACAAACTACTCCATCAAGGGCACCCTTAACAAATTTTCCGTATACAGCTTCTTCCACATAATTGAGGGTGCTGTGCCTAGAGTGCTGGTACTTAAAGCAGTGCATTGGGTTCAGGATATGGGGCCATAATTTCATAAGAAGGAAGTCTACCTTGACGTGTTCAGGAAGTTTTGTGCTATTAAAGGTGAGGATAAAGGAGTCAGATTTTCTTAACTCCCCACACATCCTTTCCATGATGCTTTCTCGAGTCCACTCACCTTTCAGTAATTTGTCAGGAATGTCCACAAGATCCCTGCTAGTAGTTCAGAGTGCTATGTAGCTCTGTCTCAATGGTATTGTTGTGATAAGATGTATTTACTTACTCAGCAACATTTAATTAACGTATCACAAGTACAAAGATAAGAGACATACTGGTATAAACAAAAAGTAATTATTTGAACAGAGAGAATAAACATGCATCATCACTGATGCTGTGTAGCACAATAACTTTGTACACATTGACAAGGCATTTTGCATATAATTACATGGCACACAATCACTTTATCACTCCCCCCTCAGTGTCAACGATATTTTCTGTTGAAGCAGAAATGATAACCGGATCGCGTGACGACAGGTTTAGCTGAAGCTGCTGCTGAGTCGTCCGTGTTGACTTCTGGTGTCCGTTGAGGCTTCAAGGTAGCAGGTGGTGGGGTAGTGGTCGATTCTGCTGTGCTCGTAGAAGGTGTGACAGGTTCTGTGCTAGAATCAGGGTGGGTAGTGCAGAAGGCTGATTTAAGGCGGTCAATGGAGATTGCAGGTGGCGTACCATTGATATCAACCTTAAATGTCTTTTCCTCCTTGCTAAGGACAGGATATGGCCCATCATACGGATACTGGAGAGGATTGTGCACAGCATCGTGCCTGACAAAGGCATGGTCACACTTCCACAGATCCGAAAAAATGAAAGATCGGCGGGTCTTTTGCTCTCTTGATGCGACAGGACGTAGTTCTCGAATCTGCGAACGCAGTTTGCAGGCAAAATCTGAAGCTTCGACCAGATCATCAGACATGTTGTGTAGGAATTCGCCAGGCACTCAAATCAGTTGTCCATAGACGAGATCTGCTGCTGTGGCTTTGATATCTTCTTTAATGGAAGTACACAGGCCCATGAGAACAATTGGTAAGTTTTCTGTCCACCGTTGTGACTCATGACACCTCAGAGATGCTTTTAGTTGTCGATGTAGGCGTTCTACTAAACCGTTCGCTGCCGGGTGGTAGGCTGTAGTTCGGATGCGTTTCATTCCTAATAGGACAGTGAGTGCTTTGAATAGGTATGAGTCAAACTGCCTTCCATGATCGGTGGTAATACACAGGGGTACTCCAAAATGAGCAATCCATTCCCGAAAGAATATAGTTGCCACTGTCTCGGCGGTGATGTCTGCCATTGGAAAAGCCTCTGGCCAGCGTGTGAAGCAATCAATGGCAGTTAGGCAGTAAGTGTGCTCTTCAGACGGGGCTAGTTGGCCAATGATGTCTAAATGGACATGTTCAAATCGTTGATTCGGTGGCATGAATGTGCCAAGAGGTGCGCTAACATGCCGAATAATTTTATTCCTTTGACATGCCATGCATTGGCGCACATACTCTTTAACATCTTTGTCCATGTTTGGCCACACAAAAGATCGTTTATCTAGGTTCAAGGTACCATGGACTCCAGGGTGTGATAAGTCATTCAGCGACGCGATTGCTTGCTGTCAGAAGGGAGCTGTCACAAACGGTCGCACTTTCGATGTAGAAACATCGCAATATAGCCATGCATTTGTCGGTGGTACTTGAATTTGACGGAGCTGTAGGGCAGATGTCTGTAAATTATGCAGCTCAGCGTCTGATTGCTGTGTCGCGGCAAGTGCTTCATAGTTAATTCCGCATGCAGTTGCTTCTACACGGGAGAGGGCGTCTGCTGGTATATTCATTTCTCCCTTGACGTGGACTATGTTGGTTGTAAATTGTCCTATATAGTCCAGGTGGCATAGCTGGCGAGGCGATGCTTTGTCAGGTTTCTGACGAAAGGCATATGTCAACGGCTTGTGGTTGGTGACTAATGTGAATTGTTGACCTTCAAGCATGTAACGAAATTTCCTGATGGAAGCAGATGCTGCATATAATTCACGGTCATATGTTGCCCAACTTTGCTGTGATGGGGATAACTTCTGGCTGAAAAATGCTAAAGGTTGCCAATGTTCCTCTACTTTTTGTTGAAGTGCAGCACCAATTGCAGTTGCAGATGTGTCTACCATAAAAGCAAGCTGTGCTTGCGGTACCGGATGTGCTAACAGTGTAGCCTCAGCAAGGGCAGTCTTCACTTTGGTGAAAACGGTTTCAGCCTCGTTAGTCCATGACAGTTTGTCATTTGGTTTTGGTGCACCCCACAAGAGCTCGTTCAATGGAGCAACCAGGAGTGCATGATTGCGCATGAAACGACGATAGAAATTAATTGTACCAAAAAATCGTCGCAATTCACGAACTGTCACAGGTCGTGGGAAGTTCGTTATGGCTTCTACTTTATCCTGTGGCGGCTGTATTCCATGAGCGTTGATGGTGTAGCCAAGGAACTGAACTTCTGCTGCTCCAAATACACACTTTGACGGATTTATGAGTAGCCCGTGCAAACAAAGGCGGGTAAAAACTTGGCGTACGTGTTCCAAGTGCTCTGACTCAGAGACAGACATCACTAAAACATCATCAATATAAATGTGACAGTAATCCAGGTCACGTGTGATTTCATCTATAAATCGCTGGAACGTTTGTGCAGCATTACAGAGTCCAAATGGCATTCTTGTGAATTCAAAAAGACAAAATGGGGTACAGACAGCAGTCTTAGCAATGTCGTCCGAGGCAACTGGAATTTGGTAAAAAGCACGAACTAAGTCTAATGTAGAAAATACACATTTGCCGTGGTTGTTGAAAGCAAAGTCCTCAATGTGAGGCACCGGATAGCGATCGGGAATTGTCCTAGTATTTAGCTGCCGGTAATCACCGCACGGACGCCACCCATTGTTCTTCTTTGGAACGACATGGATGGGTGATGCTCAGCTACTGCTTGACAGGCAGCAGATTCCTTGAGTGAGCATAAATGAAAATTCTTGCTTCACTACTTTCAACTTTTCTGGTTTTAAACGACGAGGTCGAGTGAGAACTGGCAGTCCTGGCGTCGTTAATATATGGTGTACTGTAGTATGTCGTATAGGTGCCAATGTGGGTAGCTGCCGGGTGATCTCCGGAGATCTTAATATGGAGAGTCACCTGCGATCATTCGTATAGTGGTGGCTTCAACACAGCGTAAATGTCCCTGACTGACTAAGTTAGTTGTAGTGTCGAGGAGCCGACGATGTCGAAGATCAGGAAGTAGTCCATAAAAAGATAAGAAGTCTGCACCGATAATAGGATGCGTCACATCTGCTACTGTAAATTGCCACTCAAACTTGCGTCGAAGGCCTAAGTTTAATGAAAGTCTCATTTGACCATATGTCTGGATCTTAGAACAATTTGCAGCAAAAAGACAGCAGTTGTCCTTGCTTCGCCGAGGTAGCCAAGAACATGGATACACTGACACATCAGCACCTGAGTCCACTAAGAATTGTAACTTTGTATCTTGTTCTGTGACAAATAGTCGACGGCTGCTGTCCGGAGAGCCAGTTGCCATCATTACTGACTTCCGTGTTCGTTTCCCTTCTCACGCGGAGGATAACACTTTCTTGCCTCTGAACCAAACCGCTTGTGATACCAGCAAAGCTTTACAGCTGAAGGTGAGCGACTGCATTTTCTTGGTGAGCGGTGGCATCATTATTGACGGTTGGAACACTGTGTTCGTAGCGCGGCGATTTGTGCAGTAAGTTCAGCGACCTGAGCTTGCAACGCTGTGAGGGTATTGTCTGTCGGTGAACTAACAGCTGCTACACTCGCAGACGGATACATCTCCACAATACGATCTGTGGTTTGTGCAAGAGCATCAAGATCACCAGCGCGCACTGTGAGTATTTTCTGTGCATCCAGTGGAAGACGCGACAGCCAGATATTGCATAAAATATCTTGATTAACAGCATTATTTGCCAATGTCCACAAGCGGCGCAGCAACTGTGAAGGTGTGCGATCACCTAACTCTTCAGTACGTAGTAGCTTCTCCAGGCGTTTCGTCTCATACTGTGATAACCGGGTGAATAAGGCATTCTTGATTGTTGAATATCAATCGGTACTCGGTGGTGAAGCCAGAATATTTTGTACTTCTGTAGCCAAGTCTTCATTCAATGCTGCAACGACATAGCTGTATTTAGTATCATCAATGGTTACGTGAGCTAACACAAATTGGCTTTCAAGTAGTGCAAACCACAGTACAGGGTATTGTCGCCAGAATGGTGGTGGTTTGACCGCGACGGTGTTGATTAATGTGCTTGAAGGCGCATCATCAATCGGTTGTGTATCCGGCATGGCGTAATCACATGGAAGAGGCGCAGTTGATGTGGTTGTTTCAAATGTAACGTCCGAAACGGAACTTTACAAAGCGTCGATTAACACCGAATATCACGTCGAGGTCACCAAAAATGTTGCGATAAGATGTATTTACTTACTAAGCAACATTTAATTAACGTATCACAAGCACAAAGATAAGAGACATACTGGTATGAACAAAAGAGTAATTATTTGAACAGAGAGAATAAACATGCATCATCACTGACGCTGTGTAGCACAATAACTTTGTACACGTTGACAAGGCATTTTGCATTTACTTACATGACACACAATCACTTTAGTATATTCTCCCAAGCATGTGGCTGTTTATAGTTCCACCGCTTGTAGGGAAATAGATGTTTCAACCAATAGTGTTCCAATTTGCAAGCACTTTACAGATTTTAGATTGCCAGCAATACCCTCTACACCTTTCTGAATCTATAAAAGTGATAGTTCTTCAGAACCACACTCTAAGCACTTTATAACCATAAACACAATCTGTGTTTTGTAACTATTGCCCATACTTTTTTCTGAGTTCCTGAATCAGGACTGGCTAACTGAGCTCTCTTGTAAAGTGTTGGTACTAGTGACAGTGTGTTGTATAGTTGCACAACTTCCAATTTTTTTAAACCTGTGTGCGCTCATTTTTTTGTTTAGGAAGTCTAACATGTATAATGAAATATATTATAATCAACTACTTTTGGTAGTAAAAATTCCTGTTGCCCTGTAATGCACCACAAACTGCTGCCAGCCATGTGACAAGCTCAGGTGATTGGCTTGTAGTCTTGTGTAGTTCATGAACGAACTAGTTCGGAAGAGCGCTCCCACAGGCTAACTAGTTCGCAGATCCCTCGCCTCTTAGTTTGTCTGCTCATTTTCCGAAGACTGACAGGGAACAGTGAGAGGATGCGAGAGTGCACAGAATCGCGTGATTCCCTTCTGCCAGTTACCTTCATTTTGAGCTAAGATGCAGCTCAGCTGTAGTTTCATAGTTCACTGCCACAAGCAATCTATTTTAAAAATAAAGTACTACAAATACTGTGTATGCAAAATAGTTTAATACCATCGTATCACCCATTCGTGTAAATAACTGGTTTATTTGCCTAAGTATTTGATGTCAAATTGCCCAAAAATACGGGTAATAGCACACACTTTGGCAACATTGATTCATTATATAAAAAAGCTGTCATTAAAAAAAAAAAAAAGAGAGAGAGAGAGAGAGCTCTTTTAGTAGCATTAGCAAAAGCTAAAAAGAATGGACGAACCAGGAGCTGTGGACGAACTAGGAGCAGTGGACGAACTAGGAGCAGCGGGCGATTATGCCAAATGTATCTTGCTTCATAGTTCGCTGGATTCTTTTCCGAAGACCGATGGGCAATAGCGAGAGGGCACGTAGCAGAATTAAAAATCACATGTTTGCCTTCTGCTGATGAGTCATTTCGAGGTGAGCGTCCGCCTGCTAGATTACATAGTTCAGTGCTACAAAATTTCTGTTTTGATGTGTTCTGCACTCTGCAATATCTGGCTAATAAATTCCATAATGCCAAGATAAAGAGATAACTCTAAACTTAAATGCAAGAAATTATCCACAAACTGTAAATGTAAACTGCCAATAATGTTGTGAGTACACAGAAATCAAAAAATAAATAATAATAAAAAAAAATACACATCTCACAATGTGTGGCAGAGAGTACTTTGTGTACCACTGCCTTTTTCTATTTCAGTTACACACATTCACAGGGAAAATTGACTGTGAAGCCTCTGTATGGGCTCTAATCTCACTAATATTATGCTATGATATTTGCAACAAATATATGTAAGGAGGAGAAATATAGTGGTTGATTCTTTGAAAAATGTATATTCTCAAAATTTGACAGTAACCCATACCATGATACAAAACCCCTTGCAGCAGTTCTGTCACTGGAAGTGGTTTATTATCTCTGTGATGCTCTCAAGCTTGCAAGATAAACCTGTAACAAAGCATATGGCTTTTCACTGGATCCTCCTTTCTCGTCATCATTTCCATAAGGGAAGGATCCATACTCATAAGAAATATTCCAGTAGGAGTACTAGTCAAACCAGTGTTTTGTAAGCTACTTCCTTTGTTGGATACTCCTTTCTGAGGATGCTCGAATTGCTCATTTTGACATCTGCCATGCCCGCAATTAATGTTACATGATCATTCCATTTTAAATCACTGCATAAGAATAGCCTCAAATATTTTATGGTAGTGCCTGTTTTGCAATCACTAAATTGTATAATAAAGGCTCTTTCACTATGTGCATTTACAATGGATTACATTTTCTTATGGTGGGCCAATTGCCACTCCCTGCACCAAGCATTGGTACATTGAGATACTCCTGCTTTTTGTTACAATTTTCCAGCAGTGTGACTTCTCAGTATACTACAGCCCCTACAAAAAAAAAAAAAAAAAAAAAAAAAACCACCTGGAACTTTGAAGGTCATTTATATTTACAGTGAAAAGTAATGATCTTGTCAGATTCTCTTGGGGTATGCCAGACATCACAAGACAGTTTCACTGAGAATCACATGCTCGTATCTGTTCACTGGAAACTCATCAATCTAGGCACACAGTTGGGCTAATATTCCATATGCTCATAGTTTATTCTTTAGGTGACAGTGTAGAAATGTATCAAATGTCTTCCAGAAGTTAAAAAACACAACAGCCACCTGGATGCACATATCTAATGTTATTAGGAATCATGGACCAATAGTGTGTGCTGGATTTCACATGAGCATTGCTTTTGGAGCCCACCTTATTCCTACTAAGTACATTTCTGGTCTCCAGGAATGTCATAATATACAAGCATGAAAGCTGTCCCAAAAAGTTGTACAACAGACTGATGTCAGATATACAAGATTATAGTCTTCTTTTTTTTCATCTATTTCACTCTTCTACATGACAAGAGGAATGAGCATTCATCTTTATGGTACCAGTAATCATTAGGAATGCTTTGCTACTATCTAGTGACAAAAATTAATAGGATGATGACCAAATATGACAAATTAAAGCAAATTACGATGAAGCAAATAATTGTGCTTGAACAAGAGTGCTTAAAATGAGACAAAGTAATACAAAAGGAGATGTAAAATTGTTTCAATTTTTTACATAAGAAATAATATTGTGATGAAGTAAGAAACTATACACCTCTCCATTTCCTCCCTGTAAAATTGAAGACTTTAACTGAAATCATGGCTAGCCACATAAATGAAAATAACATTAGATTTTAATCGAGGACAGTTTCTGAATAAGAAGTGTAGGCCTATTACAAATGTCTGGAGTGGAAGATGTTATTGTAAATGGAATGGAGGCAGCTGAAATGATGTACGTGGCTAGGAAAATGAATGTAGATCAACTAAGAAAGTTACTCACTCAGACAGCCATGTGTATTAGCATGGTGCTTCAGAGATTAAAGCAGGTATGGCAGATGGTGCTTCAGAGATTAAAGCAGGTATGGCAGCCAGCCTGCATATGAATTTTAATACTGGGATGGGCTCCAGGTTCTGTTTCAGTTACACGGTTTACAAAAATTTGCATTATTCGATATGGATAACACTCAAGCAGACAGCTGAGGTTTGGGGGAAACAAGAAAGCAACAGGAGGATCATTCCATTGGATATGAGCAGATTTTAGCCAAAGTGGGTTGCATCATGGTCAAAGATTTTAAAGAAATTTGGTACAATTAATACCTGTACTAAAGTAAGTTAATATCTCAGGTATTGAAACTTGAAACCCCCGGGGGGCTGTGCTAGGCCCCCTCCGAGTTACAATTTTGGCCATTCTTTCCAAAAAACATGCCACCATGTTTGACCTTATAGCGCCAGTACTAAAAGAGATAGAGCCAAAATATTGATCTCAACTGAAAGCTGACACCCGTTCCTTGCAAGAGAAACCAACAATTAAATGAAGTGATTCATAGGTCAGAAGTAATAAACATACAAACTGCTGCATATATTACCACATTTTTGCGAGTTTGCAATATTTTTTATCTCATGTGTGAATGACAGTAGTGAAATGATATTTGGTGTGTATAGAGAGTCATGAGGCTCAGCTCATGGAAAAAATTTCATTGTGTTATTTGCATGCACACACTGACTTTTTGGACTTGGAAAATTCCAAAATTGTCAAAAATCACTATTTTTGACCCCTCAAAAAGCAATGTGTGCAAAGTCTTAGTGTGCTGCAAATGGTATCATTGTGTAGCTTCTATCTAAGACTAATTACCCCCAAAATATCTCAGTGTTACTTTATTGCATAACTTGGTTATTGCAATCTCAAAATTTATATGTGTCAAAAAAGACAGTATTGTAAATGCCAAGAAATTTACACAGACACATTATTCTAGTATTTGCTTAACCTGAATGAGTATAAAACAATATGTTTTACACTTACATATCACTTATTATCTAAATACAGTATTAAGTCACATAGGAAACAAAGGCCTTGAATGTTCGTTTCTCATTTGGATTGCTGAGATTTGTTAAACAAATGTTGGAATTAAATTTCAATTGTCCTGTCAGACTTGTTAGTGTTTGGCACGAAATTTGTTTTTAGCATATCCCTGACTTTCACCCATTTGACTTCATTGGTTAAAAAGTAAGCTTTGGCTGGTCCAGGTGGATGCAGATATTTTACCAGAACATCTTCAGTCTCTTCAGAACAGTCCATAACAAAGGCAAGGTACCACTTAGTTATAGACACAATGTAAGAAGATGGCCTGATGTCATGCAGTGATATTGCTTGGTATTGTAGTAGAGACGTTGATGTTCGATACATCTTAACTACATCCTTTCCAGCAGGTACAAAGTGGTGGTGGTACTGTCTGGTGTTAGGAATTGTCTTGCACTGGTCAAATCTTTCACTTAATAAGACTGCATGTTATTTTCACTGTCTTCTGATGACACAGAGAACTGAATACCCTCGATCTCTTGTGAGGCAAATTCAAATAGTGGTTGTACAGTCAGGATTGGTTGGCAAAGTTCCCCAAGAATCTTCCTGGCATTGACTGTCCAACTCCATCACAGGTATGCTTTCCATGGCTAGTGGCAAAGAAATGCCACTCAGCATCAATTCCAAAGTCAGAATGCAGTGTCAGATTTTTAAAAAAGTGAATTTTTCCTGTTTGCTACTGCATTTTTTATATGGGCAATAACGGTTTTCTGATAATAATGTACTGCAGCAGTTGGGTGAACGAGATAGTCACTTATACACATTGTTTTTACAGTTGGTGATGCTGACTCTTTTTTTGGTAGATACACTACTAAAGGATGCACCATGGCCTGGGATTGCTGCAAATGAATTCATTGTGCTGCATCTGGTACAAGAAAAGAATAATTTTCAGAAAAATCTCCAATCACTATACACTCTGTTGGGCCAAGTGTTTCTTTCAGTGAAGCTACATAATGTGATTGCTGCTTTTCTATAAAATGATGACTTTTCAGCAATTCCAGTTTGTTGCAAAAACTAAATATGAAATCATGAACAGTTTCCCCTAATGTACACACATCAGTCGTGATCCACTGCATATACTGGACATCTTCAGTCAAACACAGTGTTTCTGATTCTACAAGGAGAGCTGAAATACGTTCTACTCCAGGACACTTGTAGATAACATGCAAGCCTCACTTTCTGCAGAACATGCAATCTTCTCAGGTAAGTCAGTGGTTGTCTTACAAAGCTTGGCAACATGCAACATTAGCTTCATGTTCTGGTGATGAATACAGACACTTACAGCATGCATTCCATGAGCAACCGTGAGTACACACCACTTGGGACGTAGCTGTAAAATGTTGAAAAACCAATTTTGTAAGTTGGAAAGTTGCAGAATGTTTCTACCTTGTGTGTGTAATTTCTGCAGATTGGAATATCACTGAAACTATTCACAACATGACCTATAGATTTTAAAATTTGAATCATATGCTTCTTCACTCATGGAGTGCCAGGAATAATGTGTAGTGTATCACTAGTACAACATTGTTAAATTACTTCCAACAATTGGGAGTAACAGAAAGATATTTTGGGGGTAATTAGATTTAGATACAAGCTACACAATGAGGCTGTTTGCAGCACACTGAGACTCTGCACACATTGTTTTTTGAGGGATCAAAAATAATAATTTTCGACATATTCAGAATTTTGGATAAACTCTAGTCTCCGATAACGCTTTGAGCAATGACGTCATACATAATCGAGAGATACTACGCACACATGTTTATCACAATACGGTATCGGTAGTTAGATTTCACCCAAATAGGTCAAATCTACTTAATGATACATTTCATAATTAGGTAATTTTAAAGAAAGCTTGCACTCAAAGTTGTACGGCTTGAAATGATATATTTATTTCGAACATACAACTGTAAATCAATTGAGTATTTCTGAACCAGAGATTCGGGCACTAGGAGCCCTCATGTACTAAAAAAAAAAAAAAAAAAAAAAAAAAAAAAAAAAAAAAAAAAAAAAAAAAAAAAAAAAAAATCTTGTTTAACCTTCTTAGAGCTAGCTGCAGATAACTTTTTTTAAAGTGAAAGTTAGGGTATCTTCAAAAATATCAGACATGTATACAGTGAATACCAGTATCGAAACCACGTGCGGGACGGAATGACATAAAACATGACGTCGTTGGTCAAAGCGGTATCGGAGAGTAGATTTGACCCAGAATTTTCTAAGTCCAAAAATTCAGTGTGTGCATGCAACACAATGAAATTTTTCAGTGAACTGAGCCTCATGACCTCTCTATACACAACAAACATCATTTCAGTACTGTCATTCACACATGTGATAATAAAATATTGCAAACTCGCAAAAATGTGATAATATATGTAGCAGTTTGTATGTGTATTACATATGACCTATGAATCACTTCATTTCATTATTGGTTTCCCCTGCAAGGGACAGGTGTAAGCTTACAAATAAGACCAATATTTTGGCTCTTATCTGTTTTTAGTACAGGCACTATAAGGTCAAACATGGTGGCATGTTTTTTGTAATAAATGGCCAAAATTGTAACTTTGAGGGGGCGTAGCTCAGCCCCCCAGGGGTTTCAATACCTGAGATATTAACTTACTTTAGTACAGGAATTAACTACGCCAAATTTCCTTAAAATCTGTGACTATGATGCAACCCCCATTTGTTCAATCCAAATGGAATGACCCAGGAAGGATATACAGTCACCCCTTAAAATTAACCATGCCAAGTCTGCATGAATGTGGACTAAAGGCACAAGAAAAATAACACAGGGAGGATGTTTTTCAGCACTGTTGCACGAGTAAAAAAAAAAAAAAAAAAAACATGACAGAAGACAATATAGTGACTTATGAAACTGTACTCATATTATTGAAAAATGTATGAACAACAAGTGAAGATTGTAAAGGAGGGAAAAGTCTAAAAGTTAAGTAAATTTAACTGTTAATAATATAATTGATTTCACTAAATCATTGGTCAATACAGAGTTGATTCATTTGTAAAGGCCACAGGCAATAATAAACTTACATTACAACTGAGAAGTGTTCTGTCTCTGATATCAATGGTAAACTGAATCCCTATATTTACTACTTCAAACTTTAGTAGTTTTTCTGATCATTTTGTAAGATAAAAAAAAAAAATCTGCCTACGGTACCACATACCAGGTGATCAAAAAGTCAGTACATAAATTTGAAAACTTAATAAATCAAGGAATAATGTAGATAGAGACGTAAAAATTGACACACCTGCTTGGAATGACATGGGGTTTTATTAGAACAAAAAAAGTAAATAAATAAATAAAATATAATACAATTAAAAAATAAAATAATAATTTTTTTTAAAAGTCCGACAATGGCTATTCATCTGATGAGAAAAGCAATAATTAGCATAACAAATTAAGACAAAGCAAAGATGATGTTCTTTACAAGAAATGCTCGATATGTTCACCATCATTCTTCAACAATAGCTGTAGTCAAGGAATAATGTTGTGAACAGCACTGTAAAGCATGTCCGGAGTAATGGTGAGGTGATGGCGTCGGATGTTGTCTTTAGGATCCCTAGAGGTGTTGGTTGATCACGATACACTTGTGACTTCAGGTAACCCCAGAGCCAATAATAACACAGACTGAGGTCTGGGGACCTGGGAGGCCAAACATGATGAAAGTGGCGGATGAGCACATGATCATCACCAAACAATGTGCGCAAGTGATCTTTTTTTGAACTTTTGTTCTAATAAAACCCCATGTCATTCCAAGCATGTGTGTCAATTTTTACCTCTCTATCTAAATTATTCCGTGATTTATTAAGTTTTCAAATTTATACTGACTTTTTGATCACCCGGTATATAAAGTATGGGTGAAAAAGTGCCCTTCATATATATTTTCAACAGAAGTCACCTAATGTTAATCATAATTAACTGTCACTGGCAGAAACTTAAGACTAGCCACACATCCCATATGATTAATTTGTCAGAACATGATGTGCGAGTATGTGAATCAATGTAAACACTGCATACAAGAGTTATCAACATCTTATTGTAAAAAGTTACATGTCATACAAAATATCTGTACATTAATACTGACATATATAAATGATGCACCTTTAGTTCTTAAGCAGGGAGTGAAATAACCTAGAAGAAAGTAGTACAGCAACTAAAACAAACGTTTATCAGAAATGTGTACATGGCAAAATCTCTTCATATTTAAAAAAAAACTACACACAAAATACATCATACAAAAACTTATAAAAGATATCTGATTTAGTTTAATACCCTTGTCAAGTGTAATCTTGTTTAACTAACAACAAGCATACAGCAGGATCACTCCGCAATGAATTTACTCCATTGGTACAGTAAAACTCATTGGCAATTTAACAGCAATCAACATAAGATCACTGGTGTCACACAAGGTAGGCCTACTTTGTTACAATGAATACACATATATACAGAAATCAGCCAACACATAATAGGTGAAATGTAATGACTCTACAATTTACAATACCAATGAAATTCCATTAAAGTCTTCAAATTATTGGTAATATACAATACACAATACTTTCTATGTTCACATGTTATTATGGAAAACCACACTTGTTCCCAAGATAATTTTTCTTCTTCAAGCAATCTGTTAATATGAAATTTCATCTGTTTTCGGAAGGATTGGACTCTCTCTCTTCGTGGTCAGCAAACTGTTTCTCATTCACTTTTGGGAAAGCTGGTGCAATGCTGTTTACAACTGCTGCATCGGAGGATGGTTTCTGCATTAGTCCCAAAATATTGAGAACACTTGGTGGTTCACTATGTTCTGTAAACTTTTCTTGTGGTTCCAATAACTTTTTATCTGACATATTTTTTGAACTGTCACTGTCATCTTTCCTTGATGGTACAAATGCTTTTAGCCAACGGTCACTTGGGTCTTCACTTACATTATCTGTATCATCAAGGGTGACAAGAGGCGGAAATGAAGCAGAAGACAATTCAACAATTTTTGGGCGATAGGGTTCTGGGTATGCTGTCTTCTGACCACAAAGTGCTAAGTGCCTTGCTATACAATTTCCACTGGAGGATCTGAAGCCACACACACAGTACATGGGTTTTTCTAATCTACTGACTCTGCCCATATTAAATTTTAACCTATTCTTTATTGAATCTTGGTGAAATATCAATACATGATCCATCATGGCCTTTGTACAACATGTCACATATGAACAACATGTACAAGACATTTCAGTTGCAAAATGATTGTCCTCAATTATTATTCCCTCACATTCATTACACAAAGCATTGTCATCAACACAAATAATTTTCAGATCAGAGAAAGATTTAGAAGTATAGAAATTTTTTGAATTTGGAGAGGTAATAAAAACATTTTTGGAAATAGATATCATTTGACAAGGATTATAAGTGCTAGGAGGAGGCTTTGGCATCATTATATCAAAGCCAGTAATATTCAAAAAAGGAATAACTTCATCGTGTCTATCACTAAAACTTCTGTGATCTCTCATTTGATGCTCTTTAAGAACATCTTTATGTGCAAACCATAACACACATGTACTACACTTCACACAGAGAGACTTTCTTTGATGCCTTTGGAGATGATTAATAAAGAAGAAAATATTCTGTGTAAGTGTTTGTGTTCCATTGGAAAATGCAACTACTTTTAGGCAGAATGGACACTGCAGCTTCGTCGTATTAATGTGTGTTTCGTGGAAATGATTTATCACATCTTTGTGCAACGATGACCTGAATTTACAAATACCACATTCATATGGCATTTCTAACTGGAAATGTGTTGTATGCATGTGAGATATTAAAGTAACCCGTGTTCGGAACTTTCTCTCACAAATACGGCAGACAAGACTCGTGGAATTATTAAAATGAATTTCTTCAAGGTGCACTTGTAAAGCATACTGACTTGCAAAGAATTTTAAACAGTACCTGCACTGTAAATTTATGTCAATTTCTGGCAGGTCTCTGCCATCTGGCTGAGCATGACAAATCAAATGTTGCAACAATTCAGTATTATTTGAAAAAGTTTTATTACATGACTGACAAACAATGCTGTCTGTATCTTTGTATTGTGTTTCAATTTTATGCTTTCCACCTGATAATTGCCCATAGTAAAATGTTTCCAGCTGTACCATTTCTTCTGGTTGTGGGGGTGTTACTGACTGATTTGGACTGTCGACAGCTACTCGTTTTGAATCCGATGATTCAGTTGATATACTTAACCGTTTTTTTACACTTAAAGGGGCTGCGACTGATTGACTAGTACCATCAACAGCTATCCGTTTTGTATCTGAAGATTCAACTGATGTGCTTGACCTTTTCTTTGAAGTTTTAAGAGGCTTTGCAGAATCTGTGGGTTCAATCTCACGTATGCTCTGAGGAAGCAGATCAATGCCACTTACATGTGGGGCTGCATTGGCACCAACTGGCACCTGGATGGCTGGCTGCTGTATTTCTGGATCTTTCGATTTTGCCGGAAAGTGAATTCCTGCTGGAGTAAAGGGCGGGGTTTTTAAGACACTGTATGTCCAGCATTTAAATGGATCTGAAGCAATTTTTGATAAACGAGTAAGCAAACTATCATTGGAATCCAATTTTACTTGTTCTGCCATATGAGTTAGCAAATTATGAAATGCTTTATAAGGTGTGTATCCCCATTGCTCACGCCACACAAGCTCATCCAAAAACTGCTGGATTATTTGCCTGCTCAGGAGTGAAAGAGTGTTTTGAAACATTTTTGGGACATTATTACGCAAGTAATTCATGACATTATGATTGCTATATTTATTTTGGGTTGACTGTTCTTCACCTGCAGGTACCTGATAAATGGTTTTGAATCCTATAGACTGAAGAGTCGGTTTGTCTACTGTATAATCCGTTAAAATTATAGAGTCCTTGTCAACCCATTCCTTAACTGGATTCAGAAGTTTTATAAAACGAGACTGATAATCAGGGTCACCCATCTTAATGGGCTCTACTGCTTGTAACCTTACTATTTTACTAACTGGATCCATAATTCCCAAAACTTCTACTTTCACATTTCTTGACTTCCCACCATGTGCTGTTATTCCCAGGCTTACCACTCCTATTTCAATTTTCTTGTTTGGACCACCCATTCTGCTAAACTTCTCAGCAACTGCTGCTGTGCATATACTTCTCAGATGTGTGTAAAACCCCTTGACATAGAGATTGTCTACCTTAACCCATTGAATAACATTTTGTATACTTGTTTGGACAACCCAGTGATAAATGAGTTTTACAAGCACAGTAGGAGGATGTGGAGATCCTTCAAATATTGAACCACTGAAAACAGACACAAACCTTTGTGGGCAACAGTCACTAATCCAGACATATCCACCACTGAATGGAAATTTACTCACATCAGAGTATATTCCAAGTTTTAAAGGTATTTTCTCACCATATGGAGTTACATGTGTTTGGCAATATTGATCACTACGAACTAACCCTTCCTGAATCATCCATTCAGAAAACTTTGTTGGTGTGAACATTAACACTTTCTTCACTTTCTTGTCTAACTCAGTACGATCTTCAGAAAGCTGCACTGCAGTAACTTCTTTCACTCTTATGCTGGGACGAGCTGTCACAACAAGTGATGGGAATGTCTTCCCTATTAACTTATTGAATGTAATCTCTCGAGTGTCAGCAGTAACTTCACTTGGGCTGTCATCACTTGTAAGGTCCACAATTGGAGCACCACTGGCAGTAGTAGGTGGTGGAATTTGGGAGTTATTTGGTAGTCTACTTGGATTTTTATTAGCAGGAGCAGGCGGCCTTCCTATAGTTGGAGTTTGTATTACCGGTAATGAAGAACGTGGAGGAACTGTAACACGAGGAACAGGCATCACTGGCCTTACATTTCTCACTAAACCAACTTGACTGCGACTTCTAAGTGTAGGAGATGTCTGTGGAATACGTGGAGACCTGATAGGACTTGAGCGCGGTGCAAAGTGTGCAACACGGATGGATGGTGTCTGTTGTGTCACTATACCTCCTGCTGCTGCACTGACTGGTCTCGATGCTGAAGTATTTTCACTTAATGGTACACGTACGGGTGCAGGATATCTTGGCGGTGCCGCTGTTGTGTTTTGCAGAACAATACCCACAGTATTCATAGGACGAATTGTTGGAGACTGTAAAATATTGTTGGTCTGTAGTGTAATGTTTCTGTTCATTATCACTCCTGGAGTTTGCATTGGAGCTGAAAGTCTCAAGGTTGGTGATGTCACAGATGAAATTGGTATAGCCTTTGGCATAGTTACTGTTGTTGTTACAATGTGAGGAACTAATGTTGTAGGTTGAGAACCACTAACCACACCCATAACTCTTGTACGTCTCGTGTCTCTCACAATCAATCCGCAGGGCTGATTAATGACGCTATTATTTGTTTGCACCCTAACACTTGTTTGGGGTTGAGGAATAGTGGTTGGTAATATAACAGGTTGGTGAGGCACAAGCGACGACACACTTCGAGCTTGCAACACAACTGGTTGATCAACGATGGTAGGTGCTCCGACATCTCCAGATGCGATGGGCTTCGGCACATGTGGTTGCGGATGTAATGGTGTGCAGAGTCGCTCCAAAACGAAGCAGTCGTCGCTAATCCGAGTTACTAATTCCCCTTCACTTTTCTTCCATTTTTCTATTACTTCTTTCAGTTCCTTCTTCTTTTGTCTTGTTTTATTGCGGCGATCAATTTGAGCTGGTGACAAGTCTTCCGAATAACACTCCATATGAAGTGTCATGTTGTTTGGTCTTTTTGTTGAACCTTTAGAACTCTGACTCATCTTCACTACTACATTGGATTCAGATTTTACCTTTGAAGCGAACTACCTTCAAACACTGCAAGATAGTAAACACACACATATGCTACATTTTCAAAGTTTTGATTGAATACCACAACAAACAGCGGAATAACATGTAAACTGTATATGAACAAAGATCTTCAATGTATACAAAGAAATCTACGTGACAAAGACAATCTGAAATTCCATAATTCGCAACAACCTCCTTGATTCGCAATGCAACGCATAGAATAACACAACAGTAATTACACCCCAGGCATCAAAAAATGGCGCCAATAATTATAATTATTCGTTAATAGTTTAAAAGCTTTGTGTGTTAAGTTACAATTTTTTAAAAATTTCTCATGTAGGTTCACATATCCCTGGACATTAATTAATCAGTTCGGAAGACGCTATTATTGAAAAACTTTATTTCACTTCAAAATTATTCGTTCAGTTTTTGAAGGCAGTTTATACTGATCGTCGCGTCACGTTATTGTCAGAACATTTCACAAAGTACGGGATCGTTGACACTGGCCCCAAAAACGGCGCCATTTGACTTACGTCATGGATATTGCTAGTATCAATTGCGGATAATAGGACATAGCCACTCAACTGTCGCCACTTGACAAAGTTCAGGTTATTTGAACTTTGTGGAGCAATATTCTCAGAATAAAAACAAACCGCCGCCATGTTTATTTTAATGGCAATTGCTGTATTTGGTGTTTTCGTGTATTTATGCCTACATTTTACAAACGATGTGCATTTTAATGGCTCATCAAACTAAAGATCTTTCCAAAATATGTGTTTTTAGTTATGATTTGTTGGGTAACAGTGATAATTAGACAACGGAATATAGGACCAAGTTTTCATGAGCATACTGTAGTTAATTTGCGTATATTATGATCTTCTTATACAATGTATGCTTAATATTTGTGTGTGACTAAACAGGTGTTATTGAATGATTACTGAAGGGAGATTTATATGTACACTACAGACTATTTAATTCTACAAAAGTGGAAAATAAGTGTGCTGTTGGAGTGTTAACCGAGAAATGTTTAAGTTTTGCACTAGCATAACAAAAAAGACTGAAGCAAACAGTTTAGGCCTATACCGATAATGTTATAAGTTGATCAAGAAATTTTTATTAAATAAGATTTTAAATTAAAAAATACCACTAATTAAGGAGAAAAACACAGTTGTTTATAACATTATTAATAGAAGGGGGGAATCATAATGTATGAAGTAAAGATGCTCTATTTATTTTCTTATAAATATTGTTTGATGCATTTGAAATTTTGATTGTGAATAGATGTCAATGTTATGAAATGTTCTTCCACTTACCAGCATTTCGCCAAATGTACTAAATGTACCAAAAACTTACTTTATAAAGTTTGCTTTGGCTATCAATAAAATGTAACATTGTTGTCATTTCTACAAATCCAGTATTAAACTATGACTTTTTATATAACAGATGGTAACTCAATATATATATATATTGAGTTAACATCTGTTGATGATAATATACTAGTACATAAGAATCCCAGTTGCTAAATAGCATAAAGTTTTTATTCTCATGTGCCACAAATTATTTGCATTTTATATCAGAATTCATAGTTGTGAACTATAAAATGAAACACGTTCGAAATTTATTTAACAAATGCACCACCAAAAATCAGACTAAGAAACAGAATTTTAACAGATTCTCCAACGCAATAATTTCAAATATCAATTTCATTGGTTTTCACTGAATTGTTTATTTATGTTGGTGCCCAATTAAGTGGTCTTATTTAAAAATGGTATATATTGTTGATTGTAATTGTGCAATGCTAATTTAATTATAATTTCTGTTACATGTGATGCAGAGAAAAGCGAAAAGAGGAATTGAAAACCAGTGAATATTAGGAAATTTAATCACAGGGAAATTAAAATTAACAAACAGTGTCATGAAGGAGTCAACAGTGGTTAACGTACAAAAGTCCTATTCGAATTTTCATAGTTGAAACCACTCCTTCATTCTTCTTTCCAGTAGAAAAAACTATTTTCTCAATTTTTCGCATTTGCAGAATTTGGAAAATTTTCCTTCTTCATCCTAATATCTCATGTAGATAATGTGATGTGATACATTGTTGTGCAACGATGGTTCTACTGATTATTAGTGAAGTGGAAATTAGCTTTCTTGGGTGAAGTTTTAGCCGAAAAAATTAATAATTCTTAGCACATATTTTGTGTGTGATGCAACAATTCGAGTGTGTGTAAAAGTGTTGTATCTTGAGGTGGGTGTCAATTGTAGTTCATTCATTGATGTGATTCAAAATAATTTTCAACATGTCAAGGGAAATGAAAGGAAAAATTCTGATCAAATTTCATTACCCAAAACGAAAACTAGTAACGAATAGACACTGCATGTTGGGAGGCATACGAGTGCAAACAGCCTCCTAATGTACTAAACTATCCCTGATGATCAAGTACTGATCAGGGATGTGAAAGATCTGTTACAAAGTGCAAGTATTGATTCACCTATAAAGACAATGGAGTTTTACATGATGTGGCCATGAAAACAGTAGATGAATGACAGTCTCCTCTGTTATCTAGTCCAGAGTCTTAACATGTAATCATCAAAAACACTATGCCCAAAAGAGAAACTGTTACAGGAAAAAGGAGTATTACTGGGGACAAATAATTTCGGCAGTAATGGAGACAATGACAACGGCAGTGTGGGCAGACATTATGACATTAAGTAGTGAAATTAAAGATGATATAAAAATGGATAGACAAATTAATTACAAAGTTCGACCACTGAATAATAGGCGAAAGTAGATTTCACAGAGGGTTGATTAGGTAACTACCGAATGTCTGTAGCTAAAATCTGACAAGCAATCTGTCAAGAGAAAAATGGCTGTAACTGAATATGCAGTCTGTGAATGGAAGGGTGATTATGAACCTCTCACCGACTGTGTAGAGCAATTAACTCGCAAAATAGGTTTTTTGAAAGTAGAGCAATAACACACAAATCCTTAAGAACAGGAAATAAAGAAATGTGTAAAGACAGGTGATTGTGATAGCATAAATGAACACAGAGACTGTCATGATAACTTTTAGAAAAATACTAGATGACCCGGTGAACTTTGTATCACTTACCTCTTAATATAAACCATATTAATTTAAATCATATGTATTTTAGACCAAGTAACTTTATAAAGGCATCATCAGATAGTCTAAGTATCGGCTCGATAGTGGGCGGAAAGAGTGGGCAGATCATGTACACCTATCCATGATAAAGTTCATGACACATTCGTGGAAGTTCAGGGAAGGTTTAAACGGTGATAAAATATGGAAAAATTGCGTGAAAAATTTAGACTTAAAACATGTAAAATAATGACTTTGTTGTTGTGTTATCTAGTCGACACAGCAATGTTTTGCAATTGCAAATATGTATGTACTCTTGCTTTCAATGTCCAATGTGCAATTTTGACACAATCTTACAAATAATGTTGATATCCCAAAGAAAAGAGTTCTTTCAGTTTTCCACAAATTTTCCTATTTTCTGGTCAACTATTCCAAACTTTTACTTCACACAAACCTTCCTCTCGCTTTGAATGTCAACTGTGCAAAATTCAGATGAATGGTATTGACATTTCATAGAAAAATCTCTTTCCATTTTTTTCTGAATTTTTCAATTTTCCGGAAAACTTTTCAATATTTTTATTTCATAAGAACTTTACTCTTGATTTGAACGTTAAATATGCAAAATTTTATCAGAATTAGACTGTCAAGCAGTACTCAAGTGATGCTGTTACAACCAGGTGGCAATTGATTTTTATTCGTAGAAAAAATCGCTTTGGTTTTTCCTAAATTCTCCTACTTTCAACGTCACTTTTCCAAATTTTTCTTTGCTGCCAACCTTCCTCTTACTTTCAACATGAAATGTACAAAATTTTTTCGCAATTGGACGAACGGTATTGATAGCCCCTTGGAAAAAGCTGTTTGTTTTTCCCGATTTTTCCTCTTTTCAAGACAACTTTTCCATATTTTATCACCGTTTAAACCTTCCCTGGACTTACACGAATATTTGGAGACTAAAATTAGCCAAATCGGTTCAACCGTTCTCGAGTTTTAGTGAGACTAACGAACAGTATTTTATACTTTATATATATACTTGATTTTAAAAGAATTGAAGCAGGAAATTAGGGCAATATTACGCAAACACAAGGGGAAATTTCCCTCCTGGAAACTACATATGTGTTGAATAGAGAATGCAAAAAATAAAATTTCGAACATGCAGACATGGACCCACTATTTAGCTGTGTCAGCAGTACGCTCTATAGATGTAAACACATCAACACAGTTGAAAAGAAACATTTTCCATGTTGATGTTTCATTTTCGCTTAGCACAAATAACACACTTTCACAAATTCACAAGCAGTATTAAGCCAAACAGGTGTCATTGGGGAAAACGTATCCAGATATGTAGAAAAATATTTATTTAGATGTGAACCCGCCCTTGAAAGAATGGAAGTACAGTATGTCAATTTCATCCAATATCAAGTCAAGTACATTCCTTTATAATGTGGGGGCGTGTAATGCACATTCTATAACGTACCCATAATGACTTTGCAAAAAGTACAGGCAGAAAATTCACAAAACAATACCAAATTCAAAGACGTTTGCATCAAACAAGTACAATACAACACAAGGTCACTTTTGTAATTGATATTTCGCTTAATCCCTTTGGTAAAAATCCAAAGGAAACAAATTTACAGCTTTGAAACAGGGGCTACACATACAACCATGTTGCAATTTTCAAACTTGTGGAGAGGAAATCCAAGCCCACAACATCTACAGTAAAGAGAATATGCAATATCAGAATGAAACGTTTCAGTTTTTGCTGCCCAGTATTTCTGAGTAGTATGGACAGCTCATTTTAAGCTCGAATATGACTCATTAAACAATTTAGACGCTAAAATTCAGACTATAAGTGTAAAACGATACACCCTCTGCTAATATTTACATCAGTTCAGTTGTGTCACTGTACAAGTGTCCATAATGGGACCAGTATTTATAAACATGGAATCACATGGTCATCTGAAGCTAGCTGTTGCGTCTGCAAACAGTTGAAAGTGAGTGAGCACATCAAAAGGTTTAGCTCCATTGTGGGGCTTGGCTATGTTTACACAGCACATTTCAACAATGCTTGCTAAGTACATATCTGTCTGTTGTGTATATTAGGAAATCAAGCAACAAACCCAAAGCTAATTATGTGGAAATGTAATAAAAAAAGAGACTGGTGATCATAAAAGAGTTCATAATA
Source organism: Locusta migratoria (assembly GCA_026315105.1). Lineage (NCBI taxonomy): Eukaryota > Metazoa > Arthropoda > Insecta > Orthoptera > Acrididae > Locusta > Locusta migratoria. The sequence continues at coordinate 562,675,573 of CM048745.1, forward strand.
ATATTATTTTATCTGTAAACAATAAAACTTTGGATCATCCAAGGGAAATTGCGTACATGTATTGCAGGTATTTCTCTGAAATAGCTGGGGAAATGCGGAGAATGATATTTAGTGGAAATCTTCAACCTTTTAACCATAACTTTGAGTACTGTAACAAATTCATGTTCATAAGTCGTGTCTCAACTGATGAAATAACAACAAACATTAATGAACTGAGGAATACTCAGGCAGCAGGGATGGATGAGATACCTGACATGCTATTAAAAAAAACGTTACAAAACATTGTTGTGCCTTTGACTCACCTGTGTGACATTTCTCTTCAGCATGGAACCATTCCTGTCATTTTTGAAACAACCAAAGTGATACCAGTTGAAAGGCGGCTCTCTGCCTCTTTTCATTTATCTCAATGTTTGCTCATCTCCCTTTGAAGTTATAGAGACTTTGCACTTGTTAGAATCGATTATCAATTTAAAAACTTATTTTTTTTACTATAAGTTAAAGTATTAACCTATATTGACATGTTGTCATGCTCCCCACCGTTTATTTACCCTGTGTGTGAGTGATACGCTTCTACTGCGTTCTGCGCTTGCCTCGTTCCGACGTTGGGAGCGTTGGTGTGTACTACGCGCCTGCCTCGTTCAACCACTTGCCACTAGGGGCGCTGCTATTAGTCGCGCGTGCACCTTGCGCAGGCACCTAGACTCTTTGCACGAGTACAGTATGTCTACGCAATGCTCTTTGGGGGCTTTGGCGCGAGGATTCGTACATATCGGAGTGGCGTCGTCACTCTCTCTCTCCGGTTTCGGCTGAGGTAAGATGTTCGTATGGTCTAAATGGTGAGCCATAGCTACGCTTTGTAGCAGTAATAAGTTACGTGTGCTTTAGGCGTGTGTGAATTATGTTATTCTCGGGGATGTGGCGTATTCCTCTCGTGTATGTTTTCCGGTGTGACTATGATTTCTGTAAAAACGCTAAATGGTGACTAGTGAGTTTTAGTTTGTTGTCCGTTACGGCATGTGGAACAAAGACCTATTCTTTGTTCAACGTTTTTCAGCCCTTCAGGCGTTGAAATAATGCTACCTCTTACTATTTCCGTAATATCTTTCCGCGTCCTTCTGGCTTATCAGTTCACTCATGTGTAAGGTTTGTGTGAAATTCAGTGACCCCTTCCGGGTATTGGAAGTGAAACAGAGTGCACGTGTTTATGAATATCGTAACTTGGCAGATTCGGCTTATCTGCTTGGTTGTGCATTGTGCTGTATTTCATGTCGCAGTCTTCTGTGAGAGTAAAGGTTCGTTCGAAGAGCTGCATGGATGCAGATCCTGCAACAGCAATGCAGGCACTACTGCGCATGCACTGCGAAGATGACGTCACGCGCTCTGCATGCTGCCGGGGCTCTTCGAACACTAACCTGCAGCCTGCAGTTTGCGTATTACGTGTGTGCTCACTTGTTCTGTGTAGCATAAGAGAGCGATTTATTGTGAAGCGTCTAAAAGTAAATTGCTTTCTTACGTTTAATGAATTGAAGTGTTCGTGTAATAGTTTGTGTATTTCCGTGTAATTCAGTGTGAAAATTTCCATATTAAGTCTTCCTTTATTTGCAGGCGCGGAATTCCAACCTCTCGCATCCACACATACGCTTGTACCTGTACAGTTACCTGCACAAGAATAGGAATCAACTACCGGTACTAAGGAATGGGTGTGGAGCACAGACACCACATTAGCGTTAATAGAGTTTTACGAGAATGATAAAGAAACACCTGAAAATTATCTACAAATTCATCTTCCGAATACTGCGGAACCACATATTCACTTTTCTGCCTTTTATTTCGGCGCAAAATTTCATCGAAATCGTCATCACTGGACACAAAATCTGAATCGCTCAACATTTGGAACAAATGGAATTGGAAAATGCTCTTGTAACTATATTTGGTTGTGTGACCATCTTCCGCAGCAGCTATTCAAATCGAGTATATTACGTAATCCAGCTTACGCTAACTGCAATTAAAGACATTTGTTTTACACTAGACGCGTTTCGCTTTTTATTTTTAAAGCTTCTTCTGTGGTCTGTAAATGATGTAAAGTTTTGTTTTATATTCATAGATAGAAAACAGTTTTTAAAAACCTTTATGCACATTAGGCCTATGTGTTTTTAAAGTTATATACGGTTTACTTATGGTGTTGTCTCTTCTTTACATCTCACTGCTGTTTTTCCAACTTGTTGGTTGGGTTGGTTGGTTCCTGACGTGTGTTTTTCGGTTTGTATGTCACTTGTCGCCTGTTTTTGTAGCATTTCTTCCGTTTCATTTCACTTCACTTCAAACAGGCGAAAAGTTCCGTACACTACTGGAAAATACACGTCAGGTACCAAATATCAGACAACAGTACGGAAAACAGTAGTGAGATGTAAAGAAGAGACACCTTAAGTAGATCGAATATCAATTTAAAAACGCATAGGACTAACGTGCACAAAGTTGTTTTTTTAAAATTGTTTTTAATCTCTGTATACAAAGCAGACTGTACAACTTTTATATCATTTACAGTCCACTGAAGATGCTTTCAAAATAAAAAGTGAAACGCGTCTGGTGTAAAACAAATGTCTGTAATTTCAATCTGCATAAGGCGAATTACTATTATAGACAATTTTGCTCTTCTAATTTTTAGAGATGATTTCATATAAACAAATATAATGCAGAAGAAATGCAGAATGACAGAAGTAACATGTAGTACACTTATATACTACAACGCTGTGGACTTCTCAAAACCTTGAACAAAGGCGCTTCTTATACCCCCACTACAAGCCTGAGAGTTATGCGCATGCACGAATCTGGCTGCATGAGCTGCAGGGAAAATTTCCTCCCGCAGCTCCTGCCTGCATGAGCTGCAGGCCTGCAGCTCTTCGAACGGACAGCAGACTGCAGGCAGGCTGCAGGAGCGGCGCATGCAGCTCTGCAAACATGACTTTTCGTACTGTGCATGCGCTGCAGCATGAATGCAGCTCTTCAAACGAACCTTAAGTGTCGCAGCAACGCACTTGTGAATGATTGTGTCCCATGTCCTATCAATCCTCCTTTTTTCTTGTATGCTTTACATCCTCGTTTTGCTTATCTGACCCCTGTCGGTGTGTGGACAAAATTAGTACATAATAAATTACAGTGGTATGCACTTTTATTGTGTGTTTATAAAATCGGTGTTGCCCTCATTTCCATGTAATCTGGCAATAAACCCTTGTTTGTAATTTAACCTCAGATCCGTTTTATTATTGTGATTTCCCTCTGCTTCCCAGAGGAAACCTCATGTATTCTGTTGCGCAAATCTCTTATCTTGGATCCCTTTTGCTAGGACTTGTTAGTTTTAAATAACTGCAGCTCTTTTATCTGGCGGTTTCCAGGTAGGATTCGTTATTTGAAATTTAACAAACATCTTTTATCTGGCAGTTCCCTACCAGGATCAGTTATTTGAGATTAACAAGCTGCTTTTACAGTTTACAAAACGGGTGAGAAAGACAATATTAATAACTACTGTCCCATATCCATAACTTCTAGCCTATCCAAAGTCATTGAAAAAAATCATGTATAAAAGATTAGTGGACTTTTTAGACAACAATAATATACGGCTTTAGAAGTAAGAAATCAACACAGATGGCAGTTTATGAATGTTTAAATAGTGACTTACATCTTATGGATAAAAAACAACGTGTTACAGGAATATTTTTGGACTTAAGTAAGGCCACTGGTATGGTAGATCACCACATATTACTTAATAAGCTGGATAAGTATCGGATGTGTGGAATTGGTAATGACTGGATCAGGTCCTTTTTGAGTAATCGCAAACAAAGAGTTTGCATGAGATTCAAGGATAAGGTATCGAAACTCATGACTGAACATCTGTTGGATAAAGGTTCAATAACATATGGTGTCCCCAAGGTTCTGTTTTGTGACCACTCCTCTTTCTTATATACATAAATGATTTATATATTAATATAGGGGCACATAAATACTTTTTGCTGATGATAAAACAGTAATAGGACAGGGAGGAAAGAGGATGAACTTCAGGAAACAACAAATTCTGTTACAAATCAACTAAGTAGGTGAGCCTTTAACAATAAACTTATGATTAATAGTAAAAAAACTGCTACCCTAAATATTTCTCATTCATGCAATAAGCATGCATATAATCCTAGTGTCACCATTAACCAACATAACATAGAGAATGGGAACAAGAAAAAATCCAGAATAAAATGAAATGGAACAAGCAGACTGAATCCATGATTTCTAAATTGAGTAAAACATACTATACTTTAAGAATCTTTAAAAAAATGTATAAACGAGAGCACTGTAATGAATGCATACTATTCATGCTTTCAAAGTCATCTGAGTTATGGAGTTATCTTCTGGGGAAACTCTATAACAGCAACAAGCACTTTCATAATTCAAAAAAGAGCTGTTACAGTTATTACAGGAAATAAACAGTGACTCAAGTAGACCTCTATTGAAACAACTTGAAATACTACCATTACGATGGGTGTATACAGCTGACATATTAACGTTTCTAGAAAATAAGTATATTAGGTTGTCATACCAAATTGCAAAGAAATAACATGGTCCATATCCATAACACTAGAGAAAAATACAATCTCCATCAAATGCATGTAAAATCGAGCTTATCCCAGAAAGGAACATTTCATATTTGAATTAAGCTCTACAATAAACTACCAGTACGTATTAAAAACATTGAGAAAATTAACTTATTTTATAAAGCAGTTAGTTCATATATGCTGCAGCACTGTTTTTCACTCTGTTAAGGAGTACATTGAGGTGACCTAAAATTTCCATTGTTTTTATTATGGTGTACTATATGCTCAATTATGTACAATGTGTTTAAATCTAAGTGTATATTCTGACTGTTATTTTAAAATCATATTGAAAAATCATACTTTGCATTGACATAATAAGATGTTCCAACCCTATTGCATATCTAGTACTCTAAAATAATATAATATATTTTTTATGTACTAGTCATTTAGTCTTATGTATAATGGCAAGATGTGTCTACTCTATTGTCTATTAATTTCTTCCTATGAGCCATGTAACATAATGTAATCTCCAAAATCACATGGTACTTTTATGGCAAGAAAGAGATATTATGGATGAAATAAATAAACTTTTACATCCTAACCTACGAAGTAAGTCCAACTGTATACATAATATAATAATGGGAAGTCCAGGTTGGAATTAATAATATAGTAAGGACAGTTTACAACTCACTGCAAAGATGTGGCGATGAGCTGCGGCAGGCACATACAAAAGACATACAGATACAGCACTTTCAGCTATCGGCAATGGCCTTCTTCAGAAAGTAGAAAACTCATGCAATCACAGAGGCAATCAACACAGTCATACAACCATCACCTCTGGCTGCTGCACTTCGAATCACGCTCTGCAGCGAGTAAATCGGGGATGGGAAGGGAGGGTAGAGAAGAGGGGATAGGAAGGTTACGTCACAGTGGTGGGGATGGGTTAGATGCGAATAACGAGATGCAGCTTGAAAGACGATCGTCTGTTGTCTTCCATATATTTATTATAAAATTGTAATATATTTAATATCGCTAGATTAGCATTTTGTTAAAACTAGAACCCCACTCTTTTCAAGGCATAAAGAATAGCGTTTTTATTTCATGTTTTAAAATATTAGTCTCAGAAATGATAGTTAATATTGCTAGGATTTTGTTATTTTAATAATTTATTATTGTGGTTATAAATGTGGCTATAAGTACGGCTTCTCCGTTATGTCATTGTCCCTGTGAGAATGTGTACTTCTTTTACTTTTAACTGGATGTGCGAGGATCTAATGGCTGTCTGAATGTAGGTAGTGATAGCTCGCTTTGCATGGTTCTCTCTGGCTCAGAGTCGATAGTTAGTCGTTACCAAACCCTGCTGCTGATTCGACCAAAGAGGTTTCTACACCCTTTGGTTACAAGCTAGTCGATGAGCCCTCCCAAGGGCGAGTCTCACGATCTTCTCTCCCCACCACCGCTCCTTTTTTGGCTTTCCTTGTTTCCGGTAGCTTTCCCAATTCCTGGCCACTCGATTTTCACTGGGTGCTGGGAGTGTGTTGAGGTAATGTTGGTTCTTCTCTTGTGTCTGCAGAGATGGTAGCGATTCATTATCTAGCATGTTTAACTTAGACTCTTGAACTTAGATTCATTTTTTGGAATATTCCTTCTGATTGTGTGCAGAAGTGTGTTCTAGTTTTTCAATCCAGTGATTTCCAACAGATAAACGTGGTGTATGTGTCACTAGTTGCACTTTGATAATGGCCTGCTATATTCAAAACTTTTGTGATTATGTGACAATGTACAAACTCTGTGTAAATTCTCTGTAGCTTTGTGGGGCCCAATTTCTAAAAAACGATATGTTCAGTTTTGTACAGTTCATGTAAAATTCTTTCTTTTCATTTCCTCCCGTGAGTGATATGTGTGTTCCACGTGGTTGGTTCTTAAAAAAAAGCCTTCAGCTTCCACTAGTGTTTGTTCCATGCCCATCAAACAAGTAACTATGCGTGTATCCTTCTGATTTCTACTAACATTTCACGATCTTCTCTCCCCGCTTATTTTAATTTTGCTGTTTCTTCTCCGAACTTGTGGTATGCACTCAGTCTTTGTCAGTAATTCTCTCCGAGCCTTGTACAACCTCCTTCAATAACTTGGTTATGAAATTCTATGTATTTCTAGGGGTTGCATGTTGTAGTTAATTTTCTTTATTTTTCGGAAATTGAATTTATACATTTTTATCAGTTTCCTGAACCATGTGTGTCGGAAATCTGACTTCAGGGGTTTGCAGCTAGTCACCTGAATTCACGCCACTTCTCATAAAAACAGTGCCTAGATAGTTTACTCTCAGATTGCAAATTAAGAGTCCACAGTGATTTTGTGTAATGAATCCGATATTTAAACACTTCACCTTCTGTGGACTGCGATCATGTAACGTAGCCGTGTGTCACCGTTAGTGTGTTTGCTCGCAGTCTAAACTAGATGCAACTTAACTTTGCTATACTCACACACCATCTGAAATCAGGCATGACAGACCAGAGCCATCTTCGCAGTTTTATTGTATATTGTGTTGTGTGGTACCTCCGGGTTTGCTGAATTTCGCCTACGATAGCGGCGCCTGCTTCTGCCTCGCTTCAGCACGCTGATTTTCATGAGCTTCGCTGTTGCATTGCATGTGTGTGAGCGAGTGAGTGTTGTTTGAAAATCCTCCCCCCAGTAGCGTTAAGTTACGTGTAGTTTATGTTAAATTCAATGCTTGGCTTCGTCAGTATTAGTCTAGGTAGATGAGATACATTTTTATTGTGTTAACAAAATTTGATTCCCCATTTTCCTTACGTTCGACCTGAATAAACAAGTTAAATTCAGTATAATTTTGACTTGCCTAGTGTGTAGTTTTCGAGCACCTTGGCCGTTTTATGCAATATTGTTGTTAACCAGTGCTGAGAACAAGCTCAGAGGCAATTTTCTTATGTTAAGTTCTATTGCGCCATAAATGTTTTTCTTAGCCCCTTTGTGAAATAACTGTAATTGTGATGACTTGTTTATTAATGCCCGTCTGTAATTTCGTGTGAGCTGCTAAGTATATTGCCTACTGTATCGTTAACTTCCTGTTTTTAGAGTAATTTGAACCAAGTCAGTTCTCAATTTGAGGCAGGGAACAAGGTTTTTTTTAGCAGGGAGTAGCCGGTAGTTCACACGGACCTTTTGCTAGTTTTACTGCTAAAATTAGGTTTCACTCTCTCTCTCTCTCTCTCCCCCCCCCCCTTTTTTTTTTTTTTTTTTTTTTTTTTTTTTTTTTTTTTTTTTTTTTTTTAATAGTAGACTCTTATCTGGGTTCCTCCTACCAGAATTAAGCTTTTATTTCGTACAGTGGCCTACTTTTAAACTTAGGAATGGAGTGGGTAGGCAGGTGAGGGGAGAAAAATAAAATAAACAAAATAAAATAAAATGCGTGCACACTGCAAGTACACAAGACCGAGTACACACACACACACACAAACACAAGCATGTGTGCGCACACAGACACGCACACATATGCTCACACGCACGCACGCACACACACACACACACACACACACACACACACACACACACACACACACACACACGATCGCACATTCATGCACCACTCAAAATAGGTGAGGTTTGGGATAGAGAGGTAGGAACTGTAAGGTATGGGGGAAAAGGGGAAGTTATTGTTGGTTGAGGCCTGGATGATTTCAAGATCGAAGAATGTATTGTAGGGATAATTCCCATCTGTGCAGTTCAGAAAAGCTGGTGGTGGATGGGAGGATCCAGATGGCCCGGTTTGTGAAGCAGCCATTGAAATCAAGCATGTGGTCCACTGCATGCTGGTTCACCTTGTTTTTAGCCATAGTTTGGCGGGGGCCATCCATTCTAATGGATAGCTAGTTGGTGGTCATGCCAATATAGAAAGCTGGGCAGTAGTTGCAGCACAGTTGGTAAATTATATGGCTGATTTCACAGGTGGCCCAGCCTCTGACAGGGTCTTTCTCAAAGCATTGAGCTGGGTTTCGGTGTGGCATAAGGATGAACTAGGATGTTGTGGAGGTTGGGAGGGCGACGAAACACCACTTTAGGAGTGGTGGGAAGGATCTTGGGCAGAATGTCTCTCATTTCTGGGCATGAGGATAGAAAATGAAAACCTTGGCGAAGGATGCAATTTAGTTGTTCGAGTCCAGGGTGGTACTGGGTGACAAGGGGAGCGCTTTTTGTGGTTGGTTACTGGTGTTAGGAGGAGGATTTGGGATGTGGGAGAAAATGACATGGGAGATCTGTTTGCGGAATAGGTCTGTGGGGGTAATTTCTGTCTGTGAAGGCCTTTGTGAGACCCTCAGCATATTCAGAAAGGGAGTTTTTGTCACTGCAGATATGTCGTCCATGGGTAGCCAGGCTGTAAGGGAGGGATTTTTTGATGTGGAAGGGATGGCAACTGTCAAAGTGTAGGTACTGTTGGTGGTTGGTAGGTTTAATATGGACGGAAGTGTGGATGCAGCCATCAATGAGGTGGAGGTTGACATCCAGGAATGTGGCATGGTAGGTTGAGGAAGACCAGGTGAAGTGGATGGGGGAAAAGGAATTGAGGTTCTGAAAAAAGGAGGATAAGGTGTCCTGGCCCTGAGTCCAGATCATGAAAATATCATCAATGAACCTGAACCAGGCCAGAGGTTTGGGGTTTTGGGATGATAGGAAGGATTCCTCCAGATGGCCCATAAACAGGTTTTGTGTGTGTGTGTGTGTGTGTGTGTGTGCAGTCTTGTGTACTTCCACTGTGCATGCATTTTATTTTATTTTTCTCCCCTCACCCGCCTCCCCACTCCATTCCTAAGCTGCATCTCGTTATTCCCATTTAACCCATCCCCACCAATGTGACATAACCTTCCTATCCCCTCTCTCCTCCTCTCCCCTCCCATCCCCAATTTACTCGCCGCAGAGCATGATTCGAAGTGCGGCAGCTGGAGTTAATGGTTGAATGACTGCGTTGTGTGCCTGTGTGATTGCGTGAGTGTTCTATTTTGTTAAGAAGGCCATGGCCGATAGCTGAAAGTATTGTATGACTGTGTCTTTTGTATGTGCCTATCGCAGCTCGCCTCCATGTCTTTGCGGTGAGCTGTAAACTGTCCTTACTGTATACATAATATTTACAGTAAACTTAAACTGATAACAAAAAACTGAATGTAATTGCAAATTATTTACCAAAAAATAAAAATAATATTGGAACTTAACTAAATATACACATAATATTTACACAAAACTTTGCAATAAAAATTAACACATAATATATACAATGAACTTAATCTAATATTGCCCTTAAATAAATATACACACAATATTTACGTAATTGCTGAACTATACTAATATATAAATTAACCCAACACAATATTACGATTGAATGACTACGTAATCTCATTGAACTAGCCTTGTAAACAATTTGCAGCTAACCACAATATATGTAAACCGAAAAACTAAAATGGGTAATAAGCAAACTTAACTTCAACAATATATAGTATAGGTATTAAACTAGAAAATATACATACATGACGTTACATTATGTATAACCAAAGAGGGAAAAGGAAAAGGAAGGTATGTACAGACAGACAGAAGACTCAGAAGAAACAAACAGCAAAGAGGACAATGGCAAAGGGACAACCATATGCACACATTTGAAAACCAACGATGATGTGTGTGAGAAGAGCTAACTTATGTAAGGAGGGCCATGTAATATTTAGGATATTATTATTATTGGAAATAATTGTGCTAAGGAGCACAGCATGATACGCGTTTTAGTCATGAGGAAGTGGCATATTATCTGATAGGCCACTGCAACTGTGATTATTTTGAATTTTTAGTTTTCATGTTTATGAAAAAGGATGAGTGTGTGCATGATTATCCTTCTCATTAGAGATGGAGCTTATGCCGGGAGTGTTTGGGTAAGGGTATGGAAGGAAATCGGCTGTGCCCTTTGAAAGGAACCATCCTGGCAGTTGCCTGGAGTGATTTAGGGAAATTACCAAAAATCTAAATCTGGATTGCCGGAGGTGGATCTGATCCACAATCCTTCTGAATGCAAGTTTAGTATGTTACCATTGCACTACCTTGCTCGGTATGATTATCATGAGGAGAGTGTGATGTGCATCAATTAAAAGCCTATGCCAATAAATATGATATAGTATTGTGATGGAGCAAAACTACATGAACTATGGGACATTGAAAAACATACCTTGTTGCAACTCATAGAAAAAGTGAGGAAATGTATTAAAAGTTATTGTACAACCTTTCCTCTTGGAAGCGATAAAACAGTGTGACACAATTTCAATCAAAGCACCCTTGTAGTTAACAAGTCATTATTTAGTAGCCCTCTTGCTCAAGTACAGGGTTATATAAATATCTTAATGTGGTAGCTGCATCAAAGAACAATCTGTACACAGCTTCTATCTCTACAAAACAGTGATAGAGATGAGGTGCAGTTTCTGAATGCATTAGTCACAAACATACAGTTGGGACACTTGAGTCACTTTGAGATAATTACCAAGTCACAAATTTTTGCAAAGTGAATTGATTTAGTGAAAATGACAAGATATCCATAAAACATTTGAGAGAGATAGGTTTGACAACAGTCCTTCATAGGTGGTGAGGCCTGTATCTCCTTATAAATCCAAACACTTCTCTTGCTGTATTGCTCTCCTGGTAGAGTATTTTCTATAGAATGTTAGACAGAGGATGTATGGATTAGTATCACTCGTAGGAGGTATCTGAAGGAATTTCCTTATAGGTTTAGCTCAAGTGGCATCAATTATGCCGCTGTTGGGAAGCCATGTCTAGCCTGCTTCCATTTCAATGCGACAATATTTTAAAAAGTCACAAATCATTGTAAATATTTGTCTCTGATGGAATTTTTTTCAATTGAGTTTTATTAGTTACAGATCGCTGCACAGTGTGTCTGCAACAAAGATTTGGTTGTAATAAATATGTACAGATCCCCAGATGGAGACTTTGGAGACTTCTTATATAAACTCAAAAGTGTGTCAAATACCCTAGAACCTAACAAAAAGAAATTCCTGTGTGGTGACTTTAATTTTGATTTCTTGAAATCCTCAAACTTCAGAGATGAATTATTATATATGACAGACAGCTTTAATTTAATCCCTACAGTAAACACACCAACAAAACCCTTTAAGGATACCAAAACCACATTAGACCAAATTTTTATTCAACATGTCCGCTCTCCATATAGTATAGAAGTAATAAATAGGGGCTACATTGAACATGATGCTGTGCTGCTATCAGTGTAATTATATTCAGAGAAAAGGCTACCCGGCAGATTAAAAGAGTGCAGGGACCTAAGTGATGGCAATACTGTATATTGTTACTATCTTCTGAGCTAGGAAACATGGTATGATGCGTTCAGTGTATCAGCCATAAGCACCAAGTTCAACATTTTCCATGAAAGTTATTACTATTACTTTGACCTAGCCTGCCCAGTTAACAACATAGAATAAAACCAGCTGCAAATAAAAATTAGACTACAACCCGTACAAAAATTTCCAGGACAAAGAAAAGACTTTTGCATTCCTATAAAAAGAAAAAGAGAAATGTCACAAGAAATGCAAAATTACATCACACAGTATAAAAAGACCTACCACCAAGTTATTAAAGAAGCAAAAAGAATGGCAGTAGTAAGGCAAAGAGAGTCCGGAGCCTTGTTTTTGACCTTGAACTCTGTGACGTCATCCAAGATGGCGGCTTGGGAAATACCACCCCTACCCCCCTAGGGAAAACCCAGGACCACCCCCACCCCTGGCAGGTCCAGACTTGCCTACCCCCCGCCCCCAGACAGTGAAATTCCCTAAACACTTACAATTATTGTGTACTTAGAATAATTGTGTAATTAGGGTAATTATTCATTGCTGCAATTGTTTATTTATTTGTTTATTGTAATTTCAAATGTAATTACACTTGCACAGGTTCACTCCTCCACGTCTGGCGTGGAACTGAGCTCACCCCACTGCATCAGGTGACTATCTACATCACCCCCCACCCATACCATGTGACTGCCCCCTCCCCCAGCCTACCACATGACCATTCCCAACTGATATTCCGCAGTGATTCAGACGCAGAGTGTCGGAGTGACAGCAGCAGCATAGAAAGGATGCAATTACGATAATTACATTTGACTTTCATAGTTAGGAGGGTCCTGGTAGAACCACAAATTGGCGGGAAGAACAATTCCTGGTTGCCCTGGAAGGCTTTCGCCCCTCCGATCTGGTGGGGCACCTTCACACTGCACCTGTTTCTATATATAAAATCAAATCAGAGAATTCAGTTGGGTAACATGATAAAAAAAACTTAATTAGAGCTCATATCGCATCCAAAATTAAATTTGTACATAGATGGATCATGTAGAAGATTAACTGTAATGTCAAACGTATGTAATCCATGGTCATTGAAATCGGCTGCCAGACTGTCTCACTGAAAGTAGCAGTTCCAGCTGCTGACAACAGATGGCTCTGATCCCATCTCTCCCCCCACCCAGCGCCTATACTATGAAGCCACGTTTGCATTCTCCTCTGGAGCTGACCGCCGGACCCCCCGGACCCCTCTATTGCATCTCAGTTTGCCGACCGTAGCCGCTGGCTGGTCGTCTGCCGGGGATAAAAACGCCACAGCCCACACCTCACATGCTGTAAGGGAGAAGTATTTAAGTGCGTCCGAAGCACAGTGAGACCCCGACACCACGATCCGACCGCCCCGATTATTATTTTACTTTGCATTACAATTTTTTTCTACGAAAGTTATAGCTCATTGTACTGCCTCCACACCAATGTCCACGATGTTCTAGACTGATTTTATTTGCAGTGGAACAGTCCGTGCGCAAGAAAACAATTAGCTGTGTCCCTCCTGGCGAGAAAAGCAGAACTCAGACAGTGCAGACCTCTGACAATAGTGGCCTTCCTCTCCATTTAACCCTTTGCCGATACCTGCTCCCCCACAGCCTTTCAAAACAACAAGCATGGCCACGTCATTAGCCGGCAAGCACACATGCTCGGGATGGCCGCTACCTATAGAAGCTAAACAAACATGAGGAAGAAGTGCTCTGCAGACAAACCTTAAAAATTATAAAACGTATATTGCTTCTCAAAAAACAGTGACAGCAATGAACGAAACATACTTTTTTACGAACCTCTCTCTCTGTTTCCTATTCCCCACAAATAAATAAATGCACAGCACAAGGAAAACAATCCAGCAGAGAATGGGAGAAATATGTTTTAATGTAGCTTTTGTTTATTCTGCAGGAAGGGATGGTTGGAATCCATTGCGAAAGAATCCGCTCGCCTACTGCATACACAGAATTCTAACAGGACTCATCCATTAGATTTCAAATCACCTGTACTTTGTGACAACCCATGCAATATCTTACCGAAATTGAAAATTTTTTCTCTCTCTGCTGTTGACCTGTCCATTCTTAAACGCCGGCCGCGGTGGCCGAGGAGACTAAGGCGCTCCAGTCACGGTCTGCACGGCCACTACGGTCGGGGGTTCGAATCCCCCCTCAGGCATGGATATCTGTACCGTCCTAGTTCGTAAGTAGTTCATAAGTAGTTTGTAAGTTTAGGGACTGATGACCCCGTAGTTAAGTCCCATAGACTATACAAACATTTGAAAATTCTTAAACCTAGATCAATGTATTGCTATCTCGCAACCAGTTCTACACCTTCCGACATTAGTCTTCTTGTAAACACTCTGGTATTTTAACTTTACCCATTATTTCCTGGTTATAACAATCTGCATGTATGCCACCGACTCTTATGGTACCCGCAATTCCGTATGGAACACTAGGTTATGCATAAAACGACTGCTTGCTAACTGTGGTTATTTTTGTGTCCCGACTTCGTCGCCGCTTTTGTGTCCCAGCTTCGTCGTAGGTGTCGGTGGCCGAGTGGAATGAGCCCGACACCGGAACAAAAATAGCACGCTGGTGCAGGTACGGAGGGGAGCAGCCAGAACTATAAACACTAGAGTAAATTAGAAAGATATATATTGCACCGAATGTAACAATACTTAACTTTTACATAGTACTGCAGAATGTTGATACATAGTGGTTAGAGGCCTGCCTAGTGCCTGTACAATAGCAAAGTCTTCACTCGTGCCTATCGGATTACGAAGGTCCTAACTCGTTGCTATCTCAGTCCGAAGTGGCCGATGTCCTTCAGTGGTGGCCACGAGCGGGGTTGCAGCAGAGGGCGCTCGTGGCTGTGGTCGTGAGAACGCCGCGCCGTGCGTGCATGGCGGCGCGCGGCGAAAGTAAGTGGCGCGCACTTTGTACTTGTGCGACACCACACCCCTCCCCCCCAAACCGCCGCGCCGTCGTGGCGTAGGGCTGAGGGCCACGGCGACGGCACTGGGAGGAGGGCCTGGGCGGGGGCGTTACTGGTGGGACGAGCGTCGTAGCTGAGGCCGGGATCGAGGCGCCGTCCGCGCCCCGGCATCCGCCTTGAGATCCTCCAGGGAACCCGCCGAAACCTGGGGAAGGGCGCCCTCCCCCGCCCAGAGGGAGCAGGTCATCTTCTTCTGAGGTGCGTGGCCCAGGCGGCGGCGGCACGCACGGTCCCGGAGTCCCTCTCGGTGACGCTATCATCTGCGGCGGCGACAGCGGCGGCGTCGTGTCGATCTCCATCGGGACGATCTCGTAGTCCGGGGACGAACGATGTGGTTGTGCTCCCTGGCGGTGAACTGGGTCTGGAATCAAGAAACCGGAGACAGGATCGCGTGGCCTGTGCAGGCGCAATTGGTTTGCGTGGCGCCGCAGCTCCGACCCTGTGGAAGAACGTACAACATACATATTGCTACCGAGCACGCGCTGAATGGTGCCCGGCAGCCATATCTTCTTGTTTCCAGCAAACACCCTGTACAGCACCGGCGTAGAAACCTGAAAACGCGTAGCGCCATACGAACCGACTCGGTGCGTGGGAGGCTGCAGCAGGTGAAGGAGAGTGCGGTGACGGCGGCCGTGTAGCAACTCGGCAGGAGACGGGCCGTCACGTGGCATGCACCGATACGTAGACAGGAAAATTTGAAGAGCTTGCTGCCTGGAGTGCTGACCTTTCATCTTCTCCATGTGAGACTTGAATGTTCGAACGAAACGTTCTGCTTCACCATTGGACTGAGGGTGAAAAGGTGCGGTGGTGATATGCTGAATGCCATTCACACGACAAAACTGTTGAAATTCCGCACTAACAAACTGAGGTCCATTGTCACTGACGATAGTTTCAGGCAAACCTTCGATGCAAAACACTGATGTTAAGGCACTGATTGTACTAGACGCCGTCGTTGAGTTCATGGCAATCACAAAAGGAAACTTGCTGAAAGCGTCTACAACGATTAACCAGCGCGTATTCCATAAAGGACCGGCAAAGTCAATGTGTAAACGTTGCCATGGTCCCTTGGGGCGTGGCCAGTCTGAGAAACGTTGCGGAGGAGCCGCCTGATGCTCCGCACAAACTGTACACTGTGATGTCATGCTCTCTATCTGAGCGTCCATACCAACCCAGGTACAATGACGTCTGGCCAGTTGCTTTGTCCTAACAATACCCCAATGCCCTTGATGCAGGAGGCGTAACACTTCTCGTTGCAGGGAACGAGGAACAATCACTCTTGCTTGGTCGTTGTCGGTATGCAACAACAGTACACCCTGACTTAAAGACAATGCATGACGTTGTGCAAAATAACGTCGAACCAGAGGCCGATCAATGTCTTTGGCTCTGGCAGGCCAACCAAAGCGAACAAAACGTGCTACCATACTTAGGTCTGCATCCGCAGCTGTTTCCTGTGCAACCCGACGAGAGTTCAAAGGAAAGTCTGCGACAGCGGAAGCATCTCTGGAATCTATCTGACAACATGCCATTTCTGAAGAATCAAATGATACATCCTGGCCAACCGGAAGTCGGGAAAGTGTGTCCGCGTTGGCATGTTTAGTGGTAGGTCGGTACAAAATCTCATACTGATAATTAGACAATATCAAGGACCATCTCTGAAGCTTTTGTGCCGTACGTGGCGGAATTGGCTTTGTGGGTGAGAACAACGACGTGAGAGGCTTGTGGTCTGTCAACAAATAGAATTTTCTGCCATAGAGATAATGATGAAACTTTGCGACGCCGTAAATGATTGCTAAGGCCTCCTTTTCTATCTGACTGTAATTCTGTTGCGTCGGCGTCAGTAGCTTGGATGCAAAGGCAATAGGACGATCGTGACATCCAATACGATGTGAGATTACAGCGCCCAGACCATACGACGAGGCGTCAACTGCTAACACTACAGGCTTCTGTGGGTCAAAGGGAATCAAACATGCATCACTGAGTAGTGGAGACTTTAATTTGTCAAAGGCAACCTGGCAATCTTTGGACCACACAAAAGGAACATTTTTCCTACGTAAGCGATGCAGTGGAGCTGCAATCTGAGACGCATTGGGAATAAATCTGAAATAATAGTTAAGCTTTCCCATCACTGCTTGTAATTCCTGCACATTCTTAGGAGGAGGCAAGTCTTTGATTGCTCTAAGATGTGACTGTAAGGGATGAATTCCTTGGGCATTAATCACATGGCCTAGGTACTCTATTTCAGTTTGAAAAAACGAACACTGCTTTATTACAACGTAGACCTGCTGCAGTCAAAACTTTGAAAAGACACTCCAGGTTTGCTAAATGTTCTTCAACTGTACGTCCGGATACCACAATGTCATCTAAATAGTTCGAGCAACAAGGTACCGAAACTGTCAGCTGTTCCAAAAAGCGCTGAAAAATAGCGGGAGCGGAAGAACTGCCAAAGGGTAGGCGTTGAAATTGAAAAAGGCCCATGTGAGTATTAATGACGAAAAACTTTTTGGACTCGTCATCAAGTGGAATCTGTAAATATGCCTCTGCTAAATCAATCTTAGAAAAGAAACGAGACTGTCCTAATTTGTCCATTAGTTCGTCAGGTCTGGGCAGGGGATAAGTGTCTACAATTGTTTGACTGTTTACTGTTGATTTGAAGTCCGCACAGAGACGAAGTTTTCCTGACGGCTTGGGTATAATTACTATAGGCGAGGCCCACTGACTCGCAGAAACAGGAGAAATCACACCACTATCTTGTCAACGTTTAAGTTCTTCGGCAACTGTATCACGCAATGCGATAGGCACTGGTCTAGCTTTACGAAATTTTGGAACTGCAGATTCTTTTAAAGTTACATGTGCCACGAAGTCTTTTGCACAACCTAGTTCCGGCGAAAACAGGTCACTATATTTGTCACACAATGCATTGATTTTATCCTGAGGCACTATTGACGAAATTTGAAGCACATCTCTTTGAATTGATAAACCAAACAAGTCAAAAGCATCTAGTCCAAAAATGTTCTGCGCAGATTTGGCCTGAAGAACAACAAAAGCAACTGTTTTTGTTACACCTTGAAAAGAGGCGGGCAGGCTACACGTTCCTAGCACGGGAATATTTTGACCTGTATAAGCTGTTAACACTTGTTGACACGGCGACAATTTTGGCGAACCCAGAAGTTCATAAGTATCTTTATTTATTAATGTGACAGCGGAACCAGTATCAAGCTGAAATTGCACCGTCTTATCTTCTATGGAGAGATTTACAAAAAGTTTGTGCTTCTGGCGCACGACAGGTGCGCGAATGTGGGCAACATCTGACAGAACTTGTTTACTACACTTGCGCGGGCCGCGAAGTGAAGGAAGCGGCGTAGCATCGGCACACAGCGGATTAACAACACTGTCACTAGATGGAACTACCGCCGGATCGGCGTGCGCGCAAACATGCGAAGCTACTCCAGATGTACTAACTACTGCACTACACTTTTGAGTAGGTACTTGATGTCTACTGTCACTAGCTACACAGTACTGGGCACTATTACAAGGAGCAGTTGCAGAAGGCACTATTTTCACTACAGGAATGCACTGTTCATAGTCATTTTGCGTGTCCCGAACCCTTTTCCGTTGCACTGTTTTACGCGCTCGTCGGCGCTTGCTACGTGGTGCACTATATAGTTTTGCCATAGGCGCAGAACTACTTTCTTGCAATGGAGATCCAAGGAAAGCAGTGTTCAATTCCACAGCCCGTATAACATTTACAGAATGAACTGTTCTCGCACTCTGCGAAGCACTGTTTCTAACGTTACTGTTCTTTGAGTTTTTAATTTGCATACACACAGACTGCACATGTCCCAATTTGCCACATTGATAACAGGTTGCGTTGCGACTAGGGCAATGAGCACGCTTGTGGCGAGACACACACTGGGGGCAAGATTTACGTACATTTTTCTGAAACGAGCGTTGGCGCCCGTTATTCAAATTACTGTTTCTAACACGACGGGGCGACCTTTGCGTCGCACTTTTACACTGGCTACTGTTCACTGTCTGTTCAGCACGGCCGGTAGAAAAATAAGAATCACTAGTGCTATACTGAGAACTACGGCTAGGAAAGCGTCCGTTACGGCGCACTGAATTAACACTGTGGCTTTGCATTTCTACATCTGCTAAGTCAAAAGTATCATGCGCTTCTATAAGCTGCAGTACACTGTCTAATGAGGGGTCAGACTGTTTCAGAATTGCTGCTCTAATTCTGGGGTCCTGAATATTCTGCGTAATAGCATCCCTCAACATCACGTCACTATACGAAAGTCCACAAGAGCAAGTAAATTTACATTGGCGGGTTAAGCCCTTCAATTCCGTAATCCACTCTTGGTGTGACTGCTGCGGTAATTTTTTAAGTCTGAAAAATCGGTATCGTGCAGCGGCTACAAGAACTTTTCTCTCATAATGAGCATTCAGTGCATCTACAATTTGTTCAAAGTCTACATCACGAGGAGATGCGTGCGGGAATAGTTTTTGCAGTAACACGAAAGTTTTGGGGCCCACCACAGACAATAAAAGATGCTTAACAGTCTGACCTGTAAGTTGATGAGCCGCGACGAGTTCTTGAAACTGCGCCAGATAATCACTCCATTCTTCCTCACGTTCGTTGTATTGGTGAAACGTAGGAAGTGTTGCGGCGGCAGGTGTGGGCTGCTGAAGCGGCGGCTGTTGTTGGTTAGCTGCCTGCGCTGTGAGCTGGGACACCGCCTGTAGGAGTTGCGTTATTTGCGCCGTCTGTAACTGAATAATTTCCATTAAGTTTGGGTTCGGGGTAGTGGCCATGCTGACCGATTAGGCGCCGCGTACACAAGTAAATTAGTACAAAACACAAATGCAAGATAAATGAGGACGCTCTGCAACAAAAAAGTCCACAAAATACGTAACAGAATATGTTCCCCCAAAATTCTTATAATAAGGGTGGGTGGGCGGGAGCAATATTTGCGTGCTCCGACTGCTGCTGTCTGGCTGCTGTAAGCGAGCTGGACCAAGGTTCTATCACTCCTCGTCGCCACTTTTGCATCCCATCCTCGTCGCCACTTTTGCATCCCATCCTCGTCGCCACTTTTGTGTCCCGACTTCGTCGCCGCTTTTGTGTCCCAGCCTCGTCGTAGGTGTCGGTGGCCGAGGGGAATGAGCCCGACACCGGAACAAAAATAGCACGCTGGTGCAGGTACGGAGGGGAGCAGCCAGAACTATAAACACTAGAGTAAATTAGAAAGATATATATTGCACCGAATGTAACAATACTTAACTTTTACATAGTACTGCAGAATGTTGATACATAGTGGTTAGAGGCCTGCCTAGTGCCTGTACAATAGCAAAGTCTTCACTCGTGCCTATCGGATTACGAAGGTCCTAACTCGTTGCTATCTCAGTCCGAAGTGGCCGATGTCCTTCAGTGGTGGCCACGAGCGGGGTTGCAGCAGAGGGCGCTCGTGGCTGTGGTCGTGAGAACGCCGCGCCGTGCGTGCATGGCGGCGCGCGGCGAAAGTAAGTGGCGCGCACTTTGTACTTGTGCGACACCACAGTTATTCCATCGATTTTTTTTTTGTTAACTCTGCAAATGTTTGCTCTAACATCTGGATACAATGTAGCCCTTCTCCAAACGGGGGAATGCAACACGTTTGACGTGTGTTCCGCTAATTTTGGTCAATACAACGATGCGAGACCAATCCCCTCGGCTGTTTAGTGTACAAACAATTTTTTTTTCTTTAAGACGTAGTCGTAGCTAGATTTTTGTACACCATCTGTTTAAACCGGGCTTGCACATATGCAGTAGCGTCCTTTAAAGCCTCTGTCTTCGCCACCTTCTTCTTAGGAGTTGTGGAATAACGTAGACGATATCTACGTCTGTGGGGGATAAGGTCCTGAAATGCTAAAATATAGCCCCTTGCTCAACTCTCCAAGTAATTAACAGGTAGATAGTTGAAATTAAAACATAATGTATAAGCTTTTCTCGGTCCAAGAGAGCGGTCAATATTTGGGTAAACTTAATACCCAAGTAATGAAATCTAAAAGCTTATGTTAAACAGGGGCATATGGATGGGAGTGATGCACAGTACAACGGCGCACTTTGTTTAAGTGTTCTAAAAGAGAAGATACGGTATTTACAACCTTCTTGCACAAATCCATAATTACAATCCCTCATTCTGGTAATGTCATCTTCTCGACCCAGCGAAAAAATAAAAGTCCTCGCAATAGCCTGTCTGGACGCTTTATAAAACCGATAACTTGTAGCTACCGATAACTTAGCTTACACCAAAGCTTGAAATTTGATAAATTTATTATTATTTATTTTGATTCTACAACTCGACGCCAAACACGTTAACCAGTCATTTCCAATTTTCTTAACCTCGCCCGCAACCACGTTGCTGTTGCTCCTTCCATCCGAAAGTCATGCTCGGTTAAAAAAAAATCCCTTCGAAATCTCGTGTGTTGTCCAAATCCAGTAGATAGAAGCCATCTACACGAAGCTGCTGCTGTAGTATAGATGGGGGCGACTCCATTAAAAAAAAAAACATCGTTTAGTTGCACTTTATAAGATATACACCCACAGGATTAACATATTGCCCTGTACTCCAGAAATAGTAACTTCGTCTTATCTCCAGCGTTTGCAGTATCGAACTTGCTGAATTTACTACGCAGGTAGATCTGCACAGCTATAACAATGCCTCACCACATACGCTCTCCATTGGCTACAACTAGCGCACTGTAAGTTACCAAACTATTGGAGTTTTATAAAACACATTAATTTTCGACGAAAGTATTATGAGTTACCACAGCAGGCATATCCGCTACGTAACGTAATGCACACCACCTGTAAAGTAGACAACACTAGCACACGATTAAGCAGGCACTGCTTCGACGAAAGATCATTGCGAAGTTTTTTTTACAACCAGCAAAGTCGGTTTCTTTAGAGCTCTACTGTGACGTGTATTTATGGTATATCAACACTTTTTACTTAAATTCCGTCCCATATGTGCCGTGCCGTTGTAGGGTTGCTTGCGTACCTCAACAGTACAGATAGCCATACTCCAACTACAGCAGAGAGATACCTGTGGAGAGGCCAGACAAATGTGTGGTTCCTGAAGAGGGGCAGCAGCCTTTTCAGTAGTTACAGGGGCAACAGTCTGGATATTGACTAAGCTGGCTTTGTAACATCAACAAATGTGGCTGCCTTGTGAGAGTAGCCGCGTCGTCTGCAGTGCCATGTTACAGATGTTGCGTCCATCCGCGTCAGACGTTCGAATCCTCGCTTGGGCATGGGTGTATGTGATTTGTCCATAGGTTAATTTAACTTTGTTTATGATGAGCTCACAGGACTCGAAATGCATTGTGTGAAATAATAAACAACTTGTGACTGAAGGAGAATTCATTTTATTTTACTGAAGTACAACAGTCACCTAACTTAACTGGCAATAATGGACAAAACAATCAAATGTCCTTAAAAATTATATTTGTCTCATCCCCTACAAATGAAAATGATAATGCAGACACCTATTAGCCACATGGAATAATATAAATGTCAATGGTACGTTTGAGTCGCAGTAACTCAAACTGTTTCCTAATGTTTCTCCCTGATTACCCACTCGGGAATCGACACATATTCGGTTATAAAGCGCCAACTGTTTGTGAAAAGGCAGAATTTAAATGTCACTTGCTGGTTACCCATTTCACCTGCAGTGATTTAAACTTTCTTCTTAGGTTCCTATCTTCATACTTTGTGGTAACTTGAAGAGTTACCCCAAAATATTATACCATATGACATTAGGGAATGAAAGTAAGCAAAGTATGCAAGCTTTGTTATTTTTATGTCTCCTATGTCTGATAACACTCGTATTTAAAATACAGATTTGTTGAGTCGTTTCTGCAGTTCTGTGGTGTGCTCCTCTCAACTAAATTTATTATCAAGCTACCTACCTACACAGAGGCGATATTGCCACAATCTGGCTTCATTTCTATACAACAACCTAGTCAGCAAGATGTAAAAATTGCACAAAAGGTACTTACACCTTCTGGTGTCAACATCGCCTATAAACTGAACAAAAGTAATAGATATCAGGTTAGTTCAGTTCAGTGGCGTAGCGTGAACTTCTGCCAACCAGGGCCCGCCCTCATTTTGCCGCTCCTCCTCCTCCCTCTGCACACCTCAGTATTTTCGGAATAGAACAACAACAATAATTTAGACTTTGGCCAAAAGTACCAATATTGTCGCGTTGAAATGGAAGCAGACTTGACTTCGAAAGCAACTCAAAAAATGTTCATATGTTTGTATAGCTTATGGGACTTAACTACGGGGTTATCAGTCCCTAAACTTACAAACCACTTATCAACTAGCTTATCCTAAGGACGGCACAAATATCCGTGCCCGAAGGGGGATTCGAATATCCGACCTAGTGGCCGGAAAGCAACTGAACACAGCACTTATACTGAAAGCTGGTTTATTACGAACACAACATACACGCAGCACTAACTGCCTCTTGGGCAGAGTGCTCTGCTTTTTATACACAAATAGAATGTACCAGAAATTAGAAGAACAGTTAACATAAGAAACAATTAGAAATTACAAGTGAACATAAGAAAGATGTAGAACATTTTGGAATTGTTAATTACAAAGAAAGAAATTTTTGCCGGTGGGCAGGATTGAACTGGTGATCTTCAGCACCTCAGTCAATGGCGCTATCCCCTGCGCCACGGTGGCAGTTTTTTTATGGCTCACGGCCGTTTGTTCAGTTTGTTCGTGGTTGTTCGTTGAATGGTTCGGTGTACATGGTCTCTCACAGCAATATTGTTTCAAGTGTTTATCAAAATAAAATAGGGACGCTGCAATTTATATTCCCTAAATAGGTTTTGTTTCTTCTATTTTCACGTTATGGTGAACAAATCCTATTTGTAGATTATTTATCCGTCTTATGTGTCTGAGGTGTCTGTAACAGCAAACAAAAGCTTCATAAATATAAAATAGTTTTAACTGAAAAGAAGTCTTGCACCGAGAAGTAAATATTTTGTATCATAAAATTTATGAGCCTTCAGATCTTTCATAGCAATAAGTTATGATATTCTGAGTAAAGTCTCATGAATACTTTCACATGTATTAGGCGGATAAAAGTTGGTTGTCAGTAGGACTTCAGTGCCTATTACATGAGTCTACGTGTGGACAGACACACTCAATTTTGTAGGCTTACTGGTTTCAGATCTTTTAAGCCAGTTTCAAATAAACTAAATTAAGTTCTACAATACACCAGTTGGCCACATAGTTAATTTTTCTGGGTTGACAGTAGATTTTTCGCGGCTATCCATGTGTTAGTTTGTAGAGCTAATGGTTTTGTAAGCTTTTCACTGAAACAGATCTGTCTATAGCTAGGGCAAAGAGGTCAAGCTGTTGTGACGAAGTACTCTTGTCAACAGAATTCGGGCGAACCTCTAAGTATTTGTAGAGCCACCAATGAAAACTAAATTTAAAAAGAAAATGTTCAAATGTTTGTAGAGCTTATGGGACATAACTACAGGGTCATCAGTCCCTAAACTTACAAACTACTTATGAACTAGTTAATATTAAAGACGGCACAAGTATACATGCCCGAGGGAGGGATTCGAACGCACGACCGTAGTGGCCGTGCAGAACGTGACTGGCGCACCGCAGACCGCTGGGCCACCGCAGCCGGCAAAACTGAATTAACGGTTTCTTTACCGATAGTGATGCAGCGAAGATTGCTTTACGTAACGAAGTAGAGTGCGTCTCACTTCACCTGGAGCGCAGGGACGAGGACAATGGACGGTTTCACAGATGTGGGGAAAACATGGGAAGGAGCTTCACAATTTCACTACGTCCAAATCCTCGATGTTGACGAATTACAGTGATTGAAATAATTTAAATCGAAAGTTTACTCGCAATATGGAATTTACAGCTCCTGTATTAGGTATATATGTTCTACCAGTAGAGACATACGAAACTTTGTGCCTAGCTAATACTCGAGCCGGGATTTACCGCTTTTCGTTATAAGTCGCCTTGTGTCTTTCGATTATATGAGCACGTTTCCAGAACCAACCGAAATTTGTGTGTACTACAGTGACCATATATAAGACAGTCACTACATTCTGGATTCGTTCGTCTCTAATGTCCTAGAAGGCAACGAAATCAAATCAATTTGCGCTATTGATATAAAATTTAAAAATATTTGATCTTTAAGTATGTAATAACGTTAATTATTTGTAATCTGCTTTTGCTTTATAGACACAATTTGTTACGGCCGCCCAAACACTTCACCGCTATTGCCTCTTGCCTGCAATTGGTCACTTCCATTTGTCCACGTCACACAAGAGCGATTTATAAAGCAACTGTAACTATTATTGCGAACATCTCTGTGTCACCAAATTCTGGCATGAAATGTTACGTTTAGGAGCGGTTGAACTAATTTCCGTACGTTTACTAATATGTGCAAAATATGGAAAGGTAGTTATTTGTTTAGGAATGCTTTTATACCGAACTAGCTGAAAACCCGGCGTTGCCAGGGTATTTATTTATTTATTTATTTATTCAAGCTTTAAGTTAGTAGTTTTTATATCCCTTCTCTCTCTATCTCCTTTTTTTTAATAACATGTCATATTTATGGGAGAGTATTCAAGAAATAAGGCTGTCATGCATAACGTACAAAATAATAACTGCAGTATCCAAACAAAGAAAGGTAGTCACCAAGAAGCAAATTTTATGGAACCTTAATACATTCATTTAATTCAAAACTTTGTTATAAACAATATTTCTGGTTAGTCGTCCAAAATTTAATATGACTAAATTCTTTGGGGATCCCACCCCTGGGCAAGCGACATGTAGTTGTCTGTGTGAGATACAAGGAGATGTCAAAACCACACTGCAGTATTAAATAATTTGTCTTGTGATTTATTAATCGTAATAGAAAATGCAAGCCTCACTGGAAACTATAATCCCTTGAAATTAAAAGGCAGAACTGCCAGAAATAATGGGTATTCGTTGGATGTTCGCTGTTTCATTCTCTTCCTTTCCCTGTAGCTGTATACAGGTATCTTGCTTTCGCCTACAGCCGAGTACGCTTCACAGTTGTCAACAGCACTGTCAGCTTTCAGGAATTTCTTTCGACTGGAATACAGGAGGTCTTAGTAGTCAATAAGTAAATGTATTAAAACGTGATAAATGGTGTAAAAGATTTTTACCCATCACATAATATACGATATCACATTTATTGAATTATATATTATAAAACTGTATAATTTTGTAAATATATATTCACTGATATAAGTGCTGCATGTCAGTAAAATCTGTTACGAATACAATTAGTAGTACAGAAATAATAGATTAGAACCTGTTGCGTAATGGGGCAGTTTTCCAGAAACGTTACTGTTTATGTTCTCATTTCTCATGAACAACGGGTGTTGTACTGTGATAAAAGTTCGAAGGCACAATCAGTTATATGTGTTTACACTGTCTGTAAATTTCCTACTTCTACAATTTGTTCTGTAGAAATTATAAATTGTAGCATCATACCGAATGCCGTAGTTTCGTCCATAAACAGCGGAAAAGTAGTAAGCGAGAAACTTTTTTCCATTCATCATTTTGCTGTGGATCGCAGGGAGAAAAAGTGTAAAAAAAGGTTTGAAATTATGTTTAATGTGTGTTGCCGGTCGCTAAGTACTCTCATTCTCATACAGTGTATCAATAAAGTCTCATTAGACGATGTGGCAGTTTTTAGCGATTCCTACTGTTTATGACGTCATATCTCCTGAATCATGTGTGCATGTGTTTCTTACCTCTACAGCAATTGTTACCTCTCGGTACGGAATACGTGTACCAAATTTGGTTGAAATCAGAACAGTGGTGTAGGAGAAAATTAGCAGCATTTTTGCATAATGCAGCAGTTTTTTGCGCTCTCATTGTTTGTGACGTCATATCTCGTGAACTGTGTGTTATACTATGATGAAATTTGGAACTTACGTTCAGTGGTACGTGAGTATACTTCTGCAACATTTACCGCGAATACAATTAATAGTGTGCGAGTAATAAATTGTAACGTCATGCCAAATGCCATAATTTTAGTGGACAAACGCCGAAAATGTAGTAAGCGACAAACTTTTTTCCTTTCCTCAATTTGCTGTGGTTGTCAGCGAGAAAAAGTTTCCTAAATGTTTGAAATTATGTTTAAAGTTTGTTGCAAGTCGCTAAGTGCTCTCCTTCTCAAACAGTGGACTGATAAAGTCACACTATCACGTGCCACAAGACAGGGAAGTTTTCATTGTTGATGACGTCGTATCTCCTGAACTATCGGCTCTATCGCAAAATCCTTTCTTAGCTGACGTCTTCTACCTATAAATTACATTCCTACCAAATTTCAGCTTCATAGTTGAAGCAGTTTTCAAGATTTCGTGTTTAGTCAGTGAGTGAGTGAGTGAATGAATGAATGTCCTTTCGCTTTTATATAGATAGAGACTAGGTTACCCTACAAAATGTATAACATTTAAAATTGACATCAAATGTGTTGGGTACATTTTTCCAATCAGTATTTGCAAAATAAAATTCTGTAAACCTCTTATTTGTTAACTATGTGACGAGAGCGTAAAAATGTCTGAATGCAACATCATGAACACACATTGTAATTTCCTCTCAAATTTGTGCCTTTTTAGTCTCCTTTATCATACCTCGCCTGGCAGTGCGCGGTATTAATATGTTCGTAAACGGCGCGTGCGAATTTGTGATTCTTTAGGGGCCCATATCTCAGGTTATATTCATCTCAGAGTGAAGGGGGAAAGTGGTTTAGATAGATCTTGGCCTAGTGGTTATTTGTGTACATATTAGAAGAATAGGTATACTATTGCTATCATACAGTACATCGTCAAAATTTTCAAAGTGCTTTCTGGAGCCCATCCAAATTGAGCAAATCAGTTGGCTTTTGTACATGACCTATAGTCTATGGTGGACTTTAAACGGCTTACGAAAGCACCATTCATTCATGGGCGGTTCCTGAGAAAATTGTTTAAAAAAAAAGAAAAGATTTTTGGGTACAAAAAGAAAAAAAAAGAAAGAAAAAAAAAAAAACGAATTATGGGGATGGTCACTTCGATACTTTCTATTCATTGCAAATCTTCGAAATTTGTACCATATGTTCTTATGATGATATTCTCGAGGTCGTTTTTAATTTTTTTTATATCGTTATCCGTTACCGAGATACAGAGGTTGAAACTTATCAAAGTTTTACACAAAATCACAAAGCCCGATTTTTAGCCGTTTTAGCACCGCGAATCTCAAATATCTTAATAACTAACCATTGAAAATTGTTCAAATATTTTCAATACATCATGTAGACATTTATCTATAAACGTAATTTTTCAGTTTTCGTAAAACTTAGTCCGTTACCAAGATACGGCTGAAAAACCGCGATATTTTGCTAGAAAAAGAGCGTATTGTGCTGAAAGACGGCGTTCGGACAGCTCTGAAACTTACCATGCGATTTGGAAAAAGGTACTCAGCGAAAAAATTTTATTTTTGTACATCTTAAAGATTGAAATCTTCGGTCGATGAAGAGGTGATTTTTGTTTTCGTTTACTTTACAGTTAATATGCGGTTCAGTGAACTATTGCAACATATTTTAAAGAGTTTGCAGAGGTAAAACACATTGCGTAGACTTCTCGTATGGTTGATTTGAGGTTTCACATAGCTGCGAATGAAATTCATGTAACATATCGAAATTGTATTCAAAGTGACGATATATTATGTGGTTCTTGAGATATCAGTCCGCGACAGTAATAGGTTGGAAAACGCTATTGGTGATTGTGAGGTAACGTATCTTGGGGAATAGGAAACGACTAAAATGTTATCATGTGTATGTTGTTTAGGTGTTTATCTGGAAAATCCGTAACCCGTTTTTGGAAATGTGTATTCGTTATCGCGATACGCTACAAAAATCATAATTTTTGGTATCAAAAAATCCAACTTCGTGAATTGGCAAATATACACTTCTATTTATAGCAAATCGTCGAAATTTTTACGATGCGTTCTAATATTATGATTCCGGAAAGCTTTTAAAGTTTTTTCGATGATACTATCCATTACCGTGATCTGTTGATTCCAAGTTACCGCACATATTCATGACAAATATACATGTAATATCCGGTCTGACGTGTAATTATGGTTTTAACTAACATAGCGAACGTACAGAAAGGGATCTTGATTTGGAGGTCACGAACCCATGTTTCTAGTCGCCATTTATTCACCGATAACATTTATAAAAGTTGCAAATTATCCC
The DNA here is from genome assembly GCA_026315105.1 of Locusta migratoria. Taxonomy (NCBI): domain Eukaryota; kingdom Metazoa; phylum Arthropoda; class Insecta; order Orthoptera; family Acrididae; genus Locusta; species Locusta migratoria. The sequence continues at coordinate 562,704,823 of CM048745.1, forward strand.
AAATTTTTATCTGTAATTTATTTAGTTATGTTAGTCACAGATCGCCGTACAGTGTGTGTGTGACAAAAATTTACACTACACGGATTTACCCGTCACATATTTCCATAAATCGGGTCTGTGACGAAACATTTTGCAGTTACGACATTACACCCATTACATATTGGCGTTAATTGAGGCTGCATTGAAAACGTATGTAGTTTCGATGATAGGTATATTAATAACTTATCACCGTAAAGGAGACCTGAGGTCTCCGAATATTTCGTAGTTATTAGAAAATGTTACGTAACAATAATATACACGTGATGCAGTGGTATTAATCCCTTGATATTTCATCAACATTCACGTCTTTCAGGCTACTGGACGTGCAAAATTCGTCATCGTAATGGTTGGATCAACGTGAACGACTTGAAATTTCGTGAATTAGCAACATCATATAAAACTAAATTCTCAGCTGTACTCGAAAATATTTACAAGCTTTTTATGGAACGATATTGATAGTGTTTAACAATGTTCTTTGAAATAGTCAAGCGTGTTTAGCAATCATCTGAATGTGAAGCTCTTTTTAGAAAGTAAACTACTACATAGTCAATTTGGTCTGACGTTTCTACAAATGTATGAAGGTATATAAAATACTATCCAAATTTTACTCACCATTGCTTTTATGTTATATAAGCAGTACACTCTGATGTAACAGGAAAAAGACGGGAACCAGCTGAAAAATGCTCCTGCCGGAGCACAGGAAAGGCGAATATGTTCTCCGACACAAAAGTGTGGAACCAGCTCCCTCAATCCTCATTCCGACTTCCTCACCAAAAATTTTGGCATGCGAATATATTCGCGCTTTTTTCTGCTGAATGTGATTAGGACAGGGACAGTGCAACAAGCAGAGAGAGCCTTATATGATGGAACAGAGAAAGTGTCAGTTCAGGAGAAAGGCATATGCATGAAAACAGCAGTGGGAAGCAAAACGAGATGTCAGAAGTCAGGAACAGTGGCAACAACAAACTAAGACAGATGCAGATAGTAGCAATTGGAGCAAAAGAGAAAACAGTGGGAAACAGAGACGAAAAAAGAGCGAATATGTTCGCATGCCAAAATTTTTGGTGAGGAAGTCGGAATGAGGATTGAGGCAGCTGGTTCCACACTTTTGTGTCGGAGAACATATTCGCCTTTTCTGTGCTCCGGCAGGAGTATTTTTCAGCTGGTAGAGACTATACTTGACACCCCAGCTCGGCCGCTCCTGCCGCCCCAAATATATGCCGCCTGGCGCCATGCGGCCCCACCCCCCCCTAGCACCCACCACGCTACGCCAAGGCTTGAGACGTCTCTTTTTTCCAGTTTAGATGATGCAGCAGAGTCTTCTTTCGCAAATTTATCCTTGCAGATTCTGATTCTCTTGCTGATTTTCAGAGCAGGTCCCGTTCATTCCGCCACTTTACCTGTATCTAAAGCAGTATTTTTCAACCTGGGCGGTCGCAAGGTCTTACTCGAGGGGTCGCAGGAGGAAGTACTTGTATCGTAAGTTAACTTAGGGGTGCAGTAATACAAAAACACATGCCCAAGTGAAATTTATGGAGTTCCATGAGTAACATTAATTACGAACTCAATAGGTCATATATTGTTTTATAATACAATGTGTTAATGATGAACAAGCGCAAAAGATGAAAACTGCTTCCAGGAACCAATCGAATGATAAAAGAACATCCTACAATACGTAATTCTAATAAATAAAAAATACATAAAAATCTACTTATTTAAAAATTCTCTATTCAGAGGGAGCTTTCTTAATGAGCATAATTCGCTTCTTAGTCTTGCCTGAAATGCGAAACAATCGTTAGGCATATATATGTGTGTGTATATATAAGGATGTTTCACTAAGTGTGTTTGCCTCTGTAAGTTATAAAATAATAGGTGACCGGAAATTTTAATGCGGTAGGTCAACACAAGAAATGTTACACTTTCTGTGGAGCTATGAACATAGTTTATTGTATCATTTTCCAAAGAGTTACACCACAAAGATATAATTTTTTAAATGGAACAATAGTTTTTTCTATCGTGGATTCGTTTAAACCAGCTGCGTCCAGATCAATTTAAACTACATTCCTATCACTGTTAGTTTGGGAGCTACAACCCTTCAAAGTTCCGGGGGCGGAGGCTGCGATTGCGTAGCTGACTGGCCGAGTGGCTATCCGCTGGGGCATGGCCCACTGTCTCATGACCACCAGCCAGTCAGCTAACAGAAAAATGGCGAACAACCATTCCTAAACGTGTTAATAAGGGGAAAGAAGATGCCACCTTGGCTCACGTTGTGTACTATAAATGCACACACAGGAAACTTATACTTACTGGACACCAGTTATGAGCATTCTGCTCAACGGAATGGCGTGCCTAGGACGTTAGTCATGTGCCATACCTGATTCAGAAAACTAAAAAAAAAAAAAAAAAAAAAAAAAAAAAAAGAATGTTTGTGAATCTATCAGACCAAACTGAGTGGTCATCAGTCCGTAGCTTACAAACTACTTAAACCTAGGTAAACTAAGCTAAGGACAACACACACACCCATGACCCAGGGAGGACTCGAACCTCCGAGGGCGAGCAACGGCGCGCTCCGCAGCGTGGTGCCTTAGACCGCTCGGCTACTCTGCCGTGGCTCACATTGATTTATTGGTGGCGGGAGCCGTGGAGCCCGCTGCCTGGGAAGTGACAACTTATTTAAATCAGACTATAGTATGGCATACTTTCATTAGGGCAATTTTATATTTTAAATATTAATCGTTACTCAGCATTGACCAGCGTTTTATTCTATTGACAAAAACGGTATATTTTTTCTCAAATAATAGAAAAAATGACACTGCCGGAACACTTTCCGCAGCGTTGTTTAAAATTACATTTAATGTGTATGCCGCGCAATGAATATAATCAGCATTTGGCGCATGTTTGTTTACAAGAGCTTGTAACCAACCATCCATACGCATCCGACGTGACATTTGCTCCACCATAATCCTGCCCTTTACATTTGGACAAATCAATTTCATATTCTTTTATAGTATTACAAAAACTTCTGTTTTAAAACCTTATGCCCTACGATCAGCTACTGAAATAAATTCCGAAAGGACTCACAGATTTTTACTTCTTAAGGCACACAACCACCTGTTTTGACAGGTCTTTAGCTGTATCCCAAAATAATCTCCAGAAATGAAGCTTTTTAATTTCTAAAACAATATTTTCTGTAACTGCTGTGACAAATTAATTAATAATCTCATCTTGAATCGTGGAGCTTAAGTAATTTTTTGGCTTTAAAAGTAGTTCTTTTAAAATTGGAACATAATGCGATAGTAAATGTAAAATTGACATGAAATTTCCAGATTCAGAATAATGAGCTCTTTAAGGTAAATTTCATGTAGCTAACGGAATTATCATATCAATAACATGATACAATACATCTTGGTGGTAATTTTACTGTTCATTTCCCTTTGTAGTAAAGTATTGATGGTATTATATTGTACCCAATTATTAAAAGAGAGAACTGTGTTAATATGCTGCAATGAGTTTTCATGGTCGGATATAAATTGTGTATTACAAAGTATTACTAAGAAGATGGAATTGGGTAAAAATACAGGTAATGATGATCGCGATGTTCAAACGAAATCCGATTGTAACGTCTGTAAATTGTGCATGATAAAAGTGACAAGAGGTGTTTTATGTGGTGAGTGCAACTATTGGTACCATGACAAATGCATAAAGGTAAATTTGAAGTAGTTAAGTAATGAAGACAATAGACATGCCGCCAATGCACCATACATGTTACGGAAATTGAAGTGAATGATATGCTACAAGCAGTACAAAAAATGGAAAACAGAACTGTGTCTTTAAAACAGTAATTACCAGAACACAAAAACAATTGTAAAAAACCTTTCGCAAAGTACCAAGAACTACAAGTGAAGTGCGACTTTCTAGAACGAAAAAACAACAGTGAACAAAAAGACAATGATCTCACCAGTTTAGATCCAAATGCAAACACTCGTTATAAAACTGGTTGTTCATCGGAACTGAAAACTGTCACTAGAAATTATAATGAAACCGGCACTCATAAGCCAGTGATAATCAATAACTGTAATGAAATGAAACCGCGGGTTACTATACAAAAAGTAGTATTTGGATTTTACAAAAAGGAACTTTTGTCAACCAATTAGTGATTGAGCAATGGAAGATTGTGTTAAGATAAAAATATTTAATATGCATGGGACTGAAAAAGAGTTCGTATTTCTCCTTAATGGAAATACGTGTTAACCGTTAAAATTTACTATTAGAACTAGTGTATTCCTGCCAGGACCCCCCTTTTTTTGCATTAATCATCGTCTTCAATAGTAATGCCATACTATATTGGTTGAAATTTTATTTTATTTTATTTTACGATGAGTGTAAGGATACTGATGAGTCCTACACTACACAGTGTAGAACGCTACATAAAGTGACTTAAATTGTAAACATGAAATATTTTTTCCCATGGGGATAGATTACTTTTCAGTATTTACCATGGCAAAGTAAATTGTTTAGATGTTTGTATAGCTTATGGGACTTAACTACTGGGTCATCAGTCCCTAAACTTACAAACTACTTATGAACTAGCTAATCCTAAGGAAGGCACAAATATCCATGTCCGAGGGGGGATTCGAACCTCCGACCTTAGTGGCCGTGCAGACTGTGACTGGAGCGCCTGAGTCCCCTCGACCACTGCGGCCAGCGCAAAGTAAATCACTGACAGAATCTGATATCCGAAAAAATGCAGAAATTTCGGGCAATTTCCTTATAACTTCCTCCTTTTTAAGTTTTTTTCTTCTTCACATAGCTCTTTAGAATTAAACTCATCAACGAACAAATAGAGACTCGATTTACTACGTTCAAACGTCGTGAGCCTGGTGAACAGACTGAAATAACCGCGTCTAGTAAGTTGTCATTCAACTGAAAAGGAAAAATACCGTAACCAATGGCGCCGTGTCCTATGTGTTCAATGGTTCAGTGAACCTCCGGAAAAAAAGTTTATCGTAAAAAGAGTAAATAAAAAAATAAAATAAAAAAAGTGTTTTTAAACTATTTTTCTTCGTTCCGTTCTTCTATCAAATCATTTTATATGCACATTAAAAAGTATTTTTATCGCATGAGAAACGTTTTACGTCGTGGAGACAGCACATATAAGAGTTGTAGCGTGGCCGCCTAATATAGGCGGCAGTGGCTGCAGCGTTCCAATGCCCATGCGTGGGTGAGGTTCAAATTCTCTTCTGAACCCCTTGGATGCAGCATATGGGTGCTCCCGCGGTAGGGAGGGGCGAGGGGAAACGCCGTTTTAACATTGGCGTTTGAGCTAGTAGACACACCAGCTCTTGGCTACTCGAGCTCTGGCAGTTACGCACGAATGGTCCGAAACAAAACAATGGAGCTACTGCGCATATCGCCTTGTGCATGCACAAATCCTCCATGAAGGCAGCATCTGTCCTTTATACTTGTTATTGGCGCATGGAAGACTCATCAAAAACATGTCAGATTTGGTAAAATGTTTTACCTATAAAGATACATCAACTGTAAAACCTTTAGAAGATTCGATGATGAATGATAATGAAGTCACTACTCTCCACCTAGCAAGAATAGGCGTTTGGTTAGCGGCATCGTGCTGCAGTGTGGGTTCGAGACCTACTGCAAGCAATGTTACTGTGTTTTAGTGTTCATGTGCATATTCATATGTTCTTGGTATTTATTATCAAAGAAAAATGAACAACGTTCAGTATCTTTTAGAAACAAATTTCTCACATTTAACTTGGAAGAAAAGGAACTTGGTAGGCCAACGTCTCAGCTAGAGTTGAAGCAATCACAAACATGCCAAAGTAAGACAATTCGCAGATATTTTAACGAAAACATATCTAGATTTGAGGGGGGGGGGAACTGGAGCGCTTTTTTGCTCGTGGAGGAGCACCAAATTGTCTCTTTGGTCATCGAACACGGGGGGCTCCGAAACATCGATGCGCGGAGAGGAGGGCGGCACCACTATCAAGATCTGCCACTGAAAGAAGTGAACCCCCAGTCATCCATCTAAAGCACCAGCTGCCACTGACCGTAACTATTGCTGACTGCTTATGGCTGAACATGCATTGCGGAAACTATGAGTCGTTCACGTTTGAGTGCACCAACATTGATCAAAAGTTAACCACGGTTAAATTGGCATATAATCGTGGTCAACTCAAAATTCTGGGAAACCTTTTTCTGATCAAAATTAAACAAGGGAGTTACCCACAATTATGTTTAACCAGGCTCACTCCCAGTATTCTCAAGGTAATCAGGTTTTTAGATGCGAACAGTATCAAGATGGCGACGCATTTTGATGTATTGGATGGAATTGACGATTTTCCACGATCATTTAAATTGGGGCCGAAATCGGAATGTGTGATTGAGCAAAGCGGAAATCATTTTAAAGATTATGACGACAAATATGAAGAAAGATTTCGTTTGTCGAATGAAACAGTGTGGTGGTTGTGTATTTTCCTACTGATTGGAATACCCTCATTCCACAGATAAAGAAACTATTCATTACGTTAAGTGCATATGCAAACTTTAAAATTCAATGTTAATGTTGTTACTTGATCAATGTGTTGATGTGTTGACCCTAGCTAGTACTACCTCTTATCGCAATATGTTATTGTGGGTGCATAATAATTGTGTACATCGTACAACAGTCCAAAGAATCATTAATGAAGTATTGGACATCCTCGTTTTGTAAGGTTCCCTTCAAGAGAAGTCCGCTCTGTTATGTACAGTTTTAGCCAACTGGATGGATTTCCTGGTATTATTGGTACTGTGGATTGTACACATAATAACGGAATCCCGCTCTGTTATGTACAGTTTTAGCCAACTGGACGGATTTCCTGGTATTATTGGTACTGTGGATTGTACACATAATAACTGAATCCTCTGGAGGGCAAAATTCGGAATTTTTCCACAATAGAGAATCATTTTTCGTTAAAGTCTCAAGCAATGATTGATGCTGTAATTGTTGTGTTTACAGAATTTTTAATGTAATGGGAGAACAAAATTGTGCAAAGACTGAAGTAAATTATTGACCCTAGGCAGTACTAGCTCTTATCACAATATATATTATTGTGTGTGGTGCTTGCATATTGGAAACTCTTAAAATGCTTATAAAATGAGGTTGCTACAAAACATACAGGAGGTTTACAAGTCGCTCCGAAACTTTAGACTTCTATACAAGAGCTGTAATTAGCCAAGGAGCATGTTAGTTAAAGACAATGAAGTGGAACTGTAATGCTAACAGGCCACCGTGAAAAGTGGCATATATTTTTAATGAAAAAAAAAATCCGACAGTCACTATTTTTATGCAGTTTTTTCCACTTGCATATTGGTCTCTTTTGCAGAAAAAGTGCCCTTCTGTAGCTCTGGGACACAAAAAAGACCCTTATTTCAACTATCTTTTGATAAACTTTACGGTTTGCTGATTTGCACATGCCAAGTTTTGACAGAAAAACAACACAAAATATTAAACTCACTTTTAAGGAAATGAGTGCCATTGAGAAATCCCCTATAAAATATCTTGAGGTAAATAATGTGGAATTGTTACAAACATTTACAAGTGTCAATTATTGATAGAAAAGCCAGACACTATTACGCTCCTAACACAGTGGCACAGAAATGTAACTCACTTCAAATATACTGTGATAAATAGTCTGAATTGCCATTATAAACACTTGTAGGTATAAAAAGCCTCAAACTTACTTTTGAAGAAAAGATTGCCACTGAAATATTTCTCACTACAACTATACTGTGATAAGAGTATAGCCATCATCAACTTTTTCATATTCAGAGTGTTGCTAAAAAAGCTACAAATACTCACTTTTGCAGAAATTACTATGGTCTGGAGCAATTTTCTGCACAATATTGTGTGTTATACTTGTATGAGGATCTTTAGATAAAAAAACACACATGCTCAGTAGATTGGATCTCTTGTAGTTCACTCTTAGGCATACCACATGTTCCAGTTTCAGTTCAAAGTTAGATAAGCATGACTTATTACTATTGTGTTTCATTTACAGTGTACATCTTTTCTCAAGAAATGCCAATAGAAATAGGCAACAAACAGTACACTTACAAGTATGCAACTGTTGCTGAATTACAGTATGTAAATAGCAAAGTTGCTAACCTATGCGTTATTTAATAAATCATCTTCATATCCTTATAGGAAATGCAGACCACTGCCAAATTAGCTATCATTAGACATAATACAAACAGCAATAGGATGAACACAAAATTCAGCGGTAATTTTAAGACAACTTTATTTTGCTATACAATTACAATATACAGTTTAACACTTTCAAAATTTTGATCTACATAAACTGAAACATCATACACTATTCACATTTTTCTTTCTCCAGTATTTCACTTTTTCCTTCATCATAAGTATGTTTAAATTTTTCACATGAAATTCTTTCTGATGTTCAATTTTCATAATGGCCAATTGGGCCTCCAGTACTTTACATACTTTTTACTTACACTATCAGTTACAGTACCAGAACCAAATGGCTTTGGTTTTGGAGGCATCCTATGATGATGACTTGGGGAATGTGCAATGTCTGATCGTGAAGTGCTGAGAAGTGCTTTAGTCACTTGCACAGCTTCAGTCACTTGCACAACAGAAGTTGGAGGAATGACTGCAGTACATTAGACTGACTGTCTGTGGGGAATGTCATGTCATCAGCACTGACATCAACAGTCATACTGAATGGAACATTTGAGTCATATCTGTTTTCTAATGGCTCCAATTTGGAGCAAACTATTTCCATTAGCTTAGCATTTACTTCGATCTTCATTATAGTAGTAACTTTTTCTCCACCTGTCTTGTACACTTCAAGCTTTCTTTCAGGCAGCTCCTTTTGAAGCCTTCTCTTCATATTTCCATAACAGGTTTTTGGGCTCTCTGACGAACAAACAGACACACCTGGAATTAAATATTGTATTTTAGTTTTTAACACCATAAATTATTTCTTATATTATTTATATTCATCAATTCAGTTTGCAGTCAGAGTACCTGGTAATAGTATTGCAATAAAAATCCAATCTCTATAAAAGGTAGTTGCTTTATCAGGTTGGATTCCACAGGTAAGAAGTTGTGTCCTGACATTGTACATATTTCAAAGTGTAAAAATGTTTATGACCAGTTATTTTAATTTCAGTTGGTGAAGGAAATTAGTATAGATCTATCTCAGGAATACGGTATACAGATAACTGGTGGAAATTTATTCACAACTTATAGCAGGAAAAGTCAAAATGTTTTGTTAAGTATGAAGTAACACTTTAAATTATATAGTGGCAGCAGCATAGTGTGGCAATGTTTACAATGATGTATTGTTTACAGGTATAAGTACTCTACTGTCTTATAAGTGTACATATAAGAACCTGTCTACCATAGAGTAGGAACAACATTAATTATCTACTTCATGGTCAATGTAAAGGATTATCCCCTCATTCTATGTGATTGGGTTTTCAAAGAGCATTGAAAGGGTCAATTCTAGCGTTAGATACCACCCATCATTTTTCTCAAAGCCATCATATGTTTCGTCATTGTAGCAATCGCCGATTGTATTTGTGATTATTTCAAGTCGCAGATAATATTATAGTATATCAAAATATTTCTCTGGATTTCATAGTTACATCAGAGGCTAACATAAGAGTCGTGAAACTGCCAGTGAATTTCAGCAACTTTGTGACTGCAGTGATGCCAAGCAGCTTGGTCGTAGAAACATACTGTGAAATGATTGAATAATAATGGTATTTAGAGTTAAGCAGGATAGCAAATTACCTTCGTATTTAGGAGGGGTACCTACTAGTTTGATAAAGTGAATGCATAGCTACAAATAAATAGTATGTCCATATATAAACTGTTAATATTGGCAAGTCATATTCTTGAAGATATTCAGTTTGATAGCTGCCAGGTAGTTAAATAAATATGATAGGTACACAAAAGGCACAGAAGCTAAAGGAAGGTGAAAAGGGCTTTTATAAGGAGATGTATAATATACTCTCCCACAATGTAAAAATTCTGTGTTATTTGAAAATATTACAGTGTTCAAAATCCGCTAAAACAAAACTCATGAAATGTGACAGTACGCACTGAGCTTGTGGCCTTAATCATAATCAATTGCTTTTATACTTCATTACATTGCACTGACAGTTTGTTATTATTGAGCATCATTAACAGAAACGGTAACATTACTTTAATGTTTTCATATTTGTATTCGAAAGTTCACAACAAGTTTTAGTGACTAGTAAATATGAGAGTAACAGCATTAGAAACGGAAACTTCTTAGTTTGTATCATGCCATTCCTCTGTTACTCCCTACAGGATGCTAGGAGTGCTAGAATTGCTCCATGGCAATTTTTCCTTAGAGAGTTTTGAGACTGTCTGTGATAGACTAGTTATATCATGTAACTGCATTTTGACATAAACTTAAACTGTCATTTAATTTTCCACCTAACGACATTATTATAAATCATTACTAGCAAAAGTAACTTGTAATATCTGTGTTGGTACCTCAAATATCGTTGTTTATTGCTGCAGAAGGCATTAAATTATACTTAACTGCAGCAGTGGTGTAGTGTACTAATGTACAAAATGATCTATTTATAAGGACAAGTAATTTTACTGATGGGGAAAGGGTACATAGAAGAACCTGTCAGCCACAGAGCAGGAACAGCATTATTTATTTCATGGGCAATAATAAGGATTATTCCTCACATTTATGTGATGGGGTTTTCAGTGGTCGTTGCCAGAATCAGAACACTATGCCGTCACTATCATAGAATTGACCTATATAGCTCAGTTTTTGTTACCACTACCTGCTCCTCACATTTTCTACAGAAATTGTTGGTATTGAAACTAGAAATGACCTATATAGCTCAAGTCTGTTTACTGATACCAACTCTTCATCTTTAATAAGAGTAATTGTTATTATTGTTTTATGCAGATATCGTTAGAACTTTTAATTCTAGTTGCTGATTCCAAGATTTGTTTATTTTCATTATGTAATATTTTTGTTATTTTCATACTACCTTTAATGAATTCAAGTATTTTCGGCATTTTTACATGTTTCAATTTAGTTTGTTCCCACCCAAAAACTTCACTTTTCCAGGTTAGTTCTATTTGATTTGCTGAATATTGTTAAATATTTTACATTTTCAGTATTTTATAATTATTTTGATTTTTCGATATGCCATGATCTACTTATCTTAAAATGTATACTTTGGTTCTTATATGTAGATTTATGTAATTTTATTTCAGAAATGTTTCATTTTCATATTTCTTTCTTTTCCATTCCTCAATTCAGTGCCATTTCGTTGTAAAGAATTAAAAAAAATGTACATTTAATAGTAATAAATTGTTTCATGTGCGCAATCGATTGTTTAAAATTCGCCAAATCATAGACCAAAGATAACATAGACTGTGAGTGTCTCTATCTCTGCTGTCAACTAAAACTGTCCTGAGTTAACTGGCTGAGTTTTCTCATTATGAGCAACAATTTTTCTCCTTTAGAGGTGAAATAAAGCAGTAATTTTAGCAATAGAACAACTTCTTGTATTTCTATTAAATGAGTGATTGTAAAGCAAAGTGATTTCTTCATATTACCTATATCGATCTGGTGATTATCGTTTTCACATGTGCCCAGGTGAAAGGTATTGTCAGTTACCAAGCAACAAAATTACAGATCCTCAATTTTTGTGTTACTCTATGAAACTTTAATTTTTTTTTTTTTGCAATTTATGAATGTGATTATACATTGGAAGGTTATTTAAGCTGCTCTTGACCGAGGTTATATCAGCAAGTAAGTCATTTCTGGTTCAGATCAGGTTTTAATAATGTTATACAAAGCTAAAGATACATAAGTACTATTCATTATATGTATAAAACCTGTCCATTGTTGAGTTAATCGTTAATGTTTCCTTATCAAATTATTATTTAATATATATAAGCAAAATTTTGCATAAATATGTTTTGTCATCTATATATATGGCAAAATTCTTAAAATGTAAACGCTTGTACTGGCTCGTTAATATTCAGATTTGTGGAGAACTAAGACTAACGGTACTACTAAAGGTGTAATAAGAATATGATAAGTCTTTTTATTGCTAAAATCTACGCTTAATTGCCAGTACAAAGACTAAGAACTGCAACTGTCAACTCCACTTCACATTGTTCATAATGATGAAAACGATTTGTTCCCTTGAGTCACGTGACTTAAATGTTGGTTTCAGTATAATAACTTCAAGCACAGTCTACGCACCAAATACATGATATACATACTGTCTGTGTATAAGGTCTGACGTCATTGTTCAAAACTGCCTGGATACGTCATCTAGTGGACACTGTGGAGGTTGCCACGCAGGGGGCCCAGGTTTGAATCCTGGCAGGGTCGAAGATTTTCTTCACTTGGGGACTGGGTGTTGTGTCGTCCTCATCATCTTTTCAAGATCATCGACATGCATGTCGCCGAAGTGGGGTCAGGTAAAAAAGACTAGCACCAGACAAACTGAACACGACCCCCATTAGGGTCTAATTTGCCATAAATGCTACACGATCATCATCACTGTTCAAAGCTGCTGGGTTGTATCAGACACTAGAATTTATCCCACTTAAGAACTGTTGTTAACACCAGCACACTACGTCGCCGCAGTAAGTAAAATTTTACCAACAAGAATTCAAATTTTATACCGCGCCACTTTCAAATTTAAAACGGAAAGGCGGATTGCACTAAGACAATCTCAAAGCATTGTACACCATATTACAACCTTAAAATGAATTCAAAAACTTTATTAATTTACGAATACAATTTTCTAGTAATGGAAATAAATTGTGCTTTATTGCTTTTCTTATATTGTGCAGCCGTCAGTCCGTTTATTGTCTAGAATGGATGCATTGGTACTGACCAATTCTATAAGTATATACATTTAGTACTTAGAAAACTTAGGCGCACGTCTTTTATCACTCTTAATTATCATAAAGAAGCGGATTACTTACGAACAATAAACGCACCTCTGCTTGTTGACAGCTCTGAGAGCATATCACAAAAATATCATTCATCATCGATTGTATGTGAATTACCTATCTGTTAACACATTTGCATCACCAGGGTGCATTCTATTGCAATACATGGATACAACCATCGTCAAATGTTTGACTGACTGATGACAGTTGGCTGATGGGCGATTAACATTGGTGTACCACAGAGAGAAATGCGATTTACTTTTCGCCATACTCATGGAACGGTAATTATGTTGTAATTTGACTGGGGTTGGTGCCCTTGGCCATCAGTTTTGCCAACATTTGGATGCTCAATTAAGCATTTAGTGTGCAGCCTAAAACTAAAGCAGTCAGCTTGAGTGCAACTTTGGAAAAGATTTTATGAATGTTTGCTAACACATGTCAGGACCCTGAAGCGACCCATGGAGAAATGATATTAATGTCACAGTCTAACATATACAGTCACAACACTTCCACTGATTTTCGTTATATGCCATGTCACCAGCGCTCCAAGGTCAAAATATTAAAATGTTTGTTAAGCTTATGGGACTTAACTGCGGGGTCATCAGTCCCTAAACTTACAAACTACTTATAAACTAACTTATACTAAAGACAACAAAAACATCCATGCCCGTGGGAGGATTCGAACCCCCGATGGGGAACGGCTTCACGCATCGGAGCATAGTGGCTCAATGCACTCGGCCACTCCACCGCGGCACGTGCTCCAAGTGGCTGGCGAGGTACATTTCTGAATACGAAATCGGATGAGTGTGAATAGTGTTGTTTAAATTGATTTTAACATACTTTTTACAACAGGTAAGGTATGTATTGCCATAAAAGTAAGTAATAACAAGAAAATATTTCCACATTTATGAGGTTTCCTAAGAACTATTGTAAGGTATGAAACAGTACTTTGCAGGACAGTTTATTTAAGATTATGTTGAAATCTATTGCTTATTAATCAAGAATTTGTTTCTGTTAAGAGCAAAAATTACTAATAAACAACAGAAGACGAACCATCTAAAGAAAGAACTCAGTTTTCTACTCAGAAACGTCAGTATTTCAACACTACAATTCCAGCCAAATCAGTAAGTGTTGAACATAAGAAACTTATATCGAATGCATTACCTACATTATTAAATGTACCAGACCAGCCACTACAACTGTATCTGAAAGGAATCCTAATAAGCGTGACAATAAAACACGGAAAGCAAAAACACAGTTTTCCAACAAAACAGAAACCAATTCCACAATTGTTGCTACATCTGAATCATAAAGGCAAGAATATTCAAGACATTGGTGTTATAATCAAAAGTAATTATACTCAAAAGTATGTGAGTTTATAATAAAGACGAGTGAGATGTAAAAATGTTCAAATCATTAGACTTCATACCGAATTTCAAAGAAAGTTCCTGTCATATAGGAACAGACCACAACAGGAATTAATGTTTCTCGTTTGTTCATATTCTCTCATTTTCAGCGGAATAGGCTTCAGAATATACATGTATTCGTAATTATTTTCTCATGAATAAGTTGTTGTTTATATCACTGAATCAGGAAAATTCGTCTGTTTTTACATTTATTTCACGATTCTTTATGGCTCTCGATATTTTACTAATGTTTGGAACGAAAAAATTACAGAAAATATTTGGTTAATTACGTAGAAAAGTAATTACAAACAAACATTTCTTTACAGCACCTAGCTCACCACTAGGAACGCTAGTATCGTTGCAACTGTCAGTTGTTAACAAATTTTACAGCAGTGAATGTTGCGACTGTGTATATTAGACTGTGTTAATATTCGGTGACGCCCAGTGATCCTACAGTAGAAAGATCAATGGTGACGCCGTATTGATGTCAAAGATAAACTTATAACCAATGACTTGAACATTTGATTTTTACAAGACAGTAATTTTAATATTGTTATCTTAGCTCTTTATTCTAGCACTATACGTAGAATATAATAATCTGTTACCCTTCTTGTCTTTTCTTTCTTTTGTTCTTGTCATGTCGTGACTTGAAAGGGCGATAACATCATAATTTTTCTAGAGTCGCTGTTAATTTGTTTTTCTCTCGATTACTATTCAAGGTCTGTTAAACATTTGTAAAATGTCAGATGTGATCTTAAATAGAATGATGAACAGTATCTCGTGTTCTACATGGTAATGTGGCGGCACTACGTTTTTACTTTGCTGCAGCTAGCGATTAAATACATCGCTGTATTAAGAACATTATCTTTGCTTAGCAACTTTATTTATTCATGGTTTTTTTTGTCTGAGAGTTTTTTCGTATGTCTAATTTGTGCGTGTTAATAAAAGGTCATAAAATACACTGTAATTACTGTGCCTTTATTAATTGTGTAGAGATTCCCATAGTGGTGACCCCGAAATAAAAACGAATCGTCCGGAATAATGGATGCGTCGAGACAAACACCCGCAACTGTTATCAAGACGGAAGAAGATTCACCGTTCGATTCAGAATCATATTCCACAACCATTAATGCGCCGCAAAACGTGATGCGTAACGAAGTTTTACAAGATGGGAACACACATACGCGAGATGGAAACATTAAACTTCCTGCCTTCTGGACGTCGCGCCCTCAGCTATGATTCAAGCAGGTTGAATGCGTATTTCAACAGCGTCGGGTGTCCAATAACACCGAAAAGTTTAATATTATGGTTTCACAGCTAGGTTTAGAAGTGATCGAAGAAATAGAGGAAACCTTACCACAACAAAGTTACGCTGCACTAAAGGAAGCTCTCATAAAGCGATATACATTGTCGCCAGAACTGCGATTATAAAAAATATTCTCAAACTAAAATGTGGGTGACAAGACTCCGCCAAAACTACACAAAGCTGTGTACATTAGCGGGCCCTGAACTTTTGCCTGAACAGTCCTTACGAGCACTATGGCTTCGTAAACATCCAACTAACATCCGTACCGTAGTGGCAGCACAAACAGACGTGCCATTACAAGCCTTAGCAAACAAGGCAGACACCATTGCCAACTGTTTAAGTGAAGTTTCAGCATGTGCAAGAATTGACACCAGCTAGGATGTAGACGCCGGATTGTGCAGAATGGTAGAAGCTGACAGTATTGAATCTGCACCTCGCGCATGTACTTCATACCAGCAACATGCATCGATCGACTCCACAGGGGAGCACTTTGTAGCTCAAATGTCGAAACTCACGCACAAGTAGCCACACATGAACAGCAACTACGAAGACGCAAAGATAAGAAACACAAATATTCTATTTAACAGAACTCAAGGGAACAATGGTGCTGGTATCATAAGCGTTTTGGTAATGCTGCCCGTCAATGTACGCAACCTTGCAATTGCCCAAACTTCAAAGACGGGAGTTAAGAGACGCTAGCGTCCGTCAGCAACAGCAAAGGCGTCCAAAACGAAGAGTGTTACGAAGATTCGCAAACGCCATACTATCTACAGTCAACGAATCACACCGATTGTACGTACAGGACAAATCATCAGTTTATTGGTGACACCGGTTCAGAAATTAGTGTTTATCCGAAACGAACTGGTGACAATCTAACAGCAATGTCAAAACACGTGTTAACTGCAGCTAACAATTCAAAAATCACAACGTACGGTGGAAAGCAGTTAACGTTGCACCTGGATTCAAATTTCAACCCACTCGGACATTTGTGGTTGCAGATGTACCTGGTCCAATTATCGGAGCAGACTTCTTGTGTAATTATAGATTAATTCCCGACCTGATCAACAGACGATTAGTGCCAGTACCTACAAAAAGAATACAACCTACCGCGTCTTCCGCGTCGGGTCATACACAGTGCGCTGTGCTATTGGCTTTCAGCACGAAGATGTCCGGCTTCGCTACCGCGTCTTCCGCACCGCGATATATTACTGCGATTCCGTATCCGCAACATCGGGGGGCGCACATGTGTGCGTCACGCAAGAAGAAGTCCGTGAGTCATGACGATCCGTATACTGTAGGCAATATCACAGCATCGTCTGAAGAGGCACGCTTTCGTAATATGCTTCGGGACTTTCCATCACTCACCAGACCTGCAATTGCCACAAGGAAGTGCTTACACAACACTCAACACCACATTCGCACGACGCGAGGTCAACCGGTCGCATTTCGCCAGCGGCGTCTGCATCCAGAGAAGTTACTTGCGGCTCAGGCAGAGTTCGACCGACTTCTTAAAGCAGATCTGACTGTTCCAGGGCCTCTCCCATTCACATGGTACGTAAAAAAGATAATTCATGGAGAGTATGTGGAGACTATAGTGCTCTCAAAGCTCGCAAAAATCCAGATCGCTATCCTATTCCCAGTGTGACTGATTTTAAAAGTAACATTAGCAATGCCAGAATAGTGTGATCGACTGCGCCAAAGCGTTTTCTCAAATTACCATGGCTCCACATGATATCAAGAAAACAGTAGTGATCACACCATTTGGTTTATTTGAATACAATTTTATGCCATTTGGTCTCAGAAACGCCGCCAAAACGTTTCAACGGTTCATGCACGAGGTACTTAGAGAATTGCCGTTCGTATTTTGCTACATGGACGATATCTTAGTATTCTCTACGTCATCAAAACAGCATGATGAACACCTGCGGCAGCTTTTTCAGCGCCTACAGGAGTATGGTATGATTATTAACGAAACAAAATGTATATTTGGAAAACGTGAGGTTAATTTTCTGGGATACTTAGCCTCCTCAGCTGGTCGGTCTCCATTACCGAAAGGGGTTGAAGCAGTGCAGCAGATGCCTCTTCCTGCTACTTACAAATAAAATACGACTTTTATGAATTATTCTTTAGCTTAGACTATGATTCTGGACGGAGTTGGAATAAAGTATCATGATTTAGATCGTAATTAAATTTATGTACTTAGGTCTATGGGTCAAACAGAGGGTAATCAGAAGCCCCTTTTACACGATCCACTTCCTTGCAAATATCGAGTGCTCGTAGCATGAACGGCTTTTCTGCCGTCGTGTAAATCAGGAGCCAACCACGGCGCGAGTGCGACTATGACGTCAATAATCTTTCGATTGTGCCGTGTGGAGTTCTAAATTTTCGAGTTCGGTGAACACTGCGCATACGCAGAAGCAGCGGCCGCATTGCCCAGCAGAAGGCGAGAGGCACTGTTTTGTAATCAAATGTTCAAATGTTTGTAAATGTATCGGACCAAACTGCGTGGTCATCAGTCCGTAGCTTACAAACTACTTAAACCTACGTAAACTAACACACACACCCATGCCCCCGGGAGGACTCGAGCCTCCGACGGCGAGCAACCGCGCGCTCCGCAACGAGGCACCTTTTTTTTATTTATTTTTTATTTTTTTATGGCTCTATGGGTAGTTCTCGTCCTTGCGGATGCTGATCGTGTATGTTCGTTTTGGTTCTACGTGTTCTTTGGCTCAGCTTTTTTATTGCAGAGAGCGTTCAGCCCCCTGACCGGGCGCGCTGAGCCACGGCGCCCGGCTTCCTTAGACCGCTCGGATACTCCACTGCGGCCTGTTTTGTAAAAAATGAAGGCACGCGGTAAATACTATAGTACGGAATAAAAATTAGTGAGCCATCGCGGGCAGTTTTACTTCACGTTTTCCACTGAAATAATACAAAGCATGTTGATTGTAGATTAGTTTTTATTTTTTGTAGAAATGGAGTGGACAGAAGAAAGCGCTAAGGCTCTTATTTCGGCTTATGTAGAGGAGAGAGTCCTCATAGATAAAGAATATCATTTATATCACAAGAAGGTAATTTTAAACCCCTCTATATTATATGTGATCTTTGTATGTTACGGTGACTGCAGATACTCATTGAAAGCACTTTAGAATGCACGTAAAGAAATACTCAAAGTAGTTGCTAACAAAGTAGCAACAATTTGGCCAAAAGTTACAGATGAAGATTGTAAAACTAAATTTGGCACTTTGCGGTCACATAATGGCGCTGAGTTTAAAAAAAATCGCCAGAGCGGAAAGAGTGGTTGTTCTGCAGCAGACGTGCCTTTATTCGTAGAACCGTTTTCGAGTGGTACTTCGGCTCTTCGGCTCTCAAAGAAGTACTTTGGAGGCAACATTCACTTGTTCCTTCCATGTCACAGACGCCATTTTGATTTGCCGTATATCTCACACAAGCCCCCATAATCGCGTAAGCGGCCGCCTACGAACAGCGGACATATTGAAGAGCGCCTCGGCGGCCATTGTGGTGGTAAACTTCCGCGACAACTTTAAATGTGCGTAACACTCTTTTGATTAGAGGGAGTATTCATTTGAGTGAAGTCGCGAAAATTATGTCTGACTTAAATATATAATTGCAAAACAGCTTCAGCAGGGCCGGCGCAAGCCCAAGTGCCGCCCCGTGCGAGCTGCTAAATTGCCGCCCCCCTCCCAAACCCGTTTTATTTATTTATTTATTTTTTACGGAAGTTTGTGGAATTTTATTTAAACAAATCTGTAGGAAATGTCAGCAATCAATCGTAATTTATGTTTTTCTTTTCAGATCTACCTCCAGGTTTCGGCCACTGAATGGCCAGTCTCAAAGCTTTAAATATGTGCTTCCATCTAAACCACCATGTTGACAGTTTCGTTCAGCATGACGGTATAGATGTAAACATGAAGCATTGAGAATAGCCACACTGCGCCCGAAATCTATGTAGATCCGGAAAATAAAAACAAAAATGTCGACTGATTGGTGACATTCTCTACAGATTTGTACAAAACAGTCGCTGAGCACCAGCTCAAAAATGGAGTCAAACCTGATTGAGAAAATCTAGCTAATTTTAATAATTCTTGTGAATTTACAAAAATGTTCAAATGTGTGTGAAATATTATTGTAGGATACGCTGTTCAGGAGATGGAAGTCTAAGAACTGAGCCGCGTGAAATTGAATTTCAGGCCGAATTTCACTACACATGCAGGTGAAACGGTCAAAGAGTGGGGCGGAAGACAATGGAGAGAGGAAGAATAAGAAAATGGAGTAACGTAATAATGCAATAAATACACACCCAGGCATCGATGGGTACTAATTCTAGTCGAAATATATTAACTCACTGCACTGCGGTTGTTCATTTCAAACAATTGACACTCGACATGTGTCGTAATTTCCATGTGTCAGCTCTTTCATGACTGATTATGGAATAAGAGGCAACAAATTAGTCATTACCATATCACTTCAGTTTTCCTCGCTTTATTTTCATTCTAGCTATTGGGAGGACGCTTGCTTATTTGCCGACTTGCCCAGTTTTTGAAGTAACAGATCATAAGAAAAAATAAATTTTCCTATTCTGCAATCTTGAAGGAGAAAAATTCTAACTTATGCGTAACATGCATGCACAACACTAATTATACGTTATATGTAAAGCACTAACATATTACATCCCAAGTTGCATGAAATTCGGACGCACCAATTCATCTGTTCTTACGAAACGCAATGAAAGTGCTTATGACCAATCTTGCTTGAGTCCTTCGGCCAACTACGGAAACA
The DNA here is from genome assembly GCA_026315105.1 of Locusta migratoria. NCBI lineage: Eukaryota > Metazoa > Arthropoda > Insecta > Orthoptera > Acrididae > Locusta > Locusta migratoria. The sequence goes on from CM048745.1 coordinate 562,725,371, forward strand.
AATTCTGCAGTTTTCGTTGTAGAGAACGCAACAATACTTATTGCCTGGAAAGGCGAAGTGGTGACGCTGCAGTGCAGGAAGTAGATCACGTGACGAGGTACAGGGAGGCTACGGTTAAACTAGCGCCCAAGAAGAAAAAGCAAGAAGCTCACAGTAATTGTGTGACCGATGTTATGGATAAATGTATTAGCAGACACCAATTTCTATGGCATTACGAACAATAGATGGAAATACGAACTTTGCGAAAACTGAACAACTTTTTTCAAACAGATATGAGCTTCAAAGCTAGCAATGAAACCCTTAGAAGCAATGTTCTATCTTGTATATTTGTTTTAGAAGGTGTCAAAATTAACTATTTGTTTTGTGCGGGCGAGAGGGCATTGTTGCTAAAAGACCATACTTTCTCAGGTTTTCATCCTCTCCGGGGACACCACCTTGACGAAGCACTGTCTGTGCGGGTGGAGAGGCTTGCGTATCCCCGTGAAGCAGAGGGCTATACCGAAGGTAGAGAACCTACTGCCGGAAAGGCCTCAGCTGATGGATCAGACTAAGAGTGTCCCACAACGTCCCGTCTTCCTTATCCTCTCCCAGTCCTTTCCCAATTCCTTTCCCAACCCAAGGTGTGATGCGATCCGTGCCGAGGGGTGCGTGGCACATGGGTGGATGTGTCTCGAACGGAGCCTCAGGGATACCGGGCGACCTCCCTGAGTAAGTAGCCTTGCACCACGCGGGGTTATCGTGGTGTGGACCATGTAAATCCCCAAATCTCGTGGGACTAAGATGAACACGGAGAAAGAAAGTATTTTAAAAGAATCTGAGGGGCAATCTGAGACCTCAGATACTCAGACATCGGGATCAGGACCGATGGAGTGCACTCCTACTTCTGAATCAGGGTCTAGACCTGAGCAAGAAGTGGGAACCGTAACAGAGAAGTTGGACCAGATTAGGATTAAGGCCTTGTCTGGAGCTCAGAGGAGGAAATTTCTCAAGGAACAGTAGCAAAAGGAAGGAAAAGAATGGCTTCCTAAGCATAAGTGGAGGGAATCAAAAGGGCTTGAGGCCAAGACCCCCAAAAAGAAACTGCCTCAGGTTGAAGGGGATACACAAACCCCTTCAACGTCAAAGACAGGTGGCTAGAGGGTTAGGGAGGAATCTAAGACTCCCTCCTCTCTGGACAAACGTGATCCTAAAAGGCTGAGGCAGGAAATAGGGAAACAGACCTATAGTACTGCAGTCTCGGTCTTTAGAATGGCGGTTGTCCAAGAAGGATACCCACTGGTGAGCATCACCTCGCAGCAGGAGCAGCTCGTGCAGATGGCCCTCTTTGAAGAGATTGGGGGAGACGCTGGCCCAGGACCCAAATTCAGGAGGGTCTATCTAGATCGCGGTGCCCTCATTTTTGTCTGCGAGGGGGAGCACTCAGCAGAATGGCTTAAGGACAAGATGCCCATGATATCCCCATGGGAGGACGCGAAGCTGCTGGTCAAGACAGCAAGCGAACTCCTGAAGACCGCAAAGGTATCAATATGGGTACCAAAGATCCTTAAGGATGTCCCTCCAAAGACTCTGTTCGAGAAAATAAGGGTCCAGAACCCAAAAGTCTCGACAGAGGATTGGAGGGTAATTAACCAAAAGGTCGTTCCAGAAGGACGAACCCTGGTGGTGGAGGTCGAAGAGAAGTTCCTGAAGGCAACGCGAGAGCAAGGCCTGAAACTGTTTTTAGGGTTCTCGCAGGTCGCCGTCAGGGTAATCAAAGACCTTAAAGGCAATCATGGCAGCAAGATGGGGACTGGAAGTGCTGCAGATAAACCTGCAGCACAGTAAAGGGGCCACTGCTGCCCTGAGCCGTCGCCTGGGGAGACAGGAGGTTTACGTGGCCCTGATACATGAACCCCATTTATACAAAGGGGGTGTATTGGGCCTCGGTGGTACTGGAGGTTAGCTGATTTATGCTAGAAATCTAAAAAACTCCAGAACATGCATTTATGTTAGAAATGGAATACCTTTCATACCAATGATGGATTTTTGTTCCAGGGAGTTGGTGACCATCAGGATGCAGCAACGTGAGGAAGGCATCAAGAAGGAAATTGTTTTGGCCTTGGCATACCTTCCTTATGAAGACAGTTCTCCTCCTCCTTTGGAAGTGAGGAGACTGACGGAAGCCAGCCACCGGCAAGGTGACGAACTGTTGGTGGGATGTGATGCCAATGCCCACAATCTATCGTGGGGCAGCAAGGACACCAACAGTAGAGGTGAGCACCTTTTTGAATTTCTCCTATCTAACAACTTGGAGATCCTGAATAGGGGTGATGAACCTACATTCAGGAATAGTAGAAAGGAAGAAGTAATTGACATAACTTTTAGTTCCATGATGATGGGAAGTTACGTCAAACAGTGGCATGTGGTCCTGGAGCCATCCTCATCAGATCACATGTATATTAAATTCAAGGTTGAAATGGGAACCAGACAGACCATGGCCTATAGGAATCCCAGGAAAACGGACTGGGAGACATATAGGAGAGACCTTGACTTCAGCCTATCGGAAATTAAAACTTCGATAAGGAATCCAACAGAGTTTGAGGAAGTAGCAGAGGCCGTAACCTCTGCTATAGTGACCTCATACCAGGACAACTGCTCAATCACTAAGAAGTGCACAAATAGGAGTGTGCCTTGGTGGAATAATAACCTGGAAATGCAAAGGAAACAGGTACGAAGACTGTTTAACCTTGCGAGGCGCAAAGGACAATGGGCAAAGTATCGTGAGGCCCTTGTCAATTACAACCTTGCCATCAGACGGGCAAAGGAGGCATCCTGGAAGGTATTCTGTGAGGAAGTGGAGGGCACGGCTGCTCAAGCGAGACTTCATAAAATCCTCACTAGAATACCAACTAATCCAGGAGGAACATTGAGGAAGGAGGATGGGGAGTATACAAAGACAGCATATGAAACGCTGGAACTGCTCCTCAAGACTCACTTTCCTAAATATACTCTGGGGATAACTCAGACCAGAATGTGATTCCTGAGAGACAACGGTTCTCAGGTATTCGCAAAGAGGACTGGGATCTGGCCAAGGAGTGTGTCGATTTCAGTAAGGTCTGATAGGCGGTGGGAACATTTCAACTGTTCAAGTCACCTGGTCCCGATGGAATCTTTCCAGCTCTCCTGCAACAAGCGGGAGAAAATCTTATTAGATTCCTATGCAGTTATTCAGGGTTAGTCTAGCAGCAGGAATCATTCCCAATGCCTGGAGGGCAGTGAAGGTTGTCTTCATTCCAAAGTCAGGGAGAATTGATCATACCAAGGCCAAGGATATGAGACCAATCAGCCTGTCCTCCTTCATTCTTAAGACATTGGAAAAGCTGGTTAATGTGCATGTTGGAGAAAGGAGGTTAAGTAGGGTTCCTCTACATTCAAACCAACATGCATATCAACCAGGTATATCATGTGAGACAGCTCTCCACCAACTTGTTGGGAAGGTGGAGAAAGCAATACACTTTCAAGAAATAGCCCTCTGTATCTTCCTGGACATTGAGGGGGCTTTTAGCAACACGACCTTCGATTCCATGGTTAGGGCAGCAGAGGTGCATGACCTAGGGACCACTATATGTAGGTGGACTAGGGCCATGCTCAGTGGAAGAAAGATAGAGGCTACCATGATGAATGAAAAAATGGTAATCAACACCACTAGCGGTTGCCCGCAAGGAGTAGTTCTTTCCCCTTTATTGTGGAATCTAGTGGTGAATGATCTCATTGGAGAATTAAACTCTAGGCAGTACTTTTGCCAAGGATACGCAGATGATCTTGTCATAGTAATACTTGGCAAATTTGCTGACACAGTGAAGAATATGGCACAAGGTGCCTTGGACATTGTGCAAGACTGGTGCAGAAAACAGGATCTGGGGGTTAGTCCTAAGAAGACTGTTGTTGTACCATTCACAAGGAAACATATCCAACACTCAAGTTGGAATCTGAAGCTTTTCAATGAAGCGCTACCTGTGAAGGGGACAGTGAAATATCTAGGGGTTACCCTAGATGAGAAACTGACATGGACCCCTCATATTAGGAATATTTGCTCCAAGGCAAAAGGTACTTTAGTAAGTACCAGGAGAGCTTGTGGCAAAAATTGGGGCCTGAGCCCCAAGGGTATGCACTGGATATACACCACAGTGATTAGACCCAGGATCACCTATGGGGCGGTCGTGTGGTGGAAGAAGGTAGAACAGCAGGTTGCTGCTAAGGAGCTTGGTAAGGTGCAGAGACTAGCCTGCTTAGTCATAACAGGCGGAATTAGCAGCACACCAACTGCTGGGATTGAAACCATGCTGGATATGCCCCCATTACACCTTTGGGTCAAGATGGAGATGGCAGCTGGTGCCTACAGACTCAAATCTGTCAACAACTGGAACTCTTTGGGATATCCAGAATCACACACTAAAATAGTGAGTGAGGTAAATATAGGAAAGGTTGGGGAAATGCCAACCGACTATATTATAGCCCCATATTGCTTCAACAAGTATTTCAGTATAACAATTGGAAGTAGGGATCAGTGGGAGAAAATAGTTCGACACTATACGGGGGATACTGTGTGGTTCACTGACGGGTCGAAATCAGACCAAGGCGTTGGGGCCGGGGTACACGGGGTGCAGCCAAGACTGGAGGGCGTCATCTCTCTAGGGAAACTGGCCTCAGTATTCCAGGTCGAAATCACTGCCATCAGGGCATATGTGGAGGAGAATTTGCGTAGGTGCTACAAAGATCGTAGCATCTATATCTATTCAGACAGCCAGGCAGCCCTGAGATCACTGGCAGCTCCTACAACAAGGTCTAAAATTGTTGCAGAATGTCACAGGGTTCTGGTGGAGCTAGGGAAAAGCAATAGAGTAAACCTATTGTGGGTCCCTGGCCACTCGGGGATCAGTGGCAACGAACATGCCGACAGAATAGCCAGGATGGGGGCAGAAGCTCCATTTATTGGACCGGAACCTGTCCTGACAATCACCAAGGCAATGATTAAATTGGAGCTACGTAACTGGCTCAGAAGACAGCACGTAGAATATTGGACCAAAGTCCATCAACAAAAACATGGCAAGGTAATGACGCCAAAGCCTTGTTTTAAAAGAAGCTCTGCAATCCTGGGTCTGAACTGGAGAGAGATTAGACTCATGGTTGGATTGCTGACAGGCCATGGGAATTTCAAAAAACACCTACATACAATGGGAATAACAGAAGAGGACCCTAAATGTAGGATCTGTGATGACGGTGATGAAACTGCATCACATCTGATCTTCGAATGCATTGCATTGGAGAGTAAAGGCACAGAACATTTGGGACAACCAGACCCGAAGAAATTGTATCTAATAAAGAAACTGGTAAAGGGTCCTCCTTGCACTGTTCAAGGGCATTGGTTGGCTTTACTAGACATACAGGGAGCGATACCGCACAATAACCTTAGTTTCGGTGCGGGCAGTGGCGGGTTAGACCAAGACTGTTTTGGCTTCCCTGAAAGAATCAAATCAAATCAAATCAGGTTTTCATCAGAATCAAAGCGACCAGTAGTATACTTAGATGAAATATGGATTCACACGTATTATACAGTAAATAAATGTTGACAAAGTGATACTGTGCGAGTAGATTGTCAAACAAAAGTGCCGATCAGAGTTTAATTGTTGTTCATGCAGGCGGAGAAAGGTGTTTCATGGCCCAAAAACCAAAACTTCCGACTACCACGCAGAAACGGATAGCAAAAATTTCCAAAAATACGTCGAAACTCAACTTATGCCAGGCTTACTACCAATGTCTTTATCCCTTGTAACTACTCAAAGCATATTTCCCCATTCTGAATACTTCTAGCAAATCAAATGTTCAAATGTTTGTATAGATTATGGGACTTAACTATGGGGTCATCAGTCCCTAAACTTACAAACTAATTATGAACTAGCTAACACTAAAGACGACACAAACATCCATGCCCGAGGGGTGATTTAAACCCCGACGGCGGACGGCCGCGCGCACCACAACACGGCGCTCCAGTACGCGCGGCTAATCCGCCGCGGCATGCTTCTTGCCATTTGAGGTGTCGGACATGTTTGACTGTAGTAATGTCCAACCATTTTTTTTTCATAATGAGGGAAAAATGAAACACTCGGAAACGGCCATTGAAGGGCTTAGCAAAATTGCTTCAGGCTTAACATGTCATCGCAGTATAGAACATTGCATTCGAATTTCCAAATTAGATTTCGTATTCTGCAAAATTAGTTGCGAGCAAACGCACGGCGCGTAACAGGCCGGCAGCGCTCCACACATAACAATACTGGCTTGTACACCAGCTACTTCCTCCTCTCTTTCCTCCGACGTAAACACGACGGTGCTGCCACAGTGGCGAGGAAGGAATTAGTCCCTCCACTTGTTCAACAGGGGCGGCCGGCAGGTAGTGGAGGCGCCATGCCACAGTTCCCGAAGCCGCTACCTCCGAGGTTTGGTTTCGAATTCCCTCTTGAACATGAATTTTGAGTTTGTCCTAAAAACAAGAAGAAGGGGGGGGGGGGGGGGCAGATTTGCCGCCCCTCGGAAAGTGCCGCCCCGTGCGGCCGCACGTTTCGCACGTGCCTTGCGCCGGCCCTGGCTCCAGACTCCTTGAATATACAGCAACTAGCGGTTGTGTGTAAATTTAGTACACATTCGGTGTAGAAATTGACCAAGAGCGTTTCCTCTTTCTAATGAAACGGAACTATAATATTTAGTTTCTTAGCGTTCTAAGTGCAGCATATGAACGGAATTTATCGTCAGACACGATATTTTGGCACTTTCTCAATATATTCTACGATGGTGAAACTTTTGTAGAAACATTAATATGGGAATATTTTCACACTTTACGTCTTTGCTTTAGTGCTGTATTCTCCAGTATTTAGATACTTCATAGCATCAAAAAATGAAACAGGGCTTCCTGAAACAGCTAATGCTTAAAATCGATAGTGAAAGGGAAATATGCCATCATATACACAACTGAAAAATACCGTCTTTAGCTTGTGAACACAGCAACCAGCCACTACCAAATTCTTTTAAGAACACGAACTATGCCATAACGTTTTCTTAATTAATGCATCTAACATTAGCATTAGGGTATCTAGCAAGAATATTAGTATTTTTAATGCTGTAAGCCAAATACCTTACGGTAGCGTGAACTGCTCAAAAGTCAACAAATATTGTCAAAGTGCATCCAGTGTGGCTATGCGTCATTCATATATGGAACTATACACAGTTCTGCAAACCCCTTTCAGCTGTTATACCTATACGTAAAGCACACTACCTTTAAGGTCTGCGTTACAAATGCTAATATTAATTTCATAAACAAAAATTCGAACTGCAGTCACGCAACTAATTTCGTGACCCTCGTAGTCATTTTACACAATCATAAAATGAAACTTTTTTAACTTCCTGTCCACCAGTATTGCCTGAAGTAGCTCCTTTTTAAGAGCTACCAGTACTGTAAAAGTCTGTTATTCATTTCATTCAATCCTATATTGTCTTCACTAACAGCCTGTTATGCAAGAGTAACTATCTCTGAACACAAGTAGTAGGGCTACTTATATTCCTGAGAAATATATATGGGAAGACAGTATTCGATCATTTTATTCCTTTCTCAAATTGATTTATGTATTTAAACGCTGAGCAGCTGTTCACCATCGTGCTTCATGTACACTACGATAGTCAAACAGTACAGACGTGACTATCAATTGTCTGTATATCCCGCAGTAGCTATTTAATACACGATTTACCTGCTAACAACACTCGTATTTATCTGACGCTTGCCACTACCATGGCGGCCGGGCGAAGGTTCAAATTACCCCGCGACAGCAGCGCCGTCAGGGAGTCTAGTTATTTTTACAAGGTCTTTGATCTCACAGTTTTGGTTTTATAACTCACAGTAAACCGTTTCAGGGCAACAGCGAATTAACGAGGAATTCCAAAATCATCTGTGGATGAATTTATTATAACTAAATGTAATTAAAATCAAATTAACATTAAGAAACAAACTTGTGGGAACGACTATGTAAAATTTAAAGTAAGTAATAACTTAGGGTTGTTGTGGTGTAATGGGTGGCGTGCTGGACTACCAAGTAAGAGGTTCTGCAAACGAAATTCGTGCAATGCATTTTTTTTTATCTTAACGTTTGCAACACACTGTGGGAGTTATTTATCCACAACACTTTGTGGAATTTTCTTATTCACATAACAGAATTATGTTATCGAGTACTCTTCTATGCTGTCTCAGGAGTTAATAACATCGATTTGGTGATTTTTATGTGTGACTGAAGAACGGAGAATGAAATTGCTGCTGCAATTGGTACGATCAGCAATGACATTTATGTTCTTCCTTCTCACAAATATTTGACTTTGTTCCAACTATGTTGCGATTTTCGAGTATATGGTTGGAGACAAAACTAGGAGACCGTTAACATTGCTGGTACAGTAAGTGAAATGAGTATCAATGACATTTAGGCCTACACCATTCGCTAGTCAGATTGATGTGGCTATTTATTTGCGAAAATTTTGCTGCTTGGTTTCGAATATATAGCGATTTCCGAGAGTGTGCTTACACCGATATTCCTTGTCACCAATATTTGGTGGTTTGTTTCTAAATACGTCACCATTACAGTCCGTGTTGTTAACTAAGATCTTAACAGGATAAATTTAATTTCTATTGCAAATGCATACAGAAAATTCAGAACAACGTCGTCTGCTGGCATCTCTACATATGCCTTTAATGGGCAGTCTTCAGGCCTTTGTGTTCGTTGTCCTCTTTAAGATCTTAAAACGTAAACAAAGGCTTTTAACTGTAAAAACTAAAGTATTTGTCGTAATGTTTTAATGCATGTTAGCTTTGAAATTGCATTGTTCAATGATACGCGAGCTACATGCCTTGGAATTCAAACGCGAAACTTCTACTTTTCCAAATAATACGAATCAAAAAAAAAAAGTTCAAATGTTTGTAAATTCTATGGGACTTAACTACGGGGTCATCAGTCCCTAAACTTACAAACTACTTATGAACTACTTACGAACTAGGATGGCACAAATATCCATGCCCGAGGGGGGATTCGAACCCCCGACCGTAGTGGCTGTGCAGACCGTGACTGGAGTGTCTCAGTCCCCTTTTTTTTTTTTTTTTTTTTTTTTTTTTTTTTTTTTTTTAGTTGCCTCTCTGCTGATTGGAATTGACAATCAAACAGAAACTTATGACTTCTTCTTTCATATGCGTTGAACTTCTACGCCATAAGTAAATTAACTGTACCACCTCTGTGAGGACTGGAAAACAATGCTTCCTCAAATAAAAACAGAAAACGAGACTTCTTCTTACGTCTGCATTAGTGAATCTTCTAGAGCTAGTGATTGTTCTTCATGTTAGTTGAACTAAGGAGTTGTCAGTACGGAGTAAAATAATAATAATAGAAATAATAATAACAAAAAATGGTATATTGATTTTTCTGTTCCATTTTGTTATTGGTAAAACATTATTTATCTCATGGAGTTCAACTGGTTGCATTTCTCTAGCGTAACATATTTTATCCTATACCTTCCTTTCCGAACACTATTTGCAGCATGTTACCGAAATCCTTCTTGAAATTTCTATTCTTTAATAGTTTGTAATATTCCATTGCCATATAGCTACTATAATCCTCAGCGTCGTTCTGGCAACTTCGATGAATTACGAAGTGCACAAAATGTCCGAATATCCACATTATTGTATTGTTTTTTTGTCGTGGGAAGTATGTCTTATCCGCTATCAGTAATTCTTCTGTGGTGATGAATCAGCCGTCATTTCTTTGGAGGAACGCCACCTGCTGCTTACTTTTGTCCATAGGTCACTGTAGCCCGAGCAGGTAAATCTGTGGAGTAACGTATCTACATGTCCACAGGTGGTGCATAAACTGGAATTAGCCTTGCCTATAACACTCAGTCTCTCGTTCGTTGCTATAGTTGCATTGACAACCTGATACCACGTGGAACGTACCTCCGATGTTAAAAGTTTGTTGCTGATATTCCTCCAGACAGAGCACCAGTCTTTTGTAGGATATTTCTTCTCCATTCTGTTTCTAACAGCACTCGTCCGTGGTTTGTCATGATGACATGGCCTATTACTATGTTCTCCTGTTGTCTGACTGTTCTTCTTGTAACTAACCTCAATGAAGTACTCCCTGACATGGTTCAGCTTGTAATTAATGGGGGCCACATTGACGGGGGCAGCTAAACTCTTTGGCTCTGTCATTTTGAAGAGTAGAGCCGTAATACTCTCAGGGTTGTTACGGAGAATATCTTGTGTCCTCTTGATAAATAAATTCATCGTTTTCTGCCGAATGTCTGTAAGACCGAGGCCACCATCACCATATGGTAAGGTCACTGTGTTAGCTGCAACTCTGAATATGCATCCCTGCCAAATCACTTGACACACGGCTCTTGTAATGTTTTTTGCTATACCTAATGGGACAGGCAGTATTTGACCTAAATATAATGCTTTAGACAGGATAATGCAGTTGATTAATTGAACCCTCTGAACCAAATTTAGATTCCTGTTTCTATGTTCCCTTGTTAAACCTCTGATTTTTGCTAGCATTTCTTTCCAGTTGGCAGAAGTCATCCGGAGTGGACAGTTATGAAATATGACGCCAAGGGTCTTATGGTGGTCTGTAGTAGTAATCCAGTCTAAATCATTTCCTTTAAAGCCATTTAAACTGAGCAGCGAACTTTTCGTTTTATTGACGACCGCGCCAGTGGCACTGGAGTACATCTGAATCGCGTCGCTTAGATGTTGAACGTCTTCACTACTCCGGACAATGACTCCTAAATCATCAGCATACACATTGGTTACTTTCTTGACAGACATTATTGTTATTCCTTCAAGGTCATTATTTATTTTTCGGACAAGAGGTTCTATCGATATGATGTACAGTAGCATTGAGAGCGGACTGCCTTGCGGAAATCCCCTGAGAATATCAATGTTCTTCGTACGTTGTCCATTTACAAGAATTTTCGCTGTCATTCCCGTGATCATATGTTTTAATGATTGTAAGAATGTGTTGCCAAATCCCATAGTTGTCATCGTTTTAAAAAGGTAACGGTGGTCAACCCTATCAAACGCATTGGCAAAGTCAATAAAAAACAAAGATCCCTTAACTTTAGTCGCCGAAAAGATGGAAATAATGTCACGATATTCACTGACGGTTTTCGCTATACTCCTATGAGGTAAAGCCGTCTGATCGCTTCCAATGACTCTTTTTAGAACAACTGTCAAGCGGGCTTTCAATGCACGAGCAGCGAGTTTATAGTCAGTGTTCAGTAGACACAGCGGCCGCAGTTTGCGCACGTCTTTCATCCCCTGCCCTTTGGGAACCACCACCATAACGCCTTCTTTAAATTCGGGCGGTAAGACGACACCAGTAAGAACTTCGTTTACGTCAGTAAAAGCGACGCCAATCATATTCCAATACTTTTTATAAAATTCCACTGGTATTCCGTCAGGACCAGGAGTCTTATTCAGTGGAGAAGTTTATGATGTCCAGCAGTTCGTCGCTAGAAAAGGTTGTTAGTAAGCCTCTATTGTCATCAGATGTGACAATAGCGTCTGTACTGTCCAGCAATGTTGCTGCAGATGCCTCATTGAAATCAGTAGCTGTGTATAGGTCCTGAAAAAATCGGTGAATTTCATCCATTATTGCTCGTTGTTCAGATAGGACATCACCGTTTGCAGCTCGCAGCTTCTCCAAAAAAGTCTTCCTTCTGTTTTTTGTTTGTCTGATGATGTGGTACAGAGAAGCAGTTTCCTCTGCTACAGATGACTGCGACCTAGACCTTACCTTCAAACCATCGAGTTGTTTCCTTTTCAGTTGTGTTAAAATTGCCTTGATTTTCTTTATTTGCATGAAGTGCTCATCAGATAAAACAGGACGATCATAAAGTTCTCTGAGACAGGTATAATAAAATTCTATGGTGTCCTTAAAATATGTGGCCTTTTCTTTCGCATACTGAATCAATGTCATTCGTAGTTTCTTTTTAGCATGTTTCGTCCACCATTCAATTGCTGAACCGTATCTTGGTCGTGCCCTGAGGCACGCTACCCAAGTCAGTCGTACACATTCATCTAGTTCTGTGTCGTTAAGAACACTCACATTCAGTTTCCATAAACCCCGTCCCCAGAACGTTTTTTGCCGGACGAGATTGATGCTGCAACGTACCCCACTGTGATCAGAAAAACTAGCAGGTATCGCGTCGATGGAAGTTATACACTGCCTTAGGCTGTCAGAAACATACAGTCTGTCAATTCTACTAGCAGAAACATTGGTAACGTGCGTAAATTTTACCATTGTTGGGTATAGCACTTCCCAAGCATCGTTTAGACGTAAATCACGGACACAATCATTCAGTTCTTTGGAGAAATTAAAGTTTGGGGTTTGATCCTTGGGGTTCAAGACACAGTTCCAATCTCCTGCAGTAATTAGATTTTCTGGATTATCTTTTAGTAGGTGAACGATTTCGGTCATGAAAAAGCTAGCTCTAGCAGTTCTGGCATTGTTGCCAGAGGGTGCGTAGATATTTACTACCGTTGTTTCAAAAATTTTACAGGATATGCCCCTGCCGGATTCTAAGAGACACAGAGTTTCTACAGGTATTCCATTTTTAACTAAAATTGCCGTTCCACACTCATTCTCTAACGCCACATTTACAATTTCGATATAGCCTGGAAATTGAAATTCATGGACGAGTACTTCTTGCAACAGTGCAATGTCAGTGTCAGATTGGTATAAATAATCTTTCAAGGCCGATAATTTTAATGGATTCGAGATCCTGTTGATATTGAGGGTCAATATATTATACGTTTGTGTCGTTGTCTGCAATCGGTGTGCCATAGTCAAGGACCACAAAGGCTAGTCATAAACACGAGTATGATGTCAAACGTCAGATTCATCAAGTAACAATGAACACAGAACTGCCATCGATTGCGACTTATCGCAATGATTCTAGGTGAAGTTCTTGAAGTCCTTCTGCATTTGTGTTCCCAAAGAACACAGGAGGATTAACACTAGTAGTTGACGCCGGACGTTTATTCTCTTGTTCCATTTCCGTCACCCAGTCCATTCTAGCCGTCGAGTCACCTTTCTCCGGGTTCTCAGACATCCGTACCCGTTGACCAAAATCGGTGGCTGTTGCGATGTCTACACTTTTTCGTCGAGCACGCGTTCTGTGAGAACCAGCTGTACTGTTATCTTCTTTGTCCTGACTATACGCAGAACTATCGGACAATTTCTTATTTTCGACTGTTCCGTCATTTCTCCTCTTCTTGTGTTTCTTCTTGATTTCCTGAAGTTTCTCCCGAGTTTTGGGAGCTTCAGTTTCCGCTTCCGGGTGTGCAATCCTTTTCTTTTCGTTTTTCTTCGGAGGAGAACTACAGGGTACAGATACAATGTGTTCAACTTCCATGTTTTGTACAACGTCATGGGTCGTCAAAGGACTGGAAGCCGTTTCCATAGCGGTTTCGTTCACTTGCTGTGACGGTTGTTGGTCAACCACAGCCTGGTGAGAAACAGTCGCATCCGCGGGGGTGACGTGCTCTTCCTGTTGCACCTGTGGTAATTCAGCCTCGCTCCGGGTAGAGTCGGTGGAGTTAACTTGCAGCACGGCCTGTGTAGCGTCTTCGGTGGCCGAGTCCTGCACGACACTTGTTGTCACGGGAGGCGGCGACGACACCGCAGCGGCAGCCGCCGCATAAGACAGGGGCATGTTTACAACGCCAGGCGTGCGCGTCACCGCGTCGCCGGGAGGCAGCTGAGCCACCCGACGGCGCGAGCACTCCGCTCGGTAGTGCTCCGTCGAATTACAAATGGCACATGTCCTGGGCTGTCCGTCGTATATCACAAGTGCACGATAGCCTGACACACTGATAAAGGACGGTATGTGCTTCATCAAATCAATTTTTACTTGACGCACGCCATTCAGTACGGGGCACGGAAAGTTGTTCCCCCACTTTTCCTCATGAACAGACAGAACACGGCCGTAGGCACTCAGAACATCGCGTACGTGCTCGCTAGGAATTTCAAATGGTAGTTCAAATACGCGCACAGTGCGCAAACCCATACCGCCAAAGGAAACTTCTACATCAATCACACTACCATCAGAACGCAAAAATTTCATCGTCCCTCCACTTTCTTCTACAATACGCAGACACAGATCAACATTCAAAAGTTTTACAAAAAATACAGGCGCTAGCTGAGACAGATTAATTCCGTAAAGTTCGTCTAATGGAATCTTAACTTGTTCAATAAGGAATCTATGAAGTTCATATGCAGCAGGTTTCACAATTCCACGATCAAAAGTAAACTTCAAAGTATATCTTTTTAAAATCGTAGCCATATTCAAAACAAATTCATATTTTAAACAAAACGACCAAATCCCAGCCACAAACACCAGACGAAGACGTTAGTAGAGAATATATCACCCAGTAACACGAAGATACAAGAGTCCGCTGTCAGAATAAACAGTAAACTTGCCTTGACGTGAGCAGCGACGGAGCACAGCGTAAGCACAACCGCCCTCCACGACGGCCCAAGCCGGAATGTCCCCTCGGCCACCGTAGCCGGCCACATGCAACATTCTGGCAGTGGATTGTAGTTTCGGAATCGGAAAGTGCAAACAACATTTTACTTTCAATTCGGAATATAAATAGATAACAGGTACGGAGATGCAGGTAACACTTTCCAATTACACAACTAAACAAGTAATGAACAACTGTTTTAATTCGTCTGCTAGAATGGCTACCGCAGTCTTGACAACCACAGATATATATTTATCGTTGCGTCCAAAGTATGTCTTTGAGAGCCGAAGAGCCGAAGTACCACTCGTAAACGGTTCTACGAATAAAGGCACGTCTGCAGCAGATGTTTACCATCCTGAAGTGTGGTGGTTGGAACATTTATAATTAACGATAACGACTTGTCGAAACACGAGCTGTTAAATCGTAGGAAGTTCCTAAATGCATTTGGGTCATCAGGTCGCAATTCGTATATACCTCTTCCTTCTTCTGGTCTTTGCAACCACGATCGCAACTAAACGCTTCTCTTCCTGCCTCTGCGCTTTTTCTTTTCGCCTTCCGGCAAAGCCGTGGCCATTACTACCGTTGCAGCGACCAATACCACAAGATTTTCATCAATTTCGCTGCGTTGGCTAAAAGGTTGTGATTAAAATGCAAATCAGCACACGAAGTATTACGACGACAAACACAGCACAAAAACCGCACAGCAGACAGCATACACACAAATTCGAAGCTATCGTGTAAACGCAAACGATCATGCAAAACAAATGAATCACGGAACCACCAGCGGCGCTGCAGTCGACACACTCAGTTCGAGTAGTCAACCGAGACAAGAAAGTCGCTCGTGTAAAAGGGGCTTATATAGAAGTGTTTTCTGTATTGTGGCGTAGGACAAATCGTAAGTTAACAACAATTACATAACTGATTGGCAATTTTCATGCTTAAAATGATTTACAGACTTCGACTAGCCAGTGATTAGTGAAACCTTTTATTTAATTTTTTCATTAAAAAGTTTCGTTAGCTTTTTAAGTAATAGTTACGACAAAGGACAGCCTTAAATAATTTTATTAAGCTCAGTTCTTTGAGTTATGCAATCTATTTGCAATAAAAATGTCATAGCCGCGGGTTGGAGTAGCCGAGCGGTCTAAAGCACCTCTCTGCGGAGCGCGCGGTTGCTCGCCGTGGAGGTTCGAGTCCTCCCTGGGGCATGGGTGTGTGTGTTTGTCCGTAGGTTAGTTTACCTAGGTTTAAGTAGTTTGTAAGCTACGGACTGATGAACACACAGTTTGGTCCGATAGATTTACAGACATTTGAACATTTGAAAAATGTTATAATTCAGTAGGCCTACATTGTATCAGAGCTCAGTAAATTTCAGTTCAAGTACAGTACAATTAGTACAGTTAGTTAGTAATTTTTAAGTACAGTGTAGTATAGTTAGTATTTTTTAATTTGTTTGCTAGGGTGTCGCAGCCCCTGTAGCTTGGTGGCCCCCTTATCATTGATGCGGGTGATACGGCGGTGGTACGTCGTATACAACTAGCAAAAACGGACTGACTAAATATCACGAATCAGAAATATGTTGAACTCAATCGCACAATATATCGATTTTGTGTCAGGCATCTCCACAGGGGCCTCAACCCCTCTGGAGGAGCAGAGCTCACGGGAGGCAGACATGGCTTGCAGGGCATTGTCACTCAGGTGGGTGAAGTAACTGGCATGTGTGCTACCACAGACAAATATATACAGACGGGAAACCTCTGTTAGGGCCTGGTACTACGCTCAGGGGTGTGGGGAGGGAGGGTTTCCAGCAGTTCCGTAAGATGCCCCATGATGGCGATGCGGTCAGAAGCAGTTCTTTAAACTGGCCAGAGCAGGCGGCAGGTAGCAGCTCTCCCCAACACCACCTCCCCTCAAACGCCAGCAAGCCGGACACAGCTGTGGCCTCGTGGCAGGCGACACGAGCTCTCCCCTCAGCCTCCCCTCCATGCTAACCTCTGATGTGCGAGAGGCACCCTAAGCCAGCGATCCGCCTGACACCTGCTAGCATCTTACGGAACTACGAGGGGAGCGTAGGACAGTGGTTTAGGGGGGGCTGCTCCTCTGTATTTGTTACTCTGTGGTGCTACGTGGGTAGCAAGAGCGAGGGCTCTTGAAATGATGATGGCGTCTCGAGAGGAATGGTGACGATCAGGCAGACTGATAAAGAAATCTTGATGGAGATACTGGGTGAGGCTGCTGAATAATATAGGTCATAGCTGCGAATACAGTAAAAACCTGTCAGTGAGATCAACAAGAGCCATCTCCACGCAGTGATCGTTTAGCACTAGTGCTGATCCAGGACATGAGTAGAAAATCCACAAAAACATGACATGCTCTACAGCCAAGATGATCTCCTCTATTTGGATCAACTGAAACGAAAACTGCACGTAATCTAAACTAGTATAATCATAAAGAAGCACACACTGGGGGAGGGGGGATAACAGCCGTCACATGCATGAGTACGTGAGCACGTGAATCACAGACAGTAAAGTCACATGCATTGTCATTGCTATCACCTGGCCTAGGAGAAACCTCACACAAGTGAACGTTGATAGTATTTACTGATTGGGGTACCTTCAATAGCAAGGAAGAGAGGGCTCAACAAGTGTCAGTTTTGATTCAACAGCAGGAGTCTTGCTACTCAACAGAATGTGCAGAATCGTCCAGTGGTCACGCAGGTCTGACATGGTTTAATGAGACGTCAAGGGGTCGACATTGTACTAAAATATTTTAGTATCATTGTGGTTAATGATCTTGCACATGCCTGTAAATAAGCGTCGCAGTGCACCATGTGCAGTGTCTTCCCTGATCATTACATGGATGCACATCTGTAGATCTAAACACACAAGAGGTAGTGTGCAGCATAGGGAGGAGCAAGGGAACACTCTATGTGTGAGTCCGTACTGGCTCCAAGAATGTGGTTAGTTGCAGTGTCAGGGTCAGCGCCTCATCGACAGTCGGCGTTTACCTTAACAACAGGTGCTTCAACAGGAAGATAATCTAAAATACCTGGTCTTTATAATCGACAGTCAGTTTACATTCAACACATTACAGATAAATTCTCAGTCTTAATTAATGCTATTTCAGGACCAGGTAGACTCAACTGGGGTCTGCGGACTACAGCACTGTCAACTGTTTATAAAGGAGCAATACTGCCCATATTATCGTACGGTTCAAATGTTCAAATGTTTTTAAAGCTTAAGGGACTTAACTACGGGGTAATCAGTCCCTAAACGTACAAGCTTCTTATGGAGTAGCTTATACTAAGACGACACAAACATCCATGCCCGAGGAGAGATTCGAATCCCCGACGGCGGACGGACGCGCGCACCGCAACACGGCGCTCCAGCACACGCGGCTATAGTACGGCTCACCGATGTGGATAGACACACTGGGGAGACAATACAACTGTACAAAAAAATGTAGAGTCCTAGAATCCAAGAGTTAATCAATTTAAAGATGGTTAAACGTTTAGAACGACATCAAGAGAAGCGCTCTATCTTTTATCGGGCCTCAAGCCCATAACTCTTAAGATACAGGAAATAGCCAAATATTATAACCTAGTCAAAAATAAAGACGGCAGACAGATTATCGACATCGACCTAGAGGCAGGCAAGCTTTATGAAAATAGCTGAGAAGGACGCATACAAATGCTACTCTCAGTGACGGATCTAAGGGGGGGGGGGGGCAAAGGGGGCAAGTTGCCCCGAGTGCAGAGTTCAGGGGGGCGCCAAAATGGGCAATAGTATAATTATTATGATTTTTGAAGGGATAATTACATGAACTAATTCAACTTTACTGTAAGCTGTAGTACGAATTTCGTTACCTTAGCAATAAGTAATTATAAGTGTTTTTATTTGCATTCCTGGCCATTTTCAACTATTAAACACATAATGTCTCGGCAGCCTCTTTACCCATGCTATTTAGATTACAGAAGTATTAGCCAAGTTATCCCGAATGCGCTGACCACGGACCATTCAGTACGCTTATTAAGTAGTATTGTGACACCAGCGCCGCAGTGGCAGAAACACGAACTGCGACTTTCTTTGTTGTAATCGACTTAATCGTGTCAATATTCTCTTTGTTGTCCCTTCTATGTTTTACTTTTGACGAATGCATTTGAAGTTTTTTTAGACTAAAGGAGTTCTGACTGATGTAACTCTGAAGTATCAAGTATAAGCTTATTACTTAGGTATGAAGTATGGGAAGATGCAAAAAAATCTATCGGATCGGCATTTAGGAGAAAAGCCCGAAAAAAGAAATATTCGTTAATGTCAACTTGGTTGAGAGGAAATGTGAAAGGTGAGTTATTAGGTATATAGTTTGTAGTTAAGCCAGAATCATGTTTTTCACTCGTCTGTTGCTTCAGTTCCAAAATTTTTTTTCAATACTCGTGAAGTGATCGAACTTTTCACAAATATATCTGAAATGCAGCAGTTGTTGAAGCGGCCGAGCGCATTGAGGCGCTGTGCTACAATGCGCGAGGCCGTTCCCCGTCGGGGGTTCGAATCCCTGTCGGGCATGGATGTTTGTGCCCTTTTTAGTATAATCTAGTTCATAAATAGTTTGTAAGTTTAGGGACTGATGACCCCGTAATTAAGTCCCATAAGGTTTACAAACAGTTGAGGTTGCAGCAGTTGTATTTACTATTCGGAATATATTACCATTAAAATATCTTTGCAAAAATCCATTTCTCATAAAGCTAGAGGCACACTACTTCTCCGTATTGTAGGTACTAATCGTAAATGTAACTTAAAAAGAACACTTGCTCACGATTTACATCAGTCATGAATGTTCAGTGAAGTCATTACAAACGTCACGCTGGACCTACAGTGGCACTAGCTTTTCTGTCAGATATTGCATCCGAGACCCTGCAACATTTAACAATCTGTTCATACGCTAACAGGACGAAACGCGTAATCGGACATAATAATCAATTACAAATTTGAGACTGTTCACAATTTAAATTATTTATCCATTGTTGCCCCCCCCCTAGCCAGCCATTATAAAGTGGAATAAAAATTATAGGTTACATTTCGTGTTGCCGCTGTGCAGTGGCCGAGCGTTCTAAGGCGCCGAGCTGCGCAGCGCGCCGCTGCTCGCCGTCGGAGGTCCGAGTCCTCCCTCGGGAATGGGTGTATTTGTTGTCCTTACCATAATTTAGTTTAAATAGTTTGTAAGCCTAGGAACTGATAGCCGCAGTAGTTAATTCCCATAGATTTACAAACATTTGAACAGTTCTTTTTCATACTGATTCATTTTCCAGTAAAGATTTCAAGATTTTATTCTATTAAATATTATACTTGGTAAATGTGACTGTTTAATCTGCATTTATGTTTTATGCAATACTAAATATTTTGCATTGTTTGTGAACATCTTTTGGTAAAAAAGTCTTAAGTTAGGCCTATCCCTCAAATTTTTAAATTTATTTTTAATTTACATATTTATCTTTATTCATTTATGACCATCATGCAGTACATTTTCTCCTGTTTGTGAATAAAGGAACTCAATATAAACGCAGTTTTTGTTGTTTTTATTAAATCTCATACTTTGTCAATGAGACGATGAAGCGGAGAGAGAGAGGGGGGAGGGAGAGGTGGGCGCCAAATGATAATCTTGCGCCAGAAAGCCTGGATCCGTCCCTGGCTACTGTGTTGAAGTATACACAAGCGGAAGCAAGTCAGACGATGGAATGGGTTCGGGAATATAGCAATACTTGTTAAAAAAAAACTTACTTATCAAATAGAATTTAAACTGTGTAATGAATGCTCAAATAATCAAGCGGAACAATCAATGCTCTAGAGTTAATAACCAATCTCTCGAATATTGACAGAGCTGCAGTAATTTGCACTGATAGCAAGAGTACTTTGGATTCGTTACAAAATCCGACAAACCACAACTTCTTGATTGAAGAAATACGATGTACAATCAGAAGATTACAGACACACAACTGGAAGGTGCATTTTGAATAGTGTAAAGCACATAGAGAGACATGGGGAAATGAACTAGCTGACAATCTCGCTACAAGAGCGGCTCGATCTACGAAAATCAAAACGCTACAGCATAATACGTACAAGTGAGGTGACGAAGAAACTTCTAGAGGAATTTAGGAACAAATGGGAGATTGAATGGCAAAAAACGGGGAAATCATTAAACCGCATTTTCCTACAATCCGACAATGTTTAACGATTAAACTCCCAACATCTCCATATTTTACAGCAATGTTAATGGGTCATGGGAAACTGAAAGGCCGGCCGCAATGGCCGAGGGGACTGAGGCGCTCCAGTCACGATCTGCACGGCCACTACGGTCGGGGGTTCGAATCCCCCCTCGGGCATGGATATTTGTGCCGTCCTAGTTCGTAAGTAGTTCATAAGGAGTTTGTAAGTTTAGGGAGTGATGACCCCGTGCCGGCCGCGGTGGCCGAGGGGACTGAGGCGCTCCAGTCACGGTCCGCACGGCCATTACGGTCTGGGGTTCGAATCCCCTCTCGGGCATGGATATTTGTGCCGTCCTAGTTCGTAAGTAGTTCATAAGTAGTTTGTAAGTTTAGGGACTGATGACCCCGTAGTTAAGTCCCATAAGATTTACAAACATTTGAACATTTTTTTTGATGACTCCGTAGTTCCATAGACTATACAAACATTTGAATGTAAATAATAATAGAGTCTAGATGGTCTGACATATTCAGGACATCTAAGGCGTCTGTATATTAACTGTCAATATTTGTTAAGCAGCCTGTAAGGAGGGTCTTGTATTGAACTGATTCTGACCTGTTCATCTGGTTTTGTGTCTTTGAAGGTATCAGTGTGGCGAACACACTCAAGGGCGGATTCAGGGAGAGGGGGCACAGGGGCACGTGCCCCCTCCCCCCCCCCCACACACACACGGCCCGACGAAAAATGAGAGAGAGGGAGAGAAAGGAGGTGAGTGAGATAGAGAAGGGAGGAGAGACAGAGAGAGAGAAAAAGGGACGAGGGATAGAGGAGGAGAGAGAGAGAGAGACAAGGGAGGAGGGAGAGAGAAGGGAGGGGGGAGAGAGAGAGACAAGGGAGGAGGGAGAGAGAAGGGAGGGAGAGAGAGAGAGAGAGAGAGAGGAGGAGTGAGAGAGAGAGAGACAAGGGAGGTGGGGGAGAGAAGGGAGGAGAGAAAGAGAGAGAGAATGGAGGAGAGAGAGAGAGAGAGACAAGAGAGAGAGAGAGAGAGATGGTGATGTAGGGAGAGAGGGAATGAATCTTAGCATTAGAATAATTAACTTTTACTTACAGGTAGGATGTAATTGTGAGTTTAAAAATGCAAAATCCCTGTAATTAATATAACGTAATTTGACTTTTTCTGTTATGCTTGGATTTAATTGCTTCTTGCTCTTTTTTTTCAGTAATTTACGATAAAAATAAAGTTGATTATTGTTTCGTGATTGGTTGGGAGATAAATGAGCTATTTTGTATGTTTTACTCCTACGTAAATAAAGTTGAAGGGTTTAACTTTGTAAAAATATTGTGAAAGCCTGCGTACAGCCAGCCGCAGTGGCCGAGCGGTCTGCAGCACGCCAATCATTGCCTGCACGGCCGCTACGGTCGGGGGTTCGCCAATCATTGTCTGCACGGCCGCTACGGTCGGGGGTTCAAATCCCCCTTCGGGCATGGATGTTTGTGTCACATAGGTAGAAATGATCATCAGAATAAATTACCTTTCCCTTCCGTTCCCATCCGTTTTTCTTCCCTTCTCTCCAACCTGAAGAAGGAACTGTGTTCCGAAAGCTTGTCCTTTTTCGCCCTTTTTTTCTTTTTCTTCATTTGTGTCACTATCGGCGGTACAGCACAATGGTAAGTACTGGCCAGCCAATCTATCTCTTTTGATAAATAATTTGACACTATTAATTGAACCACCGAGAATCCAGTATTACTCCACTCACTGCATTATGTAACAGTTTCAACTAAAAATAAGAAGAATAGGGTAAAAAATTCATTCAGGATGTGTGAGAATAGCTGCTTCATATGTTCAAGCCTTTATGTGAAGTTGATGATGCGATTCTCTCACTTGTTTCGAGGTGACTGCTACAAGCTAGGAGAAGGTTGCACAGTCCAACAGTAGATGATTGTTTATCAAAATTTTGTATTAAATGTAAAATACTGATGATAACTTCGGTTATACAGGGTGTTACAAAAAGGTACGGCCAAACTTTCAGGAAACATTCCTCACACACAAAGAAAGAAAATATGTTATGTGGACATATGTCCGGAAACGCTTAATTTCCATGTTAGAGCTCATTTTAGTATTTCTCTTTAAATGTAAATTGAAATAATTCGTACAGACAATTGTCAAAATAACCAATTGCTTCGTTAGTATGCACTGTACTTCCTCGATTCACCGCCCGTTGGCCCAATTGAAGGAAGGTAAAGTTGACTTCAGTGCTTGTGTTGATATGCGACTCATTGCTCTACAGTACTAGCATCAAGCACATCAGTACGTAGCATCAACTGGTTAGTGTTCATCACGAACGTGGTTTTGCAGTCAGTGCAATGTTTACAAATGCGGAGTTGGCAGATGCCCATTTGATGTATGGATTAGCACGGGGCAATAGCCGTGGCGCGGTTTGTTTGTATCGAGACATTTCCAGAACGAAGGTGTCCCGACAGGAAGACGCTCGAAGCAGTTGAACGGCATTGCAGGTGTTTTCGTCGTTCTAGATCTTCCCCAGTCGCGAGTCATAGGCTGGAACGTTCCGTGCTCCCTAAGACGCTGATCAATTGCCTGAACTCCTTATCGTCCACGTTTCACTGCCATACAACGCTACACTCCAGACAAATATTTTCAGAAAGGACTTCCTAGCATTTAAATTAATATTGGATGTTACCAAGGTTCGCTTCTTTAGAAACGCTTTTCTTCCCATAGCCAATCTACATTTGACATCTTCTTTACTTCGGCCATCAGAAGTAATTTTGATACCCAAATAACAAAACTGATTTACTACTTTTATTGTCTCATTACCTAATCTAATCCCATCACCTAATTTTCTGACATTACATTCCATTACCCTCGTTTTACTCTTGTTAATGTTCATCTTATATCTTCCTTTCAAGACACTGTCCATACCATTCAAATGCTCTTCCAGATCCTTTGCAGTCTCTGACAAAATTACTATGTGCATCGGCAAACCGCAAAGTTTTTATTCCTTCTCCCTGAACTTCAATTCCCTCTCCAAATTTCTCCTTGCATTCCTTCACTGCTTGCTCAATGTACAGATTGAACAACATTGTGGATAGGCTACAACCCTGTCTTACTCCCTTCCCAACCTCTGTGTTCCTTTCTTGCCCCTCGACTCTCAGGCAGAGTGCTCTGCTATTTATACACAGACAGAATTTACCAGAAATTAGAAGAACAGTTAACATAAGAAACAAGTAGAATTTACAAGTGAACATAAGAAAGATGTAGAACCTTCTGGAATTATCAATTACAAAGAAATAAATTTTTGCCGGTGGGCGACCTTCTGCTCCGCAGTCCGTGACGCCATCCTCTGCGCCACGCTGGCAGTTGGTGTTCGTGGTCTCTCGCGGCATTGCTCCCTCTCCGGGAGAAACAGCGACCCGCTGTTATGATCCCTGTGGAGCCAGCTGCAATGTCCTGGATCTTGATCGTGTCATGGGTCCTCTGTATGACAGTTCAAGAGAATCCTTCCCTTCTCCGCGATTATCGACGACAGACGTTCCTGTCGTGGCTTCATCAGGAACACTACCGTCCTTAGAGTCCTTGAACAAGAAGCCATTGTCGTCTACCTGCTCTTCAGGATCGTAGTAAGGCTTCATGCGCAGGACGTGAACAATGTCTCTTCGTTTTTGACGTTTCGACGACGGCTCATAATCCTCAACTTCGTATGTGACGTCTGACAGGCGGCGTATGACACGATACGGACCAAAGTATCGCTTCAATAACTTTTCTGACAGTCCAGCCTTCCGTATAGGGGTAAAAATCCATACCAGATCTCCTGAGCTGTACACAACAGGTCGGTGCTTGTCGTTATACCGCTGACGGTCCTTCTCCTGGGCGTCCAGTGTCCGTATGCGAGCCAGCTGTCTTGCTTCTTCGACCGTGGTGATGAGCTGTTTAACATAGTCATTCTGAGTGTCGTCCGGTTGGAACGGGAACAGTGTATCCATTGTCGTCTCAGCTTCACGGCCATGGAGCAGGAAAAACGGAGTGAAGCCTGTGGTGTCTTGTCTTGCGGTATTGTAAGCAAATGTCACGACTGGCAGAATTGTATCCCAATCCTTCTGCTCAACATCGACGTACATCGACAGCATGTTAGCTAACGTTTTGTTGAAACGTTCCGTAAGACCATTTGTCTGAGGATGGTATGCAGTTGTCATTCTGTGGACAATGTTGCACCGTGACATTACCTCTGATACTAGTTTTGACTGGAATACTTTTCCACGACGAGATATCATGACACGTGGTGCTCCATGCTTCAAAATAATGTCTTATACAACGGCCATAGGGTCTACATTTGGGAGTCTGTCATACTTCTTGCGTCCAACCCTCCTTTGTTGCATCTCTTCAATACGCTGGCACCACTTGATGAACTCTTCTGTCGTAGCGACGTCTTTTATCAGAAGAGCTTGGTACATATCTTCCGCAATTCCCTTCATCAGGTGCGTGATTTTATCCGCCTCAGTCATGTTCGGATTGACTACGTTACATAGGGCCAAAACACTCTGTATGTACGATTGTGTCGGCTCACCATGTCGTTGTCTCCGGTTCTTCAGTTGTTCTTCCGCCGAGCGGATTTGTCGCTGGCGGTCTCCAAACGTCTTCTTAAGTTCCTCCTGGAACGTCTCCCAGTCATTCAACTTGTCTTCGTTGTTTTCGAACCATTGCTGGGCTGTTCCATCCAGGTAGAAATAAACGTTGGCCAAGCACATCGTATGATCCCACCTGTTGTACTTGGCGACTCGGTCGAATCCTTTGAACCATTTGTTGGGGTCCTGTCCAGCATCTCCAGAGAACACCGACGGGTGTCTGATGTGCAGCTGGCTTATTGTTGGTTTCGTCTCCATCGTTCTTCTGATAATACGGACTTTTGGAAGGATGTACACGGTGTATCCCTTGTATTCCGGTTCCAGTCCGTGTAAGCGACGGCTTTTACGTTGCCTAATTGGAGCCACGGTGATGCAGCTGTTGCACAGTGTACCCGGCGCCTCCACCAAACAATGTCACGTTGCAATGGAAGTAGGCTTGACTTCGAAGGCAACTAAACATAGCACTTATATTGAAAGCACGTTTGTTACGAACTCAACATACACGCAGCACTGACAGCCTCTCTCTGTTTTTATTTTTTTTTATTTTTATTTTATTTTTTTTTTTTACACGCAGCACTGACAGCACTGACTGCCTCTTTTTTTTAAATTTATTTTTCTTATTTCCAAGGGGGCACCCGGGAATGAACCGGGGACCTCTCGATCTGCAGTCGAATGCTCTACGACTTTTTTTTATTTTTTTTAATCTAATTTTTTTTTTCTTTTTTTCTTTTTTTTGTATCCAACTTTTTTTTCCCCTGAGCTTCTCCACTTCAGGCGTTGGCACCTACCTAACCATACACAATCTAATTGCCTCGCCTAAAAAAAAAGAAAAAAAAAAAACTAATGCCACCGCCACTTTTATCCTAAATTAAGTCCATCCAGAAAACAGGGTAAGGGAAATAGCGCGTTGTCATTGAGTCATGTGTTTAGTATTTCATCTGATCCCCATTCTTTCAAATACAATTTTCAATATGTTACCGAACTTTTTATTGTGATCCATATACCTATTAATTTTGTAGTATTCGTTCCGTATATACATCTGGAAGTCTATGATGTTGTCTGGTCCCAGGTTGTTGATGGCATAATTTACGTAATTTCCTATCAGCCAGTACACGGCGTTATTTTTTGCGTCTGGAAAGTACCGTTCTTGAGGTCTGTGAAGAACAGTTGATGTTATATTGTTGGGTGATGTCCTTGTAATAAATGCAACTTGCTCTTTAATCCAGTTCCAATTATTTATATTCCCACCGCATGTATATATATATGTGTTATTGTATCTGTTGGATGGCACCGCTGACACAGAATGGTATCACTGATACCAATTCCGTAGAGTCTTTCATGAGTACTAATGATGTTGTTCACTGATTTGTACCAAGTTGTTCTTATATCGGAGGTCAGGACTTTTAAGTTGATGTTTTCCCAGATAGCATTCCAGTCTAAATTTGGATACTGTCTTTCTATTTTATTTCTGCCTTCACTTTTCCACCTTTCCCTCATGATTGCTCCTGATGTTATCTGTTGAGCTTGTCGAAGTCCAATACTCAAATAACTTAGTTCAATATAAAATGTCCTCACATGCTGTAGACGACTATTTATTTTTCGCACATCAATAGGGGGTTGTAGATTTTCTGGTTTAACGATTTCAAAGAGCTGGCTGGTAATACTTTCTTGAGATTCTCTTATTACATTCATTTGCCTCTTGACGAAAAGTGCCCAAGCTTTGCTTGTGATGTCAGTTAGACCTAAACCGCCATGTCTCGGATCTAAGGTGACTACCTTGACTGCTGTTCGAAATATTTCTCCTTTCCACAGGAAGTTTGTAATTCCGGACATAATTTTCCGGGCTATCATCCTTGGTATTGGAAATACTTGGGCTGTATAGTATGCTTTGGACAGGATACATAAGTTTATGTACTTAACCCTTTGAAACTGATTTAAGGAACGAGATAAGTTCTCCATTATAGCACCTCGAAGTGTTTCGGAGGTGTCTTTCCAGTTCATTGCAGCCATTTTCATGGCGTTTGTTGTTAGTGTTATTCCTAGGCTTTTATGCTGCTTCACCACTTTTGCCCATTCCATGTTTATTTTGTCAAAACCTCTAAGATTTAAGATTTTGCTTTTCTTTTCATTTGCGTTTGCTCCAGACGAACTACAGTAAGTTCTCGTTACTGTTTCTAATGTGTCTATATCTTCCATATTTCTTATGATGATTCCTACATCGTCAGCATAAGCTCTTATAACAGTTTTATGTCCTCCTAGTGTTAACTTGTCATGAACATGTCTGAGAAACGGGTCCAGTGAGATGGCGAATAGGGTCATGGAAAGGGGACTTCCCTGAGGAACACCTCGTCTGACTTGAAGCAGTTTTGTTGTTTGGCCGTTGACAGCTATTCTTGCATTTATTCCCGTGGCAATGTTTCGTATCAGAAACAAGGCCTGTTCATTGAATCCCAGACGCTTTAAAGTCTGCAACAGGTATTCATGGTTTACCACATCGAAGGCTTTATGGAAGTCCAAAAAAGTCAACGCACATTTTATGTTCGTTACAGAGGTGATTGCAATGACATCTCTAAAATCAGCTAAAGTATGAAATATATTTTTCCCCGCGGCACAGTTTTGATGTTGACTAATGATTTTGTGTGTTAATGATGAAAACTTTTTATTTACAACTCTAGCAACAATTTTATAGTCTGAATTCAGCAACGAATCTGGGCGAAAGTTATTTAGGTCTTTGTTCCCCCTTTTTTTTTTTTTTTTTTTTTTTTTTTTTAGGGACGAGTACAGTTTTGATTTCTTTAAATTCAGGTGGTATCATTTTTGCCTTAATAACCTCATTCACCATCTCAGTAATTTTCTCACCGACAATTGGCCAGTAACGAACGTAAAATTCCACTGGCAAACCATCGGGTCCTGGGGACTTTTTTAATGGTGAACTGCAGAGAGACTCTTAAACGTCCTCTTCATTAACCTCAGAAAGGAATTCCTGATTGTCACTTTCCGTAAGCTGTGGGACTATAATGTTAAAGAAATTATCATAATTTTCAACCCCTCCTGCATTTCCAGAATACAATTCATTATAATAACGATGCACTTCATTAACAATATCCTTCTGGGTTTTTAGAGTAATGCCATGTTCTGTTCTGATTTCATCAATAAACGATCTCTTCCTGTTCTTAGCATGCTTTAGTAAATGATACAGTGAAGTCATTCCATCCTCTGTAACTGATTTCGCTTTTGATTTTATTTTTAATCCTTCTAATTGCTTCCTTTTAATAGTGAGCAATTTCGTTTTGACTTTTTTAATGTCTTCCAGGGGAAGGGTCGACGCAGATGTCTGGCTATATAACTCTCTTAAGATTGAATAATATTATTTTTAATACATCTCTGACTACTATATTGCATTAAAACCTTCCTCAGCTTCGGCTTCACTATTTTTGTCCACCAATCGATATTGGTTGCATATCTGTTAAGTGCACGCAGGCACACTGTCCAGGCTTCCTTTAGTGTGTTTTCTAAATCACTGTCTTGCAACAACGAGACGTTTAAATTCCAGTGACTCCTGAACTGACGTAAAGGCTGTGGTCGTAAATTTATGCAGATCAACAAACTGGAATGGTCCGAAAAGTACGTAGGAATAGTTTCTACTTTTGTTACGGAGGATGTGCCTCTCAGGCAGAGTGCTCTGTTATTTATACACAGACAGAATTTACCAGAAATTAGAAGAACAGTTAACATAAGAAACAAGTAGAATTTACAAGTGAACATAAGAAAGATGTAGAACCTTCTGGAATTGTCAATTACAAAGAAATAAAATTTTGCCGGTGGGCGGGATTGAACCGGCAACCTTCTGCTCAGCAGTCCGTGACGCTATTCCCTGCGCCACGCCGGAAGCTGATGTTCGTGGTCTCTCGAGGCAATATTTTACCCCTGCTACCTCCAGAATTTGAAAGAGTTAATTCCAGTCGACATTGTCCCTTCTCAAAATCTACAAACGCTAAAAACGTAGTTTTGCCTTTCCTTAGCCTATCTTCTAAGATAAGTCGTAATGTGAGTATTGCCTCCCGTGTTCCCACATTTCTGCTAAATCCAAACTGGTCTTCCTTGAAGTCGGATCCCACAAGTTTTTCCATTCGTCTGTAAATAATTCGTGTTAGTATTTTGCAAGCATGACTTATTAAACTTATAGTTCTGTAATTTTCACATTTGTCTGCACTTGCTTTCTTTGGAATTGGAAGTACAATATTCTTCTTGAAGTTGGTCGACGGTAACATACCTGTAATAGACCGGAATGCACGAAGTCCTGTCTTGAATTCCTGTAATAGACTGGAATGCATAGAGTCCTGCCTTGAATCCTATAGAATATCTTTGGGATGTTTTGGAACGGCGACTTACATCGATACCTCTCCTCGGTACAGTCCTCCGTGAAGAATAGACTGACATTCTCCAAGAAAACTTCGAGCACCTGATTGAACGTATGCTTGCAAGAGTGGAAACTGTCATCAAGGCCGAGGGTGGGCCAGTGTATTGAATTCCAGCATTATCTTTGTGGGACCACAAACTAGTTACTCATTTTCAGCCAGGTGTCCGAATACTTTTGATCACTTAGTGTAAAAGAGTCAAAGTGAATGACGTAAATGACAAGACTGTTTGTTTTCAAAATGTTCAAATGTTTGTAAATCTATGGGACTTAACTGCTTGGTTATTAGTCCCTAGCTTACAGACCACTTAAACTAAGTTAAACTACCCTAAGGACAACACATACACCCATGTCCGAGGGAGGACTCGAAGCTCCGATGACGAAAGGCCACACGCACCGCAGCACGACGCCTCAGTGCGCACGGCTATTTGTTGTCATTATCATTCAGTTCGTAATGTCAAATCTTCACAGGCTTATCTCAATGTAAAGCAAATGTCTACCATTTAATTACAAAGCGACCGGATACCGGCATTGAAAATAATCATTCTCATTCAACCAAACTTTATGAATTGTACAAAAGACTATTTCAACTTTTGCTTAGTTACGAATGTAAAGTAAAATAAATAAATAGAACTTCTTTTATAATTAATTAGAATAAAAACAAATATAGGCATGTACTTACATCATTATTGCAGTCAATTGATGTGTAACATATTTACAGAAATATTCATATCTTTTACTGTGACCTGTGGCCACAAACAATTGCGGACCAAAGTGAATTACGTATCCCTGTTATGTTACTATCCTGTTTGTACTGTTCATTATATTTGCCAGTGTTCCCCATTTAATTTATCTCTGTGTGTGTTTCTTGTGTTGAGGATTTGCCCAGTTATAAAGTGGATTGTAGCTATGGTTCCCAGGTGAGTTACGCCACTGAGATACTGTGCTGTTTTCATAGCATCATCTGACGTCTCCCCCGGGAACCATATTTACAAGAAATCAGTCGGGAAAACCTCAAGCAACATATAACTGTAAAGGGTGAATACTGTAAAGAAGTAATTTTGATAAACTTCACAATAAGAAAAGCAGACTGCTGCGCGCCCTTACGGGTTTATTAAGATGCCGATATTTTTTAATTATACTGAACGTTGGAAAGGTTACACCTGTTATAAACTTTGCAGCCACAAACAGAATTAAAAACCGTACCGGTTCCACACTGATGAGGGAGAGGATTAATCACACTCGGCATGGTCTTTCTACCAAGAGAAATACTGGTGCTTCATATGAAGATTTCATCACGACTTTCGGAAGATTCTTGGACGTGGCTGGTAGCGCAACTTGAGAGTTCTGAGACAATATGACATAAACTGTCAGCCGAAAAATTTCATCACTCTCCACAGTAAGAAAAGTGAAAAGATAAACCTCGTAGATGTACCTTGTACAATCTTACGGAAAAACTTTTGCCTGATATGGTGGTTTTCATCTTGGAGAAGGGGCTGAACTTTGCGGCCATACCGAAGAGAACATCCTTCTGGGTATTTTTAACTCTGCTGAACAGAGAAACTGCCGAGGAAATCAGTCAATATCTCGGCTACAGAAAGGCCAGCACTTCGATCTGCGGCAGTAGCGGCTAGCGCCTAAAATTACTGGGGATTCGCTAATTTTAACGCATTATGCAGTTTACCTTATCAAATAACTAGCACATGCACCTCACCTTATGTATGTTCAAGGCTGCTCTCCACATCACCTCTTCTCAAACAGGTAAATATTTGTAACAACTAAGAATGTTATTGCCACTGACCCTCGAAATCGTGACATATTCCATAAAACATTTGTGCAAGTAACAATACAAGACTCATTGCTGGTTCAATAATCCGTTATAAATGCAAGGAATGGGAAGAAATATCAAGGCGAAAACGAACACTCTTTCTCTTACACTATAATGTATGCTTTGTTTCTCATAAGATAAAAATCTCTTTAATTAGCGTTTTGGGCAAAATATTCTCAGATATTGTTGAAAGGAGAGTGCGAGTATTAGTTGAGGACAAAGTAGATGAAAAGCAGTGTGGGTCTAGACCTCCTACAGGCTGTCAGGACCAGATCTTTGGCTTACAGCAGGTAATGGAGAAGTGGTATGAGTGGAACAGGGAATTGTATCTATCTTTTATAGATTTAGAAAAGGCTCATGACCACGTTCCTAGGAGGAAGCTATTGTCAGTTCTACAATATTATGGAATAGGAGGCAAATTTCAATAGGCAATTAAAGGTTTTTGCGTAGATTGTCAGGCATCAGTCAAAGTCCTACAGGCTGTCAGGACCAGATCTTTGGCTTACAGCAGGTAATGGAGAAGTGGTATGAGTGGAACAGGGAATTGTATCTATCTTTTATAGATTTAGAAAAGGCTCATGACCACGTTCCTAGGAGGAAGCTATTGTCAGTTCTACAATATTATGGAATAGGAGGCAAATTTCAATAGGCAATTAAAGGTTTTTGCGTAGATTGTCAGGCATCAGTCAAAGTTGACGGTAAATTGAGTTCATGGTTCACGCTAGTTTTAGGGACAAGACTGGGCTATAACCTATCACCGCCTTTGTTCATACCATTTGTAGATCATATACGGAAAAGAATGGCAGGAAGAGATTAAAATAGCAGTCTCACATATGCGGACGACTCAGTTATGATGGCAGATTCGATTGAAAGGTTGCAATATAATATTTCAGAACTCGAGCCGAGATGTAAGGTTATGGTATGGAGATCGACATTTCCAAAACGAAAATAATATCTTTGGGGAAGAGATTTAAACAGATTGAGTGCCAAATAGGAGGTACAAAGTTAGATCAGGTGTACAGTTTCAAGCATGTATTTTGTGACAGGATGGCCACATAGTGAAACAAGCTGTATCACGGTGTAGCAAAGCTAATGCAGTGAGTACTGAGCTAATTGTAAGATCTGCTCTTTTCTGCAAGAAGTAATTAAATACCACGATTTAGTTAGCAGTGCAACGCTCTACCTTTCGACCAATTTTGTTGTTGTTGTATGATGTGTCTTGGATACAGATCACCTTATTAATAAAATAGACACTACAGATATGAAAATATCAAGGATGATTGCAGGCACTAACAGATGGGAACAATGGCAAGAGGGTATTCATAATGAGGAAATCAGAAAAACTAGGAATCAACACCATAGAGGAAGCAGTTAGAGCGAACGGGCTGAGGGGCGGCGAACACAGGGCTGGGCTGTGACCGACGCTTCCTATGTTTATGCCACTGTAAGAAGGGAACGTGCAGGCGTGACTGCACCAAAATTGTTGGCCAATAGCCTAGAATTCACAGTGGGTAACGAGGGAGGCAGCTACACTATTGAGCTCTATTAAGGCGGGCAACTTTTTCAAAGGTCAATGCGGGACATTTCAAGGATCTGAAGGACTAACATCACGTGACGAATTCTGCCAGTTATTCGTAAACTAGCAAAGAAATTTAGGCGAACAGAGTAGGCCTACTCATTTAGTTTTAAAGTAATATTTTAGTCTTAATTTTCAATCTTTATTTATAGTTCATAAATATTTTTCCATGCTACCATTTTGAATTTTAGAGTCTGACAATGTTTACATATTCTTTCTGCGTTACAATTTTCAGATCACGTTCGTTATCTGTACTACTTTTATTTGTTCCAATTCTTATAGCATCGTCCTCCACACATGTTGATAACTAACTTACTTTGTCCAAAGAATTATGTTTTGCAATAACCTCGAATTAAATTTGATCAAAACTACTTTTTAAAACCACTTGAACTAGACCTAGTCTATTATAGAAATTCTTTCTATGAAGTGCAGAGTTTAATTGTGCCTTACTATATGCAATGCTCACTCACTTTCTTTGTTGCATTTTCAGAATTTCACCACCTTTTCATTCCCGAAGGAAGTAAGGTGAATGCTGATAGCGTACTTCGATATCAGATTTTATACAGTTATACAGACTGTGATAATACTACATCACGTTTGCCAGCTTGAACACCACAGAATATTCTGTTACACTTACTGAAACGAACTTAAGAAGGCGCACAAAATTTTCCAAAAACATTTTAGTAAGTAATCCTATTGCAATCAAAATGCAATACCAGCTTAAAACAAAAATAACCCCCACTGGTAGCAAATTTGTCATTATGAAAACGACCGATGATGTGTATCGTTTTCGTTTTTTCGTATTTAATGTAAGAAGACTCATTTATTCGTAGATGATGCATTGTGAAGTTGACTTGACTTGAAGTATGACATAGCTGATGCTGATATTTACGGCTTTTTCTCTTAGACAAACAATTTTTAAATTGCGGGACGTTTTCACAATTTTGCGGGACATTTTCATTAACTATACCAATGCGGGACAACGAGTCCAAATGCGGGACTGTATCGCAGAATCCGGGACGTGGATGTTGGTACAAAGACATCTCAGTATGCCAGTCAAAGATACTCATATTCCGTTTCTTGCCAAATTACAACGTGGGTATTATGAAGTGTTACAAGAAAACCACAAGAAAATACGTTTCGAATACGCTCTGATATCTCCCAGGGGGCTCACGGTTCTTTCGTGAGTATGTGCGTGGCCAGTGGCGTAGCTACCATAGGGCTAGGCGGGGCAGTGCCCCGGGGCCCCCAAGCTCTAGGGGCGCCTGGCCTCCGTGAACGATGATCGAGAAAAGTTACAGTAGAGCGCGAATTTTTTATTTTATTTTTTTACTCCCCAACCTACCGTCCGTCACCTCCGCGTACCCTCGAACCAAGTTTCCCACAGTAGCCCCACTGGGTCACCGGGTGGCGGAACACTGCTTCTAATGCGGCCTTCACACGACGCCACTCGTGATGGATCGTGCGCCTCCGAGTACTGTATAAATAATATATTTAGAAGTGTACAGTTCGATTATTCGAATAATCGGTTTTCCGAACATCAACGTGCTCCAGTTACTTTGAATAATCGACATCCTATTGTATATCATCCAGACTGTTGCCCCTGTAACTACTGAAAAGGCTGCTGCCCCTCTTCAGGAACCACACGTTTGTCTGGCCTCTCCACAGATACCCCTTCTCTGTGGTTGCACATACGGTACGGCTATCCGCATCGTTGAGGCACGCAAGCCACCCCACCTCGGCAATGTCTGCGGTTCATGGGGGTGGCCAAGTGGTGTAGTTTTTCATTATTTAAAGCATGGAGGTTAACTGGCGTATGCCTGCACAACTTCAAATAAATTAAGCAAACCTGAAATATTGCTTGTCAATGACATCACCAAATATCACAAGTATGTAACAGAAATTTCTCCTGTTTGGGAGTAGCAATAACTGAGGACCGTACACAATCGTCGCCACTTTCTTCTTTCCAGACAAGTGTATCTCATTCGTATGCATTCGAAGTCTTTATTAATAACAAAAGCCGCTTTGTAGCACTATTTTAGAAGTATAAAAATGTCTGTGTGACTGGAAAGCGAAGGGTCGCGGGTTCGGAACCCGGTTGGATCTCGAATTTTTTCAGCCTGCGCTTTAACCCATCCTTCACCTCCCAACGATGTGAGGAGTCGCCAGAAACGACAGGCGGTTCGGCTTTCGCGTTAAGCTGCAGGTCCCCTTTCCTTTCCCCGGTTGGATAACTCGGATTGGCTAGGGACAAAAGTGGCGTCCAATTGAAAGACTTGCACCAGGCCAATGAGCGACACGAAATTATTATTATTATATTTCCGTGGTTAAGTAATATTTTTTCATTGTTTATTTTTTAATAGCTTCTGCTTGGGACTTCATTCACCTAGTATGGAGCAGCTTAGGAAACTATGGGATCGTTTTATCTGTATGTCCTACCCAGGTCCAACTCTACCCATCTGCATAATTTTATCCAAATCCACTCAGTAATTTTTGCGTGAAAGCATAATAAAGTTCCACAGTTATAATTATATTGGAGACTACGATTAAATATTATCTTCTGCATGACACATAATAATTTCCTTAGTAGTATTTAGGTTTATTATGTCGAACAGTGGGCGGTAAGGACCTACTGATGAAGTGGTTTTGCAACTGTCTAGTTTTAAAGAAAGCTCCAATGTCATTTCTGCCCCGGGGCCCTTAGTGACATAGCTACGCCACTGTGCGTGGCGGGCATGGGGCCCAGAAACAGTACAGTCTTTCTTCCTTCTTTCCTCTCTGGACTGCATTTCCTTTCCCTTCCCCTCCTTTCCTATCCTCACTCCTTCCCCTTAAGAGGTAATCAATAAAGATTTTGTAACGTACTGACTGACGGAAATTCGTTTGACTAATTACAACAATGTGGGCAATGTAGCATTACATTAAATATTTTTATTATTGTCGCTAGCATCCGTTCTCCTTGCCAGTAAATCTCTGACTATTTTGTTTTATAAGACACTTTCAATGTTTTTGAACGAGCTGGAAAGAAAACGGAATCGTTCATCGTCTTTCGTCCTCTTACTGTTGAACAGATTGGACGTCTCTCTTTAGGTCTCTCCACATTGATTATGTAAGTGTGTGCATGTAATTCATTAATCGCAATAAATACGTTCATTTCAAATGAATATTTAGTCAAAAAAATTTCTTTCCCAAGTTTTCATTAATTTTGTAATCTTTGTTTCCATCATAATTCGTAAAATGATGCTTGGCCATTGTTGTAAATTGTTTCGTGATTGCGAAAGAACATTCCAGTTGCGAATTTCACTTACGCACATTTTGTGTTGACTTTTATTTCAATGCCTGCAGTAGTGCCTGCAGTAAGTCCGACAATTTTGCAATTTTAACCACTAATCGTAATTGGTATTAAACTGGATCGTGAAACTTTATTATCCGAAGCTTATGCAAGCAAGCATCAGTTTACAGTAAAGAAGACTCAGTGTGATGGCTCCGATATAATCTGAATTCTTCTGGCGGGTAAAGAACGGATTCCACCACTCTCTTTCGAAATGATGCTTTCTGGTGTTGTCTTTATGCTAACCACTATTACCGCTAAATACTGATGGCCGAATCTTTCATGTTTTTCTCAGTCTCTCAAATGTTCAAATGTTTGTATAGCTTATGGGACTTAACTACGGGGTCATCAGTCCCTAAACTTACAAACTAGCTAATTCTAAGGACGGCAATAATATCCATGCCCGAGGGGGGATTCGAACCCCCTACCGTAGTGGCCGAGCAGTCCCCTCGGCCACCGCGGCCGGCCTCAGTGTCTCTATCACTTCAAAATTAATATCCATTGCAATACTTCACAGTTCGTTAAATTTCAATAACGGTACTTAACTTTAATCTTAACGACAACACCAGCAATAATAATAATAATAATAAAATAATAATAATAATAATAATAATAATAATAATTGCAGACGCCACAGTTAAACATTCAAGTTACATAGAGATCACTGAGCTACACCAACTGTCGACTGTGAAAGCAAACACCATGACACGCATTAGAACACTGCCAATCATGCTATTGCGGAGCCGACAGCCGTCTCAGAGCCGTCTGTCTAGAGCCGCCGGCCTGTCTGTGTGTCCACGCTAACCTGTGCCTATGCTCTCTGTGGTCAACCGAAAAACTGCGACACCACTCAAGCGTCCTCACTTGCACAACCAGACAGAAAGAATTTTGGTACCGTGCCCTATACTGAGATAATATTCACGCACGGAAGATTTCTCTGACTGATCTAGATGGGTACGTCGTCAACGTTCAGTGCATCTGCCCTCCACGGTGCGACAAGTTTGTCCATTATAAGATTTCATCGGGCCTGCTCAGACCAAGATCGTCTGACACAGAACCCAGTTGGTTTTGTTGGTCGGTAGAAGATGTATTTCACCTTTTTTCTTCACCACCGACATATGGCAGGACGAACATCCCTCTTTATTCTTCACCTTCCTCCGGCTACTCATTCTGTCTTAACAAGCGGCAGACATGCAGAATATCGCGTTTGGAACAGCAGTCATGTAATAAAATGGCGTGGTGGTGACGTAAGTCATTGGATCAGTTTTCTGAATCAGGTATGGCACATGACCAACGTCCTAGGCATGCCACTCCGTTAAGCGGAATGCTGATAACTGGTGTCCAGAAAGTATAAGTTTCTTGTGTGTACACAACGTGATCCAAGGTGGTATCCTCTTTCCCCGTATTAACACATTTAGGAATGGTAGTTCGCCATTTTTCTTTCGACGCCATGCTAAACTTGATGTTACAAGGAAACCGCCATCAGCAGATTGTTTTCAATTGTGCTGACTGGAGTGCTCTCTCGTCAAAGTCTTCCATAAAGAGATTAGCCGTAATGGGTGGTTATTGAGTAAAAAATAATTGAGGTGTGCAGGTATTTAAACAGAAGTTCTCGTTTCAATTTCTCGTCAATAATCGACAATCTCGTAGTGACACTTGATTCAAAAGTGGCACTATATAGAAACTAACGCAAGTTCTTAAACCGAAGTAAAAAAACTTCTGAGTTGCTGGTACGGTGCTCACATTTTCCTACCAAAGGATTTAACTGCACTGCCATATATTTTGCCAAATAATATGCAGCTGCCCCACCCAATATTACTAACAGTTTGGCAGAGAGGCATGAATCTTTGGCGTTCCGAACAGTCTGGGGCGAACTGTGTATGGAGTATCTTGGCCACAAAATCAGATATCGTTCATTCTTAATAGGCTCCAAAGTTCTTCATGCAGTCTTTGTTTAGAAATCACTATGATGAGTCATCAATTAACCTTGCTTAAACACATCAATCTGTAGAGGAAGACAGTTGTATTACCCTGGACCGCCAGTGAGACTATAATTTCAGGATTCTCACGTATAGATCGAAGCTTTGACCTACCTATAGCTGAGATATTGACTGATTTCCTCGGCAGCTTCCCTGTACAGCAGAGCTAATTATACTCAGAATGGATGTTGGCTTCGGGGTGGCCGCAACGTTCAACCCCTTTTCCAAGATGATAACCACCACATCAGGCAAAGGTTTTTCCGTAAGACTGTACACGATGCGTCTACGAGGTTTATCTTATCAGTTTTGAAGGTCAATCGTGGAAAACATGTATTCTGTGAAAACTATAATAGTCAATTGCAATAATAATTATAAAAAAAGAAACAAAAGAAACATTTTAGCAAATGTTCAAATGTTTGTACAGCTTAAGGGACTTAACTACGGGGTCATCAGTCCCTAAACTTACAAACTACTTATCCTAAGGACGGCACAAATATCCATGCCCGAGGGGGGATTCGAACCCCCGACCGTAGTGGGAACATTTTAGCCTTCCTGTTTTGATTTTGAGATAAATGTTTGCTTTAATTATGACTGCTGTTCTGAAATCACACATTTGTACTTCGCTACAATGTTAGAGCACCTCGTCTTAATAACTGTACAAAAGGCAATATGTCACACCCTAAGCAGAAAGAACCTATTTGTTCACCCCTTACAGAACCTCCTCGCTGTAACTCGTGAAATTTCTTTTGAGAGTCTTCTTGCCTTAGTCTTTCACAGTGAGATCAATGGATATCAATCCACCACCCCTGTAAGTTGTGGATATCTTAGATCGTGTACGTCGTTTACCACTTACGTTTTGTCTCCTGAGCGTTGCTTATTGGCGGATGGAATGGAGGGAGGGATGTGGTATTTTAAATAAGTGGAACCCTTCTCCACAACCGCACTAGCACGGAAACCTCCTCAAAATTTTTATTCTCTCTTCAACATTTTCAGGAGACACAGGACTGTGATGCACATTTCGGTACCTTACCCACCACTATGCACCCATTACGAAATACAGTGTTTCCGTAAAATCATGGTGAAAAAAAGAAAACGAAACAACATCGAAATGTTGTTCACCAAATGAAAGGAAATTCTCCAAGTTTGTCTAACATAACTTTCATTGTTGTGCGCGTCTAAGTAATGACGCAACAATGAAATTAAGGAAATTACGTAACTGCAGCTGGTCAGGCAATTTTCATTTAAGATGTGGACGGTGCGGAGGAAAGTTCAGTGTGTTCTGTGGCGTGCTAAATTTGAACTGTATGTAGAATGTGTGGAATGAAGCTCCACCTCGTAGAAACAACATTAGACGGTCGGATCAGCAGTTGAAGGAAACTGGTAGTTTGTTGGACCAAGAACGTCCTGGTAGGATTTCCGTTAGTAACTAAACTTAGAAGCTATACGGGACACCTACCAAGGAGCCACTAGAAATTGGCGCTTATATGTACTTGAGAACTACGCTTAAATATAAAATTTCAAAGAAACGCCTCGGCTTTACAGGTTACAGACTGCAGTTGTTATACGCTATCACCAATATGATAGGCTCAAACGATATGAATTTGCTTCACAATTGCTCCATGAGACTGACACCAATGGACAACTCGCAAAGAGGATAGTTTTAGTGATGAGGCCAAATTCCACATCTGTGGTCTTTTTCATCGCTATAACGTCATAATATGGGCTACTGAAAATCGCCTTGCCTATACTAAGTACTAACGCAACGTCTGGAGGGACATCATGCATTCTAAATTGTTGTGGTCTTCAGTCTGGAGACTGATTTGATGCAGTTCTCCACCTTACTCTATCCTGAACAAGCCTCTTCAGTTCCTCGTAAGAACGGAAAGCCACATCCATTTAAATCTGTTTACTGTATTCGTCTCTTGGTCTCCCTTGCAATTTTTACCCCACACACATCCACCTCAATGCCAAATTCACGATTACTTGATGTCTAAGAATGGGTCCTATCAATCGATTCCTTCTTTTACTCAAGGTATGCCAAAAATTCCTTTTTTACCCAATTCTGGGCAGTACCTCTTCATTAGTTATGCGTTCTTCCCACCTAATCTTCAGCATTCTTCTGTGGCACCATATATAAAAAGGCTCTAGCCTATTTCTGTCTGAAGTATTTATCGTCCATGTTACACTCCCGTAGAAGGTAACACACATATGCCTTCAGAACGAACTTCCTTACTCTTAATATTTGATGTTAGCAAATTCCACTTTCTCAAAAACACTTTTCTTCCCATTACCATATTGCATTTTACATCCTCTGTACTGGACCCATCGTATGTTATTTTACTGCCCGAGTAACAAAACCCGTCTACCACTTTTATTGTTTCATTACCTAATCTTTATTCCTTCAGCATCGCCTGATTTTCGTAGACTGCATTCCAGTACCCTTGTTTTGCTCCTATTAATGTTCATCTTATACGCTCCTTTTAACACACTGATTATTCCGTTCAATTCCTTTTCCAGGTCCTTAGCTCTGACAGAATTACAATATCATCAGCAAAACGCAACGTTTTTATTTACCCTGAACTTTAATCTCTTCTCCAAATTTTTCCTTGCTTTCCTTCACAACTTTCTCGATTTACAGATTGAATAACATTGAAGAAATACTACAGCTGTGTCTTACAAGTAATGCTTTCCTTTCATGCCCTTCGACTCTTAATAACTGCAATCTGGCTTTTGTACAAGTTGTACTGTTGCAAAGTGAGAGCGATAATATATTTTCGCATTCGGAGGAGAATGTTGGCAATTGGAGTTTCGTAAGTACCCCACGCCGCAGCGATAAGCGCCGTTGTTGTAATGATTCCCATCCCAGATACTGTATCATTTCTGTAACGCTGTCTCCCCTGTATCCTGTCAATACAAAACGAGCTGCCCTTCATTGAACTCTTTCGACGTCCTCCGTCAAACCTATCTAAAGGATCCCACACTGGGCAGCAATACTCCAAAAAAGGACGGACAAGCGTATGGAGGCTCTTTAGTAGTTCTGTTGCATTTTTTAAGGGTTCTGCCAATAAAACGCAGTCTCTGGTTGGCCTTTCCCACGACATTATCTACGTGTTCTTTCCAGTTTAAGTCTGAAGGAATAGTAATTCCTAGGTATTTTGTAAAGTTTACGGCCTTAACTTTTGATTGATTTATCCTGTAATCAAAGTTTAACGGATTTGTTTTAGTACTCATGTAGACGACTTCACACTTCTCATTATTTAGAGTCAATTCCCAATTATTACACCATAGTGATATCTTATTTAGGTCGTTCTGCAGTTGGTTTTGATCGTCAGATGATTTTACTAGACGGTAAATAACGTCGTCATCTGGAAACAACCGAAGAGAGCTGCTTAGATTTTCTTCCAAATCGTTTATATAAATAAGGAACAGCAGAGGACCAATAACACTACCCTGTGGAACATCCGATATTACCTCTGTTTTAGTCGATGCCTTTCCATCGATTACTACAAACTGTGTCCTCTCCGACAAGAAATCACCTATCCAGTCGCAAATTTCGGGCGATATACCATAACCACGCAATTTGATTAAAAGCCGTTTGTGAGGTACGGTGACAAAAGCCTTTTGGAAACCACGAAACACGGAATCTATTTGCGAACCCTTGTCGATAGCACTTATCAATTCGTGTGAGTAAAGAGCTAGTTGTGTTTCGCATGAACGATATTTTCTAAATCCGTGTTGACCTTGGGTCAATAGATCATTCTGTTCGAGATAATTCATACTATTTAAATACAGGATACAGGATATGTTCCAAAACCCTGCTGCAAATTGACGTCAGTGAAATAGGCCTGTAGTTTAGTGGGTTACTCCTACTGCCTTTATTGAATATTGGTGTGACCTGTGCAACTTTCTAGTCTTTGGTACAGTTCCTTCTTTGAGAGAGCGGTTGTATATGACTGCTGAGTAAGGAGCTATCGCTTCAGCATAATCAGATAGAAATCTAATGGGTGTACGGTCCGGACCAGAAGACTTGTTCTTGTTAAGTGATTCAAGTTTCTTCGCTACTCCGAGGATATCTACTTCAACGTTACTCATTTTGGCCTGTGTTTGTAATTCGAAATCTGGAATATTGGTTTCGTCTTCTTTAGTGAATGAGTTTCTAAAAACTATGTTTAGAAGCGCTATCATCGGCAGGATCGCGATTACTATCATGTAGTTAGGGTATTGTTTTGTCCCTAGTATATTTAACATATGACCAAAATCTCTTGGGGTTTTCAGTCAAATTTC
Organism: Locusta migratoria; assembly: GCA_026315105.1. Taxonomy (NCBI): domain Eukaryota; kingdom Metazoa; phylum Arthropoda; class Insecta; order Orthoptera; family Acrididae; genus Locusta; species Locusta migratoria. The sequence goes on from CM048745.1 coordinate 562,768,202, forward strand.
GAGAAAGAGTTTCGTTGTGAAAAGTATTGTAGACATATCGCATTGAAATCCTTGCTAAATTTCGAGCTTCTGTGTAGGATCGACAATCCTGGGGATTTTGTGTTTCTTTAAATTTAGCAAGCCTTTTCCGTTACTTTTGCAACAGTGTCCTGACCTGTTTTGTGTACCAAAGGGGATCACCTCCTTCTTTTATTAATTCGTTTGGTATAAAACTGTCAATTGCTGTCGATACCACTTCTTTGAATTTGAGCCACATCTGGTCTACACTTACGTTTGGAGTTAGTAACGAGTGGAAACTGTCTTTCAAGAAGCAATGTATTGCATTTCTATCTGCTTTCCTGAACAAATATACTTTTCGTCTATTTTTGGTAACTTTGGGACTTTCAATATTCAATCTCGCTACGACAGCTCTGTGTTCACTAATACCTGTATCCGTTCTGATGCTCGTTATGAGATCATGATTATTTGTTGCTAAGAGATCAAGTGTGTTTTGACATAAAAAAGGTTGGTAAATCTATCGGTCCAAACTGCGTGGTCATCAGTCCGTAGCTTACAAACTACTTAAACTAAGGTAAACTAACATAAAGACATTACCATGCACCAGGGAGGACTCGAACCTCCGACGGCGAGCAGCCGCGCGCACCGCATCGAGGCGCCTTAGACCGCTCGGCTACTCCACCGCGGCGTTTTGACATCCATTTACATTTCTAGTTGGCTCATGAACTAACTGTTCGAAGTAATTCTCAGAGAAGGCGTTGAGTACAATTTCGCACTATGTTTTATGCGTACCTCCTGATTTGAAAATGTAATTTCGCCAACAGAGTGAGGGTAAATTAAAATCACCGCCTACTATTATTGTGTAAGTCGGATACGTATAAACAATTAGACACAGATTTTCTTTGAACCTTTCTGCTACTGTATCGTCAGAGTCGGGAAGGCCGGTAAAAGGAACAAATTATGTTTTACGTTGTTTTACCACTTATTTTGTTTAATCCATCCTTTTTGAACACAGTTAGGTCTTTTGCAAATACTTCTGCTGAACTTATTTCCGGCTTAAGCCAACTTTCGCTACCTATAATGATATGTGTTTCGGTGCTTTCTATTATCGCTTGGAGTTCAGGTACTTTCCAGACGCAGCTACAACAATTATATCAATAATTCCTCGATCTATATTTCTCCTGTGATCGACATGCACCCTTCGAGAAAGCCCATTTTAGTGTTTCTGCAAAGCCCTCTATTCCAAAAAAAAAACCGCCCAGTCCACGCCACATAGCCCTCGCTAGCCGTGTAGCCGCTTTGTGGTGTCGCCCAAGTACAAAGTGCACGCCACCTACTTTCGCCGCGCGCCGTCATGCACGCACGGCGCGGCGATCTTACGACGACAGCCACGAGCGCCCTCTGCTGCAACCCCGCTCGTGGCCACCACTGAACGAGATCGGTCACTTCGGACTGAGATAGTAACGAGTAAAGACTTCGGACGGAGATAGCAACCAGTGAGGACCTTCGTAATCAGATAGGCACCAGTGAAGACTTTGCTATTGTACAGGCACTAGGCAGGCCTCTAACAACTATGTATCAGCCTTCTGCAGTACTATGTAAAAGTTAAGTATTGTTACATTCTGTGCAATATATCTCTTTCTAATTTGCTCTAGTGTTTATAGTTTCTGGCTGCTCCCCTCCGTACCTGCACCAGCGTGCTATTTTTGTTCCTGTGTCGGTCTCGTTCCACTCGGCCACCGACACCTACGACGAGGCTGGGACACAAAAGCGGCGACGAAGTTGGGACACAAAAGTGGCGACGAGGAGTGATAGAACCGTGGACCAGCACGCTAGCAGCAGCCAGACAGCAGCAGTCGGAGCACGCAGAAATTGCTCCCGCCCACCCACCCTTATTATAAGATTTTTGGGGGAATATATTCGGTTACGTATTTTGTGGACTTTTTTGTTGCAGAGCGAGTCCTCTTTCATATTGCATTTGTGTTTTGTTATAAGTTACTTGTATACGCGGCGCCTAATCGGTCAGCATGGCCACTACCCCGAACCCAAACTTAATGGAAATTATTCAGTTACAGACGGCGCAAATAACACAACTTCTCCAGGCTGTGGCCCAGCTCACGGCGCAAGCAGCTAACCAACAACAGCCGCCGCTTCAGCAGCCCACACCTGCCGCCGCAACGCTTCCTACCTTTCGCCACTACAACGAACGTGAGGAAGAATGGAGCGACTACTTCGCACAGTTTCAAGAACTCGTCGCGGCTCATCAAATTACAGGTCAGAAAGTTAAGCATCTTTTGTTGTCCGTGGTGGGCCCCAAAACCTTTGTATTACTGCAGAAACTATTTCCCCACGCATCTCCGCGTGATGTGGACTTTGAACAAATTGTAGATGCACTAAATGCTCATTATGAGAGAAAAGTTCTTGTAGCCGCTGCACGGTACCGATTTTTCAGACTTAAAAATTACCGCAGCAGTCACACCAAGAGTGGATTACGGAATTGAAGGGCTTAACCCGCAAATGTAAATTCACTTGTTCTTGTGGACTTTCTTATAGTGATGTGATGTTGGGGGATGCAATTACGCAGAACATTCAGGACCCCAGAATTAGGGCAGCAATTCTGAAACAGTCTGACCCCTCATTAGACAGTGTACTGCAGCTTATAGAAGCGCATGATACTTTTGACTTAGCTGATGTAGAAATGCAAAGCCATAGTGTAAATTCAGTGCGACGCAACGGACGCTTTCCTAGCCGTAGTTCTCAGTGTAGCACTAGTGATTCTTACAATAGTACAGGTCGTGCTGAACAGACAGTGAACAGTAGCCAGTGTAAAAGTGCGACACAAAGGTCGCCCCGTCGTGTTAGAAACAGTGATTTGAATAACGGGCGCCAACGCTCATTTCAGAAATATGTACGTAAATCTTGCCCCCAGTGTGTGTCTCGCCACAAGCGTGCTCGCTGCCCTAGTCGCAACGCAACCTGTTATCAATGTGGCAAATTGGGACATGTGCAGTCTGTGTGTATGCAAATTAAAAACTCAAAGAACAGTAACGTTAGAAACAGTGCTTCGCAGAGTGCGAGAACAGTTCATTCTGTAAATGTTATACGGGCTGTGGAATTGAACACTGCTTTCCTTGGATCTCAATTGCAAGAAAGTAGTTCTGCGCCTATGGCAAATCTATATAGTGCACCACGTAGCAAGCGCCGACGAGCGCGTAAAACAGTGCAACGGAAAAGGGTTCGGGACAAGCAAAATGACTATGAACAGTGCATTCCTGTAGTGAAAATAGTGCCTTCTGCAACTGCTCCTTGTAATAGTGCCCAGTACTGTGTAGCTAGTGACAGTAGACATCAAGTAGCTACTCAAAAGTGTATTGCAGTAGTTAATAAATCTGGAGTAGCTTCGCAGGCTTGCGCGGACGCCGATCCGGCGGTAGTGTCATCTAGTGACAGTGTTGTTAATCCGCTGCGTGCCGAGTCTGCGCCGCTTCCTTCACTACGCGGCCCGCGCAAGCGCAGTAAACAAACCGTAGCAGACGTTGCCCACATTCGCGCACCTGTCGAGCGCCGAAAGCAAAAACTTTTTGTGAATCTTTCCATTGACAATAAGACTGTGCAATTTCAGCTCGACACTGGTTCCGCTGTTACCTTAATTAATAAAGATACTTATGAACTTCTGGGTTCGCCAAAATTATCACTGTGTCAACAAGTGTTAACAGCTTATACAGGTCAAAATATTCCCGTGCTAGGAACGTGTAGCCTGCCTGCCTCTTTTCAAGGTGTTACGAAAACAGTTGCTTTTGTTGTTCTTCAGGCCAAATCTACGCAGAACATTTTTGGACTAGATGCTTTTGACTTGTTTGGTTTATCAATTCAAAGAGATGTGCTTCAAATTTCGTCAATAGTGCCTCAGGATAAAATCAATGCATTGTGTGACAAATACTTGTTTTCGCCGGAACTAGGTTGTGCAAAAGACTTCGTGGCACATGTGACTTTAAAAGAATCTGCAGTTCCAAAATTTCGTAAAGCTAGACCAGTGCCTATCGCAATGCGGGATGCAGTTGCCGAAGAACTTAAACGTTGGCAAGATAGTGGTGTGATTTCTCCTGTTTCTGCGAGTCAGTGGACCTCGCCTATAGTAATTATACCCAAGCCGTCAGGAAAACTTCGTCTCTGTGCGGACTTCAAATCAACAGTAAACAGTCAAACAATTGTAGACACTTATCCCCTGCCCAGACCTGACGAACTAATGGACAAATTAGGACAGTCTCGTTTCTTTTCTAAGATTGATTTAGCAGAGGCATACTTACAGATTCCACTTGATGACGAGTCAAAAAAGTTTTTCGTCATTAATACTCACATGGGCCTTTTTCAATTTCAACGCCTACCCTTTGGCAGTTCTTCCGCCCCCGCTATTTTTCAGCGTTTTTTGGAACAGCTGACAGTTTCTGTACCGTGTTGTTCGAACTATTTAGATGATATTGTGGTATCCGGACGTACAGTTGAAGAACATTTAGCAAACCTGGAGTGCCTTTTCAAAGTTTTGACTGCAGCAGGTCTACGTTGCAATAAAGCAAAGTGTTCGTTTTTTCAAACTGAAATAGAGTACCTAGGCCATGTGATTAATGCCCAAGGAATCCATCCCTTACAGTCACATCTTCGAGCAATCAAAGACTTGCCTCCTCCTAAGAATGTGCATGAATTGCAAGCAGTAATGGGAAAGCTTAACTATTATTTCAGATTTATTCCCAATGCCTCTCAGATTGCAGCTCCACTGCATCACTTACGTAGGAAGAATGTTCCTTTTGTTTGGTCCAAAGATTGCCAGGTTGCCTTTGACAAAGTCTGCACTACTCAGTGATGCATGTTTGATTCCCTTTGACCCCCAGAAGCCTGTAGTGTTAGCAGTTGACGCCTCATCGTATGGTCTGGGCGCTGTAATCTCACATCGTATTGGATGTCACGATCGTCCTATTGCCTTTGCATCCAAGCTACTGACGCCGACGCAACAGAATTACAGTCAGATAGAAAAGGAGGCCTTAGCAATCATTTACGGCGTCGCAAAGTTTCATCATTATCTCTATGGCAGAAAATTCTATTTGTTGACAGACCACAAGCCTCTCACGTCGTTGTTCTCACCCACAAAGCCAATTCCGCCACGTACGGCACAAAAGCTTCAGAGATGGTCCTTGATATTGTCAAATTATCGGTATGAGATTTTGTGCCGACCTACCACTAAACATGCTAACGCGGACACACTTTCCCGACTTCCGGTTGGCCAGGATGTATCATTTGATTCTTCAAAAATGGCATGTTGTCAGATAGACTCCAGAGATGCTTCCGCTGTCGCAGACTTTCCTTTGAACTCTCGTCGGGTTGCACAGGGAACAGCTGCGGATGCAGACCTAAGTGTGGTAGCACGCTTTGTTCGCTCAGGGTGGCCTGCCAGAGCCAAAGACATTGATAGGCCTCTGGTTCGACGTTATTTTGCACAACGTCATGCATTATCTTTAAGTCAGGGTGTACTGTTGTTGCATACCGACAACGACCAAGCAAGAGTGATTGTTCCTCGTTCCCTGCAACGAGAAGTGTTACGCCTCCTGCATCAAGGACATTGGGCTATTGTTAGGACAAAGCAATTGGCCAGACGTCATTGTACCTGGGTTGGTATGGACGCTCAGATAGAGCACATGACGTCACAGTGTACTGTTTGTGCGGAGCATCAGACGGCTCCTCCGCAACGTTTCTCAGACTGGCCACGCCCCAAGGGACCATGACAACGTTTACACATTGACTTTGCCGGACCTTTCTGGAATACGCGCTGGTTAATTGTTGTAGACGCTTTCAGCAAGTTTCCTTTTGTGATTTCCATGAACTCAACGACAGCTTCTAGTACAATCAGTGCCTTAACATCAGTGTTTTGCATCGAAGGCTTGCCTGAAACTATCGTCAGTGACAATGGACCTCAGTTTGTTAGTGCGGAATTTCAACAGTTTTGTCGTGTGAATGGCATTCAGCATATCACCACCGCACCTTTTCACCCTCAGTCCAATGGTGAAGCAGAACGTTTCGTTCGAACATTCAAGTCTCACATGGAGAAGATGAAAGGTCAGCACTCCAGGCAGCAAGCTCTTCAAATTTTCCTGTCTACGTATCGGTGCATGCCACGTGACGGCCCGTCTCCTGCCGAGCTGCTACACGGCCGCCGTCACCGCACTCTCCTTCACCTGCTGCAGCCTCCCACGCACCGAGTCGGTTCGTATGGCGCTTCGCGTTTTCAGGTTTCCACGCCGGTGCTGTACAGGATGTTTGCTGGAAACAAGAAGACATGGTTGCCGGGCACCATTCAACGCGTGCTTGGTCGCAATATGTTTGTTGTACGTTCTTCCACAGGGTCGGAGCTGCGGCGCCACGCAAACCAATTGCGCCTGCACAGGCCGTGCGATCCTGTCTCCGGTTTCTTGATTCCAGACCCAGTTCACCGCCAGGGAGCACAGCCACATCGTTCGTCCCCGGACTACGAGATCGTCCCGATGGAGATCGACGCGCCTCCGTCGCCGCCGCAGATGACAGCGTCACCGAGAGGGACTCCGGGACCGTGCGGCCCCCCCAGCTTGGGCCACGCACCTCAGAAGAAGATGACCTGCTCCCTCTGGGCGGGGGCGGGCGCCCTTCCCCAGGTTTCGGCGGGTTCCCTGGAGGATCTCAAGGCAGATGCCGGGGCGCGGACGGCGTCTCGATCCCGGCCTCAGCTACGACGCCCGTCCCACCAGTAACGCCCCCGCCCAGGCCCTCCTCCCAGTGCCGTCGCCGTGGCCCTCAGCCCTACGCCACGACGGCGCGGCGGTTTGGGGGGGAGGGTGTGGTGTCGCACAAGTACAAAGTGCACGCCACCTACTTTCGCCGCGCGCCGTCATGCACGCACGGCGCGGCGATCTTACGACGACAGCCACGAGCGCCCTCTGCTGCAACCCCGCTCGTGGCCACCACTGAACGAGATCGGTCACTTCGGACTGAGATAGCAACGAGTAAAGACTTCGGACGGAGATAGCAACCAGTGAGGACCTTCGTAATCAGATAGGCACCAGTGAAGACTTCGCTATTGTACAGGCACTAGGCAGGCCTCTAACAACTATGTATCAGCCTTCTGCAGTACTATGTAAAAGTTAAGTATTGTTACATTCTGTGCAATATATCTCTTTCTAATTTGCTCTAGTGTTTATAGTTTCTGGCTGCTCCCCTCCGTACCTGCACCAGCGTGCTATTTTTGTTCCTGTGTCGGTCTCGTTCCACTCGGCCACCGACACCTACGACGAGGCTGGGACACAAAAGCGGCGACGAAGTTGGGACACAAAACGCTTCCTTCGTATAGTGGACTCCTGACCTATTCAGCGGAACCCGGAAACCCACCACCCGATGGCGCAAGTCAAGGAATCAGCAGCCTACATAGTCGCAGAATCGTCTGAGCCTCTGATTCAGACCCTCCACTCGGCTCTGTACCAGAGGTCCACAGTCGGTCCTGTCAACAGTGCTGCATATGGTGAGCTCTGCTTTCATCTTGCAAGCAATACTGGCAGTCTTTACCACTTCAGATAGTCGCTCAAAACCTCAAATCTCTTAAGATCCGAAGCGACACACATCATTGGTACCGACGTGAGCCACCACCTGCAGTTGGCAGCACCCCGTACCATTCATGGCATTCAGGAGGACCCGTTCCACATGTGGAATGACTCCACCCGGTATGCACAAGGAGTGTACGTTGGCCTTCTTCCTCTCCTTGGCAGCTATCTGTTTAAGGGGCTCAATCACCCGCCTAACGTTGGAGCTCCCAACTACAAGCAAACCCACCCTCTGTGAAAACCCGGACCTTGCAGGCTCAGTGGTGACCTCAGGATAAGAGACACCATCCGACTCAGGAACGTTGTCCTGAGCAGATAGCGCCTCAAACCGGTTCGCAAGACGAACCGGGGAGGCCTCACGATTGGTCCTCCGGAATGTCTTGCGCCTCCTGCCACACACTGGAGCAACCTCCCACGCAACCCCGGGTGGGGTGTCTGCCTGGCAGTATCAGGGCATGTCGCTGCCGCAGGCCGATCGGTGGAGACGACGGGAGTCCATTCGGTCCCCACTACCGGCCAAGAACAACGACGCCCTCGATCGCAGCCTCCAGCTGTGCCACCGAGGTTAACACAGCCTGAAGCTGGGAGCGAAGTCAAACCAGCTCAGACTGCATCCGCACACAGCAGACACAGTTCCTATTCATGATTACAGTGCCAAGAAAACAAAAACTACTGTCGTGATGCACTTCGACCCCTCACGCGCCTTGCGGGAACAATGTCGAAGACTACTCGCCTTCTCATAATAGTGCACTAGCATTCAGTCGTTCTTCAGGGCTGGATGGAAGGGCAGAGGCGCCTCTCCTAATATGGTCGCACTGTTTGTTAAAACGGGAATTTGAATCTATTACCACGAGAGCACAGTATAAATTTACAAACTGAAAAAAAAAAAAAAAAAAAAAAAACGCCGCGGTGGAGTAGCCAAGCGGTCTAAAGCACCTCTCGCTGCGGAGCGCGCGGTTGCTCGCCGTGGAGGTTCGAGTCCTCCCTGGGGCATGGGTGTGTGTTTGTCCGTAGGTTAGTTTACATAGGTTTAAGTAGTTTGTAAGCTACGGACTGATGACCACGCAGCTTGGTCCGATAGATTTACAGACATTTGAAACAAAAATGCACAGACAAAAAACAAAATACTATATGTCGCTTCTAATCAGAAGCCAGTTTCACTTACAGAAGGCGGCGTCTTGTTGCGTCCCAAACTTAGTTATTGCAAGGGATTGTGCGACACGGTTCGTTACAAGCGATTGTAGCCGTTGACGGAATTGAGCGGGAGACTTTGTCTGGTTAAGATGTTATTATCCCTGGGATTAACCATAAAGGATTTAAGATACTACTGAAATAAACCTCCTTTTAAAGTTTAACAATAGTTTATTCAGACAAGAAATTAACAAGCAAACTGTCTGGATGAGGCATCTTCCGCTAAGTGCCCAAGTCTCATACAGAGACGATGTCTGCCAAACACCGTTCCGTCTGCCTTAACAAGAACCCGTCAGTATTACCCACACGACTAAAGAACAGAGTCCCCTGACTACTTCCCAAAGCCCATCAGGTCCCGCAGCTATCGCTGCCTATCTCTCCAGGCTGGCTGCCTGCACCGCCTACTTCTGCTTCCAAGTGACTACCTCCAACAACTGAACGAGCAGTGGCCTGCTCCTAAGTTTTGTACACGTTTTCCCCTTCGAGGCCTCACGCACCTTGCGGGAACGGCGTCGAAGACTGCTCACCTTCTCATTGGCTGTAATAGTGCACTAGCATTCAGTCGTTCTTCAGAGGCTGGGTGGAAGGGCAGAGGCGCCTCTCCTAATATGGTCACACACTGCACCCTGAGCCTCTCATTGGCTCCTGCCCCCAGCAGAAGCCCTCTCTCTTTCCTCTTCTCATCCCACGCTCTCTGTCTGACCAGAAATGCTTACTACCCATAATCGCTGACTTCGCTGAGCCTGTTATCCAGTGCTCACAGAGTCGCCTTTGTGCCTCCTAATATTGTTTGTCCTACGGCTGGCTGCGTCTGGCGTCTGCCTGGCCTGCGAACTGCCTCGTGGCGTCTCCTGCTACGCTACAGAACTTTTCAAACTTCCCAATACTTGTTTTTCCCATTGTAATTAATTAATTAAGACTTGGCTTTTGGCGTGGATGACATTCTGCTGCATGTAGGCCGGCGGCTAAACGAACACTGACTGAGCTCTGCCGACAGCAGGCACAATCGAAACAAAACAAACGAGAGTCGCGATGCGCTCAAAGGAAGGCTACACTGTTTCTAAAAACGCGGATTTGAATCTAATATGAAAGAGAGCACAGTGTAAATTTACAAACTGAAACGAAGACGCGCAGACAAAAATCAAAATACTGTATGTCGCTTCTAATAAGAAGCCAGTTTCACTTACAGAAGGCGGCGTCTGCTGAGTAGGCCGGCGACTAAACAGACACTGACTCTTACAGTCTTACAGTTTCAAAGCTGGTTCAGAAATCTATGTCTTACCATTATAAAATCCATCTGATACCTTCCGGTGCGTCCTGGTCTCTTCCACGTAAACAACATTCATTTATGATTCTTAAACCAAGTGTTTGTTATGATTAAATTATGTTCCATTGAAAATTATACCAGGCGGCTTTCTCTTTCATTCCTTAAACCCAGTCCATGTTAACCAAGTATTTTTCCTTTTCTTCTTTTTCCTACTACCGAATTCTAGTCCCCCATCTCAATAGGTTTTCCTCTCCCTTAACTGTCTCAACAATTTTCTTTACCTCCCCATACACTTCTTCGATCTCCTCATCATCGGCAGAGCTAGTTGGCATATAAATCTGTACTATTATGGTCGATGGTGGCTTTGTATCTATCTTGACTCACTCCAAATCAGTCACTCCAATCTGTACAACAATGCAATGACAGCCCCGTCCATTTGATTCATTTTCTGACTTTGTATCCCAGCATCATGACCGTCTGACTCACATAGTGGCACCACTTGTCAAGTGGTGATTGTGTCAGAAGGCGCTATGGCGTTTGTGGTTGGATGTTCCCTGTGAAGTGTATGTCACAGCCCAGCTTCCTCACTCTATTGATGGCAGCTTCTTTTGAGTTGTGGGCGACCTAGTTGATACTCTGATGGTCTTGGAGCTCTATTATTGTGTTGCCTGTATGATGGTTTCCTCCACTTTCCTTGCAACGAGTGGCTTCGTAGCTGGAGTAGGTGCCTCTTTTTCCACTCAGAGATAGTCTCAATATTCACAGCTGGTGGCAGGCGTCCTCCTTCCTGGAGTGACGGTGGGCACTCCTCTCTGCTGCCATGGTGGCTTTGAGGACAATAGTGGTCTCAGACGTCGCATCGATCATCTACTGCATGTCCTTCTCAGTGCTGGACAGCGTCTTACATCCTCCCGTTTGCATCTGGAGTCTCTCTCATCCGTTACTTGTGCAGCATTTCCGCTGTATGTAAGAGGACATTAGTCAGTGGATTGCTATTCTGTTCCACTGGTTTCATCACCTTTTTCTTCGCTGGCATAGCCCTTGTGGTTGGAACTGCCATCCTGACATTTATTTGTGGCTTGAAAAAGCTCTCTCAGCTTGCAATATAAGGTCCAACATATAGAGTAAATGTCGGTACCTCTACTTTGCCTCTGTCACAGTTGCGGCTGTTATGTTTTCTTAAACAAGTCAGGAGTGCTTGTCAATGTGATCTTCTCCCTGACATTGAAAGCACTGACACTTAGGGTTCAGTCCAGAATAGAGAATTCCTTTCTTGACAGGGAAGCTAAGTAGCTCCTTCAACTGCAAGATGTCACAAAGGCTATCTGCCATTTGCACGCTGACAACAAATAGTGATGGTCTCTTCCAGTTGATTCTGTGTACAGCATCACCCCAACATCTCCAAACCCAGCAAGGATAAGCCCTTCTTTGGTAGCTGCATTGTCAATAATCTAAGTCAGACCACTGAAGAGTACCTTTGCATGCTGATTAGGTAGTGTGATCGTTTTTCTTTGGTTACCTCAATGATGTGGGTGACCACTGCGACGGGGCGGAACATGCTTTTCCCTCTTTCTGGTGGAAAAATGTTTTGTGGTCGTTTAGGGGATGATGTTAAATGATTCCCGCTTTGGTGCTGTTTCGTCCACGTGCGCCTTAATACATTTTTCAATTGATAAACAAAAGTACATACCAATTATACAGACTTATGGGCATACAGGGCGAGTTGCGAAAAAATAATGTTCATCACACAGATGTTGTTTTAAATACGTTTAATTTTTCTATGCACGTGTTTAAATTTATAAAGATGTTATTTGTGACTCGAGCCCCCACGCAACTTCGCACTTTGACCCACACACCGGAATCATTTAACTCAAAAAGGCATATGAAAAAACGGTACTTCAGCCGCGAAAAGCTATCCCACGTTTTTACAGAAAAATGCCGCGACGAGAAAACCACGCTCCGTCGCCCTTGGCAGTCCACGCCGACTCTCCCTTCCCCCACGCGACTCGGCTTCCGTTTTTCCAGCCCCGCGGAAAAACAAACTTCCCGAATCTTGTATTTCCCGCGCGCGTTCGCGCGCGCGCGATTTAAATGTGCCGATGTGTGTGGCTCTATAAAATACAAGTGTGCGGCATCAGCCTGGGGGCACTGTCATGTCATAATACCCCCACTTGCGACTTCCAAACATAGTGTAGGATGTCGCAAGTAGCACCAAAACATCACACAAATATACCCCTCAAACAAAAATAAGAAAATACAATACAAAAAAATCTTACAACTAGAGACAAAAATTAAATTTTGTGAAATTGTACATATTTTAAGTTTGTATATGTGACACATATCAACAAGAACATACAATAAAAAAAATCACTAATATTCATGGATATGCCCCATGTCTGTCTCATTATGGAATGAATACCATCGTTTTTAATATAAACTTCCCGTTGCACTGTTAAGTTTCACTTCCAACATCCCTTGTGTTGCACTTCAGTATATGGGCACTGGTCCTTACACTTCTGTCTTTTTCAGTTTGTAAGCTGGTGCAGCTCAGGCTACTGGCAATGATTTCAGCTCTCTTGTCCTCTCAGCTGGCATGAAAGCAATGAAAGGGAGAGAGAGAGAAAACAAAAAGGAATACAAATGATTTTTCTTTTGGCAAATATATATATTATACCAGGGATCCATCAGATTCACACCCCACCTCTCTGCTATCCAGATTTAGCACAATCAAAACAGAACTTCATACAGTTACACAGAAAAGTCGAAGTCATTGTTCTTTTATTTTATATCCCTCAGGCCGCTCCAATGAAAATAAACTCAAGATGTGGCATGGTTATTGTCATTTGTATGTGGATTTAGAGATTGTAATCTAATACTGTAGCCAAATTCCCATCTCACAAAATGAACTCTTAAGAAAACTTTTTGTACTTCTGACAAACTATTCAATTCATTTAATTATCTTTCATATCAGAAAATATAGATTTTATTTTGTTTTTATAATCTTACATCCCTTCTGCAAATTTCGAGACTCTGACATGATACACACAGAATTTCCTACTTACACATAACATGATCCTTTGGATACACAATATCCCTATACAAATATTTCTCTACCTCCAATGCACCAAAAAAAAATATATATGTATATATATTTTTAACTTTGTGCATTTCCACATTATTATCACCTGTTCCAAACTACCATATTTAAAACTAATTGCACTGCCTAATCCTAATCTGGGACTAATTAGAAAAATGACATCCACAGGTCTAGTGTCAACATGTAAAACTCAAAATCTTCAGTTCACATGTGTACTTTATAACATAATCTACTCCTTTATGTACATATTTTCACCACATCTGAATTTTAAACCCTGTCCTTACTGCTTCACAAAAATTAATCACAGATATATAATAAAGTTACCCTACTATATACACTGATCACACTCTGAGACTGCCTTACCCCATACCTTTCCTCACAATACTAGGCTCATGTGGTTTTATCCTTACTGAATATTTACATTTTGGTACCTTACCTGGCTTTTTGGAAAATACATTCTTATTGTCTGTCAGTAAATAATACAGCTCTCCCTTTGCACGGTCATCAATTCCCTTAGTGTTGTTTACCTTCCTACGTATCTCTTCCTCAATCTCCGCCTCATCCATTGTACATTTGGCTATGTGCAGACATGCCACTAAATCCTTATCATTACTTGCACTTCTAAATTTAACCCTTTTCATGCATCCTCCAGAATGTAGTTCGAGCACCTGATCCTTACAATCAATGCAAGCCCCATTTTTACTCAGAAAATCATTGCCTAGCACAAGATTTAGACAGAGATTTCTTATTACCAGAAAAACGTGACTAAACGTTTTGCCTCCTATATTTACATCTAATACAACCTCCTTACTCACTGGCTTGCTGTAAGTTCCAGTTGCATTTTTTATTCTTACCCCTGTGACTGGAAATTCAACTGTTCCTGTGGTCCTAATCTGATTGTAAAAGTCTTCTGCAATGCCACTAATAGAGCTCCCAGTATCAATCAGTGCATTTTCACATACCCCTCCAACAGTGAAATTTATGATTGGCTGCACATATTCAATCACATTTTTCTCTAATTCAGTCTCTGCTAACAGGTCGTCTTCTATCTCATGTATGCAGTACTTTACCATGTTGCATACCTGACTCTGACTACTAGGGCTATATGGTTCTATGTTATCATCACCTGCAACTACTTTTTCAAACACCTCTTTGAATTTTGGGTTCCTAGCATTTAGCATTGCTATCTTTCTTGCAAAACCAAACTTGTCCTTTTCCCATTCCTTTGGTTCTACATTCTTTCTATAAGTTAAAAATTGGATCCCTCTTTCAGGTGGAAAAATGTTTTGTGGTCGTTTAGGGGATGATGTTAAATGATTCCCGCTTTGGTGCTGTTCCGTCCACGTGCGCCTTAATACATTTTTCAATTGATAAACAAAAGTACATACCAATTATACAGACTTATGGGCGTACAGGGCGAGTTGCGAAAAAATAATGTTCATCACACAGATGTTGTTTTAAATACGTTTAATTTTTCTATGCACGTGTTTAAATTTATAAAGATGTTTTTTGTGACTCGAGCCCCCACGCAACTTCGCACTTTGACCCACACACCGGAATCATTTAACTCAAAAAGGCATACGAAAAAACGGTACTTCAGCCGCGAAAAGCTATCCCACGTTTTTACAGAAAAATGCCACGACGAGCAAACCACGCTCCGTCGCCCTCGGCAGTCCACGCCGACTCTCCCTTCCCCCACGCGACTCGGCTTCCGTTTTTCCAGCCCCGCGGAAAAACCCCTACGTCACAAACTTCCCGAAGCTTGTATTTCCCCGCGCGCGTTCGCGCGCGCGCGATTTAAATGTGCCGATGTGTGTGGCTCTATAAAATACAAGTGTGCGGCATCAGCCTGGGGGCACTGTCATGTCATACCACAGAGCTCATAAGTAGTCTGAGATCAGCTGCAATCACTGTCTTCAGCTTGATAGCGAAGTCATGGTCGATGCCCACTTCGTGCTTACAGCAGCTGATAATCATGTCATGCTACATTGTCAATGCTGTGTTCCTGCACTGTAAGTATGGAGGAGGGCGTGAATATGATCTTACTGTCTTCCAGGGTGATCAGAATGTTCAGTAATTTGAACTGATAATTGGCGTTCTCCTCATTGGAGTTTGCTCCAATCGTCCACCTACAAAGTCCATGCTAGGGTGGGGAGACTCGACAAATTTTCCACACTAATCACAACAAAAACAAGTCATTTCAGCTCAGTATCAATGAAGTCACCAGATATACGGATGTAGGCTTTCGCGGTCACTATTGTTAACGTTAAAATTCTTCTGAACTGCTCAAAAAAGTTTCGGGAATGCAGCCACATAAAGTTGGCATCTTGTAATATTTCGGCTGGGAACCGTCTAGCTATCTTCAGAGAGAGTCGACTCTCGCTGAAGATGGCTGGACGGTTGCCAGCCGAAACATTCAAAGAAGCCAACTTTATGCGGCTGAATTCCCGAAACATTTTTCAACAGTTATTGCGCCGCGAAAAGTGAAGATGCACTTCTTCTGAGCTATTTGCCGCGTCACGATAAAATCTTTCCAACGTTTTGGATCCGTTGCAGAAGCCTTCCTCAGAGAATACAGACTTGTTTCCTCCTTGTGCTGGTCTTATAAAGTGTGTACTGTCCTCACAGTTAGTTGTGATTGGTGTTTCTAATAGGTGGAAATAGGAAAGGAAGTAGCGCTTCATTGGTGTTTGCATCGGTGATTCCTATTGGTGGAAAACAGGAAGTTGTACGCATGCGCGCACTTGGTCATCAACGGCGGCAACCGAATGGTGGGCTTAGTTCTTCTGGGTAGTGAAGTTGCCACGCTTTGTGAGATTACCGCCCAATAGAAATACTGGTAATTAATAGCATTTGGTAATTAAACAGTATGAAGTTCACTGCAAACATTGACCATGCCAATGCACTAAATGTTACACAATTTTAATCTTATTAATTATGGTAGCAATGTATGTACACAGTTGGTGACAACCTTTATAGTTAGCCCATAGTAGAAATTCTCCAAGTTGAGATTTGCTGTGTGCTTGTAGCTGACGGGAGGCCAGCGAGCAGGCCGATGTTGGTGGCTTGTTCCAGCTTAGGATTTTCCAGTTTTCATTTCCGGTGAGGGGAGATGGTGAGGGACAATGGCGAGTGCCAGACACAGTGCAGTGCACAGCGAGAAATAAAATATTCTAATACTACTGGCATTTGAAGTAATACAATGCAGTTAGGAACCTTTAAGGCCCTCATTACAAAATAGCCTGTTGATAAATAAACAATACATTAGCTGATATAGTCACATCTGGCGTAATATGTTTAATTGGCAATGAAAAGTAATAAGTTACCAATGAATACAAGACAGTTACACAACTAGCATGGCAATGTTTGTTTATAAAAATAATATATTAACTATTTCTCATTTTATTATCAATTAATCTTGTGTATTTTATCTTGAAGTATTCAGTTAAATCACTTATCTGTGATATAAGAAATTTTACGATTATGATAAATAGTACAAAGGATGTTTATACCAATATAAAAACCTAAGAAGTCATTTATTTAATGTGTAGTGTAATTATTTTGATTTTAAGTATAGTTTTAGAAATGTATTGGCTGAGAGCTGTACGTTGGCAAATCGGTTAGAACAGCTCACATGGGAAAGTTGATGACATAGGGGAAAAAACCCCGGCAGTTGAGCTTTTGCCGCGTGCGTGTGCGCGAGGGCAGGAAGTGACGAGTCGGGAGCAAGTGGGGTAGCTGGCCGGGCGGCGTCACTCTGCAGCAGTCGGCATATGGATCTCGAGGTGGTGACTTTAGATTTGTGTGTGGAAATCGCCACGTGTGGTTGCTCGTCGTATACTGCACCAAGTTGAATCGAGTGCTACTGTGTGTTTGTGAATATTTAGCCGATGGAACAAGGTGTGCATCACATTCAATTGAAGTGACTGTGATTTGTTAATGTAACACGTGTCGTCGCATAGGCACGAACATAAACGGTATTTGAGACAGCCGCATGGTGTGAAAACACTTTTCGACAAATATTCATTTTTGTCTGGGGGCTCACGAGCTATAACTTTATTTGATAAATGTGTCGACGTACAGACGTATCAGCCACAGTGTTCTAATATTGTGATATAAGCAACATTTGGTGGTTGTGAGTTTTAAAAATTAAACTTTCCCTATTTTAAACTCTCACCCCGACCTTCACTCTCGCAGCTGTCAGGCACGCCTATCTGCAGCTTGATAGGTGATTGATAGTTGATAGTTGAAAATATATGAATCATTTTTCTTAATGCATATGTTGTATTTCACTGATAAATTCCTGACTAGAATAAAGTATTACAAACATGGTGATATGTCCTTTTTCTATCACATTAAATTAAAATGATGACATCAGTGATATAAAAAAGGATCGACGCAAATAATTTTTACATCTATACTGTTATTTAAAGGTACAAAACATTCTACAAGGAGCAACTTAGTAAACAAATACAGGGTGTCCAGTAAAGGACTCCCTGATTTCAAAATTAAATATCTCGAAAACAAAGATCGATAGAGGAATGCAGTAGACGGTATGTTTATTGTGAAAGCTGTAAGTAGTTTATACAGCAGTTTGAAATAATAGTTAAAAAAGCTGCTAACAGATGGCGCTGTAATCGCCATACGTAATGGCTAGTATAAATAGTGATCCGAAGCCCAGAGCGATCAGTTCCTTTACTGAAACATGAAAGGAGGTTAGCGTACCGAAGGAAGAGATTAAAACCATGTACTCCATTGAACAACGCGTTTTTCTGGTGCTAGAGTACTACAGGTCAGAAGAGAGCCCTACGGCTCAAGCACGATTTAATGTTCAAAAAGGACCCGATGCGAAAACCATTCGAACGCTCTTCGCAAAATTTCAAGCAGCGTAACTGATGATCTAGTGGGGCATGTTGGTCGCAAGCAAACCGCAGTTACGCCTGAAAATATCGTCACAATTTCTGGAATTATTCAGCGAAATCCAGTGTCATCCGTCCGTAGAATTGCATCTGAGACTGGTTTGAAGCGTTCCAGCACGCAGAAAATACTGAGAAAGAGCCTACACATGTTTCCATTCAAAATTCAAACGCACCAAGCCATACCCGTACGAGATGTGCAACAAAGGGTTGCCTTTGCTAATCAGATGCTCACAATGATTGATAGTGAAGGATTTGTTGTTTGGTGCATCTGGTTTACAGATGAAGCACACTTCCACGTGAATGGATACGTGAATAAGCAGAACTGGCGATCGACCAGGTATTGAATAGTTTATGCAAGATGGAGCCCGACCACATCGGACCGAACAAGTGTTTCGCTTTCTTGAGGGATACTTCGGGAATCGAGTCATTGCTTTGGAATATCCCAAATTTACTGGTGCAGGCATCGGTTGGCCTCCATATTCGCCGGATCTGACTAACTGTGACTTTCTTTTGTGGGGCACAGTGAAAGACATGGTCTACCTGAAGCATCCCGTCACGCTGGACGAGCTTGAATCCACGATCTCTGTGGCATGTGAATCCATTTCGGTTGAGACACTACGAAATGTGATGGCGAATTTCATTCTTCGTTTGCGCCACCTCTGTAGTGCCAATGGTGAACATTTTGAAAACATTGTGATGTGACTGTTTTCAAAGAGTGTTTTCATAGGATTGTTTGACTTACATATGCTGATATGAGCTGTACAGCGTACAGCGCCATCTGTTAGCAGCTATTGTAACTATTATTTCAAACTGCTTTATAAACTTCTTACAGCTTTCACAATAAACATAGCGTTTACTGCATTCCTCTATCGATCTTTGTTTTAGAGATATTTAATTTTGAAATCAGGGAGACCTTTTCTGGACACCCTGTACAAGTATAAAGATGTGGTACTGATGCCGTTCTCTTTTCTTTAGTCTGTGGTTTGTTGTGTTCTTTGGCGATTTAGGTTGTCATTTTGCTTCTATGGCTTCGAAAATCTGCGTTAGTTTCCAAATATTAACAAAACAACAAATTACTTTACAACGAATTAGGCTTCGAACAAGCTGGAAGTTAATTAATCGAATGTAAACAGTTAAAACAGTGTTCTGTTCACAGACTCGGTGATTGTGGTCTTCACATCTTAATAAATCTCCAGAGCATCAAAGTTCATGACAGTTACCTTGATATCTCGTTGATGTAGAATCTTCTTAAAACACAGCATCTGCATAACCTGCTTACAGTAATCCCTAGAATTCATTCAGAATACGTGCAGCTTGAGAAATGTCCTCTATTTTATGTGTGCGTCAAAATTAGGTATCTGAAAAGCGGTTTAATTTAATCACTTTCACGCTACAATGCATTACAACAATATGTACATCGATGCCTGTTGCGGCAGCAGCCCAACAGTTCCGACGCGAGACCGGCGCCTGGCGTATCCGCAACCACAACAACTTCAGGGCCGACTAGGTTGCCGCCCTCTAAGGCGCACAACTCGAGCTTCGGCAAACTACAAGAACAAAACAGTGTCCAAAGATGTTACATGTAACCAGAGAGGTACAGCGGGAACCTTTTGTTGCAGATGGCGCTGTACGTCTAGTATCCATACGCCGGACGGAAATTGGCCGTTGCGTCCCGGCCTCTGGGCTGGACACACCATATAAGCCAGCGCAGCGGCCCAAACAGAGCTTCGCCTCGCCTACCGCATCCGCCTCCCCTCCCCCACGTGGATCCTTTACGACCTCATCCCATTCCCACACCTGGGCGAATTCCTTCAACACATCCGCCTCAAGTACATCCACCGAAAGATAGAGTCCCATAACCCACTGGTATCTCCTCTCCTCCTGCCCCTGCCACGCCTTTACCGCCACATCCCTCCCTCCCTTCACCTCCACACCCTCTACGTCCTCTCCGAGGGTGGCTTCTGCCACCTACCTCTCCCTGATGACGTTCTCCAAGACCGTCCCTCCTTCCAACTTTGACCTCTCTCTGTAGATTTCCGCCGCTTTCTCCGTCCCCGTCCCCCACTTCGCTCACCCCCTCCTTTCTCCACCTCCCCGGGAGCCCTCCGGTTTCTCCCATTCCCCCGTCCCCCACCTCCTTCCCCTTCCCCCGCGCCTTCTCCATCCTCCCCCCTCCCCTGTAGGGCCAGTACAGTGCTAGTGTTTTTAACTGTTCAGTGCTTCGTGTGTATAGTGTTTCGTCGCCCAGTGTTTTTTAACGTTGCGTACACCAGTGTTCAGTGTTTTTTACCTCAATAACGCCGACATGTTATGTCTCGTCGTCTGTAGTGAGTGTTTTTTAGCCACCGTGGCAATGTCTTGTTTTAACAACCATGTATGTTCTGTCCGCTGTCATGTTGTCTTTTAACATTCTCCCATATTTTCATCTTGTAATTGTAAAAGCGCCATTTTATCACCTTTAATTTTATATCCTGTTTTGTCCATTGTTTCCATTCGCTCGGCTGTAGAGCAGCATCATCGGCTGCTGCCAGCCTGCCTGTATTAGGGCATTAAAATTCAATAAAGGAAAAAAACAAAAAACAAAAAAACCCAAACAGAGAACACCTCATCCTGACCATCTTCCTCCCTTCCCTCACCGTTACCCTAGCCACCATCTACATTCGCTCCCGTGTTCCCATTCCATACGATTTCATTACCCATATAGACAACTCCTTCACGACCTATGTGATTGCCGCCGACCTTAACCTTCATTCCCGCTCTGCCGCCGAACTCCGGCGGTGGCATCAGTTCCTACCCACGCTTCGGGGCGACTCTGTTCCGCTCCCGAGTCCTACGTGCCCCGAAAGCAATACCACTCCTGATGCAGTCCTTGTCTCTCCTAACCTCCTGGGACGCCTGCAGGCGGAAGTCCTTGACCTCATTGTCAGTGACCACGCACCCGTACTCCTAACCTTCAACCTCCACGGCCGTACCGGCCGCGCCACCCGTCCCGTGCCCCCTCCTAGGCTAGTCCATGATTACTCCCGTGCTGACTGGGATGCCTACTGTCGTTCCATTAACACCTTGGTCGCTAGCCACCCGCTTTCTCTCCAATTCCCCTGATGATATCGTCCTCTTCTTTCCTGCACCAGACTGTTGCTGACGCCGCTGCAACCCATATCTCCCCCAAAGCCATCCATCCTCTCCCCCCTCCCCACACAGGTTGTCCTCCTGCTCCGAGAATCCCGTCGTCTGTACCGTTCCTTCCTGTGGACCCGTGTTTGGGATACACTCCTACGCCATCGGCAACTCCAACAACACATCAGAAACCTCTTGAACGCGAAGAAACGCCGGGATTGGCGAGAGACATGCACCCGTCTTAATGCTACACTCCCCAACTCCTCGAAATATTGGAAGGCCTTCCACCACCTTACTGGCAGTCACTCAGTCCCCGCATACCCTCTTCTCCATAATAACCTTCCTCTTCCCGACAACGCCTGCAAGGCACAGCATTTTGCTGATCACCTTGCCAATATATTCGACCTGCCCGACAATCCCAGGTTCGATTACTCCCGTTTTCCCGACGTCCATGAGCGCACCGATACCTCAGTTCCTCCGCTTGCCCCTGGCTTTCAGTATTTGGACCTCATTCCCCCCTCAGACTTAAACACACCTATTACAGCGCAAGACATCGTACACACACATCGCACAAAACTTAACACTGCCCCCAGTCATGACCGCATTACCTACAGGCACCTCCGTGCCTGCCCCCCATCCTTCCATTCCGCCCTCGCTTCACTGTACAATGTCATTCTCTTCACCGGCTTCTACCCAGACCTCTGGAAAACATCCCGTATCCTAATGTTCCTTAAACCTGACAAACCGCCCTACGAAGCCTCCTCCTACCGTCCCACCTGTTTCACCTTGGTGTTCAGCAAAGTCCTCGAATCCATCCTCTCGCGCCGTATCCACGAACATCTTCGTCAACACCAACTCCTTTCCCTTTCCCAATGTGACTTCCGACCGTTCTTCTCTGTCAATGACCAGCTCCTTCGCCTTGGTCATCTCCTCTCCGTCCAGGTTAATTCCCATCGTGCCACCATCCTCATCTCCCTCGACATTGAGAAGTCCTACGACCGTGTCTGGCATTCCGGTCTCCTTTTCAAGCTCCAAACCTATGCCCTATCTATTAATTACGTCCGTCTCATTGCTTCCTTTCTCTCCAAACGCCCATCCTATGTCACTGTCAATAACCAAAATTACCGTTTGTTCTACCCCTCCGCCGGAGTGCCCCAGCGCTCTGTCCTGTTGCCCCTCCTCTATCTGTTATATTCAGCAGATATGCCCCGACCTTAGCCTCCCGTCCATCTTCTTCAGTATGCTGATGACATCGCCTTCCTTGCCCTTGCCCAGTCCCTCGCTCGTTCCCAACATCTCCTTCAGTCCCATCTCTCTGAATTTTCCTCCTGGTGTAACCAGTGGGTCCTTACCATAAACCCTACAAAATCCCAGGCAAGCATCATAGGTCGCACCACCCCTTCCTTTCGCCACCGAGACCCTTACCTCACCCTCCATGGCCGCCCCATCCTGCAAATGAAGACCCTCCGCTACCTCGGATTAAACCTAGATAGAGACCTCTCATCGAACCCTCACCTCAAAACTGTCCGTCAGAAAGCCCTCTCCCATCTTAACCTCTTGAAATGCCTCTCCAGCCGGACATGGGGACTTAATCCATCCACCATCCTCTATACCTACCGTTCCCTCGTGCATCCCGTCCTTTGCTGCTTCCATCCCGCCTGGATCTCCACTCCCCACTCCTATTATGAATCCCTCAAAATCCTCTAACGCCACGCCCTTTGCCTTGCCTACCGCATCCGCCTCCCCTCCCCCATGCAGATCCTCTACGACTTCATCCCATTCCCACATCTGGTCCAATTCCTTCAACATCCGCCTCAAGTACGTACACCGAAGGTTAGAGTCCTGTCACCCACTAGTATCTCCTCTCCTCCTGGATCCCGGGCCCCTGCCACGCCTTTACCGCCACATCCCTCCCTCCCTTCACCTCCACACCCTCTACGTCCTCTCCGAGGGTGGCTTCCGCCAGCTACCTCTCCCAGACGACGTTCTCCGCAATCGTCCCGACAACTATCCCTCCTTCCAAATTGGACCTCTCTCTGTAGATTATCGCCCCCTCCTCCCTCCCCCTCCCGTCCCCCTCCTGTGTCCCCCTTGGTTCACCCCCTCCTTTCTCCGCCTCCCCAGGAGTCCTTCTGGTTCCCCCCTTCTCCCCCCCCCACCTCCTTTCCCCTTCCCCCGCGCTTTCTCCCTTCTCCCCCCTCCCCCTGCAAGGCCAGTACAGTGCTAGTGTTTTAACAGTGTTCAGTGTTTCGTGTGTATAGTGTTTCGTTGCCCAGTGTTTTTTTAACGTTGAGTACACGCCTGTGCGGAACCAGCGTTCAGTGTTTCTTACCTCAATGTCGCCGTCACGTTATGTCTCGTCGTCTGCAGTGAGTGTTTCTTAGCCACCGTGGCAATGTCTTGTTTTAACAACCATGTATGTCTATCCACTGTCATGTTCTTTTAACATTCTCCAATTTTCTCATCTTATAGTTGTAAAAGCGCCGTTTTATAACCTTGTTAATTTTATATTCTGTTTGTCTCTTGTTTTCATTCGTTCGGCTGTAGAGCAGCAACATACGCTGCTGTCAGCCTGCCTGTAATAGGGCATTAAAACTCTCTCGCCATCGATGCGTACAAATCGAAGACGTCTGCTGCCCACGGAACTTCTTGGACCATACTAGGATTCGTGCTGCTAGCCGCTGGACTACTGACCACGCCTGGTAAACTCCTGCCACTATGGACTCACTTTCGGACTTGTAGAAGAACTTTTCGGTATCGGTGACTGTGAATGGTTCGCCCAATTGGATTATAGAAAATTTGTATTTCCGGACTCAGAAATGTGTGGGTCTAAGAGCCCGTTACTGTGAAACTAATTTTGTGCAAATTAAATTCGGCACAACTAACTATAGAATGTGGTCACTTATAACAGTGCCCAAACCGGCATAGTGGGGGCTTGGAAAGCTATTACAAGACTGCCTTTTTCGATCTTTGTGTGGCTTTCTTTTATACACTGGCGTACAATACCATACATTGTTATACTATTAAAGATATGAAAAACAATTAGTTTGGCCATCTTATGGCAAGATAATAGCAGCTTTACATTCGAAATTAAGGTAATTATTAATTTACATCGATTCTTAATAATCATGCTTTCATATATTGGGTTGCAGATCTGAAATACGCTTGACTATAAAATACAACAATACATTGTTTGTTTATACTAATATCTTGAAAAATAGAGAAGGGCAAATGTCCCTATCATGTACACAATAGTGAAATAAAGTATTAGTTGTTTTGCTGTATAGAAGAACACGGGAATATTTCACGTAGGCTTAGTTAATCTACGATGCTGCCCATGCTGGCAAGTTTATATTCGAAACATTTATTATATTAGTTTTCATTGCCAATTCCTACTCAAATATATATCTCTAAGCATACTATTTCACTTTGTTTTCCTAAAGTGCATATTAGCAGGTTTTATTTTCATGGCCATGTGATCTTCTTTTCCTATTTTATGGTGAAATATTATTTGTTTTTTTTTTTAGCAATGTATGTATCTTCTCATAACCATTACTTCATCTAGAAATAATGTTTCTTATATTACACATACTCTGAGATCACAAACTCGCATTTAACAGTAGATTATAAAAAAATAATTTGTTTAATTTGTTATTTGGGTGATGAAGCAGTAAACATGTAGCTCTGTAGCTTGCCTATTACATCTCACAATAACAAGGGAAACCCCAATAGTGTTCTATGGTGACGCAAGAGATCACAGTAAGGACCTTTTAACTGCGTGAAAAGTTGCGACGGAAGACATTTCCGATTACTGGGGTACAGAGAAAAAGTTGGAATTTTGCAATAATTGGGGATAGCTGGTGATAAAAAATACGCGAATCTTGGATGCAAAAAGTCAAGGAGCTGGCGACTTTGGAAATGACAATGCAGCACGAGAGATGAACTTTATACAGCCGTGAATTTCAGTTTCTACTTGTGCAAGTGATGCAACTGAAAAGTTTGTCAGCAATTGTTTCATCTCACTGCAAAAATTTATAAATAAAGAGACATCATTTCATACGGCTGCAGTTAAAACATTAATAACCGCTGAGCTGAAAACTTTTTAAAGGCTTTCAGAAAAGATAAGGAAATAACTTCCAGCATATTTAGTAGTTAAGAAAAATCATGCCATCCACGGTTTCTAAACTGAATTTGACGATAAGGAGTTGAATGGCGTTCATCTGTCCGTCTTCTCTTTCGACTACCGCATGCATTCTCAAATTGTAGCAGAAATGAAAAACAAGAAAGCACATATGATGGCGCAAGGGAAATAATAAAATTGAACTCGTTATTGATGTAAGTAGTATGGTGATGCCACTCGGACCTATGGTTGTGGCGATTCGTGAACGAATCATTGATTTGAACGAATATAAATGAAGAATCGAATCATAGTACGAACGAATCGTAGTTCAAAAGAATCGGAAGAACAATTGCTCATTTCTGTCTCCTGGCTATTCCAACTTTCTTCGCTTCATTAGAACATTGTGCTACGTAGATAAATGACGAATCATGCTGAACTGTCTGTTCTTTATACAAATATAATGTATTTAGAAGTGCAGTTATTGTACAAACGTATTTCGCGCGCCTCACAAAGCGCCCTATTCTCATGAAAATTTATATTTAGGCAGGATTTTGCATTTCAAGTTCACCATCATACCTAGTTGTATTATTCGTACAAACGCAATTTCACAATAATAATAATAAAAAAAAATCCTTTAGAAAACGCGATCTAAGATATTTTTATAACGCCATCTCGTAAATCTTTGTGACTATTGAATGTAAATAACGTTTTGGTTTTTAAGTTTCTCTGCATATTGGTGAAGTTCCCGAAACAAAACAATTTTTCACAATAACTATTGGATTCTAACCTCATCGACATTTGCAGACATGTTCTGCGATCTGTAAGTTGTGGAACATTTTCAACCCACAATTTAGCGGGAAACTTCTAAGCTTCACCACTAGATGCCACCACTGAAATCCTTTCCAACCCACTCTCCCTTCCCCGTCTCACCCCTCCCTCCCTCTCACCACTGAGAATTTGGTGGGAAACTATGTCACTCTGTTCCAAGACACTGCCGTGTGAAGATGTCAGCAGCAACTGGAAAAAAATTATTGTTTGTAAACTTTCAGGCACAATTGTTTAAATCAATTATTATCTCCAATGTTACATTTTGGGACCTATGTTTGTATTAACTATCCGGCCCATAGGACACTGGAAAAAACCCACACAAGTTCCAACCTGTCCGAAATGAAATCTGTAACTGCTTCCCCTTCCCCAGGAGCCTGTTGTTGTTTACACCTCATGTTTTGCTCGACTCCTCTCCGGTTACCAAAAGACATCAATACATTTTAACCTCGGCGAGTTGCATAAACAATCTTACTGACTATCGACAAACATTGCTATACGTTTAAACATTTTTCTTACCGTTTTATTAAACATTGTCCCTCAAAAACACAAATGCAAACGTTTACATCAGACACTGGTGGACTCATTTTGGTCAATGCAATCTCACATTTACATAATTTCTAGAGCTAACTGCTTACTCAATATCTTTGTAAGTCTCTGTTGGTGCATTGTTGATCTTAGATAATTTTTTATGATTTTTAATGTAGAAAATGATCTTTCATCTGATGCAACTGAGACTGGCAGAGTAAGAAATATTCTTATCGCTATTGCTGTGTTTGGAAAAGTTAATATTAAATCATTTTTGAAAAGATATTGAATGGTCTTTAAGTTTCATGTGCAAATCTTTACAACGTTTCAGCAGTTTTTCCTTAGGGTAACTAAATAATGTACTACTGATAAACCCAAAAACGTCGTCTAAATTTTGTAACTCTTCAAATCTGTTTGTTAAGAAAATTAATGTTTGATCTTGAATTCAAGAAAAACTCCACTTTGAAATTCATTTTGGGGTCTAAAAAAATTTTATCACGTTGTTCATACTGAAACTGAGTCGGGTTTTTTCTTGCTTCAGCATTTAGTTTGTTTGTCACATTGGTAGTTTCCTTTAAAACTATGTCAAAGTTTTCATCTGTGTGATATTGTGTGAATTTATCAATCAAGCTCTTTAACAAATTTATGCATATCTGAGTATTAATAGTCAGGTTTGGCATCATTTTACTTATAGAATTAATTTCACTCAAAACATCGTACCAGATTACAACGGAACAAATGAATTTATAATTTTGAGTTTTTAAAGCAAGTGACTTCGCTTTGAGAGTGGTGGTACAATCCCAAATAAAAGAAGCTTCTGGAATTTCCAACACAGCAGCAAAAACGTTTTCTGTGTAGATTGCTTCAAATCTGCTAGACCATCTCGTGGAGCTTAAAGCTTTTAGCGTTAGCCCTGGTAAATGTTTGCAAATGATTGACCACCTAATTGTTGATGATGAAAAGAAGACGTAAATTTCTTGAATTACGTCGAAGAAATTGATGGTCTCGTACGAAATATTTGCTGTGTCATTTACCACTAAGTTTAAGCTATGAGCTGAGCATGGGACGTAAAATGCACGCTTATTGATATCCAGAATTCTTTTCTGCAGTCCGTTGTGTTTTCCACCCAAGTTAGAGCCATTGTCATAACCTCGTCCACGCAAATTTTGAATATCCACGTTCAATTCAGAAAATACATTCAAAACGAAATTTAACAAACCCTCGCCCGTTGAACTCATAAACGGGCAGAAACCAATGAAATGTTCACATATCTCTACTTTTTTGTCTGTGCGAATTAGATAAACATGCCTAAATATTACTGTTATTTGTTCTGTATAGCTTGCAACTGGTGTGCAGCCTAATATGATGGAAAAATATTAAGAGTCCCTAACTTTTTTCAAAATATGTTTTTTTTTATCATTGTGCCTAGTAAATCAATAATTTCATTTTGAATGTGATCTCCTAAATAGTGGGCCACACCAACCCGGCTTGAGTCAGATTTTGATTCAGTTCTGTGAATATGTTCCTGCATAACTGAATCAAAAGATGCCAGCATCTCTACTGCTTTTAAAAAAATTCCATTATCATGTTCATATATATGTATTTCGGAAGAACCGCGAAATGCCAGACATTGTCGTGACAAAAACTTAATAACAGCAGTAGTCTTTTCTAATATATCACACCAGTGTTCTTTTTCCCTTCTCTATTAGTTTCACTTGTAATTTACAGTGATCTTTGTTTGCAACATGTTATTCAATTGTACCCATGACTTCACGTTTTCATTGTGGGGATCGCTTGTTTCATATGTTTTCAGAGTCAATGATAAATGCTGCCAATCTGAAAATCCATTTATATCAGACAGACTACTTGCACTCTTGCCAAACATTTCACAACAGAAACAATACACTGCATCCTTTGATAAAGAGTAAAGAAGCCCATCTCTTTTAACTTTTTCACGGTTAGAAAGATTTCTGTAATAGTAAGTGTCAGCAAACTTTCTTCCTTCGTAGTTCATAGGATAATTATGATTGTGTACTTGAACAGAACCACGTGTAACTAAAATATTAACGAAATCACTATTAAGAAGACACTGCCTGGGGTCTTCGCTAATTGTTAAACTCTCGCAGACTATCACTACACTGCTTGAAGATTCTTCAGCAGCAACATCACGTGTGTCAATGCCTTCGATGAGACCACCAGAGGGAGTAGGAGCGCAACAGGTCTTGTCTTCATTTGCTTCCACAGTTTCAGATCCAGACGTCGAGCACATGAGGCAAGAATTTCTTGACCGTCATTCACAGATTTGGTCAAAAATTTCGTAATAGTTTTTCTTTTTGCCTTTCCTTCTCTAGTTTCTGATTACGAAACTGGGCCCCAGAAGGTATTTTTCTTTTCTGTGATTTCTGAAACAATTTTTGGGTGAAACAAATAAAATTGTTGTTGGTACTTGGTTGAACAAATTTACAAGTACCGTATATTTCGGCAGATAAGACGATAGTATAAGCATAAAAAATTTTACGCATGATCTGGGTCGTCTTTACACCAGATATTAAACATCTGCCTACATTTAGGGTCTACCAGACGTCCTCTTTTTTGCACTATAAAACTGATCCGGGTGGATTTTTAGAATATGCAGAGATTTCCTCTTTTATGCGTCATACAATTGCTTAGATTTGAAAGTGTGGATATACAACTCCTCACAATTGCAAACTCTAAAGAATTTAACCTTTGTACCATATTTCTACGATATTTTTTGCTGAATTTTCGCTTATCTATATCGCCGCCGCTTCGATCTCAGTTTACAATTTCGGACCAATTGAACCAATAGGCTTGGTCACTGTCGTGAAGCAAGAGCTGTGAGACGGCCAGTTAAAAGCATTACTTACAACACAACCTACAACAATACTTGTTAGCTGTACGTACAAGGTTATGATTCGGCACGTGTTTCTACAGGCAACACCGCAACATTGCTAAAGGGGCGTTTGCATTATGACGTTTGCATTCGTACCAATGTTTACAAGTACACAGCGAGTATGTCCATAAAATTGAGCCTCGCGGGAATAGCGGTGTGGTCTAAGGTGCCTTGACATGGACTGTGCGGCTGCTTCCGCCGGAGGTTCGAGTCCTCCTTCGGGCATGGGTGTTTGTGTTGTCCACAGAATAATTTAGTTTACTTAATGTGTGAGCTTAGGGACCGATGTCCATAGCAGTCTGATCCCAAAAGATTTCACACACATTTGAACATGAAATGGAATAGCCGATACGACGCTTTTATATATACTCAAGGTCATTACACGAAACAGTGCGCGTACTGTTACCCAGATGATCATTGTTTTACACTAAATTTACAGAACGTTGATAGTTTGGGGTCAGTCTTATATAATGAACATCACGTAAAATTATGTATCTTTGAAGAAAATTTATACCTCGTCTTATCTTTCAGCCGAAATATACGGTAAATTAAATGCTCACTCTTCTGTTCTATTATATATTTTTTGTAATATCCGTTATCTTATTTTGTGTCACTGTAGGCATTTTAGAGCGTGTAAATATTTCCTTCCACTTCTGAAACGTTCGTTTCTTCCCGGCGTATAAGTGACTGTCGAATCCAGAACGTGGTCGATAACGCTACGCAATGTCTCCTAATTTTATGAAGAGTTTATTAATTTAGGCTAAAATTGGCAACAGAGCTAGTAAGGCGGAGGGAATGAACCTAAATACGAAACCAGTTTTATGTATGTTAATGTCATACGGAATGTAAACCTACTTACTGTACTGTCTTAGTATTGGTAGATAGTGTAGCCAATTTATTGGAAAATGGGGATTCGGTTTTGGCTGACCTTGTATCCATATAGACGTTGGGTTTAACAATGGG
The DNA here is from genome assembly GCA_026315105.1 of Locusta migratoria. NCBI lineage: Eukaryota > Metazoa > Arthropoda > Insecta > Orthoptera > Acrididae > Locusta > Locusta migratoria. Next base: position 562,798,753 of record CM048745.1, read on the forward strand.
AATATCTGTGATGTATAGCACATGATAAGCAACTAGTAAAAAGAGCGGGATAATGTTCGTCCGTTTTCAATTGTTTGTTACGGAAGTCACCTCTCCTTTGAATGCGCTGTTGCAACATGCAATTATATCCACACAGACGGTTTTCTTTCTATTATTACTTTCCGTGGGGTGAGTTATGTGTGTTATGCGTGTAAAACTTGCTTCATTCGAAATATTTTCTTTACACCGACCCATTTAAAGACTTTCTAGCCTGAAAAATAAAATAAAATGTATAATTTTGAAGGTTAGGCCTACAGAAACACTAGAGCAGATACCACGGTATACAGCAGCTACGGTTACCATACGTCCTCTTTCTCCCGGACAAGTCCTCTTTTGAGGCAAGAAAATGTGTCCGGCCGGAATTTATAAAATTCTAAAAAAATGTCCTCTTTTTTGGGTTCAGAGAAAGAAAATTTATTTTTGTGTCATTGGCAACAACGGTTTCGTTCGCACTGCAGTTCCAAACTGTTTGCAACTATCAAGTGCATACACACAGCTTATATTAATTGCCGTTCACAATTTCGCTCTCAGCACGGGTCTCACAGTTACAAACTATTCTGAACTACTCTGCTGTTGAATATCTACAGAAGTGGATGGCTCAGTATCAACAGTTCAGATCATTCATATGAATGCAGCTCTCAGGAATTCCTAACTACATCTACATAGATATTCTGCAAATCACATTTAAGTGCCTGGCAGAGGGTTCATAAACCACTTTCATAACTTTCCTCTACCGTTCCATTCTCTAATAGCGCGCGGGAAGAAATAACACCTAAATCGTTCCGTTTTCCATCTAATTTCTCTTATTTTATTAGGATGGTCATGTCTCCCTAAGTAGGTGGGTGCTAGGAAAATATTTTCACATTCAGAAGTAAAAGTCGCTGATTGAAACTTCGCAAACAGATCACGCCACAATGAATTACGTCTTTCTTTTAATGATTTCCAGCCCAATTCGTGCAACATTTCCGTGACGCTTCCCCCCCCTCCCGTAACATGATAAAACAAAACGAACTGCCCTTCTCTGAACCTTCTCAATATCTTCCGTCAGTCCCACTTGGTGAGGGTCCCACAATGGGCAACAGTACTCCAGGAGAGGACGCATAAGTGTGATGTAGGCAGTCTCTTTGGTGGAGCTGGTGCCTCTTCGAAGCGTTCTGCCAATGAAACGTAATCTTTGGTTCACCTGCCCCACAACATTTTCTATGTGTTCTCTCCAGTCAAAACACGCAAGCTTACTGTTTTAGTTTGTAGTAGTTTTATGGGGTTCATTAATAAAGTTGTAAACTACATTATGTTAAAAATAAAGTGTCCTTTTCAAATGAACTGTCCTCTTTTTTGATGATTAACATATGATAACCCTAACAGGAGCAATCTCTGAATCTCTGCTGTCCCTGATTGCATTCGATCGAGTAAGGGGGGGGGGGGGGGAAGAAAAAGAAAATATGGTTTGAACCTACGAAACCATCCCCGTGGCTACACCCCAAGTAAGATAATGGTTCCTGCCCCAATCAAAACACAAAGCTTAGTTGATACTTGCACTTAAATTATTTCCATGCAGTAATTAAAATCTTAGAAAAAATACTGGGATAAGCCTCGTCGTCCATAATTTCTGTTTCATGAAAACGTTTTTAAGCAGAAGACACGAGTAACATTAAAAAAAAGGATAAAAGTGGATCCAGGCAGCAATGCTTATATTATCAGTCAAATAACTCAGTTACATTCAATACAGTATGTAGGTGTGCGGGGCAGGAGCATTGAATTTATTGTACAGAGCAGCAAAATACGTCAAGGCAACTAAGGTTATGTACGAACCTATCTATGACAGATAAGAAATGATAATGCTTGAAATCATGATTATACTGTATTACAGACGAAATTTCATAAAGTCAGTTTACCACAAGACTCAAATGCGTATTGGCACAACATTATGTCCTCCTTGCTTAAACTAAGATAAAGATGCCTACATTATTTTCAGTATTAACTGTGATATTGTTGGCAATAGGAAAGCATATTAGAGTAATCAAAAAACTTACTGGTATGCAGCCGGGTGACGTCGTCGACAACCGTCGATATTTCGGCAGGAGGACAACATGCCATTCTCAATGCACAACTGCACTTAAGGAAGCAATGTACAAGCGTATTTAATACCTCGGTTTGCAAAGGGTAAACAAGGAAGATAACACACACAGTACAAGTCACTGCAGAGTCACCGCAACCAAAGATGACCAAACATCAGAAATATCGATAGTGACTGTTGATCAACAGGTGAGGCAGCATTAATTTTGTCCCTCTGTTTTTTGACGTGAGACAGTGCCGGATTCCAAGCAGAATTTAAACAAAAACCACCATCTCTGTTTATAAGGTTGCTTGCTAGTTTAATTTCAACAGCTTCCTTAATAACACTATCCCAATAGGTGGAGGTGTATGCCAGCATCTCCGTGTTGTTGTATTCCATAGGATGACCGGTGCCAAGACAGTGTTCTGCAAAAGCGGATTTGTTTGGCTGTTGTAAGCGTGTGTAACGTTTTTGTTCAATACACCGGTCTTCCACAGTCCTGATTGTCTGACTAATATATGACATGCCACAACTGTAAGGAATACGATATACACCTGCCTTACACAAACCAAGATCATCCTTTACGGACCCCAACAGGGGCTTTATCTTAGAAGGTGGTCGAAAAACACATTTGACATCATATTTCCACAAAATACGACCAATCTTCTTGTAAATGCTTCCTGCGTAAGGCAAAAAGGCCATAGATTTAGGTGCCACTTCATTACTATCGTCACTCACCCGTTGCACAGAAGGCTGATAGCGCAATGCACGTTTTATCTGTCGCTCACTATAACCATTCTGACGAAAGGCCTCCTCGAAATGGGACAACTCAGCTGACAAACTTTCAGGGTCAGAAATGACATGTGCCCTGTGAACCAAGGTACGAAGTACTCTTTCACGCTGAGCTGGATGGTGACAACTATCAGCTCACTGATACAAATCAGTGTGAGTATAGGCTTCCTATAAACAGAATGTCCCAATGTACCATCAACCTTCCTTCTGACCAAAACACCAAGGAAAGGAAGACAGCCATTCTTTTCCACCTCCATAGGGAACTGAATATTCGGGTGGATTGAATTTAGGTGTTCCAAAAAACGATTTAAATTCTCACTGCCATGAGGCCAAACGACAAAAGTGTCGTCTACGTATCTAAAAAAAAACAAAAAAAAAAAAAAAAAAAAAAAAAAAAAAAAAAAAAAAAAACAAAAAAAAACAAAAAAAAAAAACACGCAGGTTTCAGAGTCGCTGACACTAAAGCACGTTCCTCGAAATCCTCCATAAACAAAATTGGCCACTATAGCTGATAACGGGCTTCCCATTGTAACTCCATCAGTTTGTTCATAGTACTGACCATTGGATAAAAAGTAAGTGGAAGTCAGCATATGTCGAAAAAGATTTGTTAAATCGACACCAAACTTAACCTCAATTAGCTGCAACGAATCTGACAGAGGAACGTGAGCGAAGAGAGACACAACATCAAAACTCACTAAAATATCAGAGTCATTCAAACGCAATCCCTGCAATCGACGTAAGAAATCCGTCGTGTTCTTAATGTGGTGTTCGCACCTGCCTACCATTGGACTCAACAAACTAGCAAGATGTTTAGCTACACGATATGTCGGAGTACCAATGTTAGACACTATAGGCCTCAAAGGAATGTTCCGTTTGTGGATCTTAGGAAGGCCATACAATATAGGCGGTACAGCACAGTAAGAATTAAGACTCTTTATGGTCTCCTGTCAGAAAGGACTTTTCTTCAGGAGGTTATTAGTCTTTCTCTCAACACTCTTTGTGGGGTCAGCACCGATCCTACGATATGCCGAATCAGAAAGCAGACATTGCATCTTTTGAATGTAATCGTATTTATTCAACAAAACTGTGGCGTTTCCCTTGTCCGCAGGCAAGATAGCAATATCAGGATCCATTCTGAGAGACCGTAAAGCAGACGCCTCAGCTGCTGTTATATTGCACTTGGGTGGACGGGCCCCAGTCAACACTCGACAAGCTTCCCTCCTAGCCTCTTCTGCAGAATCGGAAGGTAGTTTAGAAACAGCCTGTTCAATAGAACTTATGAAGTCAACGACCGTTAAACGCTTAGGCGTCGGTGCGAAATTCAAACCGTTCCCCACAGGGCCGTCTTAAGCTATGCAGGGGCCCCTGGCCACTCAGTGTTTAGGGGCCCTTAATAAAACTATATGAATGCATCAGAATGGTGTACATTTATTTACTAACTTAATTGGTTAAAATATTACAAACCAAATACTAATGATTAGTTCCACAAATTAGACTTTCATTCAAATTAATGACTTCTTTAAAGATTTCGAGAAAACAAAATATACATTTTTTGGAGTATATCTCTTTCTGATCTGGCACACAGATTAGGGAACCCTAGAACAGAACAGAATTTTCCTTTGAATGAACTTATCATAATGATGTACATTTGTTTAGTGAATTTATTGGTCATTATGGTTAGAAATGCACAAATAAAAAACTAGTGATTACTGTTTTGCAAACTGGTCTTACGTTGCTGTAAAAGCTTTTATTCGGTATTTCTGAAATGCAAAATCTTCTATTAAGTCTTCAAATTCCAACTGTTGAAGGGTGTCACTTTCTTTGCACATGATCGATAAATTAGTAAGTCGTTCCTGTAGCACAGTCGTTCGTAATTCATTTTTGATTCTCTTTGAGAGGGAAAATGAACGCTCTCCACTGCAATTGGTTACCATTAGACAAAGAAATATCCGGGTAGCAACTTTTACATCCGGAAAGGTTTCTTCTATTTTATCTGCTTCGATTAAAGAAAGTAAGGATGATATATATATGCATTTTCTTGCAAACGCTTTGAGTTTCATTTCTTGTTTCCACTGGCTGATCAGGGTTGCTACTAATTGACTTTAAAGCTTCAAAAATATCATCGTAGCCATTATTCAAAGCGTTAAGAGCGTCAGCGCAAGCAGACCATCTGGTTTCAGAGAGGGATTTCAGATCTTTATTTGCACCTAAACATTCTTTCGAAACTTTCAAGCCGGCCGCGGTGGCCGAGGGGACTGAGGCGCTTCAGTCACGGTCTGCACGGCCACTACGGTCGCGGGTCCGAATCCGCCCTCGGGCATGGATATTTGTGCCGTCCTAGTTCGTAAGTAGTTCATAAGTAGTTTGTAAGTTTAGGGACTGATGACCCAGTAGTTAAGTCCCATAAGATTTACAAACATTTGAACATTTTTTGAAACTTTCAACGATTGTTCGAAGCGGAAAAAAAAGAAGGTGGATAATTTTTGGACAAACTGGAAGTATGTTACTGCTTCAGAAACACATGCAGCCGCTTGAACACCTACTAAATTTAGTGAACGTGTGGCACATGGTACAAACATAGTAAATTCACATTTTTCTTTCATTATTGCCTGAAGATCGACAGTGCCGACCGCGGTGGCCGAGGGGACTGAGGCGCTCCAGTCACGGTCTGCACGGCCACTACGGTCGGGGGTTCGAATCCCCCCTCGGGCATGGATATTTTTGCCGTCCTTAGGATAAGCTAGTTGATAAGTTGTTTGTAAGTTTAGGGACTGATGACCCCGTAGTTAAGTCCCATAAGCTATACAAACATTTTTTTAAAGACCGGCAGCCATATTTGCTGCATTATCATAGCTCTGTCCGCGAAAATCTTTTATTGAAATGTCAATGCTATCCTAAAACTTCATAACAGTATCTTCTATACTTCGAGCCCTATGCTCCTCCATAGGCAATAACTGAAAAAAAAAAAAAAAAAAAAAAAAAAAACTCAACAGGCTGGCTATCTTTTACGTACCGAACGATGAAAGTTAGCTGATCAACATGGGAGAGATCTGGCGAGGAATCCATGCTTATTGAATAGTATCTGACTGCTTTTAATTAGTTGACAATTGTCATTAACACTTTCTGTCCCATTACATTAATAAATTCATTGCAAATATTTGTAGACAAATATGATGTATTTCTTTTGCCACGATTGCCATACTATCGTATATGATCAGCAAGAAAAGGAAATTCTAAGCATCCCAAATAATTTCCATTGCTTTCAGACCCCAAAATAATATTTTCTCCACGAAACCTTAGTCCCCTTGACGCCAAAAATTTCACAACTGCAACAATTCTTATCAATATGCTCCTCCGATAGTTGATCTCAATATTAAACCGGGAAATCAATCCAGTATCAACTCTACCAACAATTTTGCTTCTTGCAATATAATTCATAATTGATTTCCTGTTGCGTAAACTGTTCTCATGCTTCTTTAATAAGTTGTTTATATGCTTCCAATCTTTGTATCCCCTGGAAGAACTCAAATTATTGCCGACAGTGTTATTGAATAAATGGCAACAATAACAGTACACAGATTTCATGGATGGTGAATACAGTAGCCACTTTCTTTCTACACACTCACCATTCGTCAGTTTGTGAATGAAAAAAGTCCTAGTTTATTTTCTAGTTTTTGTTTTACCACTTACATCAGCAAAATGTGTGGTGGTTTTTGTTTTGCAAAAACTCTGCGCCCTTGTAAATCTAAATATCACGGACTTCTTCCGTTCAAATTTCATCACAGTACTTACCAGGGTCGTAAGATATTTTTTCTAACATACCTCTGTCCGGTGAATCCAAGTGGCTTGAGATGGAAGAAGCATGTTTTGATATGTATGTCATGATAACTGGACCTGATGAACTCAGAACACAAATGTTATCCTCTATGTTAAACATGGGCACCGTTTCTAAGCTTTGAGATTTAGAGATATCTTGAGATAATGAGGCAGATGAATCACTCTTTCTTCAACAGTGAAAAATGAAGTAAGTTATGGGACTTAACTACGGGATCATCAGTCCCTAAACTTACAAACTACTTATGAACTAGCTAACACTAAGGACGGTACAAATATCAATGCCCGAGGGGGGATTCGAACCCCCCCCCCCCACCGACATTGTTGAAAGACACTTCCAAAATTTCAAGAAGTCACTGCCAAGTAAACAGAGTGAATCGCGTACAGTCAAATGGCGCTTCGAAGCACCCCGATAACGAACTATCGCTTCGTAAGGTAGAATCTCCAACAATGCCGAATTCACCAGGACTGGATGCATTGGCCGATGTGCAGTGCCGTCTACATACTCTACATCTACATACATACTCCGCAATTCACCGTAAGGTGCGTGGCGGAGGGTACACCGTACCACTACTAGGCATTTCCTTTCCTATTCCACTCCCAAATTGAACGAGGAAAAAAAGAATGCCTATATGCCTCCGTACGAGCCCTAATTTCTCCTATCTTGTCTTTGTGATCTTTACGCGAAATGTAAGTAGGCGGCAGCAAGATCGTACTACACTCAGCTTCAAATTCCGGCCCTCTAAATTTACTTAACAGAAATTCACGAAAAGAACGTCGTCTTTCTTCCAGCGATCCCCAATTGAGTTGCCGGAGCATTTCCGAGACACTCGCGCATTGGTCGAACCTACCGGTAACAAATCTAGCTGCTCGCCTCTGAACCGCCTCTATGTCTTCCTTCAAACCGATCTGCTGCGGGTCCCAAATACTTGAGCAATACTCAAGACGTGGTCGTACAAGCGTTTTATACGCGGTCTCTTTTACAGGTGAAGTACATCTTCCCAAAATTCTCCCAATAAACCGAAGTCGACTGTCTGCCTTACTCACAACTGTCCTTACATGCTCGTTCCATTTCATATCGCTCTGCAATGTTACGCCTAGATATTTGAACGACGCGACCGCATCAAGAAGCTCACTACTGATGCTGTATTCGAACATTATAGGATTGTTTTTTCTACTCATGCGCATCACCTTACATTTTTCTACATTGAGAGCTAGCTGCCATTCTTCGCACCAACTAGAAATTTTGTCTAAGTCAACCTGTATGCTATTACAGTCAGTTACAGACGACACCCTCCCATACACCACAGCATCATCAGCAAACAGCCGCAAATTACAACTTACTCTGTCCATCAGATCTTTTATATAGATAGAAAATAATAGCGGTCCTATCACACTCCCCTGGGGCACGCCTGACGATACACTCGTCTCTGATGAGCACTCGCCGTCGAGAACAACGTACTGCGTTCTATTACTTAGGAAGTCTTCCAGCCAGTCACAAATCTGTGAACCTATTCCATAAGCTCGTATCTTCGTTAGCAGTCTGCAGTGTGGCACCGTGTCGAACGCCTTTTTGAAGTCGAGAAAAACACAATCCGCCTGTTGCCCTTCGTCCATGGCTCGCAAGATGTCATGTGAGAAAAGGGCAAGCTGAGTTTCGCATGAACGATGTTTCCTAAACCCGTGCTGATTCATGGAAAGAAGCTTTTCCGTTTCAAGGAAATTTACTATATTCGAACTGAGAATATGCTCCAAAATTCTACATGAAACCGATGTCAACGATATTGGCCTGTAATTGTATGGGTCAGTTCTCTTTCCTTTCTTATACACTGGAGTCACCTGCGCTTTTTTCCAATCACTAGGAACTTTGCGCTGAATTAAAGATTCGCTATAAATGCAAGCTAAGTAGGGGGCCAATGCCGCAGAATAGTCTTTGTAATACCGAACTGGTATTCCATTCGGACCAGCAGACTTTTTCGTATTTAGCTCTCTCAGCTGCTTCTCTACACCGGAAATACCTATTGCTATATCCCCATATCGGAATTAGTACGTTGATCAAATGATGGTATATTTGTGCGGTCCTCCTGCGTGAAAGATTTCTTAAAGGTTAAATTTAGAACTTCAGCTTTCCGTTTGCTTTCTTCTATTACTGCCCCGGAATGATCAACTAGTGACTGGACAGTGGGCTTTGACCCGCTTATCGATTTTACATAGGACCAGAATTTTTTCGGGTTCTCGGAAAGATCTTTTGCTAAGGTATGGCTGTGATAATTATTGTATGCTTCACGCATCGATCTTTTTATAGACGCACGAATCTCTACTAACTTTTGCCTGTCATCATTTGCGTGTTCTTTTTTGAATCGAGAGTGCAACAGCCTTTGCTTTCTCAGCAGCTTTCTAACATTATTATTATACCACGGTGGATCTTTTCCATCCTTAATCGTCTTTACTGGCACATATTTCTCTAACCCTTCATTAACAATGCATTTAAATTTAGTCCACAATTCCTCTACATCCATAGTCCCAGAATTAAACGATGCCCATTCATTTTCTAAGTGCGATCGTAATATTAGCTTGTCGGCTTTTCCCAACAAAAACACGCTCCTAGCCTTCTTGACTGGTTTATGAACTTTGGTCACCATCGACGCTATGACGATATCATGATCACTAATTCCTGTCTCTACACAGACATCGTTAATGAGGTCAGGCCTGTTTGTGGCTATAAGGTCTAGAATATTTCCATTGCGCGTGGGTTGCCGGTTTAACTGCTCAAGACAGTTTTCGGAGAATGTGTCCAAAAGTAGCTCGCAAGACTGCTTGTCTGTACCGCCTGAAATGTAACTAGCGAGGTCCCAATCTATACTCTTAAGGTTGAAGTCACCTCCGACTAATATTGCATGGCCCGAATACCTATGCACTACCTGGTGTAGACTTTCCTTGAATGATTCTAAAACTGCTACAGCAGCACTGGGGGGCCGGTAAAAACACCCAACTATTAACTTTACTTCTTTTAGACCTGTTATGCGTGCCCAGATAACTTCACAGTTACTTTCAACCTCGATCTCAGTAGAAACAATATCTTTGTCCACGGCGATGAACACTCCTCCTCCAGTTGTATCAGATCTATCTTTCCGATATACATTCCACGCTTCGCTAAATATTTCTGAACTTGCCACATCATCATTTAGCCAGCTTTCGGTGCCTAAAACTATCTGAGCGCAATAACTTCCGTGCAGCGCTGCAAATTCGGGAACTTTGTTTCTAATACTCTGTAAGTTCGCGGCTAATATTTTTATGTTCGAATTTTTGTTCCGAACGTGGCCTGAATTCGCTGTTTGAATGCTGACAGGCGAGTGCTCATCAGAGTTAGCGCCTAGCCTAAAAAACCGCCATGTGCACTCCACAAGTACTCTGCTACCCGAGTAGCCGCTTCCTTAGTGTAGTGCACCCCTGATCTATCTAGGGGCACCCTACAATTCCCCACCCGATAACGCAGATCCAGAAATCTGCAGCCATGACTGTCACAGAGTCGGCGAAGCCTCTGGTTCAGACCCTCCACTCGGCTCCAAACCAAAGCACCCCGATCAACCCTGGGAACAATGCTGCAAATCGACAGCTCTGCTTGCACCCCGCGTGCGAAGGCAGCAGCCTTCACCAATTCCGCCAGCCGCTCGTAGGACCTGAGGATGTCCTCAGAACCCAAGCGACAAGCGTCATTGGTGCCGACGTGAGCTACGACTTGCAGTTGACTGCACCCCGCACCCTCGATAGCCGCTGGCAAGGCCGCCTCCACATCTCGGATGAGGCCCCCCGGCAAACACACCGAGTGCACGTTGGAATTCCTTCCAGATCTGGACGCTATCTGCCTAAGGGGCTCCATCACGCGCCTGACATTGGAGCTCCCAATAACTAATAATCCCCTCCCCCCGTGCACCTGCTCGGACCCTGCTGAAGGAGTGGCCACACTTTCACTCACAGGACGAACGGGCGCGGACGGACGTCCAGCCTCCACATTGGCCTTCCGCCTCGAGCGACGCGAACGCCGTACAACCCGCCACTCCCCTTGCGGAGAATGCGGCTCGACGTCGTCCGGTACACCTGAAGGTGCCTCGGTAGCAGGGACAGAGAGCGAAGCGTGAGACACCTGAGGTGTCCCACTCGACGCACCAGACTCCCCACCATCGCTGCACCCCGAGACAGCAGCCTGAAGACGGCTGACCGTAGCCAACAGCACGCTCAGCTGTTCGCGAACCGCGGCCAACTCCTCCTGCGTCCGCACACAGCAGGCACACATCCTATCCATCCTATCGATACAATTAACAACAATTAACAACTTTAAAGAAGCCTAGTACTATAATGAAGGCGGCTGGCTGCTGACTTAACTGTGGTCAGTGGTAACTACACTGTCGAATCAACTAAGCATCGGGCGAGTCTATTGGATTCTTCATAGGGGAGGCTGTTGCGCATTGTTGTCCTAAGCGCGGGCGAGTCCATTACTTTGTTCTAAGGGGAGGCCGCATTAGTCTGCTCCAGACCCTTCTAGTTATAGATGTTCATGTATTTCTGCTTCCTTATATTAAACATTTGGATCTGATTAAATGGGCTCTGCCTGAAGCCAAATACAAATAAAAAGAAACTGTCATACATACCGCTCATAGCTGTCTCCACCAGTTGGTAGAGGAAGGGTTCTGCATAACAAGAGACGAGATATTGTGTATAACGTAATTAAGTTTATGTCGGAAGATGTAAAAGACAGGATAAAATCGCATAAAACAGTTTCCTTGATAAAGATCAAGCTGTTACTGGTGTTTCACTTGGAACTATAAGAAGGGTAAAGAAAGTGGGAGAAAAAGTAGGAATTAAAAGAAGAGTTCTTACGTATCTGGAGAGAGTGATACGCAACTTTCACATGACAAGCAACGTCCCACAATGAAGTCACTTCTCTCGGAATAAGAGAAAATATGTCTTTTAAGTGAGTAACCTTCTCCATTAGTTTTATTTCAGGTATGTCAGATCATGTTTTTAATGCCTATCTATATATGTACAAATCTTTGTATAAGTAACAATTCAGTTACTTACCAGATGCGTTCAAAGGAACAAAAAACGGTACTGTGCTTGTGGAAACCAAGTCACTTGTCACACCATGTATGACACGTTTCGAGTCAATTTTCGGGGCTTTAAAATAAGTGCGACAAAAAATCACTTAAAAAAAAGACATTGTCTAGGAGAAAGGAACGAATTTCTCGGGGCCCCCATCAGGCCGGGGGCCCTGGACCTGTGCCCCTATGGTGGAGACTGTAGTGCTTCCCCAACACAGATAAAGCTGCGCTGTCATAAGTTTTCTCCGTGAGATTGATCACAGATCATCGCGAAATTAAATTTGAATCAGGCTCTGAGCCAAGAAAACGTTCAAATTTCGCCGAATGCCGAGCAGTTACAGATTGAAATTCCCAATCAGACTGTCTCGAAGAGGCACCGTCCAACCAATTTCTGTGCGACGGGTGAGTGTCGATAGTAATGAAGTGGCACCTAAATCTATGGCCTTTTTGCCTTACACAGGAAGCATTTACAACAAGATTGGTCGCATTTTGCGGAAATATGATGTCAAATATGTTTTTCGACCACCTTCTAAGATAATGACCAGCTCAAGTTGTGATGTAACTGCATTGATTTATTGGTCAAAATGGATACCAAAAATACGAAAAAGTATTTACAAAATTATGCGAAGATCTGGGAAACGGAGGACCCATTTCTGAAAGGTAAGATTGTAATTATTTCTTATTATGAGCTATCGTGTCTGTGGGCATGGCTCTTAATTTTTAATATCTGTGAAAAAGACGGCGAGAGAGAGAGAGAGAAAAGTCTTAAAAACAAGAAGTATCTTTTTTTTTTTTTATTTTTTTATTTTTTTTTTATCGCAACGTAGTCAGACTGCAGTTCCTAGCTGTCCCCCCCAGACCGTTTGGTTTTTTAGGGGGATTTTATAGTACATTTAGAGGGAATCTTTGTGGTAGAGTTGTCAACTCTGCTACTCAGTAAAATGGGAAATCCCCATTGGGGTAGTAAGAATACCTGCCGCTGTTAATGTGGTTCCAACATACAGACGTTTTGTATTTAAATTCAAACCATCAGATATACATTGCATTCTTAGGAGAGGATTAAAACTGCAACAATTGTGTCATGCTGATATGGAGACACTGAAACGATTCCGATCAAGCGATTTGGGTGAATTTGCCCCCTCCCCCCTAGGAAGGCCGCCCGCGTGCGCCACACGCAATGCACGCCCACACCTAGCGGCCCTGACAGCTTGATCAGTGTAAAGATTGAACAAAATTGGGGAAAGGCTACAACCCTCTCACTCTCTTCCCTGTGTCCCTTTCATGCTCTACGATTCTAATAACTGCTGTCTGGTTTTTGTACAAGTTAAATATAACTTTTATCTCCATATATTTTACCCATGATGCCTTTAGAATTTGGAAGAGTATATTCCAGTCAACATTGCAAAAACATTTCTCGAGATCTAAAATGCTAAAAACGCGGGTTTACCTTTTTCCTTGACCTTGTCTTCTAAGGTAAGTCGTGATGTGAGTATTGCTGGCAATCTTCGTACATTTCTCTTAAATCCAAGCTGCCAGCCGCGGTGGCCGAGGGGACTGAGGCGCTCCAAACACCGTCTGCACGGCCACTATGGTCGGGGGTGGACATTTGTGCCGTCCTTAGTATTAGTGCATAAGTAGTTTGTAAGTTTAGGGACTGATGACCCTGTAGTTAAGTCCCATAAGCTATACAAATATTTGAACATTTTGAAATCCAAGCTGATCTACCCAAGGTCGGATTCCACCAATTTTTCCATTCGTCTGTAAATAATTCGTGTTAGTATTTTGCAAATATGACTTATAAAGCTGTTAGATCTGTAAGTTTCACATTTGTCTGCGCTTTTTTCTTTTTTCCTTTTGGAATTGTTATTATCATATTCTTCTTGAAGTCTGAGGGTAATTACTCTGCTTCATGTATCTTGCCTAGCAGGTGGAACAATTTTTTCGTGACTGGCTCTCCTAATGATATTAGCAGGTCAACCGGAATATTATCTACTTCAGGGGCCTTGTTCTCACTCAAATAAATTAGTGTTCTGTCAAATTCGTCTCGCAGTATTGTATCTCCTATCACTCTCAGACCCAAGGTTATAAGTGATGTGACATTAATATAGAGAGGGACGTTTAAGATACTGGTCTGGTTTTTGTGCAAGTTAAATATAACTTCTCCCTCCCTATATTTTACCCATGATGCCTTTAGAATTTGGAAGAATATATTTCAGTCAACATTGCCAAAACCTTTCTCGAGATCTACAAATGCTTAAAACTCGGGTTTACTTTTCCTTAACCTGTCTTCTAAGAAAAGTCGTAATGTGAGTATTGCTGCCCATGTTCCTACATTTCTCTTAAATCCAAGCTGATCTTCCCCAAGGTCGGATTCCACCAATTTTTCCATTCGTCTGGAAATAATTCATGTAAGTATTTTGCAACCATGACTTATTAAGCTGATAGGTCTGGAAGTTTCACATTTGTCTGCGCTTTTTTTATTTGTTATTTTTTCTTTTTGTTTTTGGAATTATTATTATATTCTTCTTGAAGTCTGAGGGTAATTACTCTGCCTCATATATCTTGCCTACCACGTGGAGCAATTTCTTCATGATTGGCTCTCCTTATGATATTAGCAGGTCAGACGGAATTTCATCTACTTCAGGGGACTTCTTCTGGCTCATATCTTTTAGCGTTCTGTCAAATTCGTCTCCCTGTATTGTATCTCCTATCCCTTTCAGACCCAAGGCTATAGGTGGTGTGATATTAATATAGAGAGGGACGTTTAAGATACAAAGAACATACAGTAATTCATTACAAAAAAGAAAATGAATTTATTTTCAAAAAAATTGTATCCACACAATTGTCTGTTTTGGGCTTACACTACAAATTTTTATTATCTGCACCGTCTTACAGTAAGATGCCTTTGAAATAAATGACATAATAACATCACAAGATCGTATAAAATCAATTGACAGTCAGATGTGATAACTTCACATGTAAAAACGAAGATATCAACATCTTATCAACAAGTCTTTCTTGCCACCATTGTAAGTGTTTTGGAAGTTTGCCGACTGTTGGTGTCACCCATTGTAGAAACATGGAACTAAATCACGTTGCACGCGTAACTATAGTTCTTCCACGATTGTTTGATGCAGGCTCTAACGTCCTAGCGTGAATCACCAAGAAACAAAGCGAGCAAAACCAGAACCATACAGTTGTGCATGCAAGGCCTGAAAGGTCTAGATATCTCTACTTTCTCTTTCAATTTTAGAATAATACCTTCATTTCCTTTGTATTAGCCCTCTATATATTCCTTCCACCGTTCAGCTTTCCCTTCTTCGCTTAGTCCTGGTTTTCCGTCTGATCTCTTGATATTCATCCCGCTCCTTTTCTTGTCTGCAAATGTTTCTTTTATTTTCCCGTATCTTCCCCTAGTTATACATTGTTCTGTGGTCTTGAATTTTTCCTCAAACCACTCCTGCTTCAACAGTCTGCACTGCTTGTCAACCTCATTTTTCAGCCGTCTTTGCTCCCTTTAACCTGCTTCACTTGCAGAATTTTTATATTTCGTCTTTTCATCAGTTAATTTCAGTATCTCCTGTGCAATCTAATGATTTTTATTAGGCCTTGTTCTTCTGCCTTATGATCCTATGCGGCCCTCACTATTCGATCTCTCAGAGCTATCCATTCTTCTCCTACTGATCTGCTTTCCCCTGTTTTGATTAATGCTTGTGTAATGCTCCCTCTGAAACTTACCGTTCGTTCAATTTATCCAGGTCCCATCTCCTGAATTTTCTTCCTTTTGCAGTCTTTTAAGTTTTGATCCATTTTGACACGTTGAAAACTGCAGGTGGTCCGGATTTCGAAGGCTGGTCGTTAATAGAACACAACACTTTACACTTAGAACATGTTTATTGCTAACACAAGCGTACACTCAGTACAGACTGACTCCTGCTTGGAGTGCTCCACTATTTATACATGGTAAGAATTTTCTGGAACTTACAAGTATATCAAACAAAAGAAACTTGTAGAACATTCTAGATAGTAAATAGAAATAAATAAATATTCTTCTGTATTCTTCTGCCCGAGGCGATATTTGAACTGGGGACCGCAAGCACAGCTATCTGCTATGGTAACCAATGCGCCACGCGTGCTGTCGGAAGAGTCACGGCAATATTATTGCTGCATCTTTGTTTGTACCTGTACTCTGTATTATAACCGAAAATTGTCGACTTCAGCTTAGTTTACCTAATTAACTTCTTTCTCGTTTTAAAAAAGCACTGGGTATAGCTCTCGTCATATGATTTCCGTCTCTATACACCTGCTACAAACAACCACACTCCACACTGATTTTTTTCCCCCTGTGAATGACCTGGGTGCATGACTTGACTAATCAAGCCACCGAGCACTTTCTATTCTAGCCCTATCACAAGATTTGTAACGTAAAATGGCAAGATCCCTCAAAGTAAACTGTTCGATGGCAGACTCAAAGTAATGTAGTGGATGGTTCCATAGTGAGCTATGGCGCCACTTTTGATCCCTGTTCTTTGGCACTGATTCCTTGTAGTCAACTGGCACCGTTCAGGTAGCTTTTTCGAAGGAAGTTCGTTGGGCCTAGGGTCCTATAAAGGGGGTGCGCCAGCCACAAGTTGTGGTCTTTGGTTTGACAACGCTCGAACATGTAGGATGACTGTGTGTTAGCTGAGCAGCATGTGGCACCAACGGATTGATGTGTACCCGGCAGGGCAGAGGGCGAAGTGTTGACTACTGCCAGTCTCGCTGCAGAGGATCGGCGGAGTCGTGGTCAAAGCACCGTGGAAGTTCCGCAACAACTAGACTGCTCCTGATAACAGTTTCTGATTGTTGGTGCCATATCAGTCTATCCTGTACGTGCAGGGGTAGAGTAGCTGGTTGTAACTTGCAGCTAGATATTTCCACCGGATGTCACCGTTATGAAGCAAACTTTCATCTTGTATTTGCCCAGGGTTTTGGTTACCCTGAGACACCTTTCAAATCCAGCATTATTTGCGACTGTTTAAGATTCTCTCTTTGGAAGGTTCAATTGCTTCTAAAGGTGTTATAACTAGTTAGCCATCGTGTTAACCTCTTGTTTCATGGCATTGCCATTTGGAAATAATGCGCCATTTTTCCGGTGACGTTAAATTGGTACTGTTCTGTTTTAAGTAAGTTGCGCTAACATCAGCGATAAGTTTTTGACCCACTGTATAATTATCTCACCTGTGTCAAATTTGCCAATATCTTGCTGTGTGAGCATCCTTACTGTTAACAGTTATTCCTGCAAAATGTAATAAAATGTTCAAATGTTTGTACAACTTATGGGACTTAACTACAGGGTCATCAGTCCCTAAGCTTACAAACTACTTATCAACTAGCTTATCCTAAAGACGGCACAAATATCCATGCCCGAGGGGGGATTCGAACCCCCGACCGTAGTGGCCGTGCTGACCGTGACTGAAGCGCCTCAGTCACCTCGGCCACCGCGGCCGGCCAAAATGTAATAAAGTACGATACAGAGGCCACACATTACTTATGGAATTGTGTACCATGCTGGTACCACATTTTCCCTAGATCTAGGTCCGTAATGTATTGTGGTATAAAATCTTACCACAGTAGGGTATTTTCCTGTGTTAAAAATATGCTTAGAATTGTTGTTCTTTTCAATGATTATAACATTCAGATAGCATTTGCGCTCATTATTCTTACGAAACATTTGTTATTTTTACGTAATGATAGCTTAAAAATCATTAAATTTCACGATTAGATCACGTGGACGAAAACGCTATGTTATTGGCTGAAGTACTGGTGACGTCACCGACCAGCTGGACGCGGCAACTAGAAGACAGAGCTGTATCGTTGTTAACGTTTTCTTACTTTCTCAGCGTAAAGTTTAGTTTTTTAGTGATGTAAACACGTTTACAGCTTTTTTCCACAATGGAAAAGAATTATGCGAAGGCTGACAGCGGAAATCTCCCTAAAGTTGATGCAATTATGCTATCTTCATTCTTCAAAACCAATCCAAATTTTTAAGTGCCACACATAAGAAAAGTGAAAACTG
The DNA here is from genome assembly GCA_026315105.1 of Locusta migratoria. Taxonomy (NCBI): domain Eukaryota; kingdom Metazoa; phylum Arthropoda; class Insecta; order Orthoptera; family Acrididae; genus Locusta; species Locusta migratoria. The sequence goes on from CM048745.1 coordinate 562,816,631, forward strand.
CATTGTAAGTAACGCATACCTAAATATTAAAGCTAGTTATTGCTAGAGATTTTTATGCCACTGGAGAATATTACCCTACTTGTATGTGTCAGCAGACTTACTCTGAAGTCACCATATTATGCAGTAAAGCAGGTCACCCCAACCCGAGCATTCAGCGCTTATGCGCCCCGGTGCTTTCTTGCCACCACTCTTCCCTCGCAGTGTAGCAGCACCTGTGTGACAGAGACAAGCGCTCGCTATCGCGTCTTCTTAGTTGCGCTGAAGTATCCGTTCTCAATATTATCAAACTGGACACTCTTACTCTGTCTTGCGACCGTTCACCATGAGCAGTAAAGGTTCAGATTTATTTAACCCGCGACCACTCGCGTTGTTAGAAAAAAATCTAACATTTACGATTTTAGATGAATATTCCGTCACATTTCAAAGCTAATCAACTGACCATCTACAAATGCATTCTTTCATATCTCGTGATTCAATTTAATAAAATTTCAACAATAGCTTGTTAGTTGTGGCATTGTTTGAAGTGGTGCGCAGTTTTAGATTTTTTGTAACACGGGAGTCTTAACGTTAACCATTACTTCTCCTTCCGTGGAAAACCGCCTTGCTTCACTTTTAGTCTGTTTCTTGTACTTGTAATATACGGCTGTGTTCGTTTGTTTACTCCTGAAACTGTTCAGTACATGTTACGTCTTTTATGAGCAAAGTAGATATTCTTATTGAGTTTTACGAATTGAATGAATTAATTGTTTATACAAAGTACATGATATTCTCTGTCGGATGTGGAAGTATATAACACTGAAAAACAGTGTGAGGGGCCAGCGGTTTCTTCTTGAAACACAATATTCTGATTGCGAACGGTCAACAACATCTACACCTCCTTTCTTGAGATTGTGGAGTGTAATTTCTTCAAGTTTGTTCCCTTCGCAGCTGTCAGCGTCTACACAATCGTCGCTGTGAACATTAGAACGTTCTTTTTCTGTTTATTTTTTTTAGACGTATGAGCAAATGAAACAGTTGTTGCTTGGTTTTTCTCCAAATGCTGCTGTTTAGTTGCCTACGTTTTACGTCCAGAAATTCCGGTGGAATGTCTCTTTTATTCTTCCGTAGAAGAATACATTTTGCATACATTTTGTTACCCAATGGTAGATGTGAAATAATTGTCCATCGTCACGTTTCTGCATGTTTTGTCAATCGGTCTAATCAATCGTAACACCACATGCTCTGCATCATTTGCTACTTGATATGACCCAGTACTTCTATATGTAGCGTATAAAAGGTTCTGGCATCACAAAGCGCATGTACCTTGATGCCATATTTTGCAGGCTTGTTTGCTATATACTGCCTGAATTTGAAACTACCGCGGAATGGTTCTAACATCTCGTCTATCGTTGTCACTGCGTCGGTACTATAGCTCTTCTTGCAAACTTCAACAAATTCTTCAAATGACATGTTCCATACCATGTTTATACTAATTTATAATGCTTTGGTAATAACGAAGAAATGATTTATTGTATAAACGTGTCTTTTTCTGGCACAGAGAGATGAAAAGGTGCAAGATCTCATTGTTAGAAAAAATCTAACACGGGAGTTATCGCGTGACAACAATATATGCGAGCGACCACGGGTTAAGTGTGCCATTTCTTTAATGCTCAGTGGTAAGATTCGTATTTTTTCTAAATTCTGATGCGAAAGCATTGTGCTTAAAATGCCACTCAACAGTAAATATCAAAGCATGGACAGTGAGTCGTCATTAGGAAAATAAACAATCTGTAACACACGAGGGGATTCTCAGTTATGGTTGTAGAACTTACAGGACTTAACTACGGGGTCATCAGTCCCTAAGCTTACAAACTACTTATGAACTAGCTAAGACTAAGGACGGCACAAATATCCATGCCCGAGGGGGGATTCGAACCCCCGACCGTAGTGGCCGTGCAGACCGTGACTGGAGCTCCTCAGTCCCCTCGGCCACCGCGGCCGCCTCTCAGTTATGGATATTAACAAAACAAAAACAAGGTCATATTTGTCTGATGCTTCGTTGGAAGCTATACTTCGAATTGCAACTGCCAAAACGATTGTTCCATATATAAGATAATTAGTGGCTTCAAAGCGTTGTCAAATATCGGCAAAGAATGTTGGAAATTAGTGCAAAATTATGGTCTGTACACATAATTGGCATTATTATTATTATTTGTTTTATTACCAGTACATCGAGTAACGTCTTGATCTGGCTAGCTCCATTCACAAACAACTACTGTCGCCTCGCTAAGCGGTGCCACGACAGCCCTGTGTGCACCTCGCCACAGAGTAACATATACAGAGAAGCAGCCCCCCCTAAACCACTGTCCTACGCTCCCCTCGTAGTTCCGTAAGATGCTAGCAGGTGTCAGGCGGTTCCCTGGCTTAGTACCGGTAGACCACACTAGGGGCACTTCTGAGGGTGCCTCTCGCACGTCAGAGGGTAGCATGGAGGGGAGGCTGAGGGGAGAGCTCGCGCCACCTGCCACGAGGCAACGGCTGTGTCCGGCTTGCTGGCGTTTGAGGGGAGGTGGTGGTGGGGCAGCAGCTACCTGCCGCCTGCTCTGGCCAGTTTAAAGGGCTGCTTCTGACCGCAGCGCCATCATGAGACATCTTACGGAACCCCTGAGCGTGGGACTGGGCCCTTACGGAGGTTTCCCGTCTGTATATATTTCTCTGTGACCTCGCTCATGTCACGTATCCCACTCCACCGGCGCTGCAGCAGAGCACCGCTGCTTTTGGCGGTGCTGGCCGGTGCTCGCGAAGCACCTGAGTTGGAGAGGCCTGCAGTAAAGGGTAAAATTTTACCTACTATCGAGTGATTCTGTTGTCAACATCAACAACACTAGAGAAAATCTTGGCCATAGAATGACTCGATTAGTGTATCGTACAAACCATAAAGTAAATACATAACGCTGTTCCTTTGTGGTATTACCCCACATTGTTCCCTATTTTATTTCGGGATTTATTTAATTACATTTTCGTTTCTTTTCGTCTGGCCTGCTTTCTGCAGTCCAGACAGTTTTGTTTGGGATAGCTGGCCGCCCACGGAAGCGAGCCGAGCTGGTTCATACCGGCCGTCACATATGGTGCAGTACCGTGGGAAGCATTCGTTCGCTGCAGCAGGTGGGGTGGTTCTTCCAGACCGCTGTCGAGGCGGGAACCGCGTGCTTTTCATTTCATTATTTTGCCGATAATATATTCTGAGACATAACTCCAACCTACCGAAGGATTAAGATCATGTCTTATTAGATTAATTACAAATTCAGATTCATTTACAAGTGCAGCTTTACCATAAACTAAAAATTATAGAAAGTGATTTGTTATTGGCTGATACAACACTGTTTCTAAACCATGAAACCATAAAGCAATGTATGTTTTGTCATGAAATCTTCGTTCTAGGAGGACAATATTTTTCACTGTGTGGACAAGGGTACATACAAGAACCTGTCAACCATAGAGTATATATTTACTTCTTGGTCTGTACGAAACATGTCGATTTGCCAACATACACAAGGCTGCCGGGTATGGTAGGTAAAAGGAACTAACAAACTGCAATACGGTACGCATATTACAATGATGGATGATAAATGCTACTTTCTATACATACTAAATAAATTACAGGGAATAAAGAGCACACTAAATAATCACAAATAATTCTATGGAATTACAAAAATGATAAAATAAGAGACAATTTCACCACTTGTACGTCTTGACCGTTACCACCGCCGCAATTCCTTTAACATGACTGTCGAAAAATTATAACGACATTAGGTAACTTCGTTTTCGCTCGTAAGAAACTAACTCTTTAACACGAGATTAAATATGCGATCTACCCTTGTTAGTATAAAAAAATGTCATTTCAGGCTTCATGTTGTATCTTATTTTAAAAAAATGTAGTTTCACTCGTGTGTTTTTAATATGGTAGATAAACCTAGAATTTTCCTGGTTATTTAGGTTCAAATAGTGAACGTTGTTTTATTGTTCATTTATATTTATAAAGCAGACATTATGTCATTTCGGAATACAGCAGTCTCTTTGAAACGAATCTTGATTTCAGTAATCATAAGCTGCAGACTCACGACTGTCAACTACTATTTGACAGTCTTTAAACGGTTTACATACCAGTAAGTTATATGTGTATCTGTGTGGAGCTTCAGTAAAATGAAACATCACATTTCGATACCATAGGTCTGTTCCGCCTTTCTGCATTAGTGGTTTGAAACCGACACGAAACCGTGAAACCGACAGGAAGAAACGTTTTCAGTGTATCGACAGCGAGTGTGATCCGAAACAGAACGGAATGAAACCGCATGGTTTCAAAACTGTGAAACATGCCGGCTTGGAAACACTGAAACTGTTGTGTGTATCGAAACCTGGTTTCGAAACCATGAAACCGTAGCCAACTCTACTCTGCACCCAGTCTACGACAGGCCACAGGACGGCCAACACGTATGTGAAAGGCTAGGGTCATAAAGTGTATAATTAGGCGTAATTAACCGCCAGATAAAGTAATATTAATGAGAATTATCTGCTCTATAGTGACGAACAGTGCGTGTGAAGTTTTGGTGCTGATATTGTGTAAATTAGATGAGCTACGGCTCCGAGGATAGTCTGCAAAGGAAAAGAAGTTAATATTGTCATTGCGACACAGTTGATAAATTTAATAATAAACAGATTCAATATTGAGAAGGTGCTCAACAGATTTAGTTACCGGGATATTTCAGAAGTTTGTAAATCTGGTTCCAACGTAGTTAGCCACACTAAAGTTAATAAACAGAAATTGTTCAGAAAGGCCGTTTTCATTTCAAGTAGGCAGAAACATTTTCTCTTGTGATATTAATTTCCGGCAACACACGACGAGATTTACATTCCGTCAGAGTCCACGGCCGGGGGAGGAAACATCCAATGGGACTTAATCCAGTCTGTATAATCAAGTAAGCAAGCCTGAACGGTGTTTGAACGAGGGAGGAAGAGAGGGGGCGCACACCGCAGAGAGTTGAAAACTGTTCTTGATAATGACATTTATTCAGGGAGTGTGTGTGTTTGTGTGTCCGCGTTTAACCCCACTCGGCAAATTAATTCCGAGCTACGGCGGCATTTTCCCGCAAAAAACTGTACTGATATTTCATAATTGCCCAGTGAGTAACCGTTATAGCTGCTCTATGATTGACAGGTACTTCTATGTACCTTGTCCGGTAAGTAAAAGTAATTGCCCTCGTAAAGCCAAACATTTACGTTGTCACGCGATTGGGTAATTGCCACGTCACATGATTCTCGCTATTCAGCATCTGTTCACAACATTAACACAGAAGGCCGCCAGGATAGTTGATAAAAATGTTTAGCCAGTAATGCCAGTAACTTAAAGGAGTAAATTCATTTTAACTACTTCAGTACTATTAGCAAGGTGTAAAATCAGAACCTGTAAAAAAAAAAAATGCAGGTGATGATACTTCTCCATATTATACCATACCATTGTATAGGCCTAAGTAAGTGATAAATTTGTTTGGGATGAACCTTGGTATACTTGTTTCTTGTTTCTCTAAGTATAACGTTTAATTTGTGTTTCTGTTTATATAAATATATATTCTCCTGAGGCAGTAGGTGGATGTGTCAATATTAACATATAGATTTATATTAAGGGATCCTCCTACTGAGCTCCATGATTTCATGAAAAGGGATTAGTTTACATTTTGATACCACCCATATAATGTAATAATTTGTGTTATCATGAGATAGTAGGCGGATTGGTTTGCAGTTTCATACCACCCATATAATGTAATAATTTGTGTTTCTGTAGTAAATTACTGCACATGCCTTGGTGTGTGCGTTTAAGTGTACTTCAATAATGTGTGTTTTTGTTTCTTTTTTTATTTATTTATATTTTTTAAAAGGAAAAGATAACTTGCCAGACTAGAGCATTTAATATTATAAAGTAAGTCCCGGGTTTCCAACTGCATGAGCACATTCGAGACTCATCGATTCAGGCCTGCTTACTTCGATTGTAAATATTCTAGCTAATTACCGAAAATAGACTTCACATTGAAAAGTATGTAATTACAACAATCTGTTACACCCCATGTAGTAATTGGTTCTCAATGTACTTTTATATACACATAGCATTCGGGCGCTCACCAACACAGATCATTATTACTGTAAGTGAGATTTATATATTATGCATTTAATACAAATCGAGTGGAAAAGGTTACACAGTAAAACTTGTATATCATTTCAAAGTAATGGTACTCATTTATAATACTTCCATCACACGTAAATCTTAAAGTGATATGTAAATATGAAAACAAAATGTAATATATATGCCAATTCACATAGCCTTGACACACTCGCCGGCCGCGGTGGCCGAAGGGATTGCGGCGCTTCAGTCACGGTCGGCACGGCCACTACGGTCAGGGGTTCGAATCCCCCCTTGGGCATGGATATTTGTGCCGTCCTTAGTTGTAGGTAACTCATAAGTAGTTGGTACATTTAGGGACTGATGACCCCATAGTTAAGTCCCATAAGCTCTACAAACAATTGAAATTTTTTTGTCACACTCAACCTTATTGACTGCCTGAACTCGACTGTTCATTGGCTGCTTTCACATGAAATTCCAAAGCTGATGGATAGTATCGAACTGTACAATGTACTCTGAGCGTGTGTCAACCATATTTTTGTGCATCTTCTCATATTTTGGAACTTACAAAAAGCAATTTTTCTGGTGTCTTTATAGATGTATTGCTACAGTGCGGAGCTACATAATATTTGTAGGTCATTTTGTGAATCTTAATACCCAAACAATATAACACTATTTGTGTATATTATAAGCACAGTAGTAGCATCATTGTTTTTAACCTTACAGGCATCACGTGACTCAAATCTAGCATTTTAGTGGGGTTTAAAGTTATTAAAATTCCATTGCTTTCTTTTTTTTAAGTACTGAAATTTAACTCACTTAAAATGCATGTTCGGAACATAATATGATATCATTAACAATTTAAAACGTTTTCTAGAAAACAGTCAAATACCATATTAGTACGTAATATCTCCAAGTAAATATTAAGATACTGGATATTCAAGGTTTCTGGCAAAGACTTCTATTTTTTGACCTGTTTCGAGTTTCATAATATCCTTCTGAGTGTTTTTATTTATTGTTAATTCTTAAATTAAGGATGGATTTGTATATCTTGTTGCTACCACAGTGGACCGAGGTCTATGTACTTCTGGGGTCAACTCACTTGCTAAGTTAAGTACCTTCTTTTCATCCGTTTTACTTCATATAAGGCATGTAAGTTGCCACCTTGTGTTAATTCTACTACTCCGTTGTCATAATTTGCCATGATTATTATGGCATTATTGTACTGCAAAATCGGACAGCTCAGTATCAGCTACATAACATTCTTCCTGTTACTGTAATTGTGACTGCAACATATTAGTGGGCCTGACACTATGGCATTAGTAATTTAACTGCATTTGCAATTGCTGTTAAACTGAGGTAATTGGTATGTGTATTTGATTTACATTAACAGTTTTAATCTGTTGCTAAATTGTCCCCTGCTTGTGCAGAGTGATACACCTTATTCTAATGCCTTAACATGCTGTCTGGTCTGATATCTAAGGCGTTCTTGTTACCTACATCCTGTTTTGAGTATAGCAGTAGTTGTAGTGCTTTCATTTCATTCAATTCAGATTTTATTAAACATTAATTGTTCATCCCATGCTGTGCCAAGTCATATATATTTTGTAATTACGGCATCCACAGCTAAGAAAATATTTTTTCTTATGTGAATTTATAAATTGTTCTAAAATGATGATAAAGTTTCAAATATTGGTAGAATATATTTGAAAATGTCTTAAAGGTTGTCATCCCATAAAATAAATAATAAATTCTGGATATGTCAGCTGTTTTTTTATTAGGGTCCTTGGTTTAGAGATGCACAGCCAGTTTTACATCTTTAAAGATGCATCTTCAGGCATTACTGCGTTAAAACAAGAAAAACTATATTTAAAAATACAGCAATAAAGTGAGAAAATGACAGTGATTGAACAAAATTATACTTACAATTTTCTATATGAATACTCATTAAAGAGTCCCAATTTTCTTATTGCTTTCATCTGTCATCTGATTGAAATTTCATTAATTAGGCCCAGATATATGGAACCAGGCTGACAGAAATTATCACTATCATTCAGAATTAAAACCAGGGACCTTAGAATATGGATCAAATTAGTGCATAATTTTGATTACTGTATTGTCTATGACAAAGAGAGAAACGTTAGAATTTGTGGAGTGGAATAATGATACAGTATAGTTTTGATCCACCCCCATGAACCACAGACAATGCCAAGGTGGGGTGGCTTGCATGCCTCAATGATGCAGATAGCCGTACCGTAGGTGCAACCACAGCGGAGGGGTATCTGTGGAGAGGCCAGACAAATGTGTGGTTCCTGAAGAGGGGCAGCAGCCTTTTCAGTAGTTACTGGGGCAACAGTCTGGATGATTGATTGAGCTGGCCTTGTAACATCAGCTAATGTGGCTTTGCCATGCAGTTACTGCAAATGGCTGAAAGCAAGGGGAAACTACAGTCGTTACTTCTCCCGAGGACATGCACTTGTACTGTATGACTATATGATGATGGCGTCTTCTTGGGTAAAATATTCTGGAGGTAAAATAGTCCCCCATTCGGATCTCCAGGCGGGGACTACTCAGGAGGATCTCGTCTTCAAGAAAAACAAAACAGGCATTCTACTGGTCGGAGTGTGGAATGTTCTAACCCTTAATCGCACGGGTAAGCTAGAAAATTTGAAAAGAGAAATGGATAGGCTAACGTTAGATGTGGTAGGGATTAGTGAAGTTCGGTGGCAGGATGAACAGGATTTCTGGTCAGGTGAGTACAGGGTTATCAATACGAAATCAGTTCGTGGTAACGCAGGAGTAGGTCAGATAATGAATAAGAAAATAGGAATGCGGGTAACACCGACCAAGTACAAGTTTATATGCCAAGTAGCACGGCCAATGATGAAGGTATCGAAAAAATGTATGAGGAGATAAAAGAAATAAAGAAAGTTAAGGTAGACGAAAACTTGATTGTGATGGGGGACTGGAACTCGGTAGTAGGAAAGGGAAGAGAAGGAAATGTAGTAGGTGAATGTGGACTGCGAAAAAGGAATGAAAGAGGAGATCGCTTGGTAAATTTTGCGCAGAGCACAATTTAATGATCACCAACACTTGGTTTAAGCATCATAAAAGAAGGCTGTATATGTGGAAGAGACCAGGAGACACTGGAAGGTACCAGATTGACTTTATAATGGTAAGGAATAGATTTAGAAACCAGGTTCTTAGCTGTAAGACATATCCAGTGGCATATATAGACTCTGACCATATCTTATTGGTTATGAACTGCAGATTAAAACTTAAGAGACTGCAGAAAGGTAGAAAGCTTAGGTGATGGAACCTGGACAAACTGAAGGACCCAGACGTGGTTGAGAGGTTCAGAGGGAGCATTAGGCAAGTATTGGCTGAAACAGAGGAAAGTTATACAGTAGAAGAAGAATGGGTAGCTCTGAGAGATAGGGTTGTGAAGGCTGCAGAGGACTATATAGGCAGAGGGACAGGGCTAATAGAAATCCCTGGATAACACAGGATATACTGAACTTAATTGATGAGAGGAGAAAATATAAAAATTCAGCAACTGAAATAGGAAAAAGGAAGTACAAATGTCTAAAAATGAGATTGACAGGAAGTGCAGACTGGCTAAGCAGGAGTGGCTAGAGGACAAATGCAGAACCGTAGAAGAATGCATAACTAGGGGAAAAATAGATACCGCCTACAGGAAAATAAAAGAGATATTTGGAGACAGGAAAAGCTGCTTTATGAATATCAAGAACTCAGATGGAAAACCAGTACTAAGCAAAGAAGGGAAAGCTGAAATGTGGAAGGAATATATAGAGGATCTATACAAAGGAAATAAACTTGTTTCGTGTCAAATTGACAACACATGTTCATGTAACAAAGCAGCATTCTAGAAATGGAAGACGAAGTGGAGAAAGATTACATGATACTGCGAGAAGAATTTGACAGAGCGCTGAAGGACTTGAGTCGAAAAAAGACCCCTGGAGTAGATGATATTTCGTCTGAACTGTTCATGTCGTTAGAAGAGCCAGTCGTCAAAAAATTGTATCACCTGGTATGCAAGATTTATGAGACAGGGGAAATACCCTCCGACTTCAAGAAGAATATTGTAATTCCAATTACAAAGAAAGCAAGTGCAGACAAGTGTGAAAATCACAGAACTATTAGTCTAATAAGTCATGGGTGCAAAATACTAACACAAATTATTTACAGACGAATGGAAAAACTTGTGGAAACCGACTTCGGGGAAGATCAGTTTGGATTTAAGAGAAATGTAGGAACACAGGAGGCAATACTCACATTACGACTTATCTTAGAAGATAGGCTAAGGAAAGGCAAACCTACGTTTTTAGCGTTAGTCGATTTGGAGAAAGCTTTTGACAATGTCGACTGGAATATACTCTTTCAAAGTCTGAAGGTATCAGGGGTAAAATACAGGGAGCGCAGAATTGTATTCAATCTAAACAAAAACCAGGCAGCGGTTATTAGATTCGAAGAACAAGAAAGGGACACAGAGGTTGGGAAGGGACTAAGACGGGGTTGTAGCCTTTCCCCAATGTTGTTCAATCTGTACATTGAGCAGGCAGCGAAGGAATGGAAGGAGAAATTTGGGAAGAGCATTAAAGTCCAAGGAGAAGAAATAAAAACATTGCGGTTTGCTGATGACATAGTAATTCTGTCAGAGACCGCAAAAGATCTGGAAGAGCAATTGAATGGGATGGACATTGTCTTGAAAGGAAGATATAAGATGAACATTAATAAGAGTAAAATGAAGGTAATGGAATGCAATGTCAGAAAATCAGGCGATGCTGAAGAAATTAGATTAGGTAAGTAAAAGTAAAGCAGTCAACAATCCGAAGATTGGTTTGAACACCACAGTGCTTTACTAGGCATGGTCCTATTTGGAGGTGGTATGCTGTTGCCTTCCTCCGACCTTCGAACTGACTTACCCAGCCAATTATAGGGGGACCTACAGTTTAACGTGGGTTCCGAACCACGGTGCTACTCGGTATTTTTCACATGAGCAACACTGCCAGAGGTGAAAGAAGTAGAAAGTGTCAGATAAAAATCCTAGGACCTGATGGGGATCGAACCCGTGACCTTTGGATTTGTAGTCTGGCACTCTACCACTGTGCAACCGAGGCGCAATGAATTTCGTTATTTGGGTAGCAAGATAACTTCTGATGGCCGAAGTAAAGAAGATATAAAATGCAGAATGGCTATGGGAAGAAAAGCGTTTTGTAAAGAAGCGAAACTTGGTAACATCCAATATTAATTTAAATGTTAGGAAGTCGTTTCTGAAAGCATTTGTCTGGAGTGTAGCATTGTATGGGAGTGAGACGTGGACGATAAGGAGTTCAGATAAAAAGATGATAGAAGCTTTTGAAATGTGGTGCTACAGACGAATGATGAAAATTAGATGGGTAGATCAAGTAACTAATGAGGAGGTGCTTAACCGAATTTGGGAGAAATGGAGTCTCTGGCATATCCTGACTAACAGAAGGGATTGATTGGTTGGACACATTCTGAGACATCAAGGAATTGTCAACTTAGCAATAGAAGGAAGCGTGTGGGGTAAAAATCGTAGAGGGAGACCGAGGAATGAACATAGTAAGCAGATTCAAAAGGATGTAGGTTGCCGAACTTATTCTCAGATGAAGAGACTTGCACAAGACAGGGTAGCGTGGAGAGCTGCATCAAACTAGTCTGCGGACTGAAGAGAACAATAACAACATAGTTTTGATACTTCGAGTTTCCAAGAATCTGAGCTTTATTAAAAAAGTAAATTTGCAACTATCTCTTACTTTTCTTTTTTACTGGCATCATAGATAATGAAAACATCATTGCAAAAGATAGACAGATGGAGAACAGCTCAGTTACAGAGCTGACAACAATATAATCAACAGTGACGATAAGCTTGCTGCTTTGTTACATGAACATGTGTTGTCAATATGACACGAAACATTGGAGGGATGGGGGAGGGGGAACACACACTGCTATAGTTCCCACTCAGTAGCACCTGTAGAGTACAGTGTTGTGTTTTATGTTCTTCCTTGACTTGAGTTCCATTGTACAAGTTACAAAGATGAGTGCTGTAACAAAAATAGGAAATTTTTGCCTTTGCATGTAAAATTAGAAGCAATAAGACGACTTGACGAAGCAGAATCAATAATAATATTAAAAAGACCTTGCTCTTGAATATGGTGTCGACAAAGTTACTGTTGGTGACTGGTGAAGAAACCGACTAAAACTGGAACAGCTTTATTCACGGAAATGCTCTCACAAAAATCTTAGTCACAGTAGTATAAAGTCGTCAGACTACGAAAAAAACAAGTGTAATCCAATAGAGACAGTAGAGCAGTCCGATTCTGGCCCAATATTGGAAGAAAAAGCATTGTTTTTCAGAAACCAGCTGCAGGAAAGAGATGACAATTTCGCCACTAGTGTGGGCTGGTTCGACAAGTGGGAGTAGATGTGCGTGAACAAGACGTATATGGAGAAAAACTCTCTGGTGACGCTCAGGCCATTTCAAAAATTATCGTTGAGTTCATAATTGATGAAAGTTTGTGTAATGAAAATATATATACAGAGTGAATCACCAACACATGCACCGCAAATATTGCGGAAACGGAAAGTGCAATTGATGTGTGGTTATCACAGAATGGATTGGTAGTCAAGTACTCATATTGTTTGTCAATAAACAGATTGTAAAAATACCTAGAAAGCGTATTTTTATGCAAATATACAATTTTTCCAATGGAACAATGGTTGTTTCTATCATACACTGCAAGTTTTGACACCAGCAGTGTAGAAAGAATTTTGAATGACATTTTTATCACGTTTAGTTTGACAGCCACAACCGTTCAGCCGGCCGCGGTGGCTGAGGGGACTGAGGCGCTCCAGTCACGGTCTGCACGGCCACTACGGTTGGGGGTTCGAATCCCCCCTCGGGCATGGATATTTGTGCCGTCCTTAGTCAAGGCTAGTTTATAAGTAGTTTGTAAGCTTAGGGACTGATGACCACGTAGTTAAGTCCCATAAGTTATACAAACATTTGAACATTTGTTTGAACAACCGTTCAAAGTTTTGGGGGCGGAGGCTACTACAGCATAACTGACTGGCTGGTGGTCATGAAACAGTAGGACGTGCCGCAGGGGCTAGCCACTCGGTCAGTCAGCTATGCTATTGCAGCCTCCGCATCTGAAACTTGAACGGTTGTAGCTGCCAAACTAAATTTCTTTGTACACAGCTGGTGTCAAAAATTCAAGTGCTTGATAGAAACAACCATTGTTCCATTTAAAAACTGTATTTGCATAAAAAATCCACTTTCTCATTAATATTACAATCTGTTGCCTAAAAAATACGAGCCCCTGACTATCAATCAATTCTGTGAAAACCGCACATCAATCGCACATTTCGTTTCCGCAATATTTGTGGTGCAGTTGTTGTTGATTCACTCTGTGACAAAACTGTGCTAAATTTTTCAATGCTACTAGCGAGGACACTTGCTTCTCACGAAGAAAAAAAAGTGCTCCTGGGCACAAAACAAGCAAAGAGCAGCTTACAGTAATGGCATTTACAAATTCAACTAGAAACCACATACTAAAACTGGTTCTGATTGGGAAGTCTGCCAATCCAAGGACACCCAAGAATCTAACCATCTCAGTTGTTACGGTTGTCTACATACAGAATAATGACTGGATGAGTCAGAATATTTTCAAGAACTGGTTTTTTTAAGTCATTTATACCTGACTGCAATAATTTTTATTAAAAGAAAGGGACTGCCATGCAAAGCAATTTTGCTCATGGATAATGCATCCTCCCATCCAAGCACAGACCTGCAGTGCAATGCTATTCACGCCTTGTTTTTCCCACCAAACGTTACCTGTCTGATTCAGCCCACAGATCAAGGCGTTCTGGAATGACTAAAAAAAAAAAAAGAAGTGTTGACGGAGATTGCTACAGTCAAACTTGCATTCCAAAGACAACGAAAGCACTGTTGGAGCTTTGAAGAAAGTGAGTTTGAAGGATGTCGTGTACTGGATTAGCGAATCATGGAGCAAGATAAAGTCAGACACAATTTCTAAGTCATGGAGGAAAATTCTGCAGGAAAGTTTGCCACACACAGAAACTGAAGATTTAACAGATGAGAACGATCAACCGTTGCGTAATTTAATCATAAGATTGCCAGGGCGTGAAGAGGCGGAAGAGGTGAAAGTAGGCCAGTGGTTAAATTCGGAAGAACTATTGTAAGTGACAGACTCTTCTATATTTGACATGGTTAATATTCTGAGAGTGATGAGGGTGATGAGACAGAGTCTGCAGCGTTCATGAGTCACACCGATGGCTGCGCTGCTCTCGAGGCTACGTGGAACGACAGTTTGAGGCGATGGCAAATGATGAACAGTACTGGTCCTGAGACAGTGACCGGACATTGCCGCGAGGAAATGTTGCAGCTTCACTAAATAAAAGACACTTCACGATTAGTTCTCTAAATAAAGAATTATTATCATTCTCGAGTAAAAATAAATTTGTAAACACTTTTCTTTTAATGACGTTCATATTTTAAACTGTATTACTTAAATATCTTATCATTTATTTTTCCCCTTTAAATTTCGATAGTTCGTGGTGGTTCCGGTCCTGTTCACCTTGAACTATCGAGACTCTACTGTAGTAAGTGCAGCCCCCACACATGACAAAAATGTGTTTCACTTATACAGATTAGATTAATATTTGTTCCATAGATCGTAAATTCGACGTTTCACAATGATGTGAAATGTGTCAGTTTAATACAAGGTGCCTAAACAGGACACTCAAATTTTTAAGGGATTTTTTTAGCAAAATTACTAAGTTTTATCTAGGAATTTATCTAATGTGTAGAAGAAGTTGACATTAAGAAATTATTTTAATTTATTTTTGAATACTAGTTGGCTGTCTGTCAGACTTTTGATGCTATTTGGTAAGTGACCAAACACTTTTATGATAGCATAATTCACCTCTTTCTGTGCCAACGTTTGATTTAAATTTGCATATTGAGGACTACCCTTTCTCCTAGTTGTAGTTATGCATACTGCCATTACTTTTGAATTGGATCAGTTTGTTAATAACAAATTCCACAAGTGAATACATGTATTGTGAAGCTACTGTGAAGATTCCTAGATCCTTAAATAAATGTCTGCTGGATGATATTGGGTGGGTTCCAGCAATTATTCTGATTTCACGCTTTTGTGCAATGATTAATTTTTTACTTAATGTTGAACTGCCCCAGTATATGATCCCATATGAAAGCAATGAATGAAAATAGGCATAGAAAGTTAATTTAATGTATGTCACCAAAATTTACAATGACCCTGATAGCACAAGTAGGTGAACTCAAACATTTCAGCACATCTTCAATGTCTTTTCTACAAATTCAAACCCTCATCAATGCAAACACCAACATTTTTTGAATGTTCTACTGTAGCTACAGATTTCTGTTCAAAGTCTATATTTATTAATGATGTCATGCCATTTACTGTATGAAACTGTATATTCTGGGTTTCATTAAAGTTTACAGAGAGTTCATTTGTAGAAAAACACTTAATAATTTTCTGAAAGACTTAATTTCATCATTTAATTTCTGTTTGTGAGGTGTGATAGCTATACTTGTATCCTCACCAAAAAGAACTAGCTTACCATCTTCCAGAATATAGAATGACAATTCATTAAAATATATTAAGAACAGCAATGGACCCAAGACTGAACCTTGTGGAACCCCATTTTTATAGCTCCCCAGTTGGAGGCATTAATTGTTTCTTCCATATCATGTGAAATGGTTATTCCAACTTTCTGCACTCTTCCAGTTAAGTATGATTTAAACCATTTGTTCACTGTGCCACTCATGCCACAATATGTAAGTTTATTTAGAATAATCCCATAATTTACACTTTAAAAAGCCTTTGAGAGATCACAGAAAATACCAACATGTGATGTTCACTTATTCAAAGAATTTAATATTTCATTAGTGAAGGTATATATAGCATTTTCTGTCGAAAAGCTTTATTGAAAACCAAACTGACGTTTTCTAATATGTGAAGCTACTAGAGAATGGATAATTTATTCAAAAAGTTTGTGTAAAGCTGCCGTAAGGGAGATTGAGTGGTAGTTGTTGACATCAGACATATTCCCTTTTCTGATCCAATCATTTAACAATAGCATATTTAAGTCTATCAGGGAAAATACCCAGCTTTAAAGAGCTATTATTATATATGTGGCTAAAAATCCTACTTATCTCTTGGGTGCAAGCTTTTACTACCCTACTGGAAATGCCATCAATTCCATGGAACCTTTTACTCTTAAGAGAGTTTATTATTTCCTAATATCTGAAGGAGACGTAGGTGAAATTTTAATTTATCAAATTGTGTGAGGTATGGCCTCTTCAATTAACTGCTTTGCTACTTCTAATGAACATTTAGATCCAATTTTTTCCACAACATTAAACAATGACAAAACATTTTCAACTTTTGACTTTTTGCAAATGATTGTTAAAGAAATGGAAGGAAGAAGGATAGGACAGATAGGTTTGACAGTGGCCGTTTTGGGCAATGATATTAAGTAATGGCGACAAGTGAAAATGTGAGCAGGACTGGGAATTGAACCCGGGTCTCTCCCATCCATCTCAAATTCCCACAAGTCATACACTATGTTTGTAGCGCCCTTATTGTCCATGCCCTCTTGTACTCGCCATTACGGATTCCCGTGTGAGGTCAGACATACGACCACATCTGCAGTGAAGTAATGGAAGCATTATATTTTATGCGTGAGACTTTGGCTCCCTCCGGAACTGGAATTTCAATAGGCCTATGAACCAACAGTTGAAAACTGCCTTGATGCTGAAGGTGCCTTCTTGATTTCTGATGTTCTTTGTGTTTGCTGTAAAAAAAGTTCACGAATACTCTGAAATAAGCTGACTTCTATTATTTTGCAACCCCAGACCTATAAAAAAGTGTAACAACAGTTTTTTTGTCACAAAGAAAATTCTGAGCAAAGGATACTTTTCATATCATAAATAGAAATTTTCTGTTTGTTTTGAATACACTGTTTTAATGTATATTGTGTTATGAATCACTTACCTGTGCATTTATTTTTGTAAGACCAGATTGAAAAGGCTTCTCTCTACACAAGCCACATGGAAGGATTGTGTGAAACTTTATTAAAAAACGAAACAAACTTACTCTGTCTTGAATCATTGTTACATTTTATGTATAATTGTAAAGTTTTCTTCAGATTATTATGCAGGCTAAGCCTCAAAAGCCACTGTAGAGCTTGGTCACAGCTGTTTCATTACAGTGTTATGTATGGGACAGCATGAATGACCACTAGTTTGGCTGGACCATGGGAGAGAATCAAAGAGATGTTAAAGAACATGACCTGGCAGACACATGTTGATATACAGCAACTATCATGTGAAAACATGGTTACTAAGTTTCAGGAATCCTTAGTAAGTGAGGAACCATGAAATTAACTCAGTGACCTACATATTGATGCTGCAGGAATTACAAAGACAAAATCAGACTAAGTACTGGATGAACACGTACATTTAAACAGTTGTTCTACCTCCACCCAATATAGGTCAATGGAAAATATCAGTTGCCATATACTTCACAGTGGACTGCTGAGAATAGCTACAAATTTATGAAAGTACAACCATTTCTAAATGTTATAGTTTTCACCAAGTAAAGTAAATAGTTGGTAGTTGACGCACAAAATACTTTAATACTTTAAAGATTACTTTATATTTCAATTACATATTTCGAAAAATCATTGTGCTGATTTTCCTCATTTTGCTTTTAGCCAAACATAATTTCGTTGGATAATGTAACATATGCCACCTCCTCAACGAATAACAGCAGCTCACAATTTAATCATTTGGTTTGAAAAGATCACATCTGTATCAGATGTTACTTTATCAAACTAAGTCAAATTTGAACTTGTATGAAGAAGTGCATGTATTGAATTCACCATCCTGAGCAAACGATAATTGCTCCCACTGAGGAGATGATGATATCAAACTACAATATTTAGGAGACAGCCATTGTACAGGCTATTATTTTCTTGTCATTAATTATTATTGAAGTGTGGAATGTTATTAATGGGTGATGTGGAATTTGAAACATTCCTGTACATTGTTATTCTTTTCATGGCTGTGACAAAGTCTTTGCATACAGTGAAGCAAAAATTGTGCAGATGAGCATGTAAAGCTAATAGAACGATGTTCCAAAACTTTAAAATTTACTCATGTTCACATAGTTGATAGGAGGAAAATGTTACTTCAAAAAATGATGGTCACTCTGATACAAGAAGGAATTTCGGTCATTCGTGTGTTATGGGATAATTGCATTTGGATAAATAAGTAGAACTTCCATCATGAGCAACGATAACAACTTCAGAGGTAAAGCAGCAGATAAAGTAACAGCATTAACTTTCACGAACTCCCTTACTTTGAAGATTCTCATTAACACATTTGGTAGGTCAAACGCCAATTTAGCAAAATCGTGTTTCTTTCCTGCATAGACCATGAAAATTGCTATGAGTCATAAAATGTTAAATGACTGGAGAAAGCTGATGGACTACACTAACAGAGACATAACAGTACAGGTGAAAAATGATAAACTGGCCATGCAGATTAATCTGAAGCACCAAAGTAAGTTTGGAAAGTAGGAGGCGAGGTACTGGCAGAAGTGAAGTTGTGAGGCGGCATCGTGAGTCGTGTCGGGATAGCACAGTTGGTAGTGCGCTTGCCCGCGAAAGGCAAAGGTCCCAGGTTCGAGTCCCGGTTCAGGCACACAATTTTAATCTGTCAGGAAGTTTCATATCAGCGCACACGCCGCTGCAGAGTGAAGTTTCATTCTGGAAACATCCCTTAGGCTGTGGCTAAGCCATGTCTCCACCATATCCTTTCTTCCAGGAGTGCTAGTCTTGCGTGTTTGCAGGAGAGCTTCTGTGAAGTTTGGAAAGTACGAGGCGAGGTACTGGTAGAAGTGAAGTTGTGAAACGGCATCGTGAGTCGTGTCGGGATAGCACAGTCGGTAGTGCGCTTGCCCGCGAAAGGCAAAGGTCCCAGATTCGAGTCCCGGTTCCGGCACACAATTTTAATCTGCCAGGAAGTTTCATATCAGCGCACACTCCGCTGCAGAGTAAAGTTTCATTCTGGAAACATCCCTTAGGCTGTGGCTAAGCCATGTCTCCACCATATCCTTTCTTCCAGGAGTGCTAGTCTTGCGTGTTTGCAGGAGAGCTTCTGTGAAGTTTGGAAAGTAGGAGGCGAGGTACTGGCGGAAGTGAAGTTGTGAGGCGGCATCGTGAGTCGTGTTGGGATAGCACAGTCGGTAGTGCGCTTGCCCGCGAAAGGCAAAGGTCCCACGTTCGAGTCCCGGTTCCGGTACACAATTTTAATCTGCCAGGAAGTTTCATTTCAGCGCACACTCCGCTGCAGAGTGAAGTTTCATTCTGAAGATTACTAGCTCTAAATCGTGGATATTACAATTGTGCTTTCTTTCATTTTCTCATGAGTGTGTACTTTGTACCACATTTTTTCAGTTTAGTTTGACTTTGTAAAATGTACCTATTTTCCTAGATTTTTTAACGTTGCACATAAAGCAATACTGAACCGCTACACTTATATTGTCAGTCTGTACCAACAAATCTGTGACTACTGTGATATTTGACGGAATACACAGTTTTTAACACGTCTTGTAGCTTTTGTATTATTGTGCAGGCTACCTCTTAGAAATAAGGAATTCATGCAAGCTGTGATTTTGTAGCTATATATTTTGCTGTAGTTCTGAATGTACTGAAGAGAAGTATCAAAGGTCTTGCACTAAAAGTACAAAATCGACGTGTTTATTTGTTGTATAACAGTTATGATGTAAAGAAATTTATAGAAAATTTCGCAAAGAGTTTGTAGAGTCTTTTGGTATATTTTGTTCCTTTTTTAAAGGCTCCAAATAAGAAACAAAAACAAAACCTTATGTAATTGACTTGGAAGTGTGAGAAGGTGTTTGTGTAGTTGTCAGCAGTCTGAGCCACAGTAATCTGCAGCACTTAGATGTGTAGAAGGTATAAAAATTTACATATTTGTTAGTTGCATACAGTGCTATGTAAGATTAAATGTATTTAGATATTGTTTATCTCCATCAAAACCGATAGTTGAGTTTCATTGAATGTTTCAAATGACATAATGAAAACAGCACAGTATTCACCAAAAATCTTCAATTGTTTTTTCAACTTACCATAGAAAAGTAATTTTACATGGATGCATTTCAAGCAATTAGTTACATAATGGTGTGTCCTCATATACAATAATATTTTACAGTAATTTTTTAATAAAATATTGTAAGCTATAAGTAACTATTGATTATGCTCAATAACAAAATATCTACTGCTTAATAATAACATTGAATGCTTATAATTTTTTAGCTAGAAGTGCTCATTTGAAATGTTCCACTAAATGTATCAGAGAATAAAGATCCATATTTATATTACTAGATACAAAATATAGTGCTTGCACATTATTAGCATGAAAAATATGTTGAAGACTGTTATTTCATGAAATGTTATCATCGATTATACAATTTGAAACAGTTTGTATGAACTTTTCAGCTACTCAGCTGAAACCTGTGTGGTGTTATACAAACACTAGTTGTAAAGCCACACTGGATTTGTGCGTTTGTAATGCAAGGTACAGAAAGTCATTATGCAGAATTGCAAGTTTTACAGTCACACCATAATTGGCGCTCATAGAGTTTTCTAGAGAAGAAGAGAACTCCAGTTTGACAGATGGTTTATACATATTGAATTAACAAATATAACTGGACTTAATTATGCAAACCTTTATTAACTTCTTTAATTACTTCACTCTGTGTTGCTAGAATGTTTGAGTTATTACAACAATGTCCACTGCAATAGCTAGGTAGTGTTTAGATTATAATTAGAGTTCCCTTTCTGCATGAGAAAAATATAATTAGCCCATAGTTCAACTCGAATTATTTGAAAATATTAGTGACTTATGAAAGCGTTGTAGTTTTTTAATAGTATTTGTTAGCAGTCAAAATTAATGTTGCATTATTGATCCTACATGATAATTTTGTATTTATGTAGACATAACTCACATTTTTTAGGAAGTTAAGAGAGATCTGTTAGATTCATTCTCTGCCATTATAAGTCAATAAATACCATAGTCAGTGAAGTATTGTACATATATACGAAAAAATGCCATAATTTAACTTAAGATTATATAGTCTGTTAACGATAACTGTGTGAGATGAATTTTATCTGTGTTCAGTTACAAAAAAAGTTACCTCTTTTCTTCTTTGAGGTTATTTGCCTTTTGTTGGGACAACTGTGACAAAAATATATTGAGGAGATTACTCTCGGTTAACTGTGTTACATGTTCTGAGTTAAAAATAATTGTGTCTCTGTCACGAAAATATCTTATAGTACAATAATAGTACAAAATCTGCATTGGAACAATAACAATATTAGAAGAACATAATGCTACTTTCCACACACAGGAGGTGTTTAGTGGATAGCAGGCTAAATGCAAAATATAAGTATATATTTTCCAGCTATCAATGTAGGACAGTGTCCCTACACCATCTATCTTACGTATCCAGACCAACAAAAATCACCGCTAGTCGCAGAACCAAGGGCTAAAAGTGACCATATGTGTAAGAGTTGTGCATGTGTTTACGTTTTGTTATCTACTGCTCAAATGGAAACTGTCTGTCTCTTAAGAAGGCTCTTACCCTTTTGTATTGTTATAATACAACTATTATACTTAAATATGGATAAAGTACAGTTACCAAAAAATATTGCTAGAGGCAAGATAATGAATGCATTTGTGTTGATAATTATAGCAATGAAAATTCCAGATTAAAATATTAATAACATAATGACGGGATGTCGCGACTCACCATAAAGATGATCTCTGAGCCGCAGACAAGTACCAGTACATAGAAAGACAATCATACTAACATGCTTAAATTTCGATGACAACTTTCATTGGTAAAACAGAGCTTACATTTATCCAATTACTGAGGCACAAATCACTGAACATACCACTGCTGCACATTGAGAGGATGGTCATATGAGTATCACTTGCCTCTATATCACCATATGAATGTTATTGTGCTCTCTTTTTCTGACATATGCTGTTGCTGAAAATTAAGTAGTGTGTGAGATTTTTTTTCTATGTTCATGTTTTCAGCCCAGTAATCGTCTTAACGATGAGTTCCTGCATATCCGCATTATTACTGTATTTAATTATACTAATATATGAATACTAAACTTTGACAACTTACTTAAAAAGAATAGTTTGATTCTGATATAAAATGTGTAAAACTGATGAACTCTTTCAAATATGATATGTATTTAAAATGTTTACTTAATTTATGTAAATTTATCCCACAATCAGGAGCAGTTTATTTTCTAGAAGGGAATGAAAGTTCCACATTTGGAAAGCGGCAGCATTATTATTATACTGACTCCTATTACCTACCCTCCTCTCTCTCATACACATGTTCTGAAGAATACAGTTATCTCTGTGAGGTTTACATTTGTGGCCAACAAGAGCTGCTCCATCCAACATGCTGTATTAAGGTCTGAGATGGTCACAATATAGATTGAAACTGTTAACCATCTAGCTCCAAAAAATTCTGTCACGAACTATTTTATTCATCTTTAAAGTATTAGCAAGACAGCTGCTATTTCCATTGAGAAATGTTCTCAACAATTATAACTACATATTCCACAGAAACTAAATAGGCCTTTAAGGCTACATGAAGTACATTTTTTCTACTTTGTGCAATATCTATGAAATGTCTTCTTAATGAAAACTTTGTTTCTTCTGTGACTGTAAATCTCATTTCTATCTTTTAACCATTATTTATTCCACAGAACTTGTATTCACTTTTAGGTACTATTTTATTCTGAAAGAATGGATTCTAATGTTTCGTTTCCATTTCCCTCTGATAAATTCATGAGTTTCTTTTACTTTTGTCATTTACTTGTCAATTTACCTTAATTTGGTGGCACATTTTCATAGTTGTGCAGTTTATTATTTTACAGTTCAAATTCTTTAATTTTCGACTGTACAGTTTGGCTATCTTCTGTTATTATTTCTGTATATTGCTAATTGATTTTTCTTCCATGAAACATGCTATTTTGTCTTGCTCTGTGTAGTTTTATCTCGACTGATTAGTAAATTATTGTTTAATATTAATGGCAATCATTAACTTCCTTTCCCTTTTTTAGATGTTTTGTTCAGCTTCTCCATTTTTATAACTTTTTGAATTTAATTTCGAGCCATTATTTGATTTATAGCCTTTTTTCTAATGTATTCCATTCTACTCACCACTGCTATGCTCCTCAATTAACTCCACACTAATTTAATTTTCATCTTACTTGGGTATACTGTCTTTGTTCAGCCTCGTCCGTCACATCTTTATTTACAGTAGGCCTATAAAGTTTTCTCTCCATTTTTATATCTTGTTTAATAACTTTTAACATTTTTAAAATTTTGCTGTCATCGTTTTATCATGTATATATTTGTGATAAATTTATGCCAAGTGGCACATGTCAAATGATTAGACATGTTTGTAGCAGGATATTGTGGGACTTTCAGTACTTTGAATTCGACATATCCTATTGTCGATTAAATCTTCTCTTAATAATAATAATAATAATAACATGCTAGTTTGTCTTGATCTGAGCGGTTTTGTTGTCTAGATTGATCATTTAATTATTGTTTTTTAATAATATTCATGACCTTCCCTTCTCTTATTTAGATGTTTTGTTAAGCTTTCCCATTTGTCTCACTTTTTGAGCTTAATGTTGTGTTATTCTTTGTATTATAGCCCTTTTAAAAGCAACAAATAAAATAACAAGTAGTGTCATATCATTTAGTGCAAATGAATGAGGAAAAATAATTGGTGTTATATTGGGATATGCATTTATCAAAAATTGTATCCAAGAAAATTATATTACAAAGAATAAAGAACATGGATACTAAGTGACTCACTTGTCATTGAAAAAACATTTTAGAAAAGAATAGTTGTAATATTTGTCTACCTGCCAAACAAAATTCCTGGATGTAGACAGGGAAACAGTGATTTTAGCACATAAATCAAGACATTTGTTTTATCATAAATGTAAGTCCCATAAACAAACACATACAAACAAATAATCCAAACAGAATTGGGAAATCTGTGGGGAGTGAAGCTTATATAAATAGATATTGATCATTATTTCTGAAATTCTTTGTGAAAAAAGGAATAATAAAATGAAAACAAGGTTCAGATTCAGAGATAGAGATTTTTCTGAATAGAACATAAGCATATAACTGATACTAATGAGAACTTTTCATTTTCATTTTGTCCAATAAATGCCCTATTTCACAGTAGAAACAAAATGCTCCAACGTTTTGAGAGAAAAATGTGTTTGTTTGGGCACAAAATATACCATCATTTTCTGTTTTAAGAGAGTCATAATGTCTATGTTTATGTCAAATTTTGTGCTCACTTAATAAATTCATTTAGAAGAAGAACTGAATCAACACCCAAGAATTCTAACTAAAAATTATTATTTGGAATGGAACATTTAATATGTGCTAACAAAATGCAAAAATAAAAAACTGATTATTAGCAACTATAAAAATATTTTCGTCTTAGCTTGAGCTCTCCTCTTCTCCTCATTGTTTCAAGTTAATACTACACAAATCTTACATTCTCATTGTTAACAAAGGGCTCTTGTGAGAGCAACTGGCTATATTGACAGAGCATGTCTCTCTAAATTATCCAAAAATAAACTATTTCAGCTTGTCTAACAGAGGAGTGGTACTGATATAAATGTAGAATTATAATTTATATCTGTAACTGATACTGAAGTGATCTTCAAATAGATTCTCAAAATAGTTCGCATGCTGCTATGCATCCTTATAAATGCTAATATATAGAACTCCTAAAGTACAGTGGGAAATTCACAAATGGTCCTTTATGGTAGAATCTTGATACTGAAATAAAACTGTGACTTCAGTTCCAAACAAGTCTGTTCATTATTAATTTTTAACAGAGATTCACAGATAGTGTTCATTTAAAATTGTATGGTAAATCTCTGCTGAATGATGTCCACGTTTATAATAATTATATAAATCTTCTTTGATTATGCAGTGTTTACATCACTGCTTCTCTTGTGAAAATTATAGGGAAAATTTCTGAGCCATTTCCTAGTACAAGCCTGAGACTGACACAGAATTAATACAGCTTTCTTTTCAGGTAATAGCTTTAGAAATTAATTACACATTACAATTTAGAGGATCATGTCTGATTTTACGGCGACATATAGCTCTTTGTAGTAATTTCATGCGATAGTGTGCTGTCATAAAAATATCATACAGAAAAAACATGTACTACTGTAAAGTACATTTAAACTTAATCATACAGAATTTTTCAGAAGCACTTTTTCCAAATATTCAGTTGCATTTGTACGATACTTATCACGCCTTGATCGACTGGATATAAATCATATATCTAGTAAACCAGTGTTGGTAGGATAGTTTAAAGGTTATTAATTGATTATAATGTATTGTTTCTAATAGTGTTTGCTGCCTTTTTCTTACTGCAAGTACTTGTTTTTTATAACCAAAGGGTGAAGATGGAAAGTTTCATTTAACAATTGTAACAATATAGAGAAAATGATGAGAGGGAGAAACGCCAAGAATAATTTGTGTTTTTTCTGTACACAAAGTTTAGCTCTACTTCCAGGATTCTCTATTCTGTAACAGGTTTCAGTACTGATTTAAGCATCTTAGTTGCCTGATATAAGCTTCTCTTACTTCACTTGCCTGAGGTTTACTTTGTACTCATCATAAGAAGAGATATTATGGTTAGTATTTATATGTAATCCCATAAAGGTAGCATATCTCTGTAGTTTATCAAACTAATTTGTGTTGCAAATTAATAAATTAAGCTACACTTTCTACTATTATTTTGGTATAAACATCGATTGCCTACATATAATTTGCCAGAAGTAAAGAGTGTTATTTGAACTGTCAGTCATTACTGTTACAGCAATTGTATCAATGTCTAAGGACATCATTTTACTGAGTATCATATCTATAAGACGTTTACCTCCCTCCTTTCAATGAAAAATAACAAAATATTTGACATGAATTTAATGTACTGAATAACAATCAGTTTTTAAATTATCATTGTGTATATGACGATGCATTTAATGATATTTACAAAGATTGATGAAAGTTTCTTGATCCTTTTTCAATAGAGTCATATCAGACTTCTGGAGAACATATTTCTCATTTTTGTATGTATCATTTACTATACACTTATCCTATTAGTATGGTTCCAATATCAAGTGATAAACACAACTGAGCATTGTTGCATATTTATTTATATAATGAAATTGACTTCATAGACTAAATAAATCAGCATGAAACAGCACAATGTTATTTTTTGCAATGTGTCGCGTTTGATACTGATTTACAATATATCTGACTGCAGTTAGCAGTTCAATAATTTATACAATTTTCATTATGTAAAGACATATTGCACTGCTGAGATTAGTAAACATTTTTTCTTGTAAATTATATTTTATAAAGTTGTTTTAATATCGATTAATATTAATTTTAAATTTATAATTATAAAATGTACTATACAGAATTTAAAGTACCTCCTTTTGTGGAGTTTACAAGCTTCAAGGCATCCAAAGGTATTTCTTTTGTTTTATGGGAATGTTTTTGTAATAGTGCTTTTGTTGCATTACAGTGCAGTGTTTCAGTACATGAAATATATAGAAATCTATGATAGCATATCGAACCTGTAATTGTTGAGTGACATGTAGGAGAATACATTTCTTAATCTGATTAAATGGGTGAAATTAGATTAGGAGGAAGACAGTAACAGAAATTTATGATGTGGGGATTACAGATAGACTTCAGATAGATAGCTAGATAGAGAGAGAGAGAGAGAGAGAGAGAGAGAGAGAGAGAGAGAGAGAGAGAGAGAGAGAGAGAGAGAGAGAGAGAAAGTTGGAAAATAAATGAAAAAACATAGCAGTGTACATAACCGTAATTCTTGATCTGATGAAATCCTTCTTCAAACATCCAATTACTTATCTCTGTTTACCCACTTGCAAGAATGACTCATGGTGCCTGCTGTGAAGAAGATGTGCTAGAAGGCACTGTCATGGCAGGTCTTTGCAACTGACATATGTGAAAACTAAGATGGGTAATTGTTCTTTTACAGAGCTACAGGATTTATAACTTCTAACTTAATTAAATAACATAGAATTTTTTGTCAATCTAATTTAGTATCATGATATTGTTTATGGATGTCACCACCAGGTTGGGGCAGGGGGATGATTCCCCTCCACTAATAACTTTTGGAGTCAGTTTCAAATCTTTGAGTCTTAGTTGACAATTAAAGACACTGTTGATAAAATACTGGCAAATCAAATTAGACATACTAAAAATTCTTGTGCAATGAGTTAATCATTTGTACAATTTACTAATTTACTTGTAAATCAAATCCATTTATATTGGTCACTAAAAAGACAGTTCATCAAGTTTTAATATATTTATTATCGGTAAAAAAGAAGCAGGGTAGATAACCAAAAATCTGCTTGCTGTAAGTTGCCAAGAGAACTAGCCAACAGACAGTCAGGAAGCAATAAAAAATCACAGTTAAGTGATGGCATAATAGTGAAGTTATAGTCAGAGTATATGTCAACAGGAAATGCCATGAAAAGAATTTAAGGCAATTCATCAGGATTCTCTTCCTTTTAGAAAGGCAAAAGATTAATAGTGAGATAATATTTATTGAAAATGTGTTCCTCTTTACTTAATTTACCATTACATTGTACTAGTACAACAACTAATTGACATGAAATTCAATTCATTCTTTAACTGATATAAACAGCATATAACCTATTATAATCTAGAAATATTTTAGTTTTCCTTGATCTTAGATGCAGAAATATTTACAATAAACCAACATTTGTTATATCATAGCTTCGCCCTTGTTTCTTGGCAGGATAAAAGTATGCAACATGAAATTTTTTGGGGCTTCTATTGTAAAATAATAGATTTCCAGTGTTTTCCACTTGGAGGTTTGTACCTTAAATTGCGAAATAATTTATATTTTTGGGCGGATTATTTTCACTTTGTAAACCGTCTTTTATAATGAAACTAAAGCAATAAGAACTATAAAAAAGTTCGTCTCTTACTGTTTCATTCAATCTACTGAGAAGGAATTTTTGATGAAGAAAACTTGTATGTGTTCAATTATAATACTATTTCATGGTAAAAGCTGATGCAGTGATTTCCATTGTCACTAACATTATACAAGGAGCTGGTCGGTAATTTCCAATGAGAACAACATGTAAATATAAACCGAAGTGAGGAAAGCTGTAAAAATTACACTGAAGTTCAATCACTAGTGATTATGTCCTTAGGAAGTTGTTCTACAAGATTACAAGGAAGCTAAACAACTAGAAACAGCAAATGATAAAACTCTTTTAGTATTCTTTGTGTAATATAGAAACTCTGGAAATCACTTTTTTACCTGACTGAAGGATGGGAAATCAGCTATTTGACCACAATAATACAGAATATTTCCTAAAAATAAAGTAGTCATCAGTCCAAAGATTGATTAGACACTACAGAGCTTTAATAGTCCTGGCTCTATTGGATTGCTGTAAACTGTTATCTTAATTTCAAATTTAAACTTACTTACCCAGCCAGTTATAGGGAAATACATAGTTTGCCATAAATTCTGAAGCACAGTGCAACTCATCACTTTTTTGCATTACCAATATTGCCACAGGCAAAATAAATGATGAGCAATACATAAAAATTCTGAGGTTGACCAGATACTCTGACCCCCTACCATCTCTCTCTGACTGTGCTGAGCTGCCGCGACAATCGGTGTACCACACTAAATTTTCTTAAAATACCTTCATTGGCTTACAACAAACTTCTGACTTCGATTAGTATTCTGACACTAGTCCCATAAAGTTTGCATTCATTTTCAGATATTTTGGAAAAGAACATTGATGACCTTTTATTTGAAAGAAAATTAGAAGTGAAAGCTCTTCCAATGCCACATTCATCAACGATTGCTGAGAGTGAAACTTCTCGCTACAGTTTCATAATAGTTGATAACACCTGATGTCAGCTTTCATCAACCTGAAATTTTAGCACATGAAGAAGGAAGAAAATTTATGGTTTGACGTTCAGTTGACATTGTGGTCGTGAGAGGTGAAGCCCACAATTGGACAATTTATGATACATATAGTGAAGGGAAACACCATGTCCTCTGAAAGTACTAACCACTGTGCCAATATGCCTGTATATCTTGCATACTGACTACTTAACTTCCAAAAAAAGTAAGTAAAGGACTTTTCTGTGCCTTCACATACCTATACTTCAATCTGAGAGAATAATCTGATTTTATTGTAAAAAATATACTAAGTAATACCGAAACAATTACAGGAAATGGTTTTAAGCAATGTGGAAGGCTACGGAAATATTTAAACCACAGAAAAACAGTGCTCCTCATTCTTGGCCTACAGTGAGCCATACTCATTTAAAAGCACCTACTGAAGGGATACAATCTTAACTGAACTTTGAATAACAACAGTAGCTTTAAAATCATAGATGAGAGTAATTAGTAGTTTCGAATATCTTAGGATTTTATATTAGAGAACATCCAAACTTATGCAAACTTAATTAAAGTATTGGAACTCAACAGTGGAAACAAATCATCTTGTAAATACAAAACGGATCATTTTATTCCTTGGTGAAGACATTATTAGCCGCATACTTCAAAAAATTTTGTCAGTGTACTCTTCAATATACTAAGTAATTTCTAATGGCACAAGGGTTATTTCAGGTGAGGGGACTAATTACATCGTAGTTTAGTTCCCTCAAAATTCCAAATAACAATTTCAGCTGATCAACAAATTATATTTCCTGTAAGATGGTGTAATGGCCAGTTAGATACTCATGAAAGTTCGTTCTGTATGGGGAGCACAAGTAGCTGCAATTTTTATCGTCACATTACACTGCAGCTATCTATAAGAAATCTATCCGAGCAGCTATACAATGGAGCAGGGCCACTGGTGGGATTCATGAAGGGTCTCAATTAGTGTATTTGATAAGCAGCCTTTCGCAAACCTTATATACTATGACACTCATTTCTGTCATGTTATTGTGAAAATAAGCTGTGAAATCTATGACTTATCTAATGAGTGTTCACTTCCAGCCGTCCGCCCCCTCCCCCATTCCCTTGGTGCTGGTGACGCCCATTATAAAGTTATCAATCAGCAAAAGTTGCTAATAATGTTAATACTGATAAATACAGTTATCAGTAGAGATTCATGTGAGATATGGACATTGAGGCAATCTGAAATTATGGGGACAACCCTTTCATGTCCATTCCTTAAAAGATTTATTTATTTATAGTTTGATAATCAGTAGTCAGTGACAGTCTATTAGTACTTGAATTATTTTAATAGAGAACACTTACTTTTCTACCCATATTTTGTCTTTCATTTTCAGATCTCTGCCTTCACATATGCCAGCTGTACAGACCAGGCTCTGAGTAATATGGAACACTGTCACCTCTTAAGAGTTACTAACTGTAGTGCAAGCTTTTTCAGGATCACAGTTGCAATTAGAAGGAGTGTGAGATACAGCATGAACTGTGTTTTGAGAAGATGAAGGAGGAATAATCAATGCATCATGCTCAGAGGGTGATGAGAGGAAGGCACCATGTGAACCTCCACTCATACTGAGGTGTTGTTCCACCACAACTGAGCTGTCATCCACAGCTGGTGTATCATTATTTTCATCCAGTTCTGGAACCTGAGTTTCTTGTTCTTGTCGTTGTGTCTCTAACTGTGAATGTTGTCTCTGTATACACTCATGTGAAGCAGTAGTGCCATCATAACACGGTAACAACCGACAGCGCACTGATGCCAATATGGCTCCAATCAGCAGTAGAGCTCCTCCTGAACCAAGCAGCGCATATCGATGATCGGAAGCATCTGCTCCTGGTTTCAGCTGGACCAGTCCAACTATCAGCAAAATTGTACCCAGCAGCAGGGACACTACCAACAAGTGGAGGACTGATACCTGCCAACACATTCAGTAAATAAAACATTAGGCACTATTCTAAGTATTGACATATTTAATAATTTAAATGTGTTTACTTTATGACACACCTTTACATGGTATTAATTTAAAACTTTATAAAGTTTTGTGCACAAATTGAGACAACAATAGAACAAAGAGACTAAATTACAAGCAAAAGAAAATTCCTTGCTACTGTAAAAATTTGTCAATCAACAAAAATTTTATTTTTCAACATATTAAAAATAAGAACACATACACACACACACCGGAATGGGGATTAATAGATAGCTTTAACTAAAAGAAAGTCCTTTCTTAATAAATACCAGTTGGTGTCACATTAAATGCTTGAACGTGAAAGTTATTAAAATTTTTTGTGTAGTCGGCCAGGTTTTGTCTAAATGGTAGAAATTTTGACAAAATGACTTGTCGCCATATTGAGTCCGATGACTGCTTTTCTTGTGCCAGAAACCTCCCTTCACTCTTGGAGAAGAGCCCAGGGAGCCTTTATATTGCGGAAGAAAAGAGTGTTGTGTGCTGCAAGCCATGGTCTTTACTATATACCATCACAACCACTACCAACTACTGTTAAGTTTTTTTTCTTTAAAGAAGTTGTGTAGAACTTTTCATTATCTGTATTTTACTTCTGCTACTTCCAGAGCGTTTTCTAGTCAACAATCTCAATAGCTTTCTTCAAATCCACAAAAGCTCCAAATCCTCTCCAAGTATAAGTCGTAATGAAGGTATTGCATCAAGTGTTTCTAAATTTCTCATACAGCCAAACTTTTCTTTTCTACCAATTTTTCCATTTGTCTGTAAATAAACCATGTTAGAATTTTGCAACCATATTAAGCTGGTGATTCTGTAATTTTCACACTTGTCTGTACCCATTTGTTTTTGCAATTGAGATTATTACGTTCTTTTTTAAGTCTGTGGATATTTCGCCCATTTCACATATCTTGCACATCAGGTGACATAGTTTTGTCATGGCTGAATCTCCCAGAAACACTTTAGCACTTTTGATGGAATGTCATCTACTCCAAGGACCTTGTTTCTATTTAGGTCTTTCAGAGATCTGTCAAATTCTTCTTGCAGTATTGTACCTCCTACCTCATCTTCATCTACTTCGTCTTGCGTTTCTACAACAATGCCTTGAAATTCATTTCCTTGTATAGACCCTCTGTGTATTCCTTCCACCTTTTAGCTTTCCATTCTTTGCTCAGTACTGGTTTTTCATATGAGGTCTTGATATTCATGCAGCTGCTTTTCTTACCTTCAAACGTCTCCTTTATTTTCCAGTTGGCGGCATCTATCTTTCCCCTACTTACACATCCTTCTACAGACTTGAATTTGTCCTCTAGCCACCCCAGCTTAACCAATATACACTTCCTGTCAACCATTTTTACTCCGCTTTGCTTGCTTCACTTGCTGCATTTTTATATTTTCTCCTCTCAGTAATTAAGTTGATTAGGAAATGTATTATCTAAGGATTTCTATTAGGCCTTGTCCTTTTTACCTCAATGATCCTATGTTGCCTTTACTACTTTATCTCTCAAATCTACAAGTTAATCTTCTGCTGTATTTGCCCAATTTCAGTCAATACTTGCATAATGCTCCTTCTGAAACTCTCAACCACCTCTTGTTCATACAGTTTATCACTCCATCTCCTCACTTTCTACCTTTTTGCAGTTTCTTAAGTTTTAACCTGCAGTTTATAACCAGTAAGTTAGGGTTAGAATATATATATATATATATATATATACCACTGGATATGCGTTACAGTTTAAAACCTCGCTTCTAAATCTGTGTCTTCCCATTATAAAATCAATCTGAAACCTGCCAGTCTCTTGGTCTCTTCCACGTCTACAATATTCTTTCACGATTCTTAAATTGTTCTCTGTACTAAATTCTACCAGGCGACCTCTCCTATAATTCATTTTCCCCATTCTATATTCATCTACTACTTTTCCTTCTCTTCCTTTTCCTACTACTCAGTCTCCTGTGTCAATCAAGTTTTCTTCTCCCTTAACTATCTGCATAACTTCCATTTTTTTAGTCTCCTCATCATCGGCAGAGCTAGTTCACATATAAACTTGTACTACTGTGGTTGAGTGTTTGTTTCATGTCTATCTTTGCTACAGTAATACCTTCACAATGTTGTACATAGTGACAAATCCACATTACCTTTTTCTTATTCCTTATTTTACCTACCTGTGAGTTTCCCCCAACTGATTTTGTACTTGAAACCCTGTACTCAGAAATTCTCTTTATGATGCCACTGAACTTCACTAGTCCCTGCTATATCTAACTTCATCCTATCCACTAACTTTTCAAATTTTGTAATTTACTTATCCAATTGAACGACAGAACATTTGTTTTTTCTGATGATAACATTCTTCTGAGTAATCATCAACCAGAAATTTGACTGAGGAGCTATTTTACTTCCGGAATATCTTATGTAGAAGATGCCATCATCATATCTTTATACAGTAGAGGTGTGTATGCTCAGGGAAAATAATGACTATAATTTGCTGTATGTTGTAATTGGCTTATTATTAGAAGGCCAGCTTAATCAATGATTCAGACTGTTGCCCCTGTAACTATTGAATAGGCTGCTGCCCCTCTTCAGGAACCACACATTTGTCTGGCCTCTCCACAGATACCCTGCTTGCACCTATATACTGTACAGTTATCAGTTTCTTTTAGGCATGTAAGTCAGTCTGCCTCAGCAATGTATGGGTTGCATTGTTGCTTGTAATATCGTAAATTAAAGAAGCAAAGCGACTTAATTAACTGGCAGTGATGTAATTGGCAGCCAGTACCTTAACCCTTTAATGCACGACTTTTTATTTGAAGCTATAAAAGTATCACAATTAATGAATAGTGTGTATATACTTACAATTATGATGCATTACTAGCAACAAAAAGTTCATAGCTGGCCAGCTATATAGTGCTTCCATGATGTACCCGATATAGTAAATGTCACTATTATGCCTCTCATATTTCCAGAAAGTAATTCAAAATCAACTGTAGTATGTGAGTGACTACTTTTACATGGTAAACTACATGGTAAACTACATGGTATACTATTGTAAACAAATTCATATGTTAGGAGTAACTCAATACAGATAACTTTCAAAATGATTCAGTAACACTCCACAATTCATAATTGCTAGGATGAGCTACTAGTATATGTAACACTGTGTATGCAAGCAGCTACAAATGAATTTGTGGTAAAATTTTGATCACTTTGAGAGATAATGGATAAAATAAGGTATGTAGATGCATTAAAGGGTTAAAACATTCCTCTGTCACCTCAGCTACTTATAAGCCAGAAATCACAAAATTATATGACACTTGAGCTACATATCATATTTCTGAAATATTCTTCAAAAGAAATGGATTGGCTGACCAGTACTTACCTTAGTTCTGTACTGTCTACAGTCATATAAAAACACAAAAATAGAGACAAATAAACTTTTCCCTTCTGTTCCCTTTCTCTTTCCTCCTCTCATACCTGATGAAAGAAAATATTTCCAAAAACATTTGTTCTATGTTTCATCCTCATTTTCGTGTTTTTGTGTGACTGTGGACGATACAGAATTAAGGTAAGTACTGGTCAGCCAATCTATCTCTTTTGAAGATCATATTTCTGCGCAAACGTAAGTTTGCAGTACTGTTGTATTATGTAAGATTGCAATTGTTAGCATTTAACTAACTAAAGCTTATGTAAATAAGAATGTGTAAGGTATTGGGCAACTTGTGGATGTCAGTTACACAGGCCGCTTATATACTTAAGATGTTTACTACTTTATGACTAAGTAAGAGCAGCTACAAATTTTCCTTACTGTTTACTTCAAGACCATCATCTTTAGTCACTAGCTGATGCTTTTTCCTGATTGAGTCCTGAATTGCTTGTGAAGTTTGTTATTCATGTGTTTACTGGCTTCTTTGCCTTCTTCAGATGTTGCGGCTGGAAGGTGGGTCGCAATCTTTACATTCAGGGTTTGCTATGCTAGTCGCTAACTTAATTCTGAGGCGATGTTGTCCAGTTTATTCTAACATCAATTTGTATTTACGTTATTTGATTCTTGTCTTCTCTCCTGTGAAGGTCTTCAGACATGTTTGAAGTGTTTAATACCTAGATTTACATAATGTTAAGGGTTATATTTCAATTTAACTGATTAATGTTAATACATTGTAAGGTGAGTAAGGTGAGTAAAGTGAACCCCTAAAGTGACTGTATTAAGTACAACTTTTGGAGGAATAAATTTTGTTAACTGTCAAGTTTTTTGTAAGTTTTGCAATTTCTCATATAAAATTTAAAAAAATCTAATGTGAGATATAATGAAAGACAGATCTCAACCACTTTTAATTAACTGTTTTTGAAAAGGATTTCTTACTTTTCAAATAAATTGTGAAAAGTTGTTATGACAAATGGTGTTCAATACATTTCCCAATACTTCTCATTTTTAATATATATGGCAACCATACACAGATAAAGCTACCAATGTGTTTTGATGCAAGTGACCCAGTAGCTCAGATGTTGATGAAAGAGTTTGAACTCAGTCATTTTATGTTGCAAGAACCGATCCTGCAGATGAAGGCACTGAGAAAGAAGTGTTCAGAAACACTTAAACACTTTGTAACTCATACCGTTGGTAACCTGATTTGTATGACGTGCGTTATGGGCAGAATGTGTGTTTTATTTTCCCAACTCCATTAACTGAAGCATATTTCTTGGCTTCTAAGAAATTTATCATCAACATTTTTCATTGCCAATGAAATAGTTCCCTTTAGATATCCCTAATGATGTTGTTTATCTCTGCTAAATCCATATCTTGGTACTAATGTTTAGACATGCCTATTAGCAAAGACAGTTCAGGAAGAACAGCCAAGCAGATGAGAAAATATCCCTTCATGGCCGCTGTTAAAATAATCATGTGAGGAGTTCTTGTTGTCAAATTCTGGAATATTCCATAAAGATGAAACAATGCAAACACATATTGTCTTCACACCTTGTGCACTGTAAAGATGCTCCATCCATCCTCTGTGTGGGGTATTCTTCAAAATCCTGATCTGTATGCTAGTTCATGATTCAAAGGCATGTTTGCCTATGATTTGGTGGTGCAAAGAAATTACATACTATATCTAGTGTTCCTAGTGATTTCCTGGTTAGTAAAATGTTGCATGTGTCACTAACTACCAAGTTGAAATTATGAACTCCACAATGCAATTATATAACTTAAGGGTAATCCTGTTGTAGGAATGCATTTTCACATTCCGAACACAGTTCCAATACTCTATCCATCTAAAAATGACACTTCAAGACAAAAGTTTAAAAATTTACGAGAAAAGGTCCTCAAACATGGAACAAACTGCAGGAAATCTTCTTGGAACTTGAGATTTGGTGAAATAGCATGGAGAGAGGAGAGTGGCACTTATTCTAACAATGTCAGCATCAATGCAGTGAACAATTCTTCCCAGTAGTCGATTACAATGAGTATCTGAATTTGGATTGATAGACTAATGTTTACTAGTTCCTTCCAAATTTTTATGTTTCTGTAACCTCTTGCATGATGTTTTAGAATGATGCATATGTTACCACTAATCTTGTTTGTTCAAATGTTTGTATAGGCTATGGGACTTAACTACGGGGTCATCAGTCCCTAAACTTACAAACTACTTATGGACTACTTACGAACTAGGATGGCACAAATATCCATGCCCAAGGGGGATTCGAACCCCCGATCGTAGTGGCCATGCAGACTGTGACTGGAGCGCTTTAGTCCCCTCGGCTACCATGGCCAGCTATCTTGTTTGTCAACTGCGGTTGAACTGAAATCCCTATGTTTCTTTAATCTCCTGATTTCCACAGAGAATAACTGTCTTGATAATATGAACTATGCCCATCTATTTCTTTGCACCTTCCCACCAAGCCTAGGCAATGTTTTATGTATTTTGTCTTGTACATCATCATGTGAACAAAAATTATCACCATAAATTACTGCAGCATTATGGTAAGCACTGCAAGTCGAAATATTCAAGGGCATGTCTCCACTTCATAAACCTAGGGGTTACCAAGGGTCTAATTTTTCATGACTACCCTTACCCAAACTTCTCTTAGCAAAAATGAAAAGCACTTACAAAGGCCACTGTCCTTTTAGAGAGAGAACACTAATCAAAAATATTCATCCACCCAACTTAGGTTGCATGTACAACATTGGTACTTTGCAAAGTGAGGAAATATTTTAATTTGCATCAGTTACAGAATGGTTTTGGAAGTATTGCAGCCTCGTATGGTCATCAACTTTTCTAGTATTTGATAGCAAACGATCACATATTTTTAAAGACTGTTGGTGGTTTGTCAAAGCTTAATGTACCAATGAATTGTGTTGATTTTACTTCAGGGCCTGAGAAAGATGATTTTGAATCACCAAAATATTTGTATAATTTGAGAACAGCAATGGTGGAAACTGTAGTGGGTTATCCATTTATCTAGCCTGAGAGAATAAAGTTTTTTTTTCTAATCATGAAGGTTTGAAGAAGTAATTCAGAATGCCACCACTTTCTCGTATGTGATTAATTGTTTTAGCTCTCAAAAATCAGGATTTCACTATTATAGCTTAGTTAACGATGGTTTACTCAACACTGTCACAGAAAAATTTAACAACTGATAATGTAAAAAATTATGTTCTAAATAAATTACAGCTTTCAGTCAGTATGTTATCCACTAATGTGTTCACTACATCTATAATGTGGATTCTTTCTTCAGTCATTAAACATTTACTTAAATATACTGTAATATTCTGATACTGAGCTTGTAAACTCCACATTTAATTCATCAATGGTATGAAACTGATTTATGTTTCTGATGGAAAATTGACTACATATAATGTTAACATGTAACTGAGCAAATTGTTTAAAAAAATAATCTTTAAAACATAAAAACTGTTTTTACTATTAACAGTCACAACATAAAACCATATCAGTTATTAGAGATTGTCTTCTGTGCTACGTTTGGGAAACAGTCTATCATTGGCATATTGTAGCAGCATAAAACCAAGTTGTTCACATACCTCAGCATATGTGTTTCAGTTTCAACTTCAGTCTAGTTTCATAATTGGTGTTATCATATACAACGATTTTTGACTTGTCATATATTAATACAATGCTTAATAAAGCAATTTAAATAACAGTGTCAGTGTTGAAACATAACGATAACTAAATACATAAAGTGAACAGAGTCTAAGTTTACATTATATTGTATATATCCACTGACATATGGCTACAAATTAATAGATTACACGAATTTTAAAAATAAATAAAAAAATAATCAGAAACACTGCTAAATCTTTCATTTAAAATAATTTTCTTAAGATCATGTTCAAAAATGTACAGATCTGATATATTTTATTTCTCAACAAAATGACACACTCCAGGTTTTACATCATAAAGAACATCATTGTTATATAATGGTTTTATAATTGATAGCTTAAGATCTCCACAGAAATTTCGAGTACTGAATGAAGTATTAATTATATCTTTAAGTGGAGGAGAAACCTGTATGCTGTGATCAATTACTCCATATAGAATGTTTGAGTACTTCTAGTACTTTAACTTTAGCCAAGGCTGATCTGTCGACTTTTGTGTTGTCCTTGGTTACATGCTGGCTTGATAGCGGTCACCATTTAATTGGTATCATTGTCGAATTTCCTATACTTCCAAAACTGTTTGAATTAATCACCACAACTGTCTGTTTGTTAACTGTGTACAAACCAGATATGTGCAAAGTCTTAAATTCCATAAAACTTAAGTTTTACTAAGAAAGTAAAATGAACTGTATAATCAGATGTCTAGAAAAGATCACAGAAAATATCAACTGGTGAGTTATTATTATTTAATTGTAGAAATATTTGATTATGTGTTGAATATATGTAATTCACATTGCAGAAGTCCTTCTGGAGATCAAACTGTAATGTTTTAAGTAAACAGCTTGTATTTAATTGTGGGACTACTCTTTGGAGAAAACGTTAGTAAGAAAAGTGATCCCCACATAAACCACAGACATTGCTGTGGTGGGGTGGTTTGCATGCCTCAACAATATAGGTAGGTGTACTGTAGGTGCAACCACACAAGAGGAATATCTTTGGAGAGGCATGACAAAAATTTAGTTCCTGAAGAGAGGCAGCAGCCTTTTTAATATCTGCAGGAGCAACAGAACCTGTGATTTAATGATCTAGTCTTGTGACATCAACTAATGTGGTGTTGTCATACAGTTAGTGGGAATGGCTAAAGAATATGCATCTCTTCTGTATGGATACGAGGTGATGGTGTTCCCTTGAGCAAAAAATTGCATAGTTGCAATAGCTAGATTACTTTTTGTGCAGGAAATAAAGAATACCAAGGTCATATATACTCAAATGTGGCTGCATACCACAAACTCATAATGGCCAATTATGAGATCATAGTGGGAAAATATGTATCAGGCGAGGAGAACAAATAATAAAGGAATGGGAAGTGAAAGAAGAGGTATTGCGAGAAAAAACCTTTGGAAACAGTAAGCCACGCTCATTTTTAACCGTACTACCTTTGGATAGGGACGCGGCAGGGCGCGGGTGTCGGGAGGTTGATTTTATTTTGGCAATGGGTGGCAGACTGGATGGAGAGTGAGACAGTTAAGGCACACGTGGCAGATCGGTGTGGTTACTGCCAGGTTGGCAGTCAGAGAGTCAATTGTGAAAAGTGAGACCGTTATCAGTCTCAGTTCGCAATCATGTTGTATGTCCGGGGTCTGGCGGCTTGGTGAGGTTATTCCATGCGCTTGGTTCACTTGTGCCACCAATGTGCAACATTTGGAGCTTGAAGAGTGGCGCGAACATCCGCCAGCAGAAATTTGGCATTGAACCTGCTGTGTGATGTATCGGGCCAGTGGTCTGTTTGCTTCCTGTGCTGGAAGCGGTCACGTTATTGTG
Organism: Locusta migratoria; assembly: GCA_026315105.1. NCBI lineage: Eukaryota > Metazoa > Arthropoda > Insecta > Orthoptera > Acrididae > Locusta > Locusta migratoria. Next base: position 562,856,937 of record CM048745.1, read on the forward strand.
CAACACCCAGAGTGAATCGACGAAAGGGTTGTGGAGTATATCATTCATCCACATGCAGTCTCTCCTGTCTGTGGTGGCATCACTAATTTGATCTGAAAACGGTGAGCAGTATATAGTTCGGAGCTTTCTCAGTATGGTGTAATAGTTTTCGAGGAATGCTAGTGAGTGGTCTGTTATTCTACTGTTAGTCTTGCTATCTGCGAGTAGCAGTCCGTTGTTGGTTTATTCCAGTGTCATTATTCAGCCTCCGAGTAATTTAGTGCCCGAGTTGTAGTCATATGTTTACTGTGATTATTTGTAAATTTAAACTGTCTCATGACTTCTTGGGAGCCTTGCTACTGCACGAGTCGGTTGGTTCATAAGAATGTAAATCAGCGTTTCCATTATTTTACGTTCTTAACTCTTGAATGTTAGGCTTGCTGAGTGTTCTGTGCATTAGTTTTCACTGACGTCTTATACTTGGCTTACTAATGTACACGGAAGTGTCCTGTTTTCTGCTTAAGTGTTCAGATTCACTTGCATGTGGATGGTGCTTGTTGCACCGTTTCGTAAATTTTAATATAAGTTATTATTATGGAATTTCCCTTAAATTAATGTGTTATTCAGTGATCACTCAGAACTTGTTTGCTAGTCGTTGCTAGTCTTGTAAATTACTTTCCAGTTGGTAATGGAGCTTCTTGTTTATTACATTTACTCTATTTCAAAATTTTTTAATTTATGTCAACAGTTGCACATATATTTGTTTAATTACATGTTTCGATCACTTGGACCATCTTCATATTTTATAGTTGCGTCCGCATCTCGTCTGGCTGAGTAGACTGTAGTCAATTTTTTCTTATTAATTGTTCCATTTTTGTCTTTGGGCACATTGGGGAGGTTCAGTGTCGTTTTGATAGACTATTTTATTAGATTTGTTACCTCTTCTGTTTCTACGGGGGCATTTTGTCTAAGGAAAAGTGCTTCAATTACAGCAGTTTCTTATTGAATTTTTCCACGATTCTTTCTTATATCTGCTGTCTAGTGGCCAGGCTGGCGACGGCAGTTTGTAAGCTGGAGTTCATAAATTGGCCTTCGTAGAATTTTTCTGTTGCAAAACTTTGCCAACTCGGCTGTGGAAGGGGGCCGCCCTGTCGTGGCCTGGTGCATGTGAGGTCCCGTTCAGCGGGCAGTGGATGGAGAGGGCCAGCCGTGGCTACCTGAGAGGTTTTGTTTGCCATACTGGTAGAGCTCGACAGTGCTCTGGGGACGCCCTACAGGATGTCCGTCTGACTGTCGCCACAGCAAAACAATCGAACGTTCCGCCTCTTGGCGAAATTCGCAGAGATCTGAATAGCACCCTCGCCAGAGCGGCGTATAGTTTATACGGTTGTGAATGCCTGGACGGTTTCTCCGAATTTGCTGATGTGGGTGGTTAAAGAAATGCTCTTCTGCGTGCTGGATCTTGAGCAGTTTGCTGGGCGCAGTCAGTCGTTTGGGACAGCGGGGGCCTGGCGCCTATGGCTTTAAAATTTATGTATTTTGAGGCCTGGAACCGAAAGAGAGCGTCCAAAAATTCCGAAGAGGTCGTGGGCCTGTATACAGTAACGTCTCTGTGTGAACTTTGCTGGTGTGGGAGGAGATGGAGGGACGTCTGCACAATGCTCTGTGATTCGCCAAAGCTTTGGATTGTGACAGTTTTGTAATTTGTCAACAGCTTCCGGCGATGTCATTGGGAAAGTAATTAGCTGTATGTGGTAATTGCAGCGCTTTGACCGCATAGATGGGATAATGTGTCCTGACCAGGAACTCTGACATGGAGAGAGATTTTTAGGGGATTCACTTGTAGGTCTCTGCGGTGTGCGGATCGACTTAGGTCTCACGTCAAGGACTCTGAAGCGTTCAGACCTCTTGATACCACAGTTTACTTGTGTTGTTGTGTGAACTTTGATTTTTGTCCTGTGGGTTCGCTTCTGGCTGCTACAGTTGAATTAGATATTTTGGAAGTATCACTTTGAGCGTTCGAACTTTGCTAATGTTAGTTAAAACGAGAGCATACCAAGTAACTTAGGTCTTCATTGATGATACCCCTCATTGTGATATTGGTTAGGAATTTATAAAATAAATGTGTTTGGTCGTATCATACACCACCAAGGAAGTGAAGTCAATAAAAAATAATTGTCTCTGTTTTTATAAACTTGGTGATGGCCAAAATTAACTATCAAAAATATCAGTTTCATAACTGCAATTAGAGAATTAATTCAAAATATTGTTATCAGCTGGGGAATTTGCATACTGAGCACTGTTGCAGTTGACAAAACTCACACACACAGTAGAAATGTTCACCCACAGTTAACATACAGCTTACAAGGCTAAACATTTTTATGCCAGAATTTTGGGATTGGCTTTTATTTTCCGTAATTAAAGTAAATTATTGCTTGCTTTTCATACAATGTAAACTTTCACGGTCGGCGTTGTCTTCAAATTTCTGGGCGGATGGGCCGTGATCCAGATGTAAAACTACCTCCCGACGTTTCGTCTCCAACTGCGGTAGACATCTTCAAGGGTCTTCCGGCTACTGCCACTGTGGGCCGAGGGGCTCTCACATTTATAGAGAGCATAGAGGGCGCCACCATTCGTCACGTGATGCTGACTTTGTAACTATCTCTGGATGACGTCGTCATTCTCGATTAAAAATAATCGATTGTCGTTTTGCTGGTGCAGTGTCGACATCCATATTTTATTTAACTTCAGACCTTCTTCTTTCCTATTAAAATTATTCTGGTGTTTGTGGATCTCTATTGCTTCTCTATACATGCGTGCATGGTACTGAGGTGTCCTAGCTAAAACGCTCGTCTCGTCAAATTTTATTTCATGATTTCCTTTTTGAAAAACATGTTCAGCCACTGCCGATTTTTCCATGTGGCCCAGACGACAGTTCCTTTTATGCTCAGGTATGCGAGTGTTGACGCTTCTTTTTGTTGTACCAATATATACTTTACCACAGCTGCAAGGAATTTTATAAACCCCAGGTGTTGGTAGGGGGTGACGTGCGTTGGTGATCTCAAATATTCTTTGATCTTTCTTGTGGGTCTGTAGATGGTTTCGACGCCATGCTTGGCCAATACTTTCCCAATTCGATCGGTAATCCTGCTTATGTACGGCAGAAAAACTTTTCCAGATTGTTGTCGTTGTTGCTCAGAACTTCTGGATTCTTCTCTTCTTTGATGGAGAGCTCGATCAATTTCCTTGGCACCATATCCATTTTTCTTGAAGGCCGACCGTAAGTGATTTATTTCATCCTCCAAGTAAACTGGCTCACGAATGTTGTTGGCTCTATCCACCAAAGTTTTAATGATACCTCTTTTTTGCCTCGGATGATGGTTTGACTCCTTGTGGAGGTATCGATCAGTATGTGTGCTCTTTCTGTATACTTTATGGCCCAGAGTTCCGTCCTCTCGTTTTATTACCGATACATCCAGGAAATTAAGTTGGCCATTGCTCTCTGTCTCCATCGTGAACTGTATATTCTGATTAATGCTGTTGAGATGCAATAGGAAGACATCCAACTCCTCTTCACCATGGCTCCATACTACAAAGGTGTCGTCAACATATCGGTACCAATTAGTTGGCTTATTTCTGGCAGTCTGCAGCGCCTGCTGTTCGAAGAACTCCATAAATAAGTTGGCAACAGCTGGACTAAGAGGGCTGCCCATAGCCACTCCGTTAATTTGTTCATATAACTCATTGTTGTACTGGAAATACGTTGTGGTAAGGCAGTGTCTGAACAAGGCCACGATGTCAGATGGAAACATATCTGCTATATATGCAATAGCTTCGTTTACAGGAACCACAGTAAACAAGGACACTACATCAAAACTCACCAGAATATCACTCGGGCTGACATTAATCTCCTTCAGTTTCTCAATAAAATGCACAGAGTTTTTAATGTGGCTGTCCGTTTTTCCAATGTGCGGCTGCAGCAGAGAAGCGAGATGTCTGGCCACCTCATGGGTGGGAGATCCTATGGCCCTCACAAACGGTCTTAACGGGACCATGGGCTTATGCACCTTTGGTAGTCCATATAGTCTGGGTGGATAAGCTTCTGTTTTGCACAGTTGTTTTTTATCATCCGAAGAGAGAGAAGACTGTTTTATCAGATGATTCGTTGTTTTCAAAATTTTCCGAGTAGGATCCTTCTCAAGTCTTTTCTAAGTCGTGGGATCCAAGAGATCAGTGATCTTCTTGTGATAATCTTAGCTCTTTAGTACAACTGTAGCATTTCCTTTGTCAGCGGATAGTACAATGATATTGTTGTCCGCATTGATCTCCCTTAGAGCCCTTCTTTCCACTTGAGACAAATTGCTGTGAGGTGGTTTCTATTTGCGTTATATTCTGGCCGTTTCTGTCCTAATGTCATCTGCAGATTGCGAAGGCAACAGACGGATTCCTGCCTCAACATTCGCTATAATGTCCTACTTGGGCACTGTAAGTGGTGTCACTGCAAAATTACCACCTTTCGAGAGAACTGAAATTTCTTCTTTCGTTAATTCTCTCCCAGACAAGTTAACAACAGTCCGAGAATTATCAACAACTGATATTTCACGTTTGCCCGTCTGCTTGCTTTTTTCATTCAAGTTAAGAACGTTTTTAATTTCTTTCAAACCTCGTAATTTGTTTATTATATTAATCGTAACCTTATTCTTAGGCTTGATTGTATCACTGAGTTATTGAATATTGGTTTGGGTGCCACTATAAGGTGGGTGAGCCTGCAATTCCTTAAAAGTGATAGTGTCTACTAGTTGTGAATTAATAAATAAGAATGTAGTTAAATTGTTGTTCATGAGCAGTGTTCGATACCTTTTCTGCCGAGTCTTTCCTGTAACGTAACCACGAGCATCTGATAGTGTTCAAATAGTATTTAAGGAAGTGAGTCGAGTTGCGATAACAACGAAAGCAGAAAAAGATGACCTGGGTGTGACAACAGGAGAGGGACAGACAGAATTAAGCAGGCATGATGATAGAATCCAGAGATTTAGAAAGGGGCAAAGGTGAAGAAAGATACTAAGAAAAAATGGAATTTAATAGGACAACAGGAGATAGCAAGGAAAAAAAGCAATAAGAGCAGCAATAAAAGAGAAAGATTAACCAATGGCAGAGGCCTACGAAGAGCTGCAAAGAAGACAGGATGGCAGGCAAATCTCCTGGAATGCTTATATCCAAAGACATAAAAGCAATGAAACAGAACAGAGCATAAAAGAAACTGCATACTTGTTCTCATATATAATGACAAAGAGGATATCTAAACCTGTGGCAATTATGACGGTGTGGGAGAAGATAATTGAGAAGAGGCTGCGTCTGGAAGCTGAATTAACTAATAGTTACGATTGATGTCTGAAGGAGGAACTATCGACACAATATATGGACTAAGGCAACACGCAGAGGCACAGAACACAACAGGCTGTTCTGCATATAGGAATTTATTGCTTTGGACAGAGGTATATAGCAGAAACCCAAGGTAAAAGATAAGGGCATGTATAAGAAGTAAATGCCTGCGAGAAAAAAAATGTGAGAGTGGTTACAGACATGTATGAAATAACGATGACACGTCATGAACAGCGTAGGTACAATAAAAACATTTCTAGTGAGAGTAAGATTACACAAGGTATCTGATCTCAGCTCATATCTCTTTGACCTGGTGATGAATGTGCTAATCAAAGATGTGAGGAAAGGGACACTGTGGAACATGATGATGATGGTGATGATGTTGTAATCTGTGAACGCACCCAAGAGGAATTTAATGAGGAGTTTTGAGGAGGAGGAAAACCCTATAAGAGGCATGATGATTAGTTTGATGAAAATATAATGCCTGTGTACAAAGACTGCAGAAGACCTCTATTTTAACCCAAAATGAGAACAACTGACATTGGCCAAGTTTTAAATATCTGAGCTCTTAAATGCAAAGTGTTGGAGTAATGGAGGCTAAAATACAGCACAGAATAAATAGTGGATCGATTAACTGAAGGAAACTGAGTGAAGCTTGTGATAAGAAAGTTAGCTGCAGAATGAAAGGAAAACGGTGTAAGTCTGTGATGAGGCCCATGATGCTCCAGATTGCAGGTACTTGACCAGCCAAAAAAGCCCAAGAGAGAAATGTGAGTGTTACGGAGGATGAGTGGAGTTACAAGAAAGAATAGAATAAGGAATGGGTACATAAGAGGAACAGTGAAAGTGCGGCTCATAGGAAAGAAAATACCACAAACTAAGCTAATGTGGTATGGGCATGTGCAGAGAAGAGGGCAGTACTAAGTGGGGAGAAGAGTTAAAATCCAAAAAACGAAGGGTCAGGGAGAAGAAGACCAAAATGGAGATGGAAAGACAAGTTAGCAGCGGATCTTAGAGAAAAAGGATGCAAGGATGTAGAAATATAGACATTTATGGAAGAGAAGAAACCATCAAAGCAATGCAGACCCATGTAATGTGGGAAAAGGCTGAGATGACATAACAGGTGAACAGTTCCCTATTCTGATCTCAGGGCAGAGACCACTGAGGGGGATATCTTGATCAGGACAAACACAACTGGCATTCTGTGCATCAGAGCATGGAAAGTTGTATGTGCTAATCGAGAAGGTAAATTAATAAATATGAAAATGGAAATGGATAGGTTGAAGTTAAATGTTGTAGGGATTGTGAAGTTCAGTGGCAAGATAAACAAGACTTCTGATCAGGTGAGTAGGGGTTATGTAGGAGCAGTTCTAATAATGAATAAGAAAACTGGAAGGCAGTTAAGCAACTGTGAACAGCATAGTGAACATATTATCATATCCAACATCCACCACAGTATGACAAGTTGATATGCCAGATATCCACGCCGATGAGGCGGAGATTGAAAAAATAGGTTATGAGATAAGAGAAATTATTCGAATAGTTGAGGGAGAGGAAGACTTGATTGTGACAGTGGACTGGAATTCGATATTAGGAAAAGAAAAGGTGGAAAAATAGTAGGTGACTAGGGACTGGAGAAAAGGAATGAAAGAGAAAGTTATCTTGCAGAATTTTCCACAGAGCACAATTTAATCATCACAGACATCCGGTTCGAGAATCATGAAAGGAGGTTGTGTACATGTAAGAGACCAGAAGACGCTGGGAGATTTCAGACTGATTTGGGAACCAGGTTTGAAACTATACGACATTCCCAGGGGCAGATATAGATCCTAACCAAAACGTATAGGTTATACGTTATTCAACTTTGTTTCTGAATTTATTTCATTGCCCTACAAAAGTAGATATGTTTGAATATTTCGCATTCATAAATTTATGACTGTGAATGTCAAACAATGGTGGATAGGCACCATATGAATAGGTTTAGATGTACTCCATTTCCCTGCGCAGGCAATTGACAATTTTTGTGCAGATGCATAAATACACTCGATCCATTGTGGAAATGCGGTCGGGCAGGGGGACTACCATTCTCGTGTCCGATATGTTGAGGATCTGGGCAGGATGGGGGGCGTGCCTGGATGGCCTCGCTAGACGAGTCGGCCAATTGAAGTCACCGCACAGGAAACCATCGGTAAGGTGCATGATAAGGTATTGAAAGATCGAAGATTAAAAGTCGCGAGATAGCTAACATTGTAGGCATAACTGAACGGGTGCTTTACATCCTCCATGAGAAACTGGCCATGAAAAAACTCTGTGCGCGATTGGCGCCGCGCCTGTTCACTTTGGACCAAAAACGGAAACGAAAGAACATTTCTGCCTAGAATCTCACATTGTTCAGGCGCAACCCAGATGCCTTTTGCGCAGATTCATAACCGTGGATGAAACTTGGATCCATCATTACACTGCAGAGACCAAACAACAGTCCAAACAATGGACGAAGAGTGGGGAGAGTGGAGAGTGCACCAAAGAAGGCGAAGACTGTTTTGTCAGCCGGAAAGGTGATGGTCACTGTCTTTAGGGATTCCCAGGGTATAATCCTCATAGATTATTTGGAAAAAGACCCATAACTGGGCCCTATTATGCTGCTTTTTTGGATCGTTTGAAACAGGAACTAACTGAAAACGTTCAATATCGGACCGGAAGAAAGTGCTGTTTCATCAGGAAAATGCTCCAGCCCACACAGTAGCAATGGCAAAAGTCCACGACTTTGGATTCGAATTATTTCCTCACCCACCCTATTCACCAGACTTGGCGCCAAGTGAGTTCTTCTTATTCTCAAACTTGAAAATTGACTTGGTGTGAAGTATTTTCATCGAATGAGTAAATGCTTCTGCTGTGACAGACTATTTTGCAGAATATGACAAATCCTACTTTGCCGATGGGTTGAAAAAATTGGAAATTCTCTGGACGGAGGGTACAGACTTGCAAAGAGACTACGCCAAGAAATAAAGTTAGTTATCGCCTTTAACATAATTTTTATCCTATTTTTACCAGACTTATCAAACCGCTGTCAGTAAGCGTAGAGAAATATCTTAAGATCGGTTTGGGAAACCTTCTGCCGTGCACTTCAATGTGACTTGCAGAGTGTTTATGTGTATACGGAGTGTGGCGCTGCTCCACTTCGGAAGTTCTCCGTCGGGCATGAGTATGTGTGTTATCTTTAATTTAAATTAGTTCTAGTAGTTAGCAAGTCTAGGGACCGATAAACTTGGCAGTTTGGTCTCTCAGGCTTACAAAAGTTTGAACGTTTTTTGGTCTTGATGGCCGGAGATGGTTTTGAACCACCGTCCTCCCGAAAGTGAGTCCAGTGTGTTGCTACTGCGCCACCTCGTCCTTCAGGACAATGAGAGGGAGGAGATGGGCTGAGAAAGGTGGAGGAGGACATGGAGGAGGGGAGACCAGGGTGACCAAGTTTTGATGACGGGTTTGAGGGAGATGACCGACATCTGATCATAATTAGAAGGGAGAATAAGGGAGCTTTAGACACAATAAATTTCAACTGCACAACTTTATATATTTCCTTGGAATGGATGGCAATGGGAATGTAAACATTAAAAAAAAGCAGACATACTTACTCATTTATCGTATTTGTGGTTAGCTCTACAACCTGAGAGTGAGTTTTCAAGAGAGCAATGGCAATAATAAGACTCATTTCTGGAGCAAATTCCAAAACAGTATGCCAAAATCTATTGGATTTGCTCTTGATATATCGATTTTTTGTTATATAAATATTTCAGCAATTCTAGCAGTTAATAAAATCATCTTTGTCGCATTTTACCACAGATGGATTTAATTTTTCAGTGTTAAAATAAGTCTGTAATCTTCATTTTCACTGCAAGAGCATATAATGAAATCCATTTACTTTAAACCAAACGAAAATACACACAAACACTTCATAGTAGGTATTACGCAAAAAAAAGCAGAAATCGAAACACTTAGTGCTAACTTTCCACAGATACTAGTAGACTGGACAAACAACAGAGCAGCTGTACCTTCGTCCATATATCTATGGTTGAAGAGCTGTACAAATGGTGCGGTAGCAACATAGAACCACGAGGCAGTTGGCAAAAATTACCCGTATATAAACAAAAGTTTAGTGGTTTTCAAAGAACTCCACTATTTTAAACTAGTAAATCTTACATGTGAAATTTAATGTTACTTTTCTCAAAAATGTTCAAATGTTTGTAAATCTATCGGACCAAACTGCGTAGTCATCAGTCCGTAGCTTGATGTTTTGAAATGTCGTTTCAGTTCCCAGTAAGTTGGCCAAAAACATACACTGTATAGTTTTCTTTGGCCATCAATAACATTTAGCGTTGTTGTTCCCTCAATTCTAGTATTAAACTATGGCTTTGTACATAACAGATCGCCATTCATAACCTTGCTTTCAACATCGCGTATTGAGATGGGTGAATTGATGTGACGGTCACTGACGGACAGTGTGAATACAACTTGACATGACGGTGCTGTGATGTGACATTTACATGATGGACAGTGTGAATTGCCCTTAATACGGGAGAGTTGTTTACCCTAGGTGAGACGAAGTGTTAAAGGTGGATAGTAAGAAGTGTATATTGTGATGATACTGCTGGCCCTCTCATTTCAATGTTATCGTACGATACCGTCTGCACTGGACCTGGAATAGTGTGGCTTAATAGTGATATATGTTGCATGTGAAGTTAGTTAAAAACGAAATAATCAGCCTAGGAATCAGTGTTGGACAGTGTGTCAGTGATACTGTGATTAAAACAAGTGATAGATTTCATTAATTAAGAGATTGGTATAAGATGTTTCGAGACAGTTCTATAAACAATACTTTTGTTATTGTACATTATTTCAATAAATAGACAGACGAAGGATAATAACTTTTGTAAAACATAAAGAAATGAAAATAAATAGCATTGTATATATGTCAGGATCATAAACAAGTTGTGTTGGTCAGCTAATTGTGTTAATTAATGTAATAGTCGAAATTTAAATGTTGTGATCCTTTGTATATATTTACTGACGTGAGGTTTTTAACCTATTTTCAGAATGACCGAGATATTTGATAGTTCAATATATGTTAGGAACATGTATGATTAACAAATTAATTAACATTGAATATCGCACTTTGTTGTCAAACATCAAGTATCGCGTTTATGACTTAGAAAGATATGCGCCATCTAAAATTATTGTATGTATAGTTTTCATTCTATATTGTGATTATTTTTGTGTACATCAAATGTTTTACTTGTGTGTTCGGTAATTGAAAATTAGTATATTCAATTGTTATGAACAATGCATAATGTAATATCATTATTGTCGATATTATATATTTGCCTCACCGCCTTGCGTGCGGGAGAGTTTTAGTCGCTTGTCAAGTGCTCTGGAAACTATGTCAGTCTGTTGTTTTAAAATGGAAGCTCTGTCAGCTAAGTTCTGTTGCATTGTATACATTTTGAAGTTGTAATGTTTTGGCGGAGAAGAAGTTTGATTGGAAATTAAAGAAGTTTGATTGGAAATTAAAGAAGAATTTATATAGACGTGTTTCCTTAAATTAATTTTGCATAATAAGTATTTCATAACAATGAGATATGTATTAATTACCATAGATTTAATGGAATTTGTACTTCAATGGCCGAAGTATTCAAACAGAACGAAAATAATTTACAAGGTTACGGCAGGATTCGAAATAAGTGACCTACGTTCACTGACCTATGCTACTAAATGAGGTATGATGACAGAATAAATATTTGGTAGTGTAATATGTATTTATATTCGCTTGCAAAACTTCAAAGACTATTTTCTCTAGAATGTTTGAGAGATTTATCGAATGGCTTTGTGTCATTATTATTTTAAGTATGAACTTTATGCACCATAAATATTAAAAAATCCGATACCCATATTGTCTACTTTTTGGCATTCTGTAAGATTCATGCCATTGCAGACCAGAAAGAATCGTGAACGAATCGTAGGAACATATTCACAAGATTAGATTCCGACATCCATGACACAGAAATGTATTGCCATCTATGAGCAGGACGTAGAAGTAAGAATCGTGTCAATGCAGACTAAATAATCGCGAGAGAATGGTGAACGAATCGTAGGAATCGATTCACAGTGTGGGATTGAATCGCAAGAATCAATTCATAAAAAAGAATCGTGTTGCCCAACTCTAATTTGAGAGTCAAACGTCGCTTGTTGTCGCGTCTGACGCCCCAGGAGAATTATTTTGCAGCGAGCAGAACCCCCATATATCGTAATGTTGAAAAGATGAGTGTATGTTTTTGGCCAACTTACTGGGAACTGAAACGACATTTCAAAACATCAAGCTACGGACTGATGACTACGCAGTTTGGTCCGATAGATTGAAAGTGGTAGAATGAAACGGTAATTACTTAAAAATGTAATAAACATTATAATATGAATGAAAGGGTGTGGTAACCTTTCCGCAGACGTAGATCTCCCTGGAGAGCGGGTCGTCTGGGGGCGGCGCGCTGGGCGGGCTCTGCGGCGAGGGCGAGGGCGAGGTGGCGCGCGAGGGCGGCGAGCCGCGGCCCTTGAGGGCGGCGAGCTGCAGCTGCAGCTGGCTGGGCCGCCGCCCCCCGCCGCCGCCCCCCGCGCGCTTCTCCTGCTTGCGCCGCTCGTGGCGCACCGCCACCGCCGGCATCGCGCCGATCATCGTCACTCCTGCAACACCGGAAAACACGCGTTAGGGCCGTTTCACGCCGCGGTCACACTATGGCCGGATCCACACATTGGACCCAACGTTGACGCCAACAGTGTTCCTCCAATGAGTGGATCGGTGAAATAGCGTTGGAACCGACGTTGGCGCCAACGTCGGTACGGCTGCGTTGCTTGTCGGTATTTCGACCAAACATCAAAGGACGTTGGGCCAAACGGCTGTTAATCAAATTGCGTGGTTATGGTATATCGCCCCAAATTTGCGATTCGATAGGGGATTTCTTGTCAGAGAGGACACAGTTCGTAGTAATCGATGGTAAGGCATCGAATAAAACAGAGGTGACATCGGGCGTTCCACAGGGTAGTGTTATTGGTCCTCTGCTGTTCCTTATTTACATAAACGATTTAGGGGAAAATCTAAGTAGTTCTCTTAGGTTGTTTGCAGATGACGCCGTCATTTACCGTCTAGTAAAATCATCTGAAGATCAAAACCAACTGCAGAACGATCTGAAAAGATATCAGTATGGTGTAAAAATTGGCAATTGTCTCTAAATAATGAGAAGTGTGAAGTCGTCCACATGAGTAGGAAAAGAAATCCGTTAAACTTTGTTTACAAGATAAATCAATCAAATGTGAAGGCCGTAAACTCCACAAAATACCTAGGAATTACTATTACTTCAGACTTAAATTGGAAAGAACACGCAGATAATATCGTGGGAAAGGCGAACCAGAGACTGCGTTTTAATGGCAGAACGCTTAAAAGAGGCAACAGAACTACAAAAAAAAAAAAAAAAAAACTGCATACACTACACTTGTCCGTCCATTTTTGGAGTATTGCTGCCCAGTTTGGGATCATCATCAGGTGGGTTTGACGGAGGACATCGAAAGAGTCCAAAGAAGGGCAGCTCGTTTCGTATTGTCACGATACAGGGGAGACAGCGTTACGGAAATGATACAGGATCTGGGATTGGAATCATTGCAACAACGGCGCTTATCGCTGCGGCATGGGCTACTTGCGAAACTCCAATCGCCAACATTCTCCTCCGAATCCGAAAATATATTTTTCACTCCCACGTACATATGTAGAAACGATCATCAGAATAAAATACGAGAAATCAGAGCTCGAACAGAGAGATTCGGGTGTTCTTTCTTCCCGCGCGCTATTCGAGAATGGAATGGGAGATAAATAGTATAATTGTGGTACGATGAACCCTCTGCCAGGCACTTAAATGTGATTTGCAGAGTATCCCATGTAGATGTAGATGTAGATGTGGATACGTCGTCCACACGTTGGCGCCAACGTTTCATTCTGTCTTTGTCGTCTGCTCATCTCGAAACTGTTTCTTTCTTCGTTCGTTCTTCGTCGCCGTTTTAAAGTTTCGAAATCTCTTTGTAAATATTATAACTGTATCAGAAAGTGATTCATTTGTGAAAGAAACCTCAAAAAACGAAATGCCACACCAAAACTTAGGCGCGAACTGCGAAATTAAAAACTTTTTAGACTTTCGACACACTCCATTACTGAATTTAATTTTTAAAATTTATAGTACTTAATATTTCCTATCAAGTTTTAAATATTGTTTTGCAAACTTCAAGCACTATTAGTGATATAAATTACATTAAAAGGGTAAGTGTAGGCTTCTAAAATTGTCTCCTTTAGCAAGAAATCGAAGCGTAAAACCAAAAGAATAGCATCCCTCCAAAACATCTTTCTTTTTTTATTTTATTTTCAATCATTTAAAGTAGAAGGTCTAAAACTTTATAAGGTGTATCGTTTACTTGTAGCATACTTTAAAAAATTAATGATTTCGTACCGTAATTAATGTTTGCTAGGAAATGAGACAACACCCCAAAGTCTTTTACGTATGTTTCCCACTTTGATTTACAATGACAAAATGTAATTATTCACACTCAAAAGCGTTAACGCATTGGCCGCGATTTGAGCATCAGATATGTTTTCGTTGGCTCTCGACGAATTCAACTGAATATTGGCTCCAATGTGTGGACGCGGGGTATGTCATGTGACAGACTTTTCTACAGATCCGTTTCCATAATGTCAAGTGGGGCAATTCGCACCGACCTCGCAGAGCCTCACAAACGCCACAGATGTCGACAGACAAACCTGCGGGATCGCTCCGCGAGAGATCCTTTCAAAACGTCTGTCGACGTCTGTGGCCTCGCACTTGCGCAGTGGCCCACTACACTGCCGCGCGCATGACCACTTTACACCACAGTCTACCATATACCGTCGCGACACTTACTGCTGTAAAAGTTGTTACCAACTGACAGCTGCAACGACACTAGCGCTCCTAGCGGTGGGCAAGCCAACGCAGTAGTGATGTTTGTTTATAATTACTTTTGTACGTAATTAACGAAACAGTTAGTACAATTTTTGCGTTACAAGCATTAGTGAAATATCAAGAGACGTACATAATAAGGAAATTAATGTAAAAGCAGCCAAATTTTACTGATTCAGTTCTATAGAGAACAACTTCAACAAATACTTACGAATATGTGTGTATTTCAAGCTTATTACGCTGAAAGTAAGTAGACTATAAACATAAGAGAATAATAAATTCTTATTATGGTCTTTTCTTACTATTACAAGTTGTTTTTTGACATGTATCAATTCAGTGTGGAGTCTAATGATTCGCACATTTTTACACCTCATACGTCTCTTTCTTAAAGGTGCATATTTTGTTGACTGTAATTAATTTAGTTAAAAGGCAAAGTTTTGGCGATTCTTGTGGTTCAACTGTAGCAACAATTGTGGAATTGACTTCTTCTTTGTTGGAAAACAGTTTCATTGCTTTTCCCGTTTTATTGCCACATTTGTGACGGTTTTCCTTCAGCTGCAACTGTTGAAGCTGATTTGGTACGTTAAATATTGTAGTTATTGCATTCTCTATACGTTTGATACGCTCAAACTCACATATTCGACTGGAATTGTAATGAAGAAACCTTAACGTTCCTGAGTAGAAAAGCGACGTCTTGCTGCTAAAGGAAGCTCTTCTGGTGTTTCCTAGCTATTTTTTTATTTTTAATAGAAAATGAAATTATTTAGCAGAAGCTGTAGGTTACAATATAGCTGTTAATAAACTATCCTGTAATGTACCGTTTCGTACCTTGACAGGGGCCTTAGGAACATTAGGTAAGACAAATGCGGAACTATTTATAAGTTATTACCTATTTTAAGGAATTACATACGTTTCGTAATGTAAAAAGTATTTTTTAATAAATGTAAACGACACTATTCGCACTCAGCCAATGTTCGACAAATGCGGAACTATTTATAAGTTATTACCTATTTTAAGGAATTACATACGTTTCGTAATGTAAAAAGTATTTTTTAATAAATGTAAACGACACTATTCGCACTCATCCAATGTTCGCACTCATCCAATGTCGTATTGAGAAATGTAGCTTGCCAGCCGCTTGGAGCGCTACTGTCACAAAAGTCTGCGGAAGTGTCGTGACTGTATATGTTAGACTGTGCTTCACACACTGTCGCTCAGTTTCCTGTTTTAACTCGTTACAACAAGAAGCTGTTTTGTTGTTATGGAAATTAGGGGCACAATCGAACTCGGCAGCCACTACCATTAATTGTTAATTTATTGGTTTTGACGCAAAGAGAATGAAATGAAAATATATGCTGATATTCAAAGGAAATAAATAATTGTTTAAATGTTTAAATGTTTCGTTTTTTTTTTTTTACCAAAATTATGTTCCGACTGCAGCACGATTTCAAAAAAGTAAACTGTATACAGTATTAGTAAACTTACCTTAGGCATAGCGCCAATCTCTCTCTGCTGGAAATAGATATCCTGTAGTTGGTGTCTTTTTTACTAATATCGTTATTTATCAGTATTAATACCTCTTCAAACTCAGGTTTAGAAAGCCGAAAGTATGTTGTGAATCTGTAATCATCTGGCTCCAAGTCATCCATAAGATGATGATACTCGCCGCAATGTTCCAGTCTCTGATTGATGGGGTGTACCCAGTGCGTTCGGTTTGTAACAGAGTACAACAGCATGTCTTCCTCATGACTACTCGAACTACTTTCGCCATCACCCAACCAAGGCACACTTTTAGTAAACGCACCACGAACCACGTGCCATATTACCTGTTTCAAATGAACTGACTAGAGCAGGAACGATGTCCTAATAGCTCACAGACGTCGGTGGCGGTGTCAATTGCACGTCTGTCACGTGACGTCTGTGCCTGTAATTTGGAAGTCGGAAGTATAGTATCTGTGTCTTCTAGATCTTTGCGTAGTGTACGCAACGCAAAGTGACAGCTTAGAATGTAAACAAAGCAGACGATCATGCTATTTTGTCTTGAAACTCGATTAGTTTTTACCTCAGTCTGTTGATTACTCGAGAAATAGCTTGTGTTTCTTTACGTATTGTTTTATTTTCTTTACTGTCTGAGTGAAAAAGAACTGTTTTACAGACAGTACGGCACGGATCTGTCAGTGACTATTCAAGTACTTATTTTTTTAAAATAAATACTCAATAATGACGTTCTTTAAATTGTATACGCAGCTACAATCTGTTGTACACAGAGCGTGTTGGCTTCGTCTTGGAGTTTTCAGCCGACGTTTGTTTGACGTGGCAACTGACGTTTCGCTACCACCAATTCAGGCTCAGATTGCCTAGCACTGTTAAAGTTTCATATTTCATTGCTCTTGGTGGGTGAAACTTGGGCAATGTCATCAGCTCATACTGGACGAAACGTCTCACAAACTTTATACTGTGACAGAACAGACAACATGTCAACAAATGGGCATAAAAACTTTAAATGTACAGTAGATAAGAATTTGGGACACATCTTTACAACATCTGTATTTCTCAGTATCATGAAGATCCAGTAACTGCGACAGTTATTGATCTTATAATTGCCGATACCAATAGATTGTTTGGATTTTACCTACTTTGTAGCCACAATAAAACATTTTAATGCACACTGCGTCATTAGTGTAGTTCATTTAGGAGAAGAAGCTGCTTATAAAATATTTGTATTGTACTCACACAAACCTGCGTTAGGGTAGCAACGTTTTCTTCATTAATGATCCCACCAATGAATAACGTCTACTGTCAAGTCTCAACTATAGAAATATTTATCCTTCTCAGTGTACTTTGTTAAGTGACGTTCCCAACCGAAAAGATTATTACATTTACAATGGTTTGTTGTTAGGACAGTATTTCCCTAAACATGCACTCTGAAATCGTGACATATTCGGAAATTATTATCCAAATAACTGTTCTGTCCTTTGTTTTCTAAACAGCTGTAAATGTAAATAAAAGACAGAAGCCTAGAACTTTTAATACATTAAGAGAAGTTCAATATTAAAATGTAAAGATGAAATACAAGTAAAATGAGATGACAGGATCCGAACCAACAGTCATACACGTTACAAATTACGAAACCACAACGCTATTCACTACGCTACAATCCTGTATGTACAAATGGACATTAAGAACACCTATACCTAAACTTGAATAATTACGATGTTGATTTGTTACAAAATGACTATTTATTTGTAAGGTAAACGTTTTCGTGATTACTCTTAAAGGCATCATGATGGCATACTACAAGTTTAAAGTTCATCATTTCTGAATAAGATGAATTAAAAATGGCACCTGTCACATCATGCCAAAGATTCTACCCTTGCTGTGTATAGTCTCTCGTCCAAAACGGATGTGGCATTTTTCCGCCGCTAACGTATACTCACACCGGGCCGCCCATAGCTACATACATACTCTGCAAATCACCGTAAGGTGCGTGGCGGCGGGTACACTGTACCACTGCTAGGCATTTCCTTTCCTATTCCACTCCCAAATAGAACGAGGAATAAAAGAATGCCTATATGCCTCCGTACGAGCCCTAATCTCTCTTATCTTGTCTTTGTGATCTTTACGCGAAATGTAGGCGGCAGCAAGATCGTACTAGACTCAGCTTCAAATTCCGGTCCTCTAAATTTCCTCAACAGAAATTTACGAAAAGAACGCCATCTTTCTTCCAGCGATCCCCAACTGAGTTGCCGGAGCATTTCCGTGACACTCGCGCATTGGTCGAACCTACCGGTAACAAATCTAGCTGCTCGCCTCTGAACCGCCTCTATGTCTTCCTTTAAACTGATCTGCTGCGGGTCCCAAACACTTGAGCAATACTCAAGACGTGGTCGCACAAGCGTTTTATACGCGGTCTCCTTTACAGGTGAAGTACATCTTCCCAAAATTCTCCCAATAAACCGAAGTCGGCTGTCCGCCTTACTCACAACTGTCCTGACATGTTCGTTCCATTTCATATCGCTCTGCAAAGTTACGCCTAGATATTTGAACGACGCGACAGCATCCAGAGGCTCACTACTAATGCTGTATTCGAACATTATAGGATTGTTTTTCCTACTCATGCGCATCACCTTACATTTTTCTACATTGAGAGCTAGCAGCCGTTCTTTGCACCAACTACAAATTACGTCTAAGTCATCCTGTATGCTATTACAGTCAGTTAAAGACCACACCCTCCCATACACCACAGCATCATCAGCAAACAGCCGCAAATTACAAGTTACTCAGATCATTTATAGAGATAGAAAATAATAGCGGTCCTATCACACTCCCCTGGGGCACGCCTGACTATACACTCGTCTCTGATGAACACTCGCCGTCGAGAACAACGTACTGCGTTCTATTACTTAGGAAGTCTTCCAGCCAGTCACAAATCTGTGAACCTATTCCATAAGCTCGTATCTTCGTTAACAGTCCGCAGTGTGGAACCGCGTCGAACGCCTTTTTGAAGTCGAGAAAAACACAATCCGCCTGTTGCCCTTCATCCATGGCTCGCAAGATGTCATGTGAGAAAAGGGCAAGCTGAGTTTCACATGAACGATATTTCCTAAACCCGTGCTGATTAATGGAAAGAAGCTTTTCCGTTTCAAGGAAATTTACTATATTCGAACTGAGAATATGCTCTAAAATTCTACATGAAACTGATGTCAACGATATTGGCCTGTAATTGTGTGGGTCAGTTCTCTTTCCTTTCTTATAAACGGGAGTCACCTGCGCTTTTTTCCAATCACTAGGAACTTTGCACTGAATGAAAGATTCGCGATAAATGCAAGCTAAGTAGGGGCCAATGCCGCAGAATAGTCTTTGTAAAACCGAACTGGTATTCCATCCGGACCAACAGACATTTTCGTATTTAGCTCTCTCAGCTGCTTCTCTGCACCGGAAATACCTATTGCTATGTCCCCCATTTCGGAATTAGTACGTTGATCAAATGATGGTACATTTGTGCGGTCCTCCTGCGTGAAAGATTTCTTAAAGGTTAAATTTAGAGCTTCAGCTTTCCGTTTGCCTTCTTCTATTACTGCCCCGGAATGATCAACGAGTGACTGGACAGTGGGCTTTGACCCGCTTATCGATTTTACATAGGACCAGAATTTTTTCGGGTTCTCGGAAAGATATTTTGCTAAGGTATAGCTGTGATAATTATTGTATGCTTCGTGCATCGATCTTTTTATAGATGCACGAATCTCTACTAACTCTTGCCTGTCATCATTTGCGTGTTCTTTTTTGAATCGAGAGTGCAACAGTCTTTGCTTTCTCAGCAGCTTTCTAACATTATTGTTATACCACGGTGGATCTTTTCCATCCTTAATCGTCTTTACTGGCACATATTTCTCTAACCCTTTATTTACAATGCACTTAAATTAGTCCACAATTCCTCTACATCCATAGTCCCGGAATTAAACGATGCCCATTCATTTTCTAAGTGCGATCGTAACATTTGCTTATCGACTCTTCCCAACAAAAACACGCTCCTAGCCTTCTCGATTGGTTTATGAACTTTGGTTACCATCGACGCTATGACGAATCATGATCACTAATTCCTTTCTCTACACAGACATCGTTAATAAGGTCAGGACTGTTTGTGGCTATAAGGTCTAAAACTTTTCCATTGCGCGTGGGTGGCCGGTTTAACTGCTCAAGACAGTTTTCGGAGAATGTGTCCAAAAGTAGCTCGCAAGACTGCTTGTCTGTACCGCCTGAAATGTAACTAGCGAGGACCCAATCTATACTCTTAAGGTTGAAGTCTCCTCCGACTAATATTACATGGCCCGGATACCTATGCACGACCTGGTGTAGACTTTATTTGAATGATTCTAAAACTGCTTCAGCAGCACTGGGGGGCCGGTAAAAACAGCCAACTATTAACTTTACTTCTTTTAGACCTGTTATACGTGCCCAGATAACTTCACAGTTACTTTCAACCTCGATCTCAGTAGAAACAATATCTTTGTCCAAAGCGATGAACACTCCTCCTCCAGTTGTATCCGATCTATCTTTCCGATATACAGTCCACGCTTCGCTAAATATTTCTGATCCCTCCTTACATTTGATCGGGCAGCTTTGGTCATGCGTCCGCTGACAGAGCTCTGGATCTCCCTACTTACCAGAGCCTGCGTTCACGTACACTGGTCAACACAATTAATTAGGGGATCATTTTAAATGATAAGACTGTTGGTTCTTGGTGAAACATTAAATTACACTAATAGAAAAACTTTTTAACCTTGTTTCAGAAACTTTATTGGTGCTGTACGACCTACGTTTCAGGTTATAACTCCATTTTCGAGTTCTTAACTCATTACTGATTGCAAAGACGATAACGAACCAAAGATAAACATGACAAACTCAGACTATCGATTCTTGACTTAAACATAAAGATTATCTTTGTGACAATTTTGACGAAGTTACAGTGGATTACCAAATATAACAGCACAGCATTTACAACAACATGGATAAATATATACTGGAATGAAATTATACCTAAGAACAGAATTTGGATTGTCACTCATAATCCAAAAGGGGGAGGGGGCGGGGGGGGGGAGATTGAATTGAGTCTGCTCATTCATATAGTAGTTGTGGAGATACATACAACTGTCATTTAATTTCTAATATTTCTAACAGAGTCAGCTTTGCACCTTTTTCCTTTGTGTGTAGTAATTCTACATCTATATGTATCTGTGATTTTCATTTAAAAAATGAATCTGGTGTGCTTAATCTCCAGCTTCTGTGTTGTTCTTTGAGCCTAGTGGAGATTGACCTCCCAGTCTGCCCAATATACCACAAATGACACATTTTACATATGATCTTATACTCTCTACTTTTCGCGGGAGCTTTGGAATTAAAGAGACATCTACCTAATGTCCATGGGACATGGTAAAACACAGTGAAGCCCTTTGCCTTTAGGATGTT
This sequence comes from Locusta migratoria, assembly GCA_026315105.1. NCBI lineage: Eukaryota > Metazoa > Arthropoda > Insecta > Orthoptera > Acrididae > Locusta > Locusta migratoria. The sequence goes on from CM048745.1 coordinate 562,878,284, forward strand.
GCTTCTCATGTTTGAAGTCTTACCTATAAAGGTAGACTACATCATTTCCTTTTCAGTCTCTCTGTGTTGATCACTCGGTACCTTACAACTCTGGCTTGCTTCCTCCGTTTTCTGTTGAGAATTTTGTCAATGATATTGCAATCAAATTTATTATTTGTGGCTGTTGTTTTAATTGTATCGAGTTCTTGGTCATAATGTTCTTGCGACATGGGGATAGAGAGCATTCCACTATATGATTCAGCACCTCTATCCCAATGACCCAGGAAGACTATGAGCCGCGGTGGAGTAGCCGAGCGGTCTAAAGCATCTCGCTGCGGAGCGCGCGGTTGCTCGCCGTGGAGGTTCGAGTCCTCCCTGGGGTATGGGTGTGTGTGTTGTCCTTAGTTTAGTTTACCTAGGTTTAAGTAGCTTGTAAGCTACGGACTGATGACCACGCAGTTTGGTCCGATAGATTTACAACCTTTTTTTTTTTTTTTTTTTTTTATTTTTTTTTTTTTTTTTTTTTAAGACTATGACCAGGAACTCAATACAATTAAAGTGGATTATGATAATATTATCTCGGGTTTGCGGCACGTAAATGAAATCAGCTCACTCACCTGAAGATGGCAGCCAATTGGTCTGCCGAAATATTGTGCTTAGTTGACGATGGTATCCGGCTGCAAACCCGAGATGAATATTACCAGTTATTACGCCGGGAAAGTCTACGAAACCACAAAGTGGATTATGGGTGATATGACTTCAAATTCTACTCTTAGGCATAATTTCATTACAGAGTACATTTATCCATGTTGTTCTAAATGCTGTGATTTTGCATTTGGCAATCCATTCTAACTTTGGCAAAATTGTTTAAGTCAAGAGTCGATAGTCTGAGTTTATATCATGTTTACCTTTGGTTGGCTATCATCTTTCTGATGAGTAATGAGTCAAGTGCTCGAAAATGGGCTTATAACCAGAAACTAGGTCGTACAAATAAAGTTTGTGAAACAAGGTTAAAAATTGTTTCTTTTAGTCTAATTAGGGGATCAGTTGACTTATTTAGGTTCTGAAGTACTGTCATCGGCAGAATGAACTAAAATGGTTCGACGTCTTGCTCTCGGTTCTACAGAATGCAGACAACAACATTATGGCAACCGACACAGTAGTAGTAACAAGCCGACCGCGGTGGCCGAGGTGACTGAGGCGCTTCAGTCACGGTCAGCACGGCCACTACGGTCGGGGGTTCGAATCCCCCCTCGGGCATGGATATTTGTGCCGTCTTTAGTCTTAGCTAGTTCATAAGTAGTTTGTAAGCTTAGGGACTGATGACCCGTAGTTAAGTCCCATAAGTTGTACAAACATTTGAACATTTTTTAGTAGTAACAGAAAGTTGCTACAGAGGTGGTTGGTGTTGATTTGTGTTTACTCTTCCAAACGAATTGCGCAAGCACTTGGGTTCGGATAGTGTAGTGATCAGGTAGTGCAAGGCAACAACAACGTGACTTACCCGAAGCTTTAGCACGGAGAGCCATAGCGAGGCTGGAACGGGTCAGACACAGAAGGAATGGCTGCAGCTGTAGGAGTGTCTCAAAGTGTAACTCCCGCGACCTAGACGCTATTTCAGACAACAGGAACCGTTAAAAGAAGGCATGGACGAGGTCGCCTACGGGTAACATTACCAAGAGATGACCGTTATCTCCGGTTAGCACCCATAACGGTTGTAGAGCTGGATATTGACCTCATGGAAGAATTTCCCAATGTCCCTCAAGAACAGATTTAGAACCTCATACTATCTATTCCACGCAGGTGTGCAACTGTACTGGTCCTCTGACGTGATCACACATCATGTCATATGGCAACGAGAATGACTTTTTTACTATTGTGGTAGCTCCATGGTACCTCGCTCTAAGTACACGCTATGTAAACCTCAACTAAAGAGTTGAGGCAACAAAATATCGTAGTGTATCACACACAAATTACAATTTTTACCAATATCTGAATAAAATACGTGACCATATGTAGATTGTGTATGATATCTCACCAGAACAACTAATTGTTTTGACTAGTGTACTTAATAATTTCGTTCAAACCAAAGAAGTGGTACACATTATTTTCTTAGTTTAAACTACAAATTTTCCTTGCAGTTCACTTCAAGACTATCGTTGTACGTTAGCCTTTAGCGACTGGCGGGTGCTTATTCCGGTTACACTCATGCTTTGGCCGAAGATTTTGTTGTAGATGTGTTGTAGTGGTTGACTTGCTGTGTTTGAAAGCAGCTGCCGGAAGGCCGGGGAATAAGGTTTGGGTTTGCCGCTTGGGCGGTGATGACGGACGTCATGCTGGGCCAGTCTGTTGTAACATTAATCTGTATTTATTCCACTTGTTTCTTGTTTTCTCCACAGTGAAGGCCCTAATTTTCCAGAATGATATTTTCACTCAGAGGAGTGTGCTCTGATATGAAACTTCCTGACAGATTAAAACCTTGTGTCGGACAGGGATTCAATCTTAGCCTCTGGCGGGCAACCGTTTACCGACTCACTACGGTCGGGGGTTCGAATCCCCCCCTTGGGAATGGATATTTGTGCCGTCCTAGTTCGTAAGTAGTTCATAAGTAGTTTGTAAGTTTAGGGACTGATGACCCCGTAGGTAAGTCCCATAGACTATACAAACATATCTTTACCGACTGAGCTATCCTGGCGCGGTTCAAGGCCCGTCCTTACAGCTGTACTTCCGACAGTATTTCGCATCCGACTTTCCAAACTACACACCCCACTGCAGGTTGAAAATATAATTATGGAAACATCCCCTAGACTATGGCTAAGTCATTTCTTCATCATATCCTTTCTTCCAGGAGTGCTAGTCTGCAAGGTTTGCAGGAGAACTTCTGTAAGGTTTGGAAAGGACTGAGTGAGGTAGTAACCGAGGTGAAGCTGTGATGATGGGCCTTGAAGTTAGCTCAGTCAGAAGAGCTCTTGCTCGCGAAAGGCAAAGGTCTCAGGTCCGTATCCCGGGTCCGGCACACAGTTTTAATCTGTAAGGAAGTTTCAAGGACATAATTTTTAATGCATGAATTTACATAAAACTCAATGTCATATTTCAATTCAAGACACGTGACTGTGACATATTAAGCGTAAGGTCATTGTAGTAAGTGAAACGTTTAGGTAAGTAGTTTCTCCACAATTATTAAGTACTTTTTAAGTATTTGCCTTGTAATTTCTAAATCAGAAATTTAAACAAAATTTTTCTAGTGTAGGATATCAAGGAAACATTTATCTCAAATGTTTGTAACAAATAGTTTTGGAAGAGAGTTTATTATTGTTTAGCTAAATAAATTTGAATTAGTTTAACAGCAAACGAGAATCAATGAGTTTCCTAATACTTCCTTTTTTTTATCACTGCCGCAATATCCAATTGAACTTAAAATTGGATTATAGGACATATCTCATGGTAAAGTTAGGTTCACATTGTGTGTTTGTCTGGCAGTATTTATATTATAGGCACGCTAGACGTGTTGAGGTATCGTGTATCATAGTAGGACCTGTGTGTTATATGTACATGACAGCTAAGGATTATGTAGCGCATATTATGTTCTAAAGCTGGGTTTGATAGTCATTTCATACTTTATGCTCTACCATATGTAAAACTGGCACAACAGTTCTTCCAAGGTGTCAAATATTCGCTACACTCACTGACAGTACATAATCACTGATCATGAATTGCTTTGTTTAATATGTGTTGTCGTCTATGACGTCGCTCAGGGGGGGGGGGGAGGGGTTCTTCAGATAAGTACGTACATGTTTCATTTAAGCTGCCGATTTATAGCTGTTGAATATAAAATGTTATTCTCATAAATCAAATTAAAATTATTTTCTTTTTTGATAAGCCATCTATAACACTGATTTTTATGACAACAGATTACCCTAGTTCATCCTCTTGTAATAATACACAAAGCCAAGTTTTAAAAATCTATATAAACTATAAAGAGAAACAAGATGCAGATAAAATTGTCACTTCATTTACTCTTGAATGTGGAATCGGTATCAACATACCAAAAACTGGATTTTGTTGATACCAATGACGTATTTGTGCCACATGGAGAGCTACTCATCTTGCTTTCGTAATGATGCAAGCCATATCTACGTAAAAAGAAAACATTAACCCCAGTATATTCAAAAACAACATCTGATGGATGTGTCGAAACTAACGTCATCCCTGAGTAATGTAACGCCACATTCCTTCAACCGTAACTGTTGTTCATGTGTAGAAGAGGTTAAACAGATAATTAAAACATGATTTTTAAAAGGTAGTTAAATAGGACGTACCTCATATGCAATATGTTCTACATAGTGAAGAATGGCTCGAAAAGCATAGAGTAGAGGTTTTATTGAAAATGTAACACAAAAAAACAACACAGCTCTCTCATTTTACAACACTCTATGTATACCTTTCTCCTAAGCTCTGCAATTATTAATATGAATATCTTATGCAATTTCTGAGCTCAGCATCTCTCGCGCGCACTGAGGATGGATGATAACTCAAATTTTCAGACACGCCAATGCGGATTTGCAACTTACAAAAGGTAAACTGAAGATAATCATGGTCCTTATGTTAGCTGATAGCGCTTTTATAGTGTGTGTGTGTAATGAGTACAGTGATTAGTGTTCAGACATGAATTAAGAGTATGGCAGCAGCGTTTTGCATTATGAAATGTGTGTAGTGATTGATGATGAGTGTAGCTAATCTTTGTTAGAATGTAAAAGGAAAACATTATTGTATATTAGGAATTTTTAGGTTTTTTTCATGCGTCATTGAACTCTTATATAAGACGCAAATCACCGGTAAAGATACCTTGTTGAAATTGTTAGCAACGATTAAAGTTTGTTCATTGTAGCCAATCACATTTTTTAGAATAACCAGGATTACTGAATAATTTGATCACATCACAGATTACACTGCACTGTATTTCCAGAAATGCACATAATTAGGTGGGTATGGGCTCATTTTTTTCCTGCAGTCTCTGTAATCTTTCCAGTAAAAGAGCTGATATACATTGACAGTAGTATACATTCAAAACATTCATACTGCTTTTTGTTATACGCTACGATAGCAGCGCTCCAAGTGGCTGGCAAGTTACATTTCTGAATACGATATTGGATGAGTGTAAATAATGTTGTTTATGTTGACTTTAACATACTTTTTATAACAGGATGGGCAGGTAGTGCCATAAAAATTGGTAATAACTAGAAAATAACTCCGAATTTGTCCCTTTTAGATTCGCTAACAACCATTAGAAGGTATGGAACGGTACTTTGCAAGACAGTTTTTTAAGTTTATATTAAAATATATAAGACTTTTTATTCAAGAATGTCATTTCATATTAAGAACAAAAATGCCTAATAAACAACAGAAGACCCAACCTTCTGTAGAAAGACGTCGGTTTTCTACTCTGAAACGTCTCTCTTTTTTTTTTTTTTTTTTTTTTTTTTTTTTTTTTTTTTTTTTTTTTTGTACTCAAATTCCAGCAAGTCAGTAAGTGTTGAACGTAAGAAACGTATATGGAATGTAATACCTACGTTATTTAATGTACTAGATCAGTCACTACAGTTGTATCTGGAGGAAAATCCTCACAAACATGACAATAAAACATTGAAAGCAAAAGAACAGTTTTCCAAGAAAGCAGAAAGCAATTACACAATTGTTGCTACATATGAATCACAAACGGCAAGAATCTTCAACACTTTCGTTTTATAATCAAAAGTGATTAAACTCAAATATTTATGGGTTTATAACAAAGACGAGTGATGCCTAAAAATCTTTGAATCATTAGAGGCCATATCGAATATTTACACGTCAAAGAAAGTACCTGTCATATAAGAACAGACCACAACAGGAATTAATGTTTCTCGTCTGTTAATATTCTCTCACCTTCACGATGTAGGCTGCAAAATATACACATATATAAAAGTATTTACTCATGAATAAGTTGTTCTTAATATCACTGAATTGTGGAAATTCGGCTATCTTTACATTTATTTCAAGATCATTTTTGTCTTTTGAAATGTAAATAATGCTTGGAACGTAAAAATTACAGAAACTATTTGGTTAAGTACATAGAAAAGTAATTATCAACTAACATTACTCTTACGGCGCCTTGCCCACCACTAGGAGCGCTAGTGTCACTGCAATTGTCATTTGGAAACAACTTTCATAGCAGTGAGTGTCGCGACTGTGTATGTTAGACTGGTAGTGCTTCACGTGTCAGAGTGTAAAAGTTTAACTGTACAAATTGCCGTTGATGTTTTAATCCAATAAAACGGATCGCGTGTGTTAAAAATATTACGTGTTTGTATTAGTAGTACAGATGATTAAGCAATGAGTTGTTTGAAGTTTTATAGAGATAATACAAAGGGAAAGATTCTGTTGCGTTACACTGGATGTCTTCGTGACGGATCTACCCAGAAGCTTGAGCTCGCCCTTATTGCACGTGTGATCGAGGTCTGTGGCTCGCTTTTTGGCAGGGAAGCGTGAAAGTCAGCGTCCCCTGCGATGATGTTATGGTGCTGTCTTGGTTTTGGTGTCTGCACTATTCTAGCTGAATCAGTCTATAAAATGGGAGCTCTTACAGTTGTCCATGGTCGTGCATGAAGATAGCGAGCAGGTACCTCCAAGTTGTGCGGTGTCCACTGCAACATCCAACCTAGCATCCGAGAACCTTTCAAGCATAAAACTATAATACTGCAATCTCTACTTTCAATGTAATAGATCTCAGTGAGGCAAATTCAATCACGTGCAATTCAGTGAAACTTATTAAATAATTTGAAAGGGTTTGTAATATTTTTCTTTTTAACAGTGGAACCGAGGTCTTTTTATGCAGGAATTCGTAATTTTATATTCAAATAAGGAAATACATCATATCAAAAGAGGAGGTAAAAGATGAAAATAACTGTCAAGTTCTCAAAATTTAACAATTTATTGGATAAGGTGATCGGTTTCGATCTATCGTGAGATCATCCTCAGACCTAGTGGTCTCGCTATTATGATGTCCAGGCGATGAGCGATGAGCTTGAGTAATGTGATACCTGTGACGTCAACTGACATGGTGCTTCTCCTACTGCTATAAAATTCATTAGCAGTGCTATATTGTTCGGACACTCGCGTTTTTGAAAACTGTCTACAAATATTACGTCTTACTACACTGCTACTATAAAATTCATTAGCAGTGCTATATTGTTCGGACACTCGCCTTTTTGAAAACTGTCTACAAATATTGCGTCTTACTACACTGTACAATCTTAAAAACTCCAATAAATTAGTTGTTGCATGTTTCAAGCAATGAAAAATACGTAAAATATAACTGGGACTCGCTGCCAGAAATGGAAATTAGATAAAGGCCACTTCGTTTATTTTTGTCAGGGTCATTTTGATGTAAGTAAACACTCCGTACAGTAACTATTACTCTACTAGTTTACTATTTAATTACATACTCTGCAGCTGAAAAGGTATACGTATTATTGTGTAGGCCTACAGATTAGTGAGCTGATGTTTACATTTGCGAAACAGATGTTCACGATATGACACGCCAACGATTTGTTTTTAAACTCGTTTTCTAATGTACCAGGTGATCAAAAAGTCAGTATAAATTTGAAAAATTAATAAATCACGGAATAATGTAGATCGGTAAAAATTGACACACATGCTTGGAATGACGTGGGGTTTTATTAGAACAAAAAGAAAAAGGTCATCTGATCAGAAAAGCAATAATTGGTATAACAAATTACGACAAAGCAAAGATGATGTTCTTTACAGGAAATGTTCAATATGTTCATCATTCTTCAACAATAGCTATAGTCGAGGAATAATGTGAACAGCACTGTAAAACATGTCCGGAGTTATGGTAAGGCATTGGCGTCGGATGTTGTCTTTCAGTATCCCTCGATATGTCGGTCGATCACGATACACTTGCGACTTTAGGTAACTCCAAAGCCAATAATCGCACGGACTGAGGTCTGGAGACCTGGGAGGCCAAGCATGACGAAAGTGGCGGCTGAGCACATGATCATCACCAAACGATGCGCGTAAGAGATCTTCTTTTTGAACTTTTTTCTGGTTCTAATAAAACCCCATGTCATTCCAAGCATAAGTGTAAATTTTTACCTCTTTATCCACATTATTCCGTGATTTATTACGTTTTCAAATTTATACTGACTTTTTGATCACCCGGTAGTTGGTTGATTATCAGTTTTAATATTTAGGTAGGCCTACATCAGCGAAGCAGTATTTTAAATAATGTTCGTTAATCAACGATCTGTGTTTCAAAAACGCTTTTTGAACACATCTGGTAGATGCAACTATTTTAAATGAAAATTGAAATGATTGCTGATTTCGTCAATAGGTCCATGTTATGTCTTCCGCGACAACTAAAAGAGAGAAATAGGTTTGGATTTGAACACGTAACGAAAAATTTTTAATGCAGGACGCTAACCCTTACGCTACCAAATAACTACAGTACTCCAACTGCCGTCCAAGCAGATAAACTGATCTCACAGATATATACAACGCAAGACTTCAATCGTTTTTGTCATAGCAAATATTTAATTTTGACACCTACGATAGAATATTTTTCTCTTATTTTCATCGTTCCTAAGCGTTACATTTAAGCTGACAAGGTTCTTTGTAACCAGTCAGTACGAGAAAAATGCATACTGATATGTGGAGAATGACCAGTGAGCAAGATTAATTTACGTATACAGAAGAATTAATCTAAATCCCATCTGAAACAACTACTCACTTACCATGTAATTTTTACACTGGGCGCTAATAACAGTGTTAATTTAAAAGTGAAATGTATTTGGTGGAAAGGCATTTTAGAAAATCTAATTTTTTTAACACAAGCATAAATTAAAATGAAATTTTTCTCTGAAGCCATTTGTCTGCAGTGTAGCCGGGACAGAATGAAACGTGGACGATAAACAGTTCAGGCAAGAAGAGAAAAAGGAAGGAAGCTTAGGGTTTAACGTCCCGTCGACAGCTTGGTCATTAGAGACGGTGGCAAGAAGTGAGTAGACACTTCTGCCCTGCGGTGCTACAGTAGAGTGCTGAACATTCGATGAGAGTTAAACAGGTTTGTTATGCCACATCTCACGAATTGTGTAATACTTTGGCACTAGACGTTGGTCCTAGGTACCAAGGACTATAAGTTGGTACGCCATTTTAGGATGGCAGTAGACGCCAACGATACTCAAACGTTGTAAGAATATTACTGTTGTCCCGCAGAGCACAGTTTCGGCGCCGAGGTTCGATGTCTCTGGTCTGTTCTTCGAAGTGGTTGGTCATTGGTCCTCTTTATAGTCTGTCTGCAGTTGGCGGCAAACAGATAGACTGGGAGAGGCTTAATATTGTTGAATTTTGCATAATATCACTCAGAAAGGTACAGAAAGAAAATTACTTTGTTTGTAGCAAATTTTGTAAAGGTTTTTGTACGACTTGGAATCGTTGTTTTGTGATTTTTAAATGAAGTTATTATTAGAAGTTCATCTTTATATTCTTCAGTAGTTAGCATCTATCGCTCTGTAGTTAATTATTAGGTTAATGCCACCTGGAAATAGTTTGAAAAGGTGTCATTCGGTGAAAAGTGAAGTGATACATATTTGCTATGGAAAAGTGGTAGCAACAATATTCTATTGTCACATTAGTGGAGAGAGTTAATTCCAAGATTTATTTTTAAGATTCATGATTTATTTTGAGAAATTGAATCGCATAATATTAGTATTGTGATAAGTTTAACCAAGAAACGCAAATCTGCGTATTGTTAAAGTTGCTGATAGAGTAGAACATTTCAGCAGTTTTAATTTTTGAGAAATAGAATTAAAAAGGGGTTCCGTTGTGCAGAAAAGAAAGATAATTAGTTCCGAACAGGGTAAGATTGAATCTTTAGTTTTTCAGCACCATAATGCTTTGCATAGATTTTCATTTCATGCAGTTTATGTCAGATCATTTTATCAGACACATTTTTGTGTAAGTTCATGTTCCTTGGTGAACCAGAGAGATTACTAGTTCAGAAAAGTGAAAAAAGTTCTTTTGTGGTGTTAAAGAAACAGTGATAAATTTATTAAATCTGTAATTTTATTTGAACTAAAAATTTTGTGACCAATTGGCATTGCAATAATCATTAACAGCACATTGACAAGAAATTGTCCTTCTGGCTGTCATTTAAGAGATAGGAAGTAGGAAAGGTATTTATTTACACCAGGCCAGTGTTCTGCTAGACCTTGAGGAAAAAAGCCATTTCAAAGGCCTGTTTCATCTGTCTGTACAGTGTACTCTGTTTAATTGAAGTGATAATAATTTGTAAATAATATGATTCAATGCGCTGAGACTCAACAGATCGCGTAATATCGCTGATGGTTCCGCGAGACTTTTATGTACAGATAAAGTGAATACACCCTAACCTTAATGTTATTAAATGTATTCAAAATTTTAAATGTGCAGCTGATAATTTTCCATCAATTCTCAAATGAAGTTAATGAAACTTTGTATTTAATGAACCAAGACCAGATCTGTGCAAAATTTCGTTACTTGCAAAGACAAAAATTGCGGTTAAAATACTTTAAAGTGACTGCTCATGAAACAGGACATAATATATAATCTCTTTACTTTAATACTGGTCATAAGATAACAAGTGAAATTTTTTAATGAAAAAATAGATGTGCGCCGCATAATGGCAGCGATTCCATAACGGACGTCGGCGGTCCCTTGTCTGAACTGAAAATCATGATAAAGACGGGGTTAGCAAACTACGAATAACAATAATATCCATATTTAAAATATGTGTATATTCACCAAACGTACCTTATGATTATAAAACGTTCGCAAATGAATTATACAGATAATACAATCCGTGACATAGCTCGTCACACCAAGAAGCTAAAAAGTAAGTGCGCTTCGCTATCTCAAACTCTTCCAGTAAATTTAACTTCCGCCCTTTCTGCACAATATGACAAATGTGTATGTTGTCAATCGTATGCTGTTGATGTTCGGATGCTTTAGTGTGTTACGCAAAAGGGGATTTTTTTTTGAGTTGGCCTTTTGGTAATCCCCAAGGACCGGTGTACATCGAAATATCGGCGTCTGACAGCGATATATCTCGAACCGTTCGACTCGCATAATCGATTGTATTGTGTCAACATTAATGCGGGGCGGGACAGACGAAATTTTCATAATTTAAAACTGGCTGGCAGAATACATTCGACTGATATTATAACAGTGTTCTTGAAGGACGTAGCAAAAGTTTATTAATTTACTGGCCGGACAAGAGAACATCGAGAACTTGTCAACCATAGAGCAGGAACAGCATTAATTATTCACTTTATGGGGCAACACAAAAGACTCGTGCTATTTGAAAACCCATTCATACAAAATGAGGGGAATAATCTTTTGTATTGATCACGAAGTAAATAATTAATGCTGTTCCTGCTCTATGGTTGACAGGTTCTCGATGTACCCTTGTCTGGTCAGGAAATTTATTATCCTTGTAATTACTGTAGGCATAATGTGAAACGCTCGATTGCTTCATATATCGCTCCGCCTAGTTGCACCTTGGATATATATCGTTTGCAAGCGTTCTAGCAAATTACCTGACACTTTCGTAGCTAATTCCGAAGGAACGGTAGCAGTAAATATCATGCTATACTGCATTTACAACACGATTTCTTATTCGACACGCAGAAATTGTCTCCGGCCAATGAGATACTGTATGTTTCTTAACCGCTCTCACGTACTAAAATAAAACTTCTAGTTTAACATATACTTAACCTTCTTAACGTTACGCTGCAGATCGCTTTTTTAAAATTGAAAGTTAGGTATAGGTTAAACAAGAAGTTTTTTATTTTATTTTATTTATTTAGTTATTTTTTTTTATTAGTACGTGAGGTCGCGTAGCGCCCGAATCTCCGGTTAAGAAACACGAAGCGTCTGAATGGCTGACAGCTAACGAAATCTCATTGGCCGGAGACAATTTCTGCGTGTCGAAATAAGGATAATTATTCACAACTAGCAACAATCGATTGTGGGATTCGAACGCTTCGAGATATATCGCTGGCAGACACCAGCAGACGCCGCTACTTCGATATACACCGGTCCTTGGGGATTACCGGCCTTTTTTCGTCAGAAGATGCTCGGTAAAAAGTCCGGCCTGTCTGTCCTATATATTCAGCTGGGCATTTAGGACATTGTAGTTTATAGACTCCCAAGGAGACTACAGCATCCGAACATCAACAGCCTACCATTGACAACATGTAAATTTTGGATATTACGCAGAAAGGGCGGAAGTTAAATTTACTGGAAGAGTTTGAGATAGCGAAGCGCTCTTACTTTGGACACCCTCACTTTCTAAATGATCAGTTGGCATGCAAAGATCAAACATTTCTAGATATTATGATGTCTCTGTTCAAATAATGTAATTCCTTTTATTTAACGCACGTTACGGGGACACTGAGAGCAGGGCTATCGCCACTCTCCTCTCTCTGCTGACCTTTCGCCGCAGGAAGGTACGGAGAAAGACTCTGTCTCTTCCTGAGTTACCGGAGGCGACGTCTCTCGGATGACGGATGTTCATCTCGCGGGGTTGCGTCAGCGCGTCCTCGCTAGGAGACGTGGCGGTCGGTCTCTTTGGTGCCAAGATAAACTATTAACTTCTGTCCTCCTTAATAACCTCCCTTTCGTTAAATTTGTATTCAGATAGCTAGATTTCATCCGCCCCGTTTTATACACCGGCTTCCTATGTCACTCCCTACCCACACTCCCTTAGTTGTCTGTACAAGTCGGCGGAGCAGGACACTATGCCCGCCCACTTGCCCGTGAGCGCAATTGTAAACATGGGCTTATCTGTTAAAAAAAAAAAAAAAAAAAAAAAAAAAAAAAAAAAAAAAAAAAAAAAAATCAAATGTTTGTTAAGCTTATGGGACTTCACTACGGGGTCATCAGTCCCTAAACTTAAAAACTACTTATGAACTACTTACGAACTAAGACGGCACAAATATCCATGCCCGAGGGGGGATTCGAACCCCCGACCGTAGTGGCCGTGCAGACCGTGACTGGAGCGCCTCAGTCTCCTCGGCCACCGCGGCCGGCGGCTTATCTGTCATCAGGGACCGCCGCTTCTATAAGGTAATCTTAAAGATCGTTTTTATGCTTATTACATCTTTACCGAGTATGTTCCAACTCTAATTCGTTGTTACCCGATCATTTGTAGGGCTACAAGGAAATCCACAATTCCAAAAATATACAGTAGAAACACCCCAAAACAACTTACGGTGTCCCCACGGAGAGCGTATTGTAGGCTTTCTTTACCATTTATATTGTCTTCTTAGCACAAAATAAGCCCATGTCCCATTATCCCCGTTCTATAATTCCGCCTTGTTCAAATGTTTAAACGTTTGTAAATCTATCGGACCAAACTGCGTGGCCATCAGTCCGTAGCTTACTAACTACTTAAACTAAGGTAAACTGACCTAAGGACAACACGCACACCCATGCCTCAGGGAGGACTCGAACCTCCGACGGCGTGCAACTGTGCGCTCCGCAGCGAGACGCCTTAGACCGCTCGGCTACTCCACCGTGACATTCCGTCTTGTAATTTTGTGTAAATTGTGTCACGCAGATAATCTGAGAATGCACTGCTAAAGAGCGAAACGCGTCATTAATTGAAGAATAACTCAATCTGCAATCAAGAGGGTTTTTTACTGAAGGAATATCTTCAAAAAATTGACTTTTCAAGCGAAAGTAATTACATTCAAAAGAGTATAAGAAAATAAAAATGTGTGATACATTAGACTCCATAGCGAATTGATGTGCGTCAAAAGAACTGCCTGTCATAGTAAGGAAAGACCATAATAGAAATTTCTCTTTCTCTTCATATTGTACTTACTTTCAGCGGTATAAGCTGCAAAGAAACACATATTCGTAAGTATTTCTTTATGATGAATTTGTTCATTATACCACTAAATCAGTGAAATTCGGCATTCTTTACGTTAATTTTCCTATTTGTATGTCTCTTGTTACTTTACTAATGCTTGTAACGGAAAGATTATAGCAACTATTTCTTCAACGACGTATAAGTTTAAGTACAAACAAACGTTACTTCTTGAATGGCTTGACCACCGCTAGGAGCGATAGTGTCGTTGCGACTGTCAGTTGATAACAACTTTCACAACAGCGAGTGTTGCGACCGTATATGTTATGACACTGACGTAATTGTATCGGCTGAACTCAGATGCCTGCAAAATCGTGCTTCGGTCAGATGAGTTGGTAATAATTCATGGTAGGGATCGAGTGTGACTTGGACCCACGAAGCCTATGAAACTACGTTGTGCATAAGGCGCTGTGCAAGCTGGTAGTGGCTCCATAGTGGTGTGGACTGTTTTTTCATGGAATTGACTTAGTCTTCTGGTTCAGCTGAAACGATTATGACGGGAAATGGCTATATTCACCTAACTGGGAACCTTTTACAGCCATTGAAGGAGGGGATTTTTATGGATGAAAATGCATCATGCCATTGATCCGTGACTATCCGCGATTTGTTTGAAAAATATTTTGGACAGTAATTCCCGCGAATAAGTTGACTACCAAGATCGCCTTTCAGGAATAGCATCGAACATTCATGAGACATAATCGAAAGGCCAATTCGTTCACAAAATTATGTAGCAGCAACACTTTTAATTTCTGGACGGCGGTAGACGCTGTAGGGGTCAGTCAATAATCCTGAAAAGGACTTTCAAAAAACACTTACATACAATGGGAATAACAGAAGAGGACCCTAAATGTAGGATCTGTGATGACGGTGAAATGAAACTGCATCATAACTAATCTTGCATTGGAGAGTAAAAGGCATAGATCATTTGGGACAACTAGACCCGAAGAAATTGTGTCTAATAAAGAACTGGTAAAGGGACTCCTTGCTCTGCTCAAGGGCATTGGTTGGCTTTACTAGATAAACAGGAAGCAATACCGCACAATAAACTTAGTTTCGGTGCGGGCAGCGGCGGGTTAGACCAAGACTGTTTTGGCTTCCCTGGAAAAATCAAATCAAATCAAATCCTGAAAAGCTCTTCTAGTGACATTTTGAGTCAAGTTTCTGTACTTTTCCGGGCAAAGGTAGGTCCGACACAATATTAGGAGGTATCCCATAACTTTTTTTTTGGCTCATTGTGGATGTGAGTTGCAATAGCTTCCTGAGACGAAGAGTTTTGAATAGGATAGACCGGTGTGAAGAACCACCAAACCAGACTTTGGACTGAAGATCACAATAGCAGTACGTTAAGTTCCTGTTTTATGCATCCATTTAAATTTTGACAACCACCTTTCGTTCTAAGAACAAAACTGATAATGCTATTAATTGTTGATTAGTCTTTAGATGCTAATTCTCATACTTTCCAGTTGGAGTGTTGAGCAAATTGTAAGTAGCTATTTGTGACAAATGATAGTGTTTCATTAATATTTTCTCACCTACTTTTCCTGTGTTAATAGCGCGTCAAACCTCTGAACCACATCAGATGCGAACTGTCGGAATAGACAGCAATTTGTGGTCAAGAATTATCATGACGTCTAAATACTCCAATAGCTCTGACATTACACATCGGATTTTGGGGAGAGAGAGAGAGAGAGAGAGAGAGAGAAAGAAAACAGAAACGTGGTTGAATTTGTCTGTTTTAGTACCAGAATGCTATCAGGACAAATTGCAAATTCAGTTCTAGTAATCAAAAGTTGATAATGAGATCTGTATAGTTAATTCAAATGTTTGTATATCTATGGCACTACTACTGCGGGTATCAGTCCCGAGGCTTACAAACTAACTTTAACTAACGTAAGGACAACACACCCACCAGTTACCTAGGTAGGACTTTAATCTCCGACTGGGAATAACTGCGAGCTCCGCATCAAAGCGCCTTAGAACGTTCTGCCATTTCCCCGCGTCTATAATTAATTAATTGTAATAGGAGACTTATCAGTGTCTTACGACATTTTACGTACTTATAGAAATAGTTCAGGAGTATATTCCTCACCTAAATCACAGTCTTTACTATAGAGTAATTACGCAGTAAGTAGAAAAAAATTAGGAGAACGCTCAGTGTTGTGTGAGACGTCAAACTGGTGGTTTTCAAGTGGGATTCCAATATACGGACATTCATAGTTTGGGCACTGTATGATGTCAAAACTTCAGAAAGCTTTGCCTCTGGTGGTGTAATTGTGTGCCTCATTTTCTTTTCTTAAAAAAAAATTAAGAACACTGCACAGCAAAATCAAAAATGATGTCACATTAGGACTTCTAAAGTGTACTTAGGTGGTATACAGACCGACTCGCGTCATGATATAAAGTGCGGAAGTGCGCTCAGTATTTGAATATCAGCTTGAATTTGTGAGATACCGTTGTATTGTGATGTTAAATGAATATTGAACCACGGACTTCATAGTACGACACAGGAGATAGTCAAGAGGTGTAACATGTAATGATTTGGTGGCCTTGGAACGGATCTTTCCGTCTCCCTGTACCAGTCAAAGTTTCATACATGATGTGGAGGTGGAATTATATTTGCTTGAAAATCAACTAGAGCTCCACTGTTTCGCAGTCACATTCCTTCGTGAACTCGTGGTAGCAACTCATCCAACACCATGAAGAACATGAAAACAAAAACTGAAATTGTCGATAGTCGTCCTTTACTAACATTACCTGGAAATTCTGGAGTTGACGAATATTGTTCGTACTGATATGTCCAAGAATAATATTCTGGACGGATAAGAGAGGTTGTTTCCTTGAAATGCCAGAACCAGAGCAGAATAGGCCAATGGCCACTCAGAATGGCAGAAAGAGAAAAATGGATGACAGAGTAGCAGTAAACATGGAAGCTATTATAGCAACTTGGATGGGTTAAACACTCAAGCAAACAACATAAAAATTAACGTCATGGCGATGGATATCGTTGTAGTGGCGACTGTGTGAAGTGTCGCAAGAAATCTCAGATCTGACATTTGAGTCGCGAGTACCTAAAAGGCGGAGGTGTGAAACCTTGAAGCTCAAAAAAAAAAAAAAAAAATGTTCAAATGTTTGTAGAGCTTATGGGACTTAACTACGGGGTCATCAGTCCCTAAGCTTACGAACTACTTATGAACTAGCTAAGACTAAGGACGGCACAAATATCCATGCCCGAGGGGGGATTCGAACCCCCGACCGTAGTGGACGTGCAGACCGTGACTGGAGCGCTTCAGTCCCCTCGGCCACCGCGGCCGGCAAACCTTGAAATGACCAAGGGTGCTGACGAGCACAGAAAACTAATACACTTTCAGTAAATCCGGTAAAATAAAAATGTCTAAGACGTAGCTCCTCACTTCCACAGCTTGACTGTCAATTGTGTTCAGCTGTAGTCACAATCAGATACTCTCCGATGAGTGAGTGAGGTGGCGCAGTGGTAACATACTGCAGACCCATTCGGGAGGACAGTGGGTCAAATCTACATCTGGGGATCCAGATCTAGGTTTTTTTTTCGTGATTTTCCTAAATCACTCCTGGCAAATCCTGAAACGGTTGCTTTGGAACGGCCAATTTCCTTCCCCAACCTTATCCAATCAATCCCAACATGAGCTCCACCCTGTCGACGGAACGTTAAATGCTTAACTTCCCTTCCTACTCTCCAATGTTCTCAGCTGTCCTTGGTTGATCTCTGCTGTAGTTCGGTATTGACGCTAACGAGCTCCGAGGTGTGGTTTGCATCTTGCCTTCCACAGCCTTCTAATGTGGCTGCAAACTACAGTCCACGTCACATAGGAAGGCGACCCAGTTTTGAGCCGTTCTGCGCATCCCCCTCCATTACTATACTGGCAGCCAGTAATATTCAACATTTAGGCAAATGGCTGGCTGCGAGTTACGCATTGTTTCTCCCACAGACTGCATTGTTAGCGCTCGGCCCTAGCTCCTCCCCTCCACACTTCCCCTATTGCTCCACCTCTATGCGATGAACCGCCTTCCTACATGACGTCAACAATAGATGCTACCTCCAACTAAATGTGATGGGCTCTGCTGCTGAGAGCTGCTGATGCATCACTCTCGTCTTCGCCGATAGGAAGAGCTTGGTGCCTGCTGGCACTAGGTCTCTACAGGCTTCACTGATAGTCTACATAGAGATGATCAACCATCACCGTTGTGGGTAATGCTGTCACTGCTGCCTCTCCATTCACGGCTTCAAGCAGACTTGGACATTATGAGCAGCTCTGTGACAGAGAACCGGTGAAGAGATTCTACAGGATCACTGCTGTTTGGTGCAGAGCTGCTAGGAACCCAGACATTACCGCCGACTTCATCGAGTCGCGTCGGAAATGGAGCTATAAGGCCCTGAGCAGCACTGGTTGTGTTTTGAGTTGCTGCTGTGTTGGCGACCATATGAATCGTTGCACCCGCCGAGTGAACTGCTTCACTTGCGCTAAGATAGCAAGGAATGTCGAGGAAGGAATTATTAATAAATTCATATAATGATATTTTCACTCTGGAGCTGGCTGTGCACTGATATGAAACTTTCTGGCAGATTAAAACCATGTGCCGGACCGGATTCATAACTGGAATCTTTGCCTTTCGCAGTCACGTGCTCTACCGACTATCTTGGCACAATTCACGGCTGGTCCTCCACGCCTTAGCTCAGCCAGGACCTCGCTTCCTATCGTCCAAACTTCACAGAAGTTGTCCTGCGAACCTATCAGTACTACCACTCCTGGAAGAAAGGATGTTGTGGAGTCATGGCTTAGCCACAGCCTAGTGGATGTTGCCAGAATGATATTTTCACGTTGCAGTTGGGTATGCGTTGATATGAAACTTCCTGGGAGATTAAAACTAAGTCTTGCATTGTTGTCAGGAGCACTGCTGTGAAGTTTGAAAGGCAGGAGGCGAGGTAATGGCGGATATAAAGCTTTGCGGACGGTCCGTGAAGTGCACCTGACTAGCTCAGTCGATGAAAGGGTCCGTTTTTTTCCTTCCCTTTGTCGTTTATCAGGGGAATATGTCCGTAGAGCGCTTGACCGCGAAAGGTAAATGTCTCAGGTTCGAATTCCAGTACGGCACGTCAGCCAGAAATTTTAATAAATACATAAATTGAAAGTAACGTTTTATAAATGCATAGACGCATCTAATAGGTCGCCAAAGCACAATCCACTCGACGCTAACCTGATGACTTTACAAGTTAGTGTCTTGCGTTTCATAGTATAATAGATTTGCATATGCCTCGCCTCCGCCACCTGGAGAGTACTTATGGATAGTTTACGTTTTAAAGTTAGTCAAAAATTTGTTCCTGACTTCTGTTTGAACTGAGCACAGACACTCATGTTTTGTATTTGCAATCTAATAACAGACAGAAAGGCAGAAAATTCATTATTCTGTTTCCTAAGTCTTTCGGCTGGATTGATGCCGTCCTCTATTTTTTCATATATTTTTGTCAACTTTTTCACCTCAACTATTGAAGTCAACGTCCACGATAACACTAGTCTACATTGTGTCAGATGATTGACAACTTTTGTGCTGATTCTAAAAAAGTTTTGCCACAGTTTGACATGAAAGTTTGCAGTGCCAGCAGATTAGGTGAATTGTTGGAGGGAAATACCTCATTACGGCCCTGTATACCTAAGATTGGTATAGCTTTTAATATTATAGTCGAGCCGGAATAACATGAACCCTGGTGCTTGCGCCAATCGGCTTTGAGCGCCGACTGCGGCAGCAGACCATTAGAGCAAGTCGAACGCGAACTATGCTCTGCGCGTGCGCACGTTCGCCTGCGCTCTGCACTGTTGCCAGTTCTGTCAGACAGCAGCGACCGTTAAGCTATACTGTCAGGCAGCGAACGAACTACTTGGCAACATGGCTGCTTTTAGTTTCCGCGGCTGGGGCGGTCTCCCAGCTCAGTAGGCGGAGCCAGGGATCATCGTATTCCGGCCCGACTATAGTTCATATTGTGTGCCCTTGAAAGTTTTGTATCTTTCAGAGGCTTGCATTACCAGAGTTATATTGTGCGTATTCTGTATATTTAAGACAGTAATAACCAAGCAGTCCACTTATTGCTTGTAATTTGAATGCGCAGTTGTGTAAACAACTGAAATATTTTCTGTTGTAATTACGGAAACGGCCAGAGCGTATAAATTTTGAGCCTTGAAGTAAAAATATGGCCGCGGTTGAGTAGCCGAGAGGTCTAAGGCGTCTCGCTGTGGAGCGGAGCGCGCGGTTGCTCGCCGTCGGAGGTTCGAGTCCTCCCTCGGGCATGTGTGTGTGTGTGTGTGTGTGTGTGTGTGTGTGTGTGTGCATGTGTGTGTGTGTGTGTGTGTGTGTGTGTTGTCCTTAGGTTAGTTTAAGTAGTTTGAAAGCTACGGACTGATGACCACGCAGTTTGGTCCGATAGATTTACAAACATTTGAACATTAGAACTAAAAATATGTTACATGAACCACACTCATTCTGCCTCTAAACATAAAATTGAGCTCGATGAAGCAGTTTGTAATGGTTATACCGCATATACCACATGATGGACCCCGGTACCGAGAAATTTCCCTGGAACGCAACAAAGAAACTGATGAAAGATGAAGATGTTGATAAGAGAATGAGTAAAAGAGAAAAGACACATGGACTGTCTTAGGTTATTTACTGTGAATTTTCTAGTGAAATAACAAAGATCCTAATTACAAGGTCACTTTTAAAAATTATGTGTCAAAGTTTCAAGAAAACGTGTTGTAACATGAGAGTGAAATTCCACTTGCTATAGTCTCATGTCGACTACTTTCTGGAAAATTTTTGTCATTAAAGTGAAGAGTAGGGTGAACGTTTTCACTAAGGTATTGAGGAGATGAAATTAACCATAATACTGGGTAAAATGGAATGCAACTGTGATAACCGAATATTGTTGGATGTTGAAAAGAGTCAGTCGTCATATAAAAGGTCGTCTAATGACATAAAAGAAAATTAAGTTTAAAAATTAACACTTGTGTGTTCTTGTTTTTATATAATGTCACAAATTAATTAAGGAAGTTCTAGAAAGTATTTTTAAATGTTTTATTATATACCACGTATGTAGTGGTTATGCCATAGTCACAAAAAAAAGGTTCCTTTTTTTGTGACTATGGCGTAACCACTATATACGTGGTATACAATAAAATGTTAATTTGTCACACTCCTAGACAACAATGTCGAATAAAATTTTTAAATGTATTTTATGTTTTTAACGTGTTTCGATTAAAAACTCACCTTGTGTAAAATCATGTTTGAAATGATAGTCTTCTCGAGTTTTCAACCCGATTATCATCTTGACACCCTATTTCGACGATCAATCTGATCATCATCTTGAACTCAGTTCAATCCGTGAGCGATTGCCCCTATATACGCCGTGGAAGGCCAACAGCGCTTACGAACAACATTAAGGGCATTTTTTGCTTCCGCACATGACTTTAACTTTGGCAAAATCATGAATCACGGTGTATGGTGACAGCACTATCGGCTTCTCACCCCGGGGTTGCAATATAACTGTTCTTCGTACCCCACTGAAGCACCGCACGGCTTTTCCCCGTCCGACTTCTAGCATGGCTTAATAAAAGAAAGAAAATGGTTTTTATATGTTATCTACGTTGTTTTGTGGGTGTCACTGTTTTGTCTGTGTTTATTCCCTAAAGTGTCTGGTTAAGGTGTGTATGGGTCTCACTCCGTGGCGGCCTTGTCTGGCTTTTATACCTGCGGTGGAGTAGCCGAGCAGTCCAAGGCGCCTCACTGCGGAGCACGCGGCTGCTCGCCGTCGGAGGTTCGAGTCCTCCCTGGGGCACGTGTGTCTGTGTTTGTCCTTAGGTTAGTTTACCTTAGTTTAAGTAGTTTGTAAGCTACGGACTGATTATCACACAGTTTGTTTCGATAGATTTACAGACATTTATATTTTTTATACCCGGCCGAGCGGGCTTGCTCCTTCGCTCCCCGCATTGAGAAATCAACCAACTTAACAGTTATCACACTACTGACTTCCACATCCCGCTCAGTGCTGTTCCAAGATAGGCGTCGTGTTGCATGCCAAATCGACAAGAAAGTTCCACAGTTGTAAGTCTGAAAAGGGCATTTGTGTTATATGAGTGCGAGTCGCTTTTTACTTTTTAAAACAAGAGCCGCACTGCATTGCAGCAAGCGCCGCATGCGGCTCGCGAGCCACCTTGTGGCCACCCCTGGTTTATAATATTGTCAGGAAGTAGAATTTTAATGATTTCTTTTAAAATACTACCAACAGTGCGACATAGAGGCAGCCATTTGTGTTTCATCTTACAGCATTCTTTATCCCCCGATAAATAGTGTTCTGCCATTGCAGACTTTTCTGTATAATCAAGCTTAAATCTAACTTGGCATATAAAGAGGTGCACTTTGCGTCCACAAAAGTATTTGGTCAAATAGCATCAAAAGTCTGACGGATACCCAACCAGTATTTAAAATGAAGTTAAAAGAAATTCTGAATGTCAACTCCTACTCAGTAGAAGAAATTTTAGACATAAATTAGTATTTTTAAAGAAAATTAAAATTAAATTAAAACAATTAAAAATAAAAAAAATTACCTTGATGTAATTTTATGTAAATGAAATTATTATACTAACACTATGACTTTCAGACGCAGAAAGTTTGACAAAAGAGCTAAAGTCGTGTTTAGGCAGAACTGTCGTGCCTTCCATTTTGGACCTTGACGGGAACCACTAGAAGACACCAGTAAATCGCTGGCTTTTCTATCTTTTTCTGGAATCAAATCTTCAAAAATAAGAAGAGTTTTAACAATATATGATACGAAATGCGTTTTTCTCTGCCAACCAAGATTAGAGCGCTTCTTGACTCAGTAAAGGATATCTTAGGTTGGTGAAATTCCACTGTGTGCAAAGTCCACAGTCATTGTGGAAATGTTTACATTGGACAGACAATTTCAACTATTGAATGTGATGTGTTAAGCACCATCGATACCCAAGGTTGCTTCAGCCGGAGAAATCTGCGGTGGCAGAACACAGTTTTAATGAAGGACATAGAATACTGTATGATTACACAAATGTTTGTCTCTGCGTCTCATTATTGGGACTGTGTTTTCTGCACCTACATCTACTCTGCAATTCTCATGTAAAGCCCCTTTTACACGAGCGACTCTCTTGTCTCGGTTGACCACCCGAATCGAGTGTGACAACTGCAGCGCCCCTGGTGGTTCCGTGCTTCATTTGTTTTGCATGATCGTTTGCGTTTACACGATAGCTTCGAAAATTGTGTGTGTGCTGTCTGCTGTGCGGTCTTTGCGCTGTGGTTGTCGTCATAATACTTCGTGTAACCTTCTATCCAACACAGAGAAATGGATGAAAATCGTCTGGTATTGGCTGCAGCAATGGTAGTAATCGCTGTCGTTTTGCAGGAAGGCAAAAAGAAAGTGCCCAGAGGCAGGAAGAGAAGCGTTTGGATGCAGAACACCCACTCTTTCCGCTCTGGCGAATTTTTTTTTAAACTCTGCACCGTAATGTGACCCTAGAGTGCCAACTTTAGTTTTACAATCTTCAGCTGTAATTTTGGGCCAAACTGCTGATAGTTTGTTTGCTACTAATTTGAGCATTTCTTTTAGTGCATTCTAGAAAATATATGGTGTTTTCGATGAGTATCTGCAGTCACCGTAACACACAAATATCAAAAATAATACTAGAGGCGGTTAAAATTACCTTATTGTGATATAAATGATTTCTTCATAAGCCGAAATAACAGCCTTAACACTTTCTTTCAACCACTCCATTTCTACAAAAAATGGAAAGTAATTCCCAATCAACATGCTTTGTATTATTTTGATGGAAAACGTGAAGTAAAAATGCCAGTGATGGCTAACTAGGTTTTTATTCCGTACTATACTACTTATACGTGCCTTCGTTGTGTACAAAACAGTTCCTCGCGTCTTCTGCGCAATGCAGCCGCTGCTTCTGCGCATGCGCAGTATTCACTGCAGTCGAAAATTAGAACTCCACACTCGGCACAATCGAAAGATTATTGACGTCATAGTCGCACCCGCGCCGTGGTTTGATCCTGATTTACACGACGGCAGAAAAGCCGTCCATGCTTCGAGTATTCAATTTTAGGAGAAAGTGGGTCGTTGAAAAGGGGCTTAAGTGCCTGGCAGATGTTAATCGAACAGCTTTCACATTGTTTCGCTACCGTCCCATTCTCTAATAATGATCTAATCTATTTTTTAATTTTTTTATGATCATGTTTCTCTACGTAGATAAGTACCAACAAATATGTTTGCAGTCGTAGGAATGAAATTTCATAAATAGTTTTCGCCTCGATGAATAACGTCTTTCTTTTAATGAGTACCAGCCCAAACTCTTCCATCATTTCCGAGACACTGTCTCCACTTCAACACGACAGTTAAAATGAATACAAAAGAATCGATTGAAATTCGTGTTTCTGCCAATATTATAAACAGAGACACGTGCTTTTTCTTAAGTAAAATGTGGCAACCTGTGTTATCAAAAAACAATGATCTATCATTCGACCAGCAAAATGTATTAACAGCAGTCAACAGCGATGTATCGTTTATGCCGGTTTTCACAACTGAGAGACTGTACGTTCATTTGCGATAGAGGGGGCAACCGTTAATTTCTTGAACACGCACTGTTGATCTTCTGCGGAGTGTATACTATACTGAGGCCGCCGTTCGCAGGTTGAACTCAGTTCAAGCGAGCTGGTGTAGCAACACACTCACCTGAAAAAAGCGGCCGGAATAATGTCAAGGTGATTTGATAATCAGGCTGGAAACCTTAGAAGGATATAGAGTTAATTACTATGCCCTGAAAGTGTACGTAGCTATGCTGTTTAAATACATTTTTGGACTCAGAAGTTGTTGTTATTGTGGTCTTCAGTCCGCAGCAGTCCACGCTACCCTTTCCTGTGCAAGCCTCTTCATCTGAGAATACGTACGACAATCTACATCCTTTTGAATCTACTTACTGTATTCATCTCTCGGTTACCCTTTACGATTTTTACCCCACGCACTTCCTTCTAATCCTAAGTTGACGATTCCTTGATGTCTCAGAATGTGTCTCACCAGCCTATCCTTTCTCTTAGAAACTCTGCTAGAAACTCCTTTTCTCCCCAATCCTATTAGCACCTCTTTATTAGTTACGTGATCTACCCATCTAATCTTCGTCATTAGTCTGTAGCACCAAATTTCGAGAGCTTCTATCATCTTTTTGTCTGAACTCCTTATCGTCCACGTATCACTTCCATACAATGCTGCACTCCAGACAAATGCTTTCAGAAACGACTTTCTAACATTTAGACTAATATTGGATATCAACAAATTTCGCTTC
Source organism: Locusta migratoria (assembly GCA_026315105.1). NCBI lineage: Eukaryota > Metazoa > Arthropoda > Insecta > Orthoptera > Acrididae > Locusta > Locusta migratoria. The sequence continues at coordinate 562,903,625 of CM048745.1, forward strand.
TTCAGAAACGCTTTTCTCCCCATAGTCATTCTGCACTTTATATCTTCTTTACTTTGGCCATCAGAAGTTATCTTGCTACCCAAATAACAAAACTCATCTTCTACTTTTATTGTCTCATTACCTAATCTAATTCCTTCAGCATCGCCTGATTTTCTAACACTACGATCCATTACCCTCGTTTTACTCTTGTTATTCTTGTTGAAGTCTGAGGGTATTTCCCCTGTCTCATATGTCCTTGAAAAAATTAACGATTGTAGTTTACCCTTGCTTTCAATCGTTTGCACTAAAAAAGTCGTCAAATATATCACTTCTAATTTTGTGTATAAACCTGACGTAATTGACAAAACTAAAGTTAAATCTGGAATCAGCATCAATATTGGAGTCAAGAAAATCTACTGTTAACAAAACACCTGACGAAAGTTTTAAAATGCAGAATGGTGCAACTTGTGTGTGTGTTTTACACTTTGTCCAGCACAGAGAGTTTGCTCCCTCCGGTGAAAATCTTATTTAGATGCTGATATCATCTGATATCATCCAACTATTCGTTTTTATAATACTTCATTCTGCATTTTATCTGTCCAATTGATTACCAACATTATTCCATCGTATATTACATTTGAAGTGCTTGTAGTTTCTCCTACTGCACGTTTCCGAATGTCCACGTTTCACTTCCATTCAATGCCGTATTCCAAATGTTCTGTTTCAGGTACCTCATCTTCTATTCCATACAATTATAAACGGTATTTCACAGCCTTTGCGTCAAACGCAAGGGTATTGACTTTTGTTAGAGACAAAATTATCGCTGAAGCGTGTTACGCACTAGACATCTTTTAAGAGAGGTTATGCACTTTAGAGATGTCATGAAATAGTGAATCTGTGGTGTTTGTGTGTGATGTATCTTACCTATCATCCAGTCATCTGGTCAGCGTGGAAGAGCAATATTAAAGTTCCTGATACGTTTCTAAAATAACTTTTTCTGCTTATAGTTTTTCTTGTTGAAAATCACGTATATAGTTACTAGGGTAGTACGCACCTAGTTAATAGACCCAGCAAATTTAATGAAACCTCGTAGTCCCAGATAAAGAGAAACTAAAGTACGACTGTAGTTACTGTGAATAGTTAGCAGATATATAAACAAAAGCTGTTCACAATGAAGTAACGTATCGTCCCTAGCCATTTGTCACTTGTCAGTCACCCTTACAGTGTCAGAAACAAAAATTGAAAATGTATTGGCCGAAGATTTCTTTGGTTTCAGGAAGTGAAATGTATCAGAGACCTGGTTCTCACACCGTGCTTTGTAAGGTATCCTATGTAAACTTGCTCTAAAGAGAATTATTTCGCTTATTCCACTTTTGTGTCATTTCCTGATACGACATCCAATCATTTCAACAGATATTATAAGCTGCAACCCTACTAGCTTAGTTTTGTCGTCCACTTCTGCCACTCCTAATCGTATATACTGCTGTATGCTGCAAAGTGAACAGGCCAGCCTATCCATTATAAGGTGATCTTTGCTGTAGCAGGTGTTCCTGACTGCAGCATCCAATTCCTTTGTACAAGCCACATGTTATTCCGAAACGCTAGAGTGAGTTGTTTTATCTCGACCATCTAAACGCCCCAACTGGCGATCGCTTGTGCATTTTGTAAGGTATTAATGAGAAGTAACCAATTTTTATATTTAACAGTTTGTGTTCTTGTAAATAATTCATGTGGAAATGAGATGAGCACACTGAGTCTTTTCTCATTGTATGCTGAGTAGTGCGTGTATTTAGGAGACAGAGTCCTGAAAGTCAACAATTCTCGTCCGCTTTTTAGTCCCAAGCATTTGATATGGTGAACACGTGGAGTAGTTACCTTTGTGTAAGTATGTTTTTGTTTCTTTTTAGGACAAGAAGAATGTGTAATAAGTAGCGAGAAACTAAGGAAGTGTGCGTTACACATGTCCTCGTCCTATTTTGGACCAAGAAACAACACGGAGATATTTGTTCACCGATGGTTAGTGTAACTTACCGAGCTACAAAACCGGGGAACACAGGCACGGATGTCATTTGGCATCAGCTTCTGTAATGTTACCAGCTTCTTCCGAAAATGCATACTACGATAGATAGTACCAGATGCCAACTCCCGTGACGTTACTGCTATTGCAGTCCGTTATGCCCTGTCGCACTTCCTGCAGCCTGGTATGTGCAACTGTTCACTGCCTTTTAGGAGAGGTGTTGCAGAGACCGCTTTCACGCACTAACTGAATTTTGTGCAGACTGTAGACAGTCGTAGCATGGAACCAACGGAGACCAAATTAATGAGATAGAAATGGATTCAAATTAAAGCATAGCTGTAAATTGAAGATGACTCCACAAATCATCGTAAGGGTAGCTCGGAATTTCAGACTTCATTTAATCAACAATGAAGAGTTTAATGACAGGAACATTCAACAGCTTATGAAATCATCAAATCAGTCAGACATTGACTTACCACATAACCCTCCGTTAAGTTTTCAAACTCCGAAGTGGCCGTCATATAGGAATGCCTGTTTGAGTCTAGCAATGAACAACGATTCAACTGATGATCTGGATAAATTTCACTACCGGTTCTTCAATTACACTTTCTGAGGCGAAGCGAAAAACCGTTTGAGATATTACCTATCACATCACGAAATCTATCGACTGCATGGCAGCATGTAATGCATATGCACGGTATTTACAAAATAATTACAGTGTGGCATGCAAAGGCATTGCAAGTGTTCAGCTAATAATGTAATCGGAAGATCCTGAAGAAAATCCCATCAAAGGGGTTGTAACTTCGACCAAGTAGAAGAACCGATGTGTGAAATGACGTGGCCAACATAAGAGAAGGCAATGACAGTTGTTTCGAAATCATACAAAATTACACACAAAGGATGTTTGGTCTCACCTGTAGTTGAAAATGGCACAGTGAGATCTTATAAACCAAACTAGTGAATGTGAAAGAATAGTAGTCCATGCTTCTTCGATTTTATTTGGTTACATTTTCGGATTCGACATGGGCAGCCGCATCATTTCAAGCTGAAAGGACCTTTGTTCGCCACTTTCTGGGTCGTGGTGGCGTTAGCCATTACCAGTGTCCCAAGTTAGCGATTTAAAAGGGGAGTTGGTTGTACAGTGATCCTTTTAACTTGTGACCCGTAGTTGCGAGGCACCATGCCAACTCATGATCTACTGTGGCATGTTACTGCAGGCTTCTTTTGTGTCTCGTTCCTACATACCTCATCGACACCCATCCACTATCATAATATTTCTGTGGAAACGAGGGAGAAGCCAAATGTACTCAGGTGGAATTTTCTATTTCGCGATTTTCGCCTTTTCCTATACTCATCGAACTTAAAGGTGTTGCTGAAGCTCACGAATCGATAAATTCAAAAGAAAAACTCACCTTCATACTCACCACGATGATTTTTGAAGACCTCATCGTCTACTAACTGGTGTAACATACCTCAATGTAAAAGTCCGATGAACCCAAGAAAACTTGAAAAACGGCCTGTAGTAAATCCCAGACGAAGCCACAGAACTGATGATGTACTCAACAGTCAATTCAATGAGTTCAGTGATCATATAGCGATGCTGTGTCTTGAACGTTTTCGTTTGTTTTGGAGTTTCTCTCATACTTCAAATGATCTTTTCACACAATAAACTTTCCGTTTTACTTGAACAACACTGGTTCACAATCAAAATCTTTGCTTCCTCATAATGCATTAGGAAAGACAAAGATTTCTCCATGATATGTTTCAAGGGCAGTGGTCCTTTTCCCTTAAAAACGTCTCTATAATATTTTATAACCTGCACAAAGGTAACAATGTCTGAGTCCACATTCTTGACATTAATATAACTGTGATTTTTTGGAGGTAAATATCATGTTTCAGTTGATCAGATTTAGGGACAGTAGCTGAAGAGATTTACAGCGTAATTTCAGCAACAAAAGTCAAATAAAACAGGTGAAGATGGCAGGTATAGCTTATTCTGATAGTGTCTCAAAATAGTAAGTTTTCTAACCAACCTCATGCAGTAAACACATGTACAAAGTTTCAAGAATTAGCTGTTGACGAATGATGAGTATTTCTTACAAAAAGTAGGTTTTTTATGCACCTGTCCTAACATCTGTGTTGGAAGTGTAAGGCCGTTATGTTTAAGGCATTCACTTCAAAGCACAACCCGAAGCACAACCAAAGTGCAACCCAAGACAGCTGCCTCAAAGGGTAAACAAATAATTGGATCAGTGAGCTATTCTAAAAGGAATATGTCCAAGATGTGTCTAGTGTTAAATGTAATGCACTGTTGGCAAGAGCTTTTTTAATGTTACAGACAAATGGGTAGACAGCAATCTTTTATAGTGTAGCTAGACAATGCAGACCAACTATCTATAGGTCATGGTATGACCAACAATGTGAAGTTGCAGCCCAGCAAACGGTTATTTCAATAACAAGCATGGTTTTTAAATTCTTTTTCAACCATTTGTAACGTCGATGTGTCTCCTAGGCAGAATGATTATCACCTTAAAATCACTTGTGCTATTGCACACAATGTGACACGTGCATTGCTATCCAGGCAGGCTTACATAGACGCAATAGTTTGGAACATTCAACTCTGTCTCTTTCTGATCACGACTTCTATAAGCCTGTCAGAATAGATATAGGACTGGATGTCATATATTTTATTTAATAAAAATTACTGACAGAAAATTAAATTGGATTTTGTCAAGTACGATTTATCTGACTACAAGAATCGTCATGTGCAAGCATAGTTAATTGTATGGGATACACATTCAAAAACCGACATGTCCTGACAGCTGTCGAAGATTGTAAGTCAGTTTGATAAATCATGGCAAGCTACTCGAAAACTGGAAAATCAGAGATTATGTTGTACCAGTATTACTCTTAGATTAATTTGTCATGTGGCAACTACAACAATAATTGACTAATTCTTTGGAGGAGATGGTACTCTGCATTAGCTGCAACAACGCGGTTTTAGGCATTGGATGAGCCATGAAAGTGTTACACTGAAAATGTCATCTAGGTTAAAAACACAGCTATCCCCCTTTAGTGCAGCATCGATCATTTATTTGCTCATAGTGATACAAATGGTGTGCTGTTAAGATAAAAACTGTAAATGGGAGATTAAGAGGCTGAAGGTAAAATTGAGTCCTCTCACTAAGGAGTAAAGCATTGATGTTTTCTCCCTCTTATGTGAGAATACGTAATAACAGCCCATTGTCAAATTTCTGTATACAGCAAACAAAATTTAGCTCACTAGCTCAGCTTAAAAGGCTGCAAATGTTTTATTTTGGACAGGCTGTTTTCAGTTTTTTAACATCAGTGTCTGTCATATTTCATATGCACATTGATAACAATACATGTGTCTTTTGTGTCATATATAATTACCTTACGTATTTCACACAGCTTGATACTATGTAGGATAATTTTATTCATGTTCTTTTGTGTGATTTGGGACTGTGTTTTTAATTTATTTTGTGCTATGTCAGTAAAATGAGAACAGTAATTTCATAGTAGTTGGGTTACATCACTTACTTTGGCCACTGCCACTGTATTATGTAAACTAGACAAGGCAGTCTATCAGGAACAAGTTAATTCATGTTGTGAATGTTTGTAGCTAAGCCAACCAAATACTGCAGTGTGTGGATGCTCTGTGCGTTCTTTAAGGTACTTAAGGGGACACAGTCGCGAACATGCTCAAAAAATCTATGTTTTGTTTTAATTTTTATTCAATGTCTAATTATTTAGCTACAAATTGCTGTTTATTTCATGCAAATTTGACGACTAGAATGGCAGTTATTAAGTTTTCCATAACGTGCGGTAACTGTTTCCACGCCCATTTTTCGCTCTGTCTTTGCTAAGCCTTGATTATAGCGCAGCAAACGCTCCTGATATATTCTTATTTCGGTTGCTAAAGAGAATTATTGCTTTGATATTTGACAAATTGTCTGCATCATCGACCACCGTCTGTCAGATTTGCATCTTTGCATTATCGACCATCGTTTGTCAGGTTTACATCTTTGTTGTGTTTTCAGGACACAAAAGTTATAACAGAATGGCTAGAATAAGGAAGTTTGGGTACAAGCCAAAGTTTCGTGAAGACAAATATGTAAAAATAAACCATGAAACTACTAGTTATGAGGAGAGGGAAGAAAATAAGATCAAAAGTGAAATCAGTGCGAGTGTCAGTGCTTCATGTAAAAAGCTTCTAGGTGGTGCCTGTTTTCCAAGGGCCAATCAAATCCGTGACAGTGTAATACGTGGTGTGAACAGTATTTCTGCTTCTATTAACACAAACATTCTGATTTCAATGATGTTACAGTGTAAACTTATTGAAAATTACACTTGTTCTAAAAACTATGGTGGAAACATCACTTTGCATGAAGATGTGGGGCACACCGAGGGCATTGATAGTAATTTAGTTCTAAAATGTTTGTCATGAAAATTTTCTGCCATTACAATGTCATCTCATGTACGAGAAGCACAATGTATGAAAGCAAAGATTATTATAGTCACTTAGATCTATTGGGAAAGAACGAAGTTTGGGTGCAGTTCTTTGTGAAGTGATGAACATTCCCCTACCTCCCAGAAAGTTATAGCTGAGGTGAGTGAATCTACAATGCTGAAAGCCGCAAAAGAAGTAATTCACTTGAATGATACAAAATTTGATCCAAGGTATATCGCTGCTGGTTTTGATGGCAGTTGGCAGAAACATAGACATACATCCCTAAATGGCATTGTATCAGCCACTGATTTTGATACTGGAAAGGTTCTGGACTTGGAAATAATAACTTAGTTCTGCTACATCTGCAGTAAAATTCGCACTACACCACATGTGTGGAAAAAGTAGTATGATGGTTGTAGTGGAGGCTTGGAAGCGGTTGGTGTTGCTAATATTTTCAAAAGGTCTGTGCAATCAAGATATGTCCTGTACACGGACTATCGTGTGGATGGAGACTGTAAACCTTATCACACAGTGGTAGAAGATAAACCTTATGGCCCTACAGTCAAAATTAATAAACTAGAGTGTATTGTGCATTTACAATACAGAATGGGATCACGACTTCTGTAAGGAAAAGTCTTAAGTGGCAAAGGTTGCATGACAAATGTTGAAATAGACAGGATCCAGAATTATTATGGTATGGCAATTAGGAATAACTACAACAATGTAGAAAAAATGAGAAGAGCTATCTGAGCTATATTCTTTCACAAACTTTCTACAGATGAGACATCACAACATCAAGTTTACTCATAGGTACCTGGCAGCTGGTGTAAATTCAAAAACCCAGCTGCATCTTGCAGTCATATGCATAAAACTTTAATTCTAGAAATACCTTACTTGCCATAAAACCCATTTTCAGATATCTTAGTCAAAAGATCTTTTAAAAATATGTGTATGATAAAACTCAGAACCCAGCTGAAAGTTTGAATTCTGTCATTTGGACAAAGCTACCAAAAACTGTTTTTGTTAGAAAAGAAAAACTGAAATTTGGTATTCATGATGCAGTGGTGTGATTCAATGCTGGTATGTGAAAGAAAACTGATGTGTTATGACTCTTGGGAACACAGGATGGCTTCTATAAGGTTATGTTGAAATTTCTGCAAGAAGTGCTACCAAGGAGGCCAAAATAGCCCAAAGGTACAAAGAAAGAAAACTAGATAAATTTTTTTTAATTTTTTTTAAGCTTATGGGACTTAACTACGAGGTCATCAATCCCTAAACTTACAAACTACTTATGAACTACTTACGAACTAGGACGGCACAAATATCCATGCCCGAGGGGGGATTCGAACAGTAGTGGCCGTACTGACCGTGACAGGAGCGCCTCAGTCACCTCGGCCACCGCGGCCGGCAACTAGATAAATCAGGAGAAGCTGAGCTACAGTATAGGGCTGGAATGTTTTAATAACGTCTCTATATTGTAATGTATATTGTTTTCTTGTATGCAAACCTTAATTACAGTTTATCTCAAAATTACATTTTGTTCTTCTTGTACACTTTCCTCAAAAACTAAGACTGATAAAATCATCAGACTTTTAGTAACTCTTTGTGATACAACTATGATTAATCAGATAAAAATGTGACTTTTAATTGCAACAAGGACAAATTCACAAGCATCAATGTATTTATAAAACTTGTCATTTTATTTCTTTCAGAACAAAAAAAAATTACTAACAACACACAGTAACAAATCTGTATTTGATCTGCAGATGATGTTTCATCTCTATACTGTAAAAGTTTCTGGTCTTTACCTACACTAGTTTCTTCATAAAGTGTACCTAAATATTGCCACTGTTAACTTTAATTTCTTATGGGAGAGCATTTGCGACTGTGTCTCCTTAAAAGAAAAAAAAGTACTTTTCAACCTAACAGACTGTTTCTTGTAATTGTTCTGATCGGAAATAAGGGTAGGGGAAAGTGTGATCTAGTTATGTATACTTGAAACTTGAATGTGAGAATCGTGAGAATGCAGGAACCAAGGCCTGCAAGTGTAACTTTTTTGTACACTTTCTCACTTTCTTCTTAACTTTTTCTCCTGAGCCCCAATCATCCAATTATTGTGAGCATGCTATGTGTGCATGCCATGATCATAATGAATGGCTTACCTGTAGTAACTGGAAGACAATTAATGAGCAAAAGTATTTATAGCTATATTTAAATAGTATAAAAATTTAACTAATTCTCATTACATGTAACATATATTTACTCATTGAATAATCTGAAACAAATAAATAATTCATGTCATTAAGTTATCTATAGCATTAATCTGCTGCATAGTATATCAGTGAATTGAAAGATTAGAAAATAAAAAGAATGGCGATATTTGTGCCACAAATAATGAAGCTAAAGATATAACAGCAAAGTTGCAGGTAAAGCAGTTATCAGTCAGAAGATTGGTTTGAACACCACTGTGCTTTACTAGGCATGGTCCTGTTGGAGATGTTATGCCATTGTCTTCCTCTCAACTTACAAGTGACATACCCTGCCATTTATAGGGGAACTTATAATTTAATATGGAATGTGAACTACTGCGATAAACAGATTTTTACATATGAATACATTGCCAGAACTGAGAGAAAAGATAAATAACGGATAAAAATTCTAGGACTGAAATAACAGATACAAATTCTAGGATTGACCAGACATTGGCACACAAGTGTTGTATTTGTAGTCTGTCGCTTTATCACAGTGCAACCAACAACAACATTGGCAGAAGTGATAAATCACAGATCCAAATCCTAGGATTGCCTAGAGATTGACTCACAACCAATGGATTGGTAGTCTTGCACTCTACCACTGAGAAACCTAGGGAAATGAAAAATAAATTAAGCCTAATTTTATACCAATGTTAGAAAATGCAGATTATGTATGAAGAGAGGAACATATGTTGAAACTACTTGAATTTAATTATTTTTAATTTTCACATTCAAATAGTGGAGTTTATTTTCAGTACCTATGCTAGTGGACGTATTGTCTGTGAAATTCAGAATAAAATTATTTACAGGCATTTACAGAAAAATACCTACCACTGAAGTCCACAAATATAATGAAAAATTTCATTATCTGGAACATAATCTCTCTACATATTTCTTCAATGGCTATAATTTTTTATTTCATTGTTATAAGAAAGAAGATAATATAATTTTAGTATTAATATTTTTATTAATAAAAAGAATTATATATACAAAATTTATAGAAAAATTAATTCAGTAAAGGATGTTAGTACATTACACTAGTAATGTAATAAGAAAGTCTTGCGTAGCTGGCAAATGTTGCCATCCATTGAACCAATCATTGATAGATAATTTGTCACTTAGATGTTCAAAGTTAATGAAAATGTAGAGACAAAACAGGCCAGCATTATTCTTGACCAGGTATAGTCCATGATTCTATAAAGTTTTAATGACTCAGAAACAGCATTATCATTTACAAAAATACTAGTGTGTATATATTTTAAAATATAAGCTAGAAATGAAATGTTTTTGACAGACATTATCCAGATTATATGGCACTATCACCAGCAAATATTAATCTAATATTTGCCAGCTACTGAAAACGTTATGTAAGAATCAACAAATTTTATTTGGTTTATAAAGTTATTGTTTCATTTGATGCAAAATACTATTTTCACTCAAAAATTTTTGTTGCAGTGCCTTTTAGTGTTGTGTAACTAGTGACAATACACTCACTTCAATACTTGCAAGCGTTTGTTGAAGTACTACAATATGAATTTACTAAACTGATTAAAATTATACAAGAGCACTCTAACAGTAGTAGGTCTTCAGAGAGGGATATGTCGTAATTTTTTATTTAAATAGTGAGCTGATCAGGAAAAATACATTGAGTGATAATTAAAATACCTCAAAACAGGCTAATAAGTTTTTTAAATACATCTGTATTATTAAAACAAATTGTTTTAAAAAATTGAATGAATTTAATAATGTGTACATTTAAAAAAAGATTTTCGTTATAGCTGATGGTACATTTGCATGTCAGTGACAATGTTTTGCAAAATACACAAGACTGTTGTTAAGTATCTGTATATAAAAAATCATTTTATTTTTAATACATCACATGTAAAAATTATTTGTCATTTATTATTAATTACTTATAAACCAAATTATTGGCAGAAAAGTGCAAGTCTTTACAGTATACCCATAATTATGATGGTCCATTGTAAAATAAATAATATAGTTATTATAGGAATAGTTCAGAAATACATTTTCAACAATTCACATTGAAATAAGGTCATAAATTAACTTCAAAAGCATAATCATAACACTTGTCTCAGTGGATGTTAGGGAGAGCTAAAATTGAATTACATAAGTGAAAATTATTAGCTTTGACAACTATTTGTTGAACTTCATTAAACATATATCACTCTGCTTTCAATATATACTGTGAAATTAGTAACAGATATATAATGTAATACCCAAGAATTTCCTTAAAGAAGTTAATTTATACACCTAGTAGGAGGGTATAAGTTGACCTGACTTGTGTCATCACACTCTAGGAAGCAAACATTTGAAGAAGAATTAATTAGAATATAAAACATTCAGTTATTATGCAAAATGATGTGAAGATTTCTATTCTATTTCTTTCAAGAAACATTTCAAATAATTATAATCACTGCATAACCACCAAAAGACTAGTGATTAACAATATACACCAGCAACTGGTGTACCTGCAGTAATAGTTCAGTGTAGGTGTTGTTGGGGAAACGGACTATGAAATAGTTGAAAAATTAATGAAAGAGTTGTTATCATTATGATAAGGTCCATTATTTTGACATCACGATCAGATTGAAAAGTGGTTTTCAATAAAAATTATACATGAATGAAAAATATGTGGTGTTCCTAGACGATATGAGTACACTGATATACACACAAATACACATACATTCCACTGATATCCTAAATGAACTACACTAAAAGATTTCACATTCTAGTGGCATCCTTAAAATTCTGCCATGAACATTTCAAAAAAAGACAACCAGTTGACTGTTTGTAGAAGAGAGGGATATCAGCTGTAATATACCAAACCACAATTGATGAAATATTGTACTTGAACTTTAGATTCTAAGGATATCGCACCAAAAAAGCATTATGTATTTCTACTAATATGAGCATCTCCTAACTACTGAAAAATTTCGATACTTTATATCGTTCTGTTTTGTGAACATCAAGCTTTTTTTTGTTTTTAATTAAGGAAAATACTGTATGATAAGCTGTGGGAAAGTAATGTATTTTGAGGTAAGAGTATTTGTGTGGGAGCATGTGTAAGCAAAAGATGGTGGTCACAACATTTTGTTTTGTATATCCTCTATTATGTGAAAATGTGGGCTAGTAGTATGAGAATCAAATCATAACAAAATAGTAAAGCAATAAATTTCATTCATTTATTTACACTATTGCCATCATTGTCGCTAAGTTTTCAACTACTGTAAAGAAAAAATAGCAAATGATATTGTGTACAAGAAGAATAAGTAACAAGATTGAGAATGAAATGGTTGTTACCTTTACTTCTGTCAGAGTTTCTTCTAATACATATCTGTATGAGATATGTGATCTTTGGGAAGAAATAATATTTTCGAATTTTATTGCACCAGTGTCACAATGAGCTCAACGAATATCCCAAATACTCAAATTTGCAATAGCAGAATTAATCTAGAATGACCCAACAAAAAATTCAGTGTCATGTACATTTCTCATGTGTTCCACACATGCATTGGAAGTTAAGCAACACTCCAAGATTGAGGTTTGTAAGCTATTTGCTTCTGTAGACATTTACTGTATCTGAAATAGCTTTGAAATTTATTTCAAAATGGAGACTGAATTTCGAAGTTCCAATGACTGACAGAATTGAACAATAAGGAATCTCTATTAATGATAAGTAGATATAATAAAAATTTTCTTAAAAATATGCATGAGAATAAAATGGTAGCTATGAGCACATATCAAGAATGGTTTCATTTGTTTGATCTATGGGAATGTCTTGTATATACTGAAAAAACCTAAATTGTAACTACTTCAGGAAAGATGTAAACTGTCCTGAGAAATAGTTATGAATTGTCTCTTCCAGGGGAACAAATGCTGGCGATGATTTTCAAGAGTGGTAAAAATCCACACTACACACGCGCACACACACACACACACACACACACACACACACACACACACGGAGACCCACCACCCACTCATCCCCCCATATATATCTATGTTTTCCAATTTATACTGTTGTTCTAAAGGTTGGCTTTCATTGTGTGTCACATGAACATTTGTGATGGACCACGACAAGAAACCAAGTAAAAATATGGGAGCCCTTGGTTCTTGTCCTGGTCCAGCACAAATATTCATGTGTTTAAGAACAGCAGCATAGGTCAGAAAATTTCGCTATAATATATAGAACAGCATATATATAGCGAAATTTTCTGACCTATGCTGCTGTTCTCAAACACATGAATATTTGTGCCGGACCAGGACAAGAACCAAGGGCTCCCATATTTTTACTTGGTTTCGAGTCGTGGTCCATCACAAATGTTCATGTGACACACAATGAAAGTCAACCTTTAGAACAACAGTATAAATTGGAAAACATAGATATATTTAGTTGTGGAGTACAGAGGAAAAATGAGGTGTCACAAGAAAAATTTCTGAACATTTGTCTATGAATATGTTGAAGAAAAAAATGGATCTGGACTGACTCTTCCAATTTACAAATAAGTAAGAATAAGATTGAAGAATTTTACAGACATAGATGGGAAATTGGTAGTGTCTTTGATAACTAGTGTAACCATGAAACGTCTGTAATGAGCACACTGTCAATGGGACATTAAACCTTAAGATTCCTTCATCTTTTTGTAAACATGAAGTAATTTGGCATGGAGATAAAGACAAACTATGAGAATTTTTTTAAACTGGATTCAGACTGCTGACTTGAATTATATGCGAAACTAAAGAGACTACAGAATAGTAATGGGCAATGAATGGCTAAACAGCAGATGGTTTACTGGGATGCCAGCAAGAGTTGAAGTATCTACAGAGTCAGCTAGACTCTGACCGAATGGGAAGCAGAGGGATGGATACCAGAAATGAATGACAAAGCAAACCATTTAATAATAGGAATTCAGCAAAATGGACTATTTTTGTATCCTATTACAAATATGATCAACTGACTGTCTTTACTTTCTGATAAGTTCATTTCTTTGGTTTATGAGAAAAAACTATATTGACATAGTTCATTCCCATAGTTCTTCGTGAGTAGTTAGTTTCCACTCAGAAAAGATGATTTTTTTCCAGTTTGCTAAGTGAGTACAGTAGTCATATCATGACAGAAACTATTTTAACAGTTCTTACACATTTAGTACAGCCTACTACCACAGGATTCTGTGCATATCCAGAGCTCTTAAGACATTTTCCGAAAAAATTGTGAAACCACTGAATTAATGGTATTTATGCTTCCTAAGATCTGAAAAACACATCTGTGTTTTGGAATAAGTGTACTTGTGAACCGCTTATAAGATATCACTTTGGCAGAGAACACATTTCCAAAGTAAATTTATACCAACCTCATTTGATATTGTTGGACTACTGTTTCACGTTTTTGCAACACAATGCAATGTTCATTTTTACTAATTTTCCTTATAAGTAATAAAAATTTGGAGAAATACCTAAGGAAAAGGTTACAGATTTTTTGGAACCAATTTCGTTTTCAGAGTTACAATTCAGCTGAATGAATGTTTAGTTTGAAGTATAAGAAGTTAGTAAAAAGGTAATACAAGGAAATATAAGAACCCATTGCTAAATATTACTATTTCTATAAATAAAACCTCAGATGTAAAAAGTAATTGTTTTATCTAGTTTTAACATCTAATTTCTTGACAATCAAGAACTATTTTAAAATAAAAAAAGATTCTCTCTTTTTCAGTTGTATAACTACAAACTTTGAAAAATGAAACTGCTGGCGTCTCTGATCTACTTACACCCTGGATTCTTGGTATTAGATTTTCGTAAAGAACAAGAACAGTTTTTCATCAAAATTACAAGAGAAATATGGTATAATTATAGTTGACAATCACTATAATTAATATTTCTGGTATTAATTTCATCATACCACAGATAATGCTTTAATTTTTAACCTGCATTTGTAACATGATTAACATTTCGAAATAAGTAACAGGTTTATTGTTGTGATTTTCATGAATAATTTTAATTTATTTTCATATAAAATATAACTAGATGAAAATGTTAATGGTGGAATGCGAATCTTTCATTGGTCATTGAGTGTAAACTGGCAGAGATATGATAATTTCAGGATCAGATATGTATGAAAAATTATTTTTTTCATACAGTCCAATTGTAGACATTTGTACTGTTCAAAGATTATCTAGGCTCAAAAATAAGGTAAAAGTACCGCAAACTCATGAAAAACGTTTTTACATTTCTTTGTAGAACCAGATAGTCCTCGCAAGTAAGATGCTTGTGTATTTTAAAAATATATGTGTCAGAGCTCATTATTTGCGTAACCAATAATTCTATTCAACAAACACTTGCAACATCTTTTAAGAAACTGCATCAGAATTCTATAATGAATCCTGATCCTATGGTGTAAAAATAATTGGACAAAATGTTCATGTAAGTGCCTAAATGGATTGCATGATATATATTGTTACTCAATTTTTATTCACAAAAGAGATTAGCTTGGATTTTTCAATAGTTAATGCGTTGCAATATGCAAGTTGCTTTGAGCTAGAAAATTAATTGTGCCTTAAAATTCCTTAATCAAGTATATAAAATAGTTATGGATAAATTAAAGATTATAGAGGCAGAGTTCTGTTCACTGTACCGTATTTACACTATGTATATCTGTATTATATACAATGAAGTCTGTGTTCACTAGTTACTCACAGATCAAAACATATTTAACTATCAACAATCATTTTCTTTCTGTTTGGTAGCTGAAACTTTCTGTTTGTTAATTTAATCTCAGATATCTATAGAGGGCACTACCAAAGCCAATTTTAAATAGTTAGCAAAAAAAAAAAACAATGGAAAGTTATAGAAACTTAAATAATTCTGTGCTATCTAAGAATGAAATACATCATACAGTGTTCTGTGAGCATAAATGAAGTTTGTCTAGTGAGAATGAAAAAAATCCTATACAAAGCGAATTTAAGGTTCTCTGTGAAGAATAAATTCATTGTCTTATATAATATTTATTACAAACTCTTTCATATAATAAGTGCATAATATAAAACTCAGTCATTAAAAGTTTGTAATCAAATGGATAGTTGTAATAACAGACAAAATATTACCACTGATCAGAAGACATCATTTAAGTATATGGTAGTTTAATGTTAAAGAGTGCACAGTATAATACAGGAAGCAATAATTAATCTTTTTTCCTTTTACAAAGTACAATGTAAAAATACTTAGCAAAATAGAAATATATCTTACAGCACTCTGAAAGACAGAGATATCGATTATAATGATATAAATAGATAGCCTGGAAACAGTAGTTGGGAACACTACATGTAGCAATATTAATTTTTCAATTCTGTATATTGACATATAAAGATAAGATTGCATTAATCTGAATAACATACCATTTATAAAACTTGTCTCAACATGGGCATAAAAGCGTTCTATCATGTATTATATTGTGTCATTATTAGATTATATATATTTGGATAATTCAATCTTTTTGTGCAGGTTTGTAAATATTTGAAAATTTTCTAAGAAGTTTACTTTACTACTTAAAGATCAAATATCTAAGATACACCATTATGTAAACCTCAACCTGATGTAAGCAGTGAAAAATATTTTTAAAGATAAATCAGTCACTTTTTGTTTTTTATGACTTTATATATTTTTGTCACATTCTATACTCTAGTTATAACTACTTATCAATAGTAATTAATAAATTACCTAAACACTTTGATGTGTTATATTTATTATATCAGAAAATTTGCTTAGGTATATTACATTTGTAATGCCTCAGAAATGAAGACAGCCTGACTGGAAAGTATAAGTGTATACAATTCTCTCAGTAAATGTCCATGTCATGTATGTAATCAAACATGTTTCTTAAATGAATGAAAATTTCCAGGTACAAGTGAAAAGAGCGTAAGTTGCATGTAAGTACTGTAGAAGCAACTAGTATAGTAATTATGTCTTGCAAACCAATGTGTAGTTTAGAGGCTGGGATATGTCAGAATGTGCTATGGGTTAAATTACCAACAGCTAACCAGTGTCATAATATGCTGGTGTTCGTCAACCAAAATAGATTTCCTTGACACCTGTATTAGACAAGAAATGTTCCATTGATTTTTGGCTGGATAATCTTATTTTTATTGATTTTGTAGGTAGCATTGAAATGTAATCTTGCCTCATGTTTATTTCACATTTCAACTTTTCAACTATGAACATATATATATGTGTGTGTGTAACTTTATGGAAATTATAAATTTGTTATGAATGACTATGTCATGTCAGAAATAGATTTGCAATTTAGTGATAAATAGGGAAAATAAAAAAAATTGAAAATTCACTAGGAATACCAAAAATAATTAATATTAAAATTTTGATAGTTCCTCTGTATGTGGTATTCAACTGGGGAAGGCAATGGGTTGACTAGTGATATTTGGTAACATTTAACCTCAGCACAGTTATTAATACAAATATAAACACTTTGTTATGTATTACATCATGATCCCAAATTTCCTATAACAAAAAATTTCATTTGAAAATGTGTTATTACGATTGCTGACAAGCAGTGACAATTTTCATGTAGAGTGCTAGTAAAATTTACCGTCATTCAGACGTTTCACAGCACTAAATAGTAAAAATGTATGGCATTCTATAATGTGAAATGAATTTCTTCATGTTATATTTACAGCAGCACCATCAGTAACCTGTAAGGCTACAGTCGTTTTGTTGTTGTGACATTAAATGTTTTTGCAGTTGGCATTAAATACCACTTTTTAAACTGGTAAACAATTTTGAATTTTCTCCCCTATCATGCAGCATGTATATTTATTCATGTATTATATATATCATGGCAATATTTGCTGCAGTGAATAACAAGAATTTTTACATTCACTTAAAATGGAAGTTGTGATACAACAGATATATAAATGTATAACACTATAATATATGTAAATAAAACAGTTATATTAAGTTGATAACAATTGTCCAATAATTGGAAATACTCATTGTATTCCATTGTTCAGTTACATATGTTACCACAACAATGCTAGAAACACATTACATATAATTTCTCTGTCATGGACATAAATCCTAAAAGGAGACAGTGCACATCATATAATAGAACTCATTTACCAGTTAGACATTTATTGATGAAGGAAAAATTTAACAATGGGCATTTTCATTGAAAATCCTATGATTATTTTTGTTTGATTACCTAGAATGTAGCTAATATTTTAGGACTTTTTCACACTTCATTCACAACAAAATGACTATTTTACTAAATGAAATGCAATGGCCAGTATGTTGAACTTTTCTGTAAATTGTTAGTTACAGTTTATGTTCGAAATGTCTCATATATTGGACAGAGATGATGTGACATTGATGACAATATGTAACAAATGGCTAGCAGTTTGATATTAGCACATGCCCACAAACTGCAGATATCTGAAGTCCAACAAAAAGAAACTGAGAAGATAATTTACATGTAATTCGTCAGTTTCATCAGTATATATTCATTAGAAGACTATTTTATCGAATACTATCGCACAAAAAATATAGAAAATGACAGTGATTACATTTAAATTGTAGCCATTTACTGCACATTTTAAAGAACATATTTTCAACATCACATTCATGAAGGATGATGAAGAATGCATAAAAAGGTATAATGCACAAGTTAATCAGATGTATAGCAATATGCCTATGTAAGGCTATAGACTATACAACATTTTCAAACAGTTTTCTTCTTGAGGCACCAGAAGAAGAATTTTTATTAATGCCAT
Source organism: Locusta migratoria (assembly GCA_026315105.1). Taxonomy (NCBI): domain Eukaryota; kingdom Metazoa; phylum Arthropoda; class Insecta; order Orthoptera; family Acrididae; genus Locusta; species Locusta migratoria. The sequence goes on from CM048745.1 coordinate 562,922,138, forward strand.
ATGTTGCAGTTGTTGCAAGTCCATAATAAATTAGTTCCAATTTCCCTGAATATATCTTACAGAACAAACTGATTTCTATGAATTATATAATGTTCTATTGAGTTATAAAAGACACTTTCTTCCATTTATTGATGAAGTTACATTCGACATTTATTCTTTTTAGTTTTATTTTTCTATCACTGTGGATACTGTATATCAGGCCATCTTCATTCTCTGAAAACACAAAGTGCAGTTTTAACACGAAAAACTGCAGATTCAGCAAGTGACCTGTGGTTGTCAGTTATTTCAGACTGTCCTCAATGTATTGGATAGTGAGCTGAATCTTCTGTTAATTCATTCATTGAGAAATAAATGACCTCTGTATAGGATAGTATAACCACATTTGATGTGGTACAATATTCATAGTAATTTCTATTTACTTATATATATCAATGAGCAAATTCAATAATAAAAAACTTATTCATTTCATCCCCTTTAAAATGTGGATTGTTATGAAAATGAAATGTATTTAATGTAGCGAAACCAAAACTTAAGGTATGAATGACAAACATAAATGGTATTTGGAAGAAATTAATATCAAATACCAATGAAAACGACATCTTTAGATGTTTTTATGATATTTATGAAGCACTCTGAAGTGCAAATCATTATTTTTGTTGAATCATGACGTGAAATTGATTTTAATTTATTCACAATTACATTTTAGAGGAACAGCATTTCAATATGTATTATAATCATATTTTGTTTCTGCCTGTTGGTGCTGCTGGTAGTCGTGATGATTTTCATTTAATACATTATTCTATGTATTTTGTAATGTTTTTCTTGTGAGGGATGGAAAAAGGCAGTGAATATTTGAAAATGTGCGGACGATTGCAACGATTCGAAGTTCAGAGTGAGAAGTAATCACAAATATGAAAAAAGTTACTGTTCTTCAGCTCAATAACTGGACTACAACACATTGTAACTGAATGAAAAGTGGAGGCAGAAGACTGTGAGTGGTAAGACTCTCTATATCTGCAAAAGACATCTGAAGTCTGTATTTTAGAAGTGTTGCAACGATACTTTGAGCTTTTGCAACGTTGAGGAACTAATGAATACTGCATGCAACAAGGGTATTAGCAGCCTGTGCTGACAAGTGAAGAAAGCACATAATACAACTGTGCTGTGTCTTTAGGTTGCTTCTTATTGGTAGCAACTCTCAGGAAATAATTCTGATTTTCATCACGAATTAATCATTATAGTATTATTACATTTATGGTATTCACACTGTAGGAACTTGCTATAATGAGACACGATGCTACTGCGTGTGAGCTGTATGGTACAGATCAAGTTTCATGCTATTCATTAAGTAGAATGCATGTGTTAAGCGGATTGGACATGTAGTTGTGACAAGTTACACGTATAGAAACATTAATAACAAGACCCAGTGATGTAAAATTTGAACAATAGCTGTTAAGTAGCACAAAAACTGACATGAACCACTGAAAATAACCTCCTAATGGCATGTAAGAGTCTATGAATTGTGTTTGTGATGAGTACTAATTTTTTGAAAAATTTTGAGATATAACAAGATTGTTAAATGGCCCTTATTTGCATACTCGAAGAAGTTCTGTTATGAAATACTTGCATGCAATGTCATTGAATTCCCTTAATACTTGAATGTTTACAAAACGAGACTAAACTACTGCCTAATGGCTTACTTCTTTTTACTTAACTGTCACTGCTTCCAAAAACAACAAATTATGTCTAGCGAACCTGCAGTTTTCTCCTTGCAATTATTTTGTCCACATATGGAGTGTGATGATGATGCCATGTGTCGGACTCCTCAGAGTTTGTTCTATCTTTCTCTGGTACTTAAACAACTAATGTATCATCGTTGGTTCATATGTAACACCTCATGTAAACTAAAGCATATGTACAACAAATAAAAATAATGAATTCATATATTTAAAAAAGCAGTGGTTGCTATTATTATTTTATTGATTACCTGTTTCGGCAAACCTATGTTGCCATCATCAGGTATCATGCCCACAAATCAGTAAAAATCTTTATAAAATGTTGTGTTAACTTGTAACAATTTCTTCCATGAACATGTAAAAAGTGATGTATCTGTTTATCAAACATGACAATAATGGTCACACATGTAGCATCAGTGCATGAGCTTATATTCAAGGAACAGCTTGTGCACTCTGTGAAACATGTGTAACCATTAATGTAACTTCGACTCCTATTTTTTTTTTTTTTTTTTTTTTTTTTTTTTTACAAATGTATGCTTCCCATTTTTTATATTCATGGAATGACCTGTCATAACTTAACACTACAGATGATGACAACTCAAGTTTGCCAATGCTGGCTTTCAATAAAATAGTAATTAGCCATCTCAGTTATTTGAAGTGTATGTTTGCAATAATACTGTAAATCGCCCCTCCAACTTGACTTTGAATATAAGTAGCAATACCAGAAAGGAAGAAATGTGGCTTAATTTTGGCATGATTTATCCTCGGATGGAATGTTAGGGCCAGTCTGATGTAATTAATTAATATAACATTATAGGATAACCCTTTCAGCTATAATTCTGATGGGATTTAATCTGCATGGTCAATTATCATATTGTACAATACCTCTCAGAAGTGCTTGTGTCAGCCTAAACCATAAAGTACATAGAGTTGCCAAACAAGCAATCAAAACGAAAAATATGTATCAGTCTTGTATGTGCCTTATATGAAGAGCAAGTGTACAGCTTTGAAAGTGTCATGTCCATTCAATGGAAATGAGCATGAGATACCTCAGCAAATTCCACATCATTAATGAAGTGTTTTATTGGATCATCCAGTAATATTACATTAATTAAAGTCAACCAGTTATGATGATGCAACCTTGTAAAATTATAGGTTAGAAAGGTAAGATCACATATTTATCTATACTTTTTCATTAACCAGGTCAGTCTAGGGGATGTATGCCACTATCATCAATGAAAGTACAATTCATGAGACATACTTTTTTTAAGGTTTACACTGTGGAATTTAGTAAATGTGAAGTGAAAATACAATTGAAAAATCATATATAAGCTCCATAGCAATAATTTCAATAGAAACAGACAGTATCATATAAGATATATTTTACTCATAAGATGTATAATTTTGATCTCTGAGAGATTATCTTCACATGTTTTTCCGTGATACTGATGCGACTGTTGTGTAGCATGCCCACCTGTAGTGTGTTCAGCAGTATCTACATGCTGGACAGATGGGTCTGCTCCATGACAGTTCCATCAATATTAAGGAATGGATCTGAAAATGATCTCACTCAGTTCAAAACCAGTAACCTTATAAATAAAATCAATCTTTCTAAAACAGATTGCTGAATCCTAGGAACGATGTTTAAGAAATATGCTATTTACAATACCTTCTCAACACCATACAATGGTTTTGCCCTCATTAAACAAATTACTTTGCAATATTCTTTTGCAGGGAATCTGTTCAGGTGGCTTCAGACCTTGCTGTAATGCATCTAGATAGACTGTGTGCAAAAATTTGAAAATGACACTATACACTGTAATACTATGGAAATGATAAATAATTTAAACAACGATTGATTTAATTTAATATAACCTGTTAATACGAAAACTACATACAAAAGTTGTAAAGGAATGTTTCCTTTATTTAATTAATTTCGTAACACCAGTGCAAAGACGTATTTTAATTAACAGGAAGACAGAGAGAAATAAAGAACTGTGATTAAAAAATGAATGTGTCTCTCTCTTTTAGATACTTGTCATGATAGATGGATTAAATATATGATTATTCAAATGGAAGTTGGAATCATTTACATGATTTAAATAACCAATTGGTCTTCTTCTCACATTTCAGCATCTGTTGAATATGATCCATTTTACTTCCATGACACTCTGACTTCCTTTTTGGTGCAGAAGGAAGACAATTTTTGGAGATATTAATTGTGTTAACACAGATTTCATTTATGGAACTTAAAAAAGAAATTTCTTTCATTTTATTTTGTGTGTCCATTAGGTCTGCCAAATAATTAAATTTTGCTGGGATTTGTGATTTTGAGCTGGCCAACGGTTAATGTTCTATAAATCGGCAATCTGCAATCCAACAGTTGGCAACTGCTGTGATCGCTAATAAGTTAGCAACTTTTAATTTGTGGAGGACTGCTTGCTTTTTATAGTATCAACATTATTTTTTGGGTTCAGTAGTTAATTGCATTTGCACTGAAACTTATTTTAAAATAGTTTAAATCCAGTGATACTGTGTAGGAAATGTAACACTTGTGTGGATATTTTATTTCAGTTTCTCCAATGCGTAAATATAAATTATTCTGTTTCAGAATTTCAACTAATTATTTCGTGTTTGCAATTTGCAAGCCACATAACAGGATTTTTTCTGCTTTAACTACAGCTTCTTTTGCATGCAGTAAGTATAGATAAAGATTTTATTTCATTTGTGTTCCTTGCTCTTGATGTGTGTTACATTTAAAGACAATAGTATTATATGGTCTTCAGAAGATATTAAAATTCCAAAGTTAGTGTGACCAATAGAACAAACTGATAGGGTTGAAGGAAGGGGGGGGGGGGAGATTTCAACCTTCACCAAGAGCAGCTGCACAATATGTGATGTAGTGCCTTAGACCGTATGACCAACACTGTGTGAGCGAGAAAGAGTTGTAAATAGTATTGTACTAGCACAGGTCATTTTTTAAATTATATATTGATTTAGAGTTTTGTAAATTTCACAGTTTAAACCTTATTAATTATTTTATTGTATTCATGAGCCACAGTCATGCAATATTTGTTGAATGATTAACCCATGCAATATTTGTTGAATGATTAACCACCATTTGACTGTATTATTTTACTATATTTTTTCACAATCCTGATTTTGGCTGTATAACCATTTTTAAGTGTACAATTATGTCAATTGACTGGTACATGTAGGAAACAAAATGGTCAGTCTTGAGAGTACAGTAACAGGTTGTGCATGTGTAAACTGTTACTCTCAAGAATGACAATTTGGTTTCCTACATGTACCAATCAATTGACATAATTGTACACTTGAAAATGGCTATACAGCTGAAATCCGGATTGTGATGAAACATATTAAATAATACAGTCTAATGGTGGTTATATCATTTACAAATAAACCTTATAATCTGATGGCTCACGAATATTACTTCCATTACCTGACATTTCAGGAAGGAGGCGATCTAACTGAGTTAATCAACAATTCCAGTAAAGGAATGTAACCAAGATGACTCTTTGCAGTCCTTTATTTCTCGACTAATGGTTTCAATGGGCCAAGCCATCATCTTCAGATCAAAATATTGGTCATTCACTGGTATATGCTGTGAAAACATGCAAACATGCAAATTTTAAATTTAAAATAATTAATGTATTCACCAATAGCTGTAAAGTTGTAAAGTTTTTTTTATTGAAACACCAGTTTTGGTATTACAATAATACCATCTTCATGCCGTCTCATAACATATATACAAGTAAACTGGTGAAATAGCCATAAATACTGTTTTACTTAATAATTCCCAGCTCCTGAATAAACATGTTTTAATTCACATATGTGACAGCAACTGCCACATGTGGGAATTAATTTAATTTAAAATGTTAATATGAGAAAATTACAGACAAAAGGTGTAAAGGAATGTTTTGTTTATTTAATTATTTTCATAACAGCAGTGGCAAAGACCTATTTTAATTAACAGGAAGACTGAGGAAATAAGGAACTGTGATTAAAAAATGAATTTGCCTTAGTCGTTGGATGCCACGATCTTGGCTATATTCTGTTATTGGAGTTTTTGTTTAATAGTACTTACATTGACAGAGATACAGTAGACTGTGACTGCTCTGGTCGAGGAACACATATAAATATGCGATCTTGGCTTTCTAAACTAGAATTTTCCAAGATTATGTCATTATAAGAATTTCAGATCGCCCTTCTGCCCTGACAGTATCAGGTATCTTTATAACTTCTTTGTCTGCCTACTGCTTTGAAAGGATGTCTGTACTTCGCATTAATACTTCAAATGTGGGTTGGTAAACTTTCGTGCCTGGTGGAGTACACGCGATCATGAAGCGACTGATGGAGAAAAATGTTTTATTTGGCGTTCCCTCGAGCTCTAGAAGTATTTCTGAAGGTGACCGAGGGGTTAGACGGACCGTAAGAGGCGGGGTCACAGCCCGCGGGAGGGGACAGGAGCCAGCGGCTCGGGGGGAGGTGGGGCGCGTGCGACCCTCAGAGGCGCGACGTCTTGACGACGTGGTGCGGCGCCACCGGCAGCGGCACGTAGAAGTGGTGCACGACGGCGGCGGAGGCCTTGCACGGGGGCGGCGGGGAGTCGCACGCGGCCGCCTCTCACATGTGGAGGAACCGCGCGCGCGCCGACAGCAGCTCCTGCGTCTCGGACGGCGAGCCGGGGCTGAGGCTGCCGCCGGTGGTGGAGCCGTTGGAGCACACGTCCTTGGCGAGGCGGCCGCGCGCCTCCTCCTCCGCCTTCTCGTAGTAGCCGGCGAGCGCGGCGGGCGGGTCCTCCTCGGCGATCTGCTCCAGCTGGTGGTGCGGCGACAGCAGCCCGTCGGCGAGCGGCGGCGAGCGCGGCGAGGCGGGCCCCGACGGCAGGTGGACGGGCGCCAGCTCGGGGTCCGGCGTGGTGGCGGGCGACTGCTCGGTGGTGCGCGGCCGCTGCTGCGCGCGCGTCGTCAGGCAGCCCGTCTCCACGTCGCGCACCAGCCGGTGGCCCGAGCGCGACCGCGTCAGCTGCCGCTGCACGTACTCGTTCAGCACGTCCTCCTCGCGCTTCGTGATGATGCGGTTCAGCACGATCAGGAAGATGCCGATGAAGAGCGCGAACGCGCCCGTGATGGACAGCTCGTTGAACCAGGCGCCGCCGGGCAGCGTGCTCCACGAGGTGAGGTCGCTGGGCAGCAGGCCCGACACCAGCAGGAAGGCGCCCAGCACCAGGAACACCACGCCGATGTGCATCATGCCCACGCTCGTCACCACCTGCAGCACATTACGTTACATTAAACGGCAGCTTGCGGAACGTGACTACAATATGACACTGATGACGGCTAGTAACTTAGCCGAAATCGATCTCTAATCAATAAACAGCTTTATTACGACCGAACGCTGTGTTACTCCCAGTAATTATATCAACGGTCGCTGTTCACAACAATCCAATTATGGATTCAAACATAATTAGATTAGTTGTTCATTCCATAGATACATTTTGAAACACGTCCACATATTCCTATGAAGGTGTATCATGTTATTCAGTGAGTTGTTGTTGTTGTGGTCTTCAGTCCAGAGACTTGTTTGATGCAGCTCTCCACAATACCCTATCCTGAGCAAGCCTCTTCATCTCCTCATAAGAACGGAACCTACATCCATTTGATTTTGCTTACTGTATTCATCTCTTGGTCTCCCTCTGCGATTTTTACCCCACACACTTCCCTCCAACGCTGATTTCAAAATTACTTGATGTCTAAGAATGTGTCCTACTAATCGATCCCTTCTTTTGGTCAAGGCATGCCACAAATTCCTTTTCTCCCCAATTCTGTTCAGTACCTCCATGTTTCACTCCCATACAAAGCAACACTCCACACAAATGCCTTCAGAAAGGACTTCCTTATGCTTAACTTAGGGTTTCTTTGTTAACAAATTGTTCTTTTTCAAAAACGCTTTTCTTCTCATTGCCATTCTCCATTTTATACCCTCTGTATTTCGACCATCATTTGTTTTTTTACTGCCCAAGTAACAAAACTCATCTACCTCCTTTATTGTTTCGTTACCCAATCTAACTCCTTCAGCATCACCTGATTTTCTTAGACTGCACTCCATTACCCTAGTTTTGCTCTTGTTAATCTTCATCTTATATGCACCTTTCAGCACACTGTCCATTCCGTTCAACTGCTCTTCCAGATCCTTTGCTGTCTCTGACAGAATAACTATGTCGTCGGCAAAACGCGAAGTTTTTAATTCTTCACCCTGAACTTTAATTCCTTCTCCAAATTTCTCTTTGCTTTCCTTTATAGGTTGCTCAATGTACAAATTGAATAACATTGGAGAAAGGCTACAACCCTGTCTTACACCCTGCCCAACCACTGCATCCCTTTCATGCCCTTCAACTCTGACAACCGCTGTCTGGTTTTTGTACAAGTTGTAAATAACCTTACGCTCCCTATATTTAAGTTCTGCTTGCTTCAGAAATTGAAAGAATTTATTCCAATCAACATTGTCAAAAGCCTTCTCCAAATCTACAAAAGCTAGAAATGTAGGTTTCCCTTTCCTTAATCTATCTTCTAGGATAAGCCGTAAAGTGACTATTGCCTCCCGTGTTCATACATTTCTCCTGAATCCAAACTGATCTTCCCCGAGGTCGGCTTCTACCAGCTAGTTACTTAGCCGAAATCGATCTGTAATCAATAAACAGCTTTATTACGACCGAACGCTGTGTTATTCCCAGTAATTATATCAACTGTCGCTGTGCACAACAATCCAATTATGGATTCAAACATAATTAGATTAGATTAGTTGTTCATTCCATAGATACATATTGAAACACGTTCACATTTTCCTATGAACGTGTTTCTTGTTATTCAGTGAGTTACCTCGCTTTATTTTGTTGCCATACAACTTTCTAATTTACTTATGCAACCATTACATGACGCTCCAGTATCGCTTCTTATTCTTTTAATTTTGTTGTTGTGGTCTTCAGTCCGAAGACTGGTTTGATGCAGCTCTCCACGCTACCCTGTCTTGTGCAAGTCTCTTCATCTGAGAATAAGTTCGGCAACCTACATCCTTTTCAATCTGCTTACTATGTTCATTCCTCGGTCTCCCTCTACGAGTTTTACCCCACACGCTTCCTTCTATTGCTAAGTTGACAATTCCTTGATGTCTCAGAATGTGTCCAACCAATCAATCCCTTCTGTTAGTCAGGATATGCCAGAGACTCCATTTCTCCCAAATTCGGTTAAGCACCTCCTCATTAGTTACTTGATCTACCCATCTAATTTTCATCATTCGTCTGTAGCACCACATTTCAAAAGCTTCTATCATCTTTTTATCTGAATTCCTAATCGTCCACGTTTCACTCCCATACAATGCTACACTCCAGACAAATGCTTTCAGAAAGGACTTCCCAACATTTAAATTAATATTGTATGCTAACAAGTTTCGCTTCTTTAGAAACGCTTTTCTTCCCATATCCATTCTGCATTTTATATCTTCTTTACTTCGGTCATCAGAAGGTATATTGCTACCCAAATAACAAAAGTCATCTACTACTTTTATTGTATCATTACCTAATCTAATTCCTTCAGCATCGTCTGATTTTCTGATATTGCATTACATTACCTTCGTTTTAGTCTTGTTAATATTCATCTTATATCTTCCTTTCAAGACACTGTCCATTCCATTCAATTGCTCTTCCAGATCTTTTGCAGCCTCTGACAGAATTACAATGTCATCGGCAAACCGCAACGTTTTTATTTCTTCTCCCTGCACTTTAATGCCATCTCCAAATTTCTCCTTCCATTCCTTTACTGCCCGTTCAAAAGGCTGCTGCCCCTCTTCAGAAACCACACGTTTGTCTGGCCTCTCCACAGATACCCCTCCACTGTGGTTGCACCTATGATACGGCTATCTGCATCATTGAGGCACGTAAGACACCCCTGTGGTTAAATGGGTTGGATTCTCTTAATACCTTCGTGATATTGAATATGCTGAATTGTGTTCTCCCTAACTAACATCGTCTTTGAATGATTGAGTGTGTGTGTGGAATGTGTGTCTACCGTTGCGCATCGCCGTATTGATATAGAGTGCTGTGACAAACTCTGCAGATGCGCAAGTTACATCCCTGCATGTCTGTATACGAACTATCGTCTTGCTACAGCCCACGCTTCTGCAGCGCTGTTATCCTTGCCCCAAAGTAGCTATTACGTAGCAACCCGCAAAAATGGTTTTGTGTATCAGAGCTAATACCCTTCTTCCGGCTGTTTGGAACGGCTCGCGCACTGGACAAACGCCCCACCCCCCTCCCACTATAGACTCGCGCGGTACTGGTAGCTCGGAGCACGCCATGGTTATGGTTTAGGGATTCTGCCTGGAGGGACGCTTGGGGTAAGGTGGTTAGCTGGACTGGTGGTCTGTGGACACAATTTAAAATTTTCTGTGCAGCGTTAGATTCAGAGTTGAAATGCTCGCTGTTCCAGTATTTCGTGGGGGATACGCATTGAATGTTTCAGTTAGAACTACCGTCTGTAGTGGTCAAAATTTATTATCTAACGTTTGGTAAAGATTGCCGAACCACGTGTGCCTTTTTTCTTTAGCTCTTCTTAGAATTTCATTCTTTAATAATGATTAGTCTGGTTCGTAACTATGATTAAGCAGTGCAATTCCATTTCCTTGTTCCCGCTGTGATTTTCGTTGTGAATTATTTAAATTGTAACGAAATTTATTTGTCTGTTAGTTATGCCACGTGTGGTGGCCATTGTAAATCCGATATTGGTCATCAAGTTGCTTTTGTGCCCGTTAGGCGGATCATGTTATAAATTCGGTTTTATTTATTTAATAATTCCGCGTGTGGTGATTTTATTGCGATTTGTTTCGCGTTTTTGAGAAGTTGAAAATTGTCAAGCAGTCCAGTAACCGGTGATCAACCACGTGTCCAGATTTCGACATATCAGAATCACGTTTTCTTATTTTAATATGTACTCGTGCTTCAAGCTAGCTGATCTCCTCCAATATTTCACTACTGCAGACGCTGGCCGCTGTTTAAGTGTCTCGTGAGCTTTGGCGAGTGCATGTGAATGAATGTGTGTCTACTAACCTAAATCTATCCCTATTTTTCTTAATACATAAATTTCATGAAAGGTGGGCACTCAAAAGGACCGTTTATTAATTTTATTGGTTTAAACTGGCCTCCCCATTTCTTAAGCGTATTCAGAATACATAAATTGTTATTTGAATTTTCTTTCAGCCCGCTCCTCAAAGTGTAATTAAATTTTAGTCAGAATTGGCTGTTCCCATCTGGGACTGGCCTGCGTTCCGTTGCAAAACCCATTTCAAGTCTCTGCACATAGGCTGCTTCTGGTGTGGGTTATGAGAATTAGAATACTTAATTTTGTTGTTCCTGTTCGGAACCTGCGGAGCAGCTCAGGTGGTTTGGTGGTAGAAGATGGCGTGAGGAACAAAATGAGGTAGGAAAACCGTGTCCGGAAATTTCAGCCAATGGCGCTACCGAGTGTCAAAATTATAGGTGCTGGCGACCGCCGCTAGGCCACCACTCTGGCGGGGAACGCGTCGTTCTGTGCACACAACAGATCGCAGGCAGGTCTGTGGTTTTTCTAATTATGATATTTACTGCACACAAGCCGGTTTCGGAATCTTGACTTTTTTCTGGGGATATCTACTAGTCCGATGTTTTGTAGCTGCCTGGTGCTGTTTCTGAGAGTGCCAATCTTATTCAGTGGGTTTTCCGTCCTAGCTTTGATATGTTCCTCAATGGTCTTCATGTAGCCAACGCGTTCGGCACCACCTGGGTGCTTTTAGAATTATCGTTAGACACCTGTTTTGGGGTGCCGGATGTTGGTCTTGTAAGCAGTACCCCAAGAGGGACATCCGTAGAGCACAATGGAAGCGATTGTAGTATTGTGCAGTCGTAATTTAGTTTGAACACTCATTTCTTTGCTACTTAGTATTGGACAGTCTATGAATGGTTTTATAGGATAACGTGCGACCACAAGTAGCGCACGATGTTCAAGACTTCTTCGTCGTCCATCGGATTGCACTGCTGCATTCGTTTCACTGTTCCTGCCTGTCTCTTGACTATCGAAAACGTCTCGTCGATTATTACTGAACGGGTGGTAGGGTATATGCCACCCACTGTTACAGCAGATTGGTAGTGTATGGAAGCCTGAAATGTTGTACCCCAACACATCTGAACCTCGCAAAGTCAATGTTAAGGCGTCGAGCAGAGATGATAGCTTGCAATGATTGACTTCATCATTTTTCTCACTTCGTGTGTGGCTTATTTTCTACCATATGATCTTTGTACAACGTGTTGTAAGTAATCTACCATACAAACTTGGGTGCGATATTTCTGGTACTCTTAAGTGTTGTATTTTCGATGTCCAGCAGTGTATTTATATTTTTGACGTTCCTCAATATTATTTCCATCTATGATAACGTCATACTGAGAGATACTACGTCTTAGAAAAATCTGTTATTAATCGAGACTTATTTTGTGTCTTAATCACTTGTAGGCAATACAGTTTGATCATCAGCTAATAGTAAGCTCGATAAGCAATCCTCATTACTTCAAGGCGAATTCTTCCACTCTTTTCAATCAATTTTTTTAACAATTACCTTCAGATAAAAATTTAGACTGGGTAACGCCGTTGTATCTCTCAAGAGATTCTTTCATTCTTGTTTCTGATCCCTCATAACCTTCTTTAACTGCAGCAGCATACGTCTTATTTACTGTGCTCTTCTCAAGATATCGATGTACATTTTTGTATTGGGACGATGCCATAAGCTTTTAGTACATCTACGAGAATCCCTTGGATCCTTCTTTCAGTCAGTATCTCCCTCCTTCCTACCTGCCACCATTTTCATCTTCCTCTTTCTCCCCACCGTCTATAATGACTGCGGTGTCGACGGGACGTTACACCGTAATCTTTCTTCTTCCTTCCTTTTTTTGCCCCCTCCGATTCCCTCCTCCCTTATCTCTTCTGGTCGTGCTATCGTCCTTCCATTCTCTACTTTTTTCTCGCCTCCCTCTCACTCATCCAATATCTCTTTTTGCTGTGCTCTCGACACTCTTTTCATCTTATGATGTGACTGCATAATCTTCTAATCAAAGATGTTCCTCTAAGTTCTCCTTGTATTCTTTCACAGAGCAAGGTGACCCATTCTGGAGAGTGGTGGTTCAAATCCTCCTCCGGTCATCCAGATTTAGGTTTTCCGTGTTTTCCCTAAATCACTCCACGCAAATGTCGGGATGGTTCCTTTCAAAAGGACACGGCCGATTTACTTCCCCATCCTCACCCAAAACTCCGAGCGTTAGCTCCGTCTCTAATGACCAAGTTGTCGACGGAACGTTAAACCATTATTTTCCTTCCATTCTGTATTCTTTCCTACTCCTTCCCTACAGCTCTTAATAATTAAATACTGACAACCAGTATGTATTTGGCCACATAGTCTACTTTCTTGGTGTGTGTGTGTGTGTGTGTGTGTGTTAGTCTATGTGAATGTCTGCGCTGCTGCAAGGAGAAGGGCTGAATACTGGAAAGTCATTAACTATTACGAGTTGCTGCTGTCGAAACACTGATGAGTGGTGGCCTTGTTTTATATAAAACATATGTGCAATCATACATTTAAAATATTTGCAACTAAATATAAAAATATACCATTTACAGCAAAACGGAAAGCATTTCTGTAAAAGAACATTGAATACAATTAGGTGAGAATTTCCTCTTTTTCTTTTTGAATAGAAACTGAAGGATGAACAATTTAGACAAAGAGAGCCATTTGAAATGTCGTGCTGAATGAGAATTATGAAGATGGGTAGATCGCACAAGTGATAAGGAGCTTCAGAAGTAACTTTGAGAAAACAAGTTTATAGCAGACATGCTGAGGCTTCGTGAGAAAATCAATTTTGTATTGGAGAGAATGTGAGAGACATGGGGCGAGGGGTTAAACTGTGCAGGGGACGAAGAGCTTACTATTGTAAAGGAATATATGAAGACTGATGTAGCCACGCAGAGATGAGGTGCTGGCTAGCGTGGAGAACTACATCAGACAGGTGAATATAACAGAACAGTGCCCTAGTTATGTCCTACCTAAAGTAATTGGAATAGTGTTTTGGAATAGTGTAGCGGATCCAGTGCGGCCTAAGGGACTCCAGTCCTACCTTATTTCAGTGTTTATCATGATAAAATGCATTGTCAAATGGGTCAAGTCTCCACCCCTCCCTTCTCTTCTCCAAGAATTTCTGGGTATAGTCTACGTCAAGTCCCCCACCTCTCGTTCTCCTACTCCATCTCCAAAAAGTATTTGGTTTCTAGTGTTAAACTGGGTCAAGCATCTTTTCCCCCAAAATATATGTGATATTTATAGCTTGCACCCCACTCTGTAGAAGTACCTTTATTACTTTCCTTGATAAAGTACATCGTCTAATGTGTCATGCTTCCTCCCTCCCTGAAAGAATACCTGGTTGCTATTATTGACCAAGCCCATTCTTAGCTGGGTCACGCTCCCCATTCCCCTCTCCAAAACGTACTTCGTTCACAACTGGGTAGAATCTCTCTTCCTTCCAAAAGTCGCTAGTTTTAGTGTTTACATTTTGGGACCCTCTCTTACAATAAAGACTATTGTTTTAGTGTTTTTATTAATAAAGTATCCTGAACTGAATCAAAGCCACCTTCTCCTCAAATGTTTCTAGTGTTTATAAAGCCCATGCCCCAATGGGTTATGCCCCATCCCAACCATGGATCCGTCATTTTTTTCTGATTGGCATACATTTCATGGAATATTCTCCACAAGAACTGCAAAATTATTAAAAATAACTAGGGAAACTGACGGCATCTTGAGTTCATGGTTCACGATTGTTTCAGAGGTAAGACAAAGATGTAACCTGTCACCACTGTTGTTCATACTATTTATGGATCATATGTTGTAAACAACAGAATGGCAGGGTTTGATTAAAATATGTGTTACAAAGTAAGCAATGTCGCATATGCAGACGACTTACTTGTGTTGAGAGATTCTGTTGATAGGTTACAGTCTAATATTTCTGAGCTAGATGAGAAAAACGAGGTTTATAGTATGAAGATCAGCATCTAAAAACGAAAGTAATGTCTGTGGAAAAGAGATTTAAAGAGATTGAGTGGCAAATAGGAGGAAGCAAGTTAGAGAACTGGTGTCCAGTTTCAAGAACTTAGGATGTATTTTCACACAGGATGGTAACATAGTGAAAGAACTAGAACCAAGGTGTAGCGAAGCTAATGGAGTGCGTGCTCAGTTACGATCTATTCTCTTTTACAAGAAGGAAGTGAAAACTGGGAGTGAACACTGTAGATGAAGCAGTTCGAGCGAACAGGCTGAGATGGTGGGGTCATGTTACACGCAGGGGAGAAACCAGATTACCTAAGAGACCAATGACAAAGCAATGATTTCTAAGCAACAGGGTTAACTTCAAACGAGGCATCAATGTTAGCGTTGATCATGTAGGAATTTTGTTTGGGGGACTATGCTTTAGATTGAACTGTGAAAGGCATAATCCGTCTCTAATGACGATGATTATGATGATGATCTGGGAAAAATGCAGCATTTGTCGTGACGTTTTTGTTTGTTTTATGAAATAGAAAAAACTCTTTGAGTCTCTTGGTGATAATCCTTGCGCTAGAACGCTGATATCACTGTTGATATGGAGTAAACGTTGTAGCTGACGATTACCTTGTGGATGGCTCAGTTTATGGGTAATCGTAATCTGCAATGTTTAGTCACTACCAACCGTGTTATTGACATTCTAGCACTGACAATAGTCGCCTATATTAATGATGTAAAATGTTTAATTACATTATCATACTAATTTCATTATATAATAATTTGTTTTGCCTTAAAAGTAGGTAGCTACAATAAATATATAAATTCAAATAATCAATTAGTATTAATTATATAAAAATATGATACATAGACTTTTAAGGAGACCACGTGGGTATTGGATTTTAGAATGTCTTTATATTCATGGTATGTGAAATACAGAGCTTAAATAACAATCAGCCATAGTCATTCGACGGAACTCTAAAAAATTCCCGAGAAAAACGACTTTGAAGTTTTACAAAGTACACGTAAGTACCAATAATTAAAACAGTTGCAGCATCTGTCGGTGTAGCTCAGGTGGTAGGGTTCTGGGCTGACAACCCTAGAGTCGGTGGTTCGAATCCCACTGAGATTTGGGATCTCTAATTCCACATGTTGTGTCAGTTTTTGTTACATGTATGTAGAAGAGCTGAAAATCTTGTCGTCACTTAAAACGTTGGTTGAGTAGTTTAGCTGCTTTGAACAAAATTACGTTCACTTTTCGTAAAATTACCATTATATTTTAAAATTGTGTAACTATTCGAATACAACGAAAAAAACATTAAAATAAAACAAACTGTTACAGTGAGATTCGAACCTATGGTTGTGAAGCCAGATAGCTGCCATCTGAGCTGCACCGACATATGCTGCAATTCATTTAAAGAGGGCTATTTACGCATACTTGCAAAACTTAAAAGTGGATTTTCTCGAGTATTTTTGAGAGTTGCGTGGAATGCCTTTGGGTGATTATTATTTGAGTTCTGAACTTCACGTACCGTAAATATAAAAAAATTCTAAAATGCGATACCCATGTGGTCTCCTTATTAGATGTGATGTATTAAAATAAATAATTTATGTTAATTAATAAAAGAAAAGAAAAACAAAACCGAATTTTAACCAACAATTAACTAGATTACATATACAATTTCGAAAAAAAGAATTTTCAGTTTATATATAAAAAAGAAAACTTGATTTGAATTTTAAGCCTTTGTTGCCTGACAGTACTTAAAAGTACCAGCAAGTTTCGAGTCTCATTATTTTCTTCAATTTCGTGATCTGAGAGCCTGTCGGAACGTAGCAGTACCTCTGGTCTATGGTTTCAGAGATGTTACTGCCAGTAATCTCTATACAACCTGGATGTATAACTCTGGTGTCTGAGCTTTGAATTACAGCGTGCCTGCACATTCATATGTTTTGTACACGATTTCGCATTGTCCGCCATGTTTAAATTTGGCAAACGAGTTTCCTTCAGTTATTACATGACAAAGAATTGCTTGCTTACCTCTTGATTTGGAATTTAATTCGATATTCGATGTTGTAGGCTGGTATGGGAACGGAATCGAAACATATTTTTTTCTCTTTTTCTTTAAATGATTCTTAGCAGCCATGTTTGAATTTGGCAAGAAACTAAATATGAATATCTATGGCTGGCACGCTAAGAAAACTGAAGTTCAACATCCAGAGAGTATAGAGATCAATGGTTTCTGCGCGATACATATACCTCTCTGGCAGCCAGAGCTTGTCATTGTTTTTCGCGCGCTGCTGTGAAAACAGAAGATTGTGTGTGTGTGTGTGTCCACGCTGCTGCCTGGCTTTGTTGACACTTCTGTTAGGTTTTCCAATAGTTTTATAATAGTTTGAAGCATTACATTACAAGCAAGTGAGACAAAGTGGAAATTATAAAATGGACCACTAGAACTACAACGCAAAAAAAAGTATGTGTTACATCTCTCTAGTTGTTCTGTCCACTTTTTATCACACAGATGGTGGCTATTTTCGACCTCTGATTGATGCAGAGATTGAATCAATTTTGTACGAGATCATTCCCTCTGATATTTCGGAAGTTACTGACATGGAGGGACAATAAAGTAGTGTATGCCACTGAACAGAGTGTAGTGTCGAGGAAACAGAAAGATGGAACTAGTATGACTGTACCATGTCTAGTTATCGTATGCGATTATAATAAAAACATGGGTGGGATTACGATCAAGTTATGGTCTTTACAGGCGATCAAAGAAATGGTGGCACCATGTCTTCTGGAGAGCAACTGAAATTGCTTTTGTCAATGTTTATGTCATAATCAGTGATTTATATGGGGCACTGCCAATGCTGGAATTCAGGCGTGCTGTGGCACTAGGGATACGGCATGAGCAGCAAGTGCCAAATCTCAAAAAGGGAAACTCTAATAAAGATGAAATAACACGCTCATAAAGAAGGAGAGATAATTTTTCAGTTCCTAAAGATAGACGTCTCGTCAGCCTAGGAAACCATTTTGTAGAGTACGATCGTAAAAGAGGAAGATGTGAAATGTGTACACAAAATAAAATTCAGTCGAGAACACATTCACAGTGTAGTGCATGTAAAGTGTATTTGTGTTACAACGACAAAAAGAACTGTTCCTTATAATTTCATGAGATATCACATTCTGTCAAAATGTTGCTCTAGATGCAAAATTTAACGTGAAATTTACTGAAAAAACATAAATATATTTTTTGTTAATTTTCTAATGTAAATGTAATTTTTGTGTAGAGTAACGTAAAAGTTTTACAAATCGGAGCATTTTTCTGAGCATGTTGTAATTTCGTCCAAGGAGCCGACGGTACTTCGGAGTACTGGCAGTGAAAAAAGTTGAAAATAATAAAATACAATTATACAAAAAATCTTAATGCCTTTTCAGGCCACAATAGCATTAATTCGACAAAGAAAATATAAAAAAGTAAATTTTTCTTATTTCAGGAAACAAAGACTTAATTAATAATGATAAAACATGACGAGCACTGACCTTGGAGCCGACGGCGTCGCCGGTGGCCTTGGAGTGGGCGGCGGTGCGCTTGGCGCCGCGGTGCTTGTCGAGGCTGGCGATGCTGTTGTGTGGCGAGGTGAGCCCCGACTCGGTGCTCTGCGTGCTGAAGCGGCGCTCCTTGGCGCGCCGCTGCTCCTCGCGCCGCTTGCGCTGCCGCTTGATGGCCAGCGCCGAGTGCAGCCCCATCGCGTGCATCGCGCCTGTCTGCCACACACCGCGTCACCACAACAGTCTCCACCGCTCCCGGCCCGTGTGCTCCAGGGCGCCACACCGGCGTACGTCTCCACTCGCCATCTCACTCGCGATATCTCGCACTAGCTTTCGACCGCCACTTCGTCCGCGTCGACCTCGAACGTACACGAATTTAAAAAAGAAATCCTGAACCCTATTCGCGGCAAGAAAAACGCGAGGTGACCGCAATGGCGCAAAGGTAAAGAATAAAACTAGCTCCACCCCATGGGATGAGGCGGGAATGAAACAACAACGGAAAAAATTAAGAACAGATTCACAACACCATCACATCAGCCTCCCAGCGTTTTCATGAGCCTCCATTAACTTCCACAATAAATATCAACAATAATTAAGTTCCGTGAGACAAACATTGTCTCGTTATAAAGGTTTCTTAATAATAATAATAATAATCTAATATATAAAGCAGAGTATCGGTATATTTGTACGTATTGCATACAAATGTACAGTTGTGTTCGAATCTTTATGAAATTTTTTACACGTAAGCTTCAATCCACGCGGACAGTCGCCGTAAGTGTAAGAATCACATACGATATATAGTTCACGAAATATGACATCATAAATAATGAGATGCGCGAAAAACTTCTGCATTTTGCGACAATGCTGCTCATTTTCTCCTAAACCATTCGACCGATTTCAACCAAATTTGGAACACATATTCCTTACCGTGAGGTAACAATTGCTGCATGGTGAAGAATCACATACGGCACATGGTTCAAAAGATATTACGTCATAACCAATAGAAATAGCAAAAAATGCCATACAATGCGGCGAGATTTTCGAAATACACTGTATGAGAATGACAGTACTTAGCGACTTGCAACAAACTTTAAACATAATTTCAAACCTTTATTAAACTTTTTCTCGCTGGCAACCATGGTAAAATGATGAAAGGAAGAAAGTTTCTCGCTTACTACTTTTCCGCTGTTTAAGGAGTAAAACTACAGCTCTCGGTATGACGTTACAATTTATAATTTGAACACTACAAATTGTAGCGACAGGAAATTTTACAGACAATATACACATATCTAGTTGAATGTAGCTTCTAAATTGTATCACAGTGCGACACGTATTTAATGATATATGAGCACATAAACAGTAACATTCCGCTGTTCATGGACTAAAACTACGATATTAAGTATTTTTTAATTTCTACACTACAAATTGTATCCGCAGGAAATTTTACAAACAGTATACACGCATATAATTAAGCGTACCTTGTACCTTGTACTACGACATGTAGTTCATGAGATACGAGCATATAAACAGTAACGTACGTGAAAAACCACCCCATCACGCACCAAGTTTTAATCTATCGCTTCTTTACTATTCCAAAGAGATTTTACAGACGTACAGCCCTTATACAAATGAATATATACCTGAAAAAATGGCAGGAATGAATAAATAAATATCTGGACAACGTCGGGTTTTCAGCTAGTAATATATAAATGTGCCTGTATTTCACTCTGCAGCCGAAACTACACTTCGCAAACGATTAGTGTTTATATGTAACAGTAGGTATGTCTCCCTTTGTGCACTATGGTGGTACAGGGTTGATAACAATAAGGGAGTGAAAGAATGAAGGTTGAAACGTACCGATATATAAAATTCTACGTGTGGGTCTTAATATTTTGCTCTTCAGCAAAAACTACACAATGGAAACGAACGATCTCGCTGTGTTGTTGTAGTACAAAGTCTCCCGTTGTACACCACAGTCGATATCTATATCACATCTGACGGGAAAACGAAAAATCGGCAATTTGTCAGTTACGCGGTATTGTTTCCTCTTCGACGACATTCTTCAGTTGTTTTTATGCAACAAGCGTACGAATAAATAAGTGCATATTGCAGTTTGAATAGTAAAACTACCAAGAACGATGCCAAAGCTTGTGAAACAAATTTCGCGTTATCGATCCTTTTCTAAAAGACAGAAAACGGCGCTGAAAAGTAAATCTACACGTGGTAGAAACTTAAAATTTGGAGACATTGTTTATCTTACACTGTAGGCATAAGCGATTTTTCGATATTCCCATCCCTTAGAGGGTGAAATATGGGATGAACTTTATTTGATAATACGTTGTTATTAAAGCAATTTTGAAGCAAGAAATACAAAACTTGGGATTTAGATTTTTTATTGGAATTTTGAAAACACGTGTTTCGATATTTTTGGAAATTCAACCATTAAGCGGGTGAATAAGGGAATGTTTTAACGTGCTACTAAGACAATTTTGATGCTAGAAATGTGAAAATTTGGATTTGGAACCATGGTTAGAATTAAAAAACGTGAGTTGCGGGATGTTTTGAATTCTGCCATCAATGGTGCAATAGGGGGTGGCACGCTGTATAAAAATACTTCATTTGGATTTTTTTTTTAAAGCTAAATCTATGAAAATTTAGAATTAGAAACAACCAATGCAGACCATCCAGTCCACGCGTGCGAAGCAGCGGGAATTAAGCTGTTAAAAATAAGAAGAAACATTTAATTAAAATTCATGCAGTGATTGGGATTCGAACCTAGGACCTCCCACTTACTAGAAATGCGCTTTAGACCGCTCACTGACACAGCATTACGGACAAATTCACACCACGTACTGTCTTCTAGTGTAGTCACCTAGTCCACAATGCTGTTAGCTGACCGGTCTAAAGTGCCTGCCTTTAAGCAAGACGTCCCGAATTCGAATCCCAGCCAAAGCTCAAATTTTAATTCAATGCCTCTCCTTATATTTAACTTCCAAAATGTTTTATATTCACAATAATACATATCCACCATCAATTGTGTTTGAACAGATGCTGTTGGCTGAAGAGTGGTTCTCCGGCCACTGTCAGTCCGCCATCCTACCTTTTACGTAATCTTGTCTATAAAAATGGATATGTGTATGCTCATTATAGACTTCAAAATGGCTGGAGGAATTTTCATAAACTCTAGTCTTCAGGAAATCTTCAGATTAGCCCTGCAGGTGATCCTGTGAAGGTTAGTAGCGACTGGATCAAGATATTTATTGATATTAAGAATATCACAGTAATAAAAAATGGTAAAGGCGTCAACAATACAAAGATTAGTGTGAACACTAGGCATGGTCCTGTTCGAAGGTGGTATAACGTTGCCTTCCTACGACCTTCGGAATGACTTCTCCAGCCTATTATAGGGGGACCTATAGGTTAAGCGGATTCCGGACAACGGTGTTACTGGACAATTTCCACATCAGCAACAATGCCAGAGGTGAAAGAAGTGAAAAAGTGACGGATAAAAATCGTATGACTTGGCAGCGATAGAACCCACGGTCTTTGGATTCATAGTCACTCTATCACTGTGCTATCGAGCCACCGCGAATTGGGGAAAATAATTACTCTTTATAAAAACTATTCACTATTATAATTACTCTTTGAAAAAGCTATTTACTCTTTGACTTTTTGTCTTCACGTATTGCAGAAAAATACTTATTTCACTTGTAACGTACTACGTAATACGATTCAACACAAAGAATACCATGCTTATATAATTCTCAGCATGTTTAATCCATATTTACATACTAATATCAGGATCTAAAGCATACGTAAAAGTTTATGTCTGCCAATTGGAACGAGAGTAGCGCCCCTAACGGAGAACAATCACGGAAGCGACGCTAGCGCTCCAAGTGGCAGCAGTGCAGTAACAAAAGAATGTCACTATACAAACTGAGAACTTAATATTTTAATGCTGTTATTTCTGTACTTCCCAGTCATTAAAGGTAGAGGCAAATTTTCCAGTACGAATAGGAATTTGGAATTAAAGTAATATTCCATCTGCTGTTACTATCACCAGATAGTAATAAAATGAAGTTTTGATTTCATTGGTACCACCCGGAATGCCACCAAACGTATTAAGAGTGAAGGTTGGATCTAGTGATGCTCATTCACAATGTAACTGCACCAGAGTTCACCAACGGAACCAGATTATCCATCAAGAAACGGAGAACAAATTAATCGAGGCAACAATCATCAGCGGCAGATTCAAAGGCGTTTCAGAGAAAATACTTCTCGTAATCTTTTTCCAACTATTATTTTTAAAAGGTTCTTTGAATGCCACCATACAGTGCATGGTTGAATGTTTCACAAAACGATGATCAGTTTATATACTGCTCTTCGATTTGTGAAACATTTTGTATCCCATTTTAATCCATATCGGTCGATATCTCTGGGGAGCGGAACAATTATATATATATATATATATATATATATATATATATATATATATATATATATATAAAAAGAACACTCTAAGAACACTCTAGTAAACCTTGTAAGGAATGAAGGAGTCACGGAATGGTTATCTGGAAATGACCTTTAACCTTATTTTCAAGGTCAAAAGACGATCAAACTCATATTGTAACCCCTATTTCTTTTATTCCATATTCGTATTGTACGTGAAAAACCCGCATTTTTTAGTAGGGAACCTTTTTTCTAAGAACCAGTGGTTTGTCGGCACTTAATTATAAGTTTCCCAGTGAGACGGTATTTCTTTCAGGTTAATTCATACTGAAGAATTTAAGGCCATTTCAAGTTCAAGAAAATTTCTCCAGTGAACGAAGTTCAGAAACCATATAAGATTTTTATTCAAAATTTCCCCCCATCTCGTTTCGTTCACGAGATACTGGTAACCTGGGAAATTCACAATGGAGCGCCTCCTGGCGACAAACCATTGATTTTCCGAAGAAAAAAAAAATGTTTTCTACAAAAAATTATTTTTACATAAAATACTAATATGTAATAAAAATAGGGGTCGTCATAAAAAATGGACTTCAGTTTAACATTGGAAATAGGGTTCAAGGTCATTTCGAAATAATTCCATGACGTCCTTCCAGCCTCACAACTTTTAGTAGGGTCGAGGATGTGGGGAGGAGGAGATGGAAAGAGCGAGGGAAGGAGAACAGAGAGAAGAAAGAGGAGAAGGGTAGTTCGACTACTGGAATAGGGAAACGTATTAATATGTGGCCTAGTAAAATAAAATGTCTTGTTTTGAGTAACTGTGGAAGGAAAAAGAGAATTCCATGCAAGCCAAAGAGAATAGTATACCCATATACCAGCCACTTTACAGGATACGAATGTGCCCTACAAACTGACAAAAAATCGGAAACTACTTGAACAAAGGGAAAATGATATTTACAGCATGTGGAATAATTCTACAGCACGGCAGCACCTTCCAGAGGACAAATCCTCCCTCTCGTCCGACCGCCTTCTCTCATCCGATGTTAATACAAGCTTCATCAAAGTGATAAAAAAGGATCCGACACAGCTTGAAAAATCAACGGTATATAAATCAGCGTATCGTGAACGATATGTGCGATGCATTTCATATGTCTTTTTCACTAATATAGAGTTGCTATACAGTAAATTATTCATTCGCTTTCATAGTTCAATGTTTTCCAAAGTGTCACACGAACAATGCGTTGACAAAATGGCGAGAAAGCTGGAAAAGAGTGTTTATGTTCTTGGAAAATGTGATAATTTAGGGAAATTGCTGGCCTTTGTAAAACGGAAAGTACCGGTCTATTAAATATGTCAGAGGCAGCCGTGTAGAGAGCGAGAGAGAGTTCCATACACAGTCCGAAAGATTACCTCCCCGCGCGAGCCAAGAACTCGGAGTACAGCGGTAAACTGTGCGGGAGGCTTACGGCGGCGGGCGCAGCTCAGACCGCGCCGTCTGCAGCTCGGCCAGCAGTTAAAACTGGAAGATTATGGTCGGCGACTTGAATTTTGCACCAAAGTGCAGAGAGCGCTTGGAGATTAACATTTAGTCTCTGGAAGCAGATATTTAGCGGCGAAGGAACGTTACATTTACATGGAAAATTTCAACGTAAAACTGTGAGTTGTGGGGTACAGAAAACCCTCACCAAATGAATTAAAGTTGCCGAATGCTTTTTTGTTCAATTTCAAACATGAATTTGTACGAGTATATACTGGTGTGGTCCGAAAGAACAGTTATCACACCTGGGCTCGGAGACTGCTATAAATACCGTCTACGAGGAGAAGATATACGGAAAGGAGGTTAAAGATTACTACGGACTACTGTAGGGCAATGAAATATTTAATTGCGACGAGTGAAAATTTGTACGAGAGAAGCGTCTTTCACTGTGAAGAAATTGTGATTGGTAGCTACCTCTAAACTGACAGTTTTTAAGCTGAGGTTATTTTATCAAGAGTTTCACCTTCTAACAAGGTGGGCCATCTTCCTCTCCAGTCTTCTTATTTCTTTTATATGTCCACGAGATATACGTAGGAGGGAGCAATATTTTGGTTGACCTCTTTCGGAATTTTGACCGTTACGCGATACAGAACGTCTCTCTTGCAGTGTCTGCCATTGTAGTTTCCTAATATAAATACGCCGCTAACCACATTTATGTGCATGGCGGAAGGTTCATCGAGCCGCTTTTATGATATTTCTCTACCGTTCCAATCTCTTATAGCGTATGGGAAAAAGAAACACCGGAATCTTTCCATTTTCGATCTGATTTCTCTTATTAAGATGATCATATCTCCCTATGTAGGTGGAGCGCTAACAAAATATGTTCGCATTCGGAAAAGAAAGTTGGTGACAAAAATTTCGCAAATAAATCTCTTCTTTAATGATTTCCATCTCAACTTGTGCATCATTTTCATGACACCTCTCCTCTACATTGGCGTAATACAAAAGCACCTGCACATCTGTGAACTTTCTATATATCCTCCGTCAGTCCTACTTGGTGAGGATCCCACATTGGGCAGCAATACAAAAAAAGAAAGAATAAAAATAAATAAATATACGAACAGGACGCACAAGTGCAGTGTAGACAGTGTATTTCGTAGAACTGTTCCATCTTCTAAGTGTTCTGCCAATAAAACGTAGCCGTTGCTTCGCCTTCCCTACAATGTTCTTTCCAATTTTAGTTGTTCGTAATAGTTATTCCTAGGTATTTTGTTGAATTTACGGCCTGTAGCTTTGATTGATTTATCGTGTAAATGAATTTTAACATAATTATTTTAATGGTCATATGGATGACATCACAACCAATTGCCAATTTTTGCACCCGCAGATATCTAAATCATTTTGCGGCTGCTTTTGGTCTTGAGGTGGCTTTACTAACCGATAAACGACTTCATCATCCACGAAGTCTCCTAAATCGTTTATAAAGATTAGGAACAGTTGGGGCCTTATAAACGTCCCTGGGGAACAGCATACATCAAATGTTCAAATGTTTGTGTAGCTTATGGGACTCAACTATGGGGTCATCAGTCCCTAAACTTACAAACTACTTATGAACTAACTAATACTAAGGACATCACAAATATCCATGCCCGAGGGGGGATTCGAACCCCCGACCGTAGTGGCCGTGCAGACCGTGACTGGAGCGCCTCAGTCTCCTCGGCCACCGCAGCCGGCAGCATACATCAGTAATCATCTCTGTGACGCTTTCGCGGTTACCAAATGAGCCTGTAACGAACCATGCTGCGCTCCATGGGATCTTCTCTCCATCTTGTAGCAGCCCTATTTGGTTTGGATGCGACACCGATGAGCAATACTCAAGTGTCGGTCCAACGAGTGTTTTGGGTCATACTTCATTTGTTGATGGACTAGATATACTTACTGATGATTCTTCCAGTGAATCTCAGTCTGACATCTATCCTACCTACATTTCATATTATATGATCGTTCCATTTCAAATGACTCCTTTGATATTTTACAGAATTGACTGTTTCCGATATTGTCATGCAATTGCATAATTATACTAGCTAAAAGCGTGGCGTTTCTCGGGCATTTATTTATTTATTCAAGCTTTGAGTTAATACTACTCATATCTCTTCTCTCTCTGTTCATCTCCTTGTTTAATTTCTTTAAATAATATGTCATATTTATGGGAGAGCAGTCAAGAAATAAGGCTCTTGAATGATGTACAAAATAATAACTGCAGTATTCAAAGGCCATAAAGATGGAAATGATTGTAATCTTAACACATTCATTTAATTCAAAACTTGATTATAAACAATATTTCTGGTTACTTGTCAAATATCTAATATGGATAAATTCTTTGGGGAGTCAACTATTGAGCAATCGACACGTAGTTGTCTGTGTGAGAAACATGGATATATCAAAACCACTCTGCAGTATTTAATAGGTTGTCCTGTGATTTATTAATCGTAATAGGAAGTGCAAGTCTCACTGAAAACCACAGTCTTCAGAAGTTAAAAGGTAGATTTGCCGTAAATAATAGGTATTCGTTAGATGCATACTGTTTCATTCCCCTCCTTTCCCTGTAGCTCTGTAACCGAGCGAGGTGGCACAGTGGTAAAACACTATACTCGCATTCGGAAGGATGGTGGTTCAAATCCACCTCCGGCTGTCCAGATTTAGGTTGTTCGTGATTTCCCAAAATCATTCCAGGCAAATTCCGGGATGGTTCCTATGAAGGGGCACGGCCGATTTCCTTCAACACTCCGAGCGTAAGCACCGTCTCTAATGACCACGCTGTCGACGGGACGTTAAACTCCAAGCTTCCTCCCTTTATTGTAGCTCTATAGAAGTGTCTTGCTTTTGCCTTCAGCCGAGTACGCTCCACAGTTGCTTCACAGTTGTCAACAGCACAGTCAGTTTTCAGGTATTTCCTTCAGCTGGCTGAATACAGGAGTGTCTTAGTAGTAAATACGTAGTAAATGTATTGAAACGTGGTGCATGATGTGAAAGTGTTTCATCCTTCGCAGTATATACAGTCTCATATTTATTGAATTATGCGTTGTAAAATGGTATTATTTAGCAGGTATGTATCCATTTCTATAAGTGCTACCTGTTGGTAAAATCTGTTACAAATACAGTTAGTAGTAAAGAAATAATAGATTAAAACCTGGTGCGTGATGGGGCGGTTTTCCATGAACGTTACTATTATTTCATGAACAACGTGTCGTACTGTGATATAATTACGAAGACACATTCAGCCATACGTGTGTACAATGTCTGTAAAATTTCCTGCGGCTACAATTTGTAGTATAGAAATTATAAATTATAACGCCACACCGAATGCCGTAGTTTAGTCCATGAACAGCGGAGTAGTAGTAAGCGAAAAACTTTTTTCCTTTCATCGTTTTTCTGTGGTTGTCAACGGGAAAAGTTTAGTAAAGGTTTAAAATTATGTTTAATGTTTGTTGCAACACACTAAGTACTGTCATTCTCATACAGTGTATGAATAAGGTCTCATCACACGATGTGGCAGTGTTTTGCGATTCTAATTGTTTATGACGTTATATCTCCTGGACCATGTGTGTATATGGTTCTTGCCCCTACAGCAATTGTTACCTTACGGTAAGGAATATGTGTACCAAATTTTGTTGAAATCGGTCCTGCGGTTTAGGAGAAAATGAGCAGCTTTGTTACTTCATGTAGCAGTTTTTTCGGGCATTTCATTGTTTACGACGTTATATCTCGTGAACTATGTGTTGTACGTAATTCTTACAGTAACGGCGACCGTCGTCATGAATTCAAGCTTACGTGTACAAAATTTCATGAAGTTTGGAATAAAAATGTAGATTTCTATGCAATACGTACACACAAACATAGGGACACTCTGCTTTATATATAAATATAATAAAGGATCTACATCTACATGGGATACTCTGCAAATCACGTTTAAGTGCCTGGCAGGGGGTTCATCGAACCACCATTACACTATTTATCTCCCATTCTATTCTCGAATAGCGCGCGGGAAGAAAGAACACCTGAATCTCTCCGTTCGAGCTCTGATTTCTCGTATTTTATTCTGATGGTCATTTCTACCTATGTAAGTGGGAGTCAACAATATGTTTTCGCATTCGGAGGAGAATGTTGGCGATTGGAGTTTCGCAAGTAGCCCACGCCGCAGCGATAAGCGCCGTTGTTGTAGTGATTCCCATCAAAGAGCCTGTATCATTTCCGTAACGCTGTCTCCCCTGTGTCGTGACAATACGAAATGAGCTGCCCTTCTCTGGACTCTTTCGATGTCCTCCATGAAACCCACCTTATAAGGTCCCACCCCTGGGCAACAATACTCCAAAAATGGACGGACAAGCGTAGTGTATGCAGTCTCTTTCGTAGTTCTGTTGCATCTTTTAAGGATTCTGCCAGTAAAACTCAGTCTCTGGTTCGCCTTTCCCACGTCATTATCTACGGGTTCTTTTCAGTTTATGTATGAAGTAATAGTAATTCCTAGGTATTTTGTGGAGTTTACGGTCTTCACTTTTGATTGATTTATCTTGTAAACAAAGTGTAACGGATTTCTTTTCGTGCTCATGTGGACGACTTCACACTTCTCATTATTTAGAGTCAATTGCCAATTTTTCCACCGTAGTGATATCTTATTCAGATCGTTTTCCACTTTGTTTGATCTTCAGATGATTTTACTAGACGGTATATGACGGCGTCATCTGCAAACAACCTAAGAGAGCTACTTAGATTTTTCCCTAAATCGTTTATGTAAATAAGGAACAGCAGAGGACCAATAACACTACCCTGTGGAACTCCCGATATCACCTCTGTTTTAATCGATGCCTTACTATCGATTACTACGAACTGTGTCCTCTCTGAGAGGAAACCCCCTATCCAGTTAAAAACTTGTGGCGATATAAAATAACCACGCAATTTGATTTAAAGCCGTTTGTGAGGTACGGTGTCAAAAGCCTTCTGGAAATCAAGAAATACGGAATCAATTTGCGAACCTTTGTCGACTGCACCCATCACTTCGCGTGAATAAAGAACTTACACACCTTGGGTGTGTAAGGATCTTCCTTACGTGGCACTTTTTACTTGTTTATGTTGAGGCTCAGTTGTCATTCCCTGCACCATGGGTCGATAACCTGCAGATACTGACGCATTTCGTTTCCTTTGCAGTGTAGCGACTTCTCGATGCAGCCTTTTTCAACCTGTGGGTCTCGACCCAGACGAGGGTCGCGAAGTCTTGCTCGGAGGTCGCTCTCATGAGGAAGTACTTCCACCATAAAATAACCGGGGGTTCAGTAATACGAAACGTATTCCTCAGTGAAATTCATTTAATGTTAAAATTACCAAGTTCCTTGTGTAAAATTCATTATGAATTGATGATACATTGCTTAATAATACAGTGAATGTGAATGATGAATAAGCGCAAAGTCTGAACACTGTTTTCAGGATCCAGTCGATAGGTAAAAGAACGTGATACAATAAGTAGTTCAGAAAAATTCGAAAAAATGATATACTCTTTTATAATTTGACTATACATAGAGTCCATTCGTAATGAGCACAATTCGTTTCTGAGTCTTGCCTGAAAAGCGAAATAGTCGTTACGTAAAATACATTTTTCTGTCGGAAATCATGAGCAAATAGGATAGCTGGAGCAAAAGAAAGAACTTTATTTCCTTTGAGATAATATAGTTTTGTTACGGTTCGTGACGAGGGGGTGGGGTTGCCAGAATAATTTAATTCAGACCCGGGTTTACACAATGTTTTTACTTGGAAAGGGGTAGCATATTCTAAAAGTTTGAAAATCATTGTATAACAGCATCATCCATAAAGAGCCTTACTAAACGTCCGATGTTATCTACAAGGTCATTTATATGTATTGTGGAAAACAACGGTCCGGTAATACTCTCTTGGGGCATGCCATAAATCGCTTTCACGTCTAAATACTTATCTCCGCTGAGAACCACGCGCTGCGTCATGAAGGCTACAAACATTTCAATCACACAATTGGTTTGCTGTTATGTTGGCACGTCATCATGCGATGAAGTCGAATCATATTGAACGGCTGGCGAAAGTCAAGAAACATGACATCTTCCTAGGAAACCTCTGGGTCTCGAGGATGGATAGTGCAGTTTGGGTTTCACATGATCTTTGCTTTTCAAAACCTTACTGATTCCTTCAGAGGTGATTTACGGCCTCCGGAAATCACAATACCTGAACATAGAACGTGTTCCAAAATTCTGCATTTTTGCTGTCTTGAAGTGGACTAAAGCGATTTATTATTGCATTCTTCAAAATGAAATGCCATTGTCGCGCATTAATAATTTATTCAATGACGACCGGTTTCGGTGAAATGTGTCACTGTCATCTGGTCCTATATATTTTACAAGCTGGTCATCTTATTTAAAAATTAATATAAAATAATAAGTGCAACATAGCACTTAGTCAACATATAAAAATGTTGTTGTTGTTGTTGTTGTGGTCTTCAGTCCGCAAACTGGTTTCATGCACCTCTCCACGCTACCCTGTCCTGTGAAAGTCACAAGTTAAAAATATAACAGCTTACAGGCTTACAAGCTGCCATATTTTAACTTGTGTATTTTTATATGGTGACTAAGTGCATGTTGCACTTATTATTTTATAGTCATTTTTTAAATAAGATGACCAGCTTGTAAAATATATTTGACCAGATGATAGAGACACATTTCACCGAAACCGGTCGTCATTCAATAAAATATTAATGTGCGATCTTGGCACCAGCAGTGTCAGGTAATGTTTACATTTTATTATTATTATTTATCATATCGCATACATCGTTAAAACTCGTAATTTTATACAGTATTTCATTACAGAAAGACATTAAGACATTGAATATAAACAAATGCCTCCATTGTTGCAGCTAGGAAATGAGTGACAGATCCCTTGTAGGCTCTGACTGGGCATTCTTTCATTATGTGTTGTTGTTGTTATTTAAATGGGACTAAACTGCGAGGTCATCAGTCCCCTACTGTGTGTTGGATCGTTTGATTTTCAGCACGGTAGTCGCAATTTGGCGTTGGTTTCTTTCCCCATTTGTGGAGGGCACCAGTACGTATGCGGTTCAGTGTTTCCCACATTTTGCGTGGTTGATCGAATCCAGACGGTTTCTCAGTGGTCAAGAAGTTTTGGCATTTTGGTGATCAGTGCCTTTTCCAATGTTGTGGACATCAAAGTTGGATGTTTTAATAACACAATAATTATAAATTGTTTTTACGCTGCTTTTGAACTTTTTATTGCTTCACAGTCTTCGGGTGTTGGTACTTATCGTTACCATTTATTAGCTACCAACTGATTTCATTTAAAGCGGGTGTTATGCTTGTTTATTGGTCGTTATCCATGTATGTGCAGCAGCATTTATATTATATTAATCGGTTTTTTAGCGGCAGCGTAATCTACAAAAATCGATTAATATAACTAGTGCTGTTGCACATATATGGATAACCACCAATAAACAAGCACATCATCAGCTTTAAAAGAAATCAATTGGGCAGCAAATAAATGACAACGATATTATAATTACCAACACCTGAAGATGGTCTAAGGCCGAAATAAGTTTATTGTGAGATAATAAAAGTTCTAAAGCAGAGTAAAAGTAATTTATAATTATTGTATTATTAAACTAGCCGAAAACCCGGCTTTCCCCGGTATTTATTTCTTTATTCCTGCATTTTTCAGATATATATTCATTTGTATAAGGGCTGTTGTTTCAATTAAAATTTCACTGTTTAAAACAGGGTTGTGTTTCATCACGACTCAAACTTTTCGAACAATTGATGTCACAGATCGAGGAATATCGGGTTACGTCCACTCTTGTGATCAACCCGCGATATAGTGAGTGTTGTTGCTACTATATCCTCGAACTGCTTAAAGTTTTTATGACAATGTGGATTTTAATAAGAGCAATAACTGTTAAACCTCAACACACACACACACACACGACATATGTATATCTTTCAGGCTCTAATATGAATAAATTCTTTGGTGTGCCCGCCCCTGACATGAAGATGCCAAATCCATTCCGAAGTATTTAATAGACTGCCCCGTAATCGAAATAGAAAATGCAAGTTCTAACGTAAACTGCAGTCTCTTGAAGGTAGATTTGTGGGATATAATGGGTATTCGTTGGGTGTACTCTGTTTCATTCTGTTCCTTTCCTTGTAGCTCTATGGAAGTAAACTGCTTTCGCTTCCAGCCGGATGGAGCAATTTTCCATGAACGTTACTGTTTACGTGCTCATATCTCATGAACTTAGTGTCGGAATGTGATACAATTTAGAAGCTACATTCAACTATATATGTGTATACTGTCTGTAAAATTTCTTGTTGCTACAATTTGTAGTGTTCAAATTATAAATTGTAAAGTCATACCAAGAGCCGTAGTTTTACTCCGTAAACAGCGGAAAAGTAGTAAGCGAGAAACTTTTTTCCTTTCATCATTTTACTATGGTTGCCAGCGAGAAAAAGTTTAATAAAGGTTTGAAATTATGTTTAAAGTTTGTTGCAAGTCGCTAAGTGCTGTCATTCTCATACAGTGTATTTCGAAAGTCTCGCCGCATTATATGGCATTTTTTGCGATTTATATTGGTTATGACGTAGTATCTTTTGAAGCATGTGCCGTATGAGATTCTTAACAATGCAGCAATTGTTAACTCACGGTAAGGAATGTGTGTACCAAATTTGGTTGAAATCGATGCAATGGTTTAGGAGAAAATGAACATAATTGTACAAAATGCAGCAGTTTTTCACGCATTTCATTGTTTATGACGTCATATCTCGTGAACTATATATCGTATGTGATTCCTACACTTACGGCGGCCGTCCTCACGGATTGAAGCTTACGTGTACAAAATTTCGTAAAGATTGGAACAAAACTGTAGATTTGTATGCAACACGTATAAACATAAGGACACTCTGCTTTATATATTAGATATGTCCCTCGAAGACATATTATACAATGCGCGTCCCAAAGAACGGAAAGAGTTGGGTTTCGTCAGGTGTTTAGCGGAGAGTAATGCTGGTGTTCTCGATCTGAGTTCCACGTCAGCTACATCATTGTGCCTGGGGAGCTGGGGATTTTTAGTTTACTAAAATGTTCTAATGTTTGTTAAGCTTATGGGACTTAACTACGGGGTCATCAGTCCCTAAACTTACAAACTACTTACGAACTACCTTATACTAAGGACGGCAAAAATATCCATGCCCGAGGGGGGATTCGAACCCCCGACCGTCGTGGCCGTGCAGACCGTGACTGAAGCGCCTCAGTCCCCGGGGCCACCGCGGCCGGCTGTTAGTTTACTGTAATCTCTAAGAAGAGCATTTTATCGCCGTATCTCTGGTGGTGGAATATGGCAATAAACGCTACGCAACTTAATTCTGAAGGAGAAGATAAATGATAGTAAGGAATAAGCAGGATACGCTGTGTGATTCAGCACTAGAGCTTGTGTACGAGGTGGATGAGGGCGCCCTACTGGAGCATCTCGGCGCAGTTCGGCTTGGCGTGGCAGCTTTCTCCTAACAGACAGGCTGCGCCGCCAGCGACGCGGAATTGCGGGCTGCCCGCGGCTTTCATTACGCAGCAGCGGCAGCGGAAACCTCCCACCAACAGCGCGCCCCACCCTACAGCCCACAGGCGGCGCTGCAGTCTGCGCGTGGCAATCGCCGGTGATTCCCTCTGCAAGGCGCAGCCGTTCCCTTTTCAATTCTCTTTCCGGCAAAACATATGTCTCTGGTCCACCATGCTACAAGCGATTAGAGTCAGCGTAAGAGGGCACCCGAGACTTCCCCTACCGCCCAATAGATGTCTCTACGGTTACGCTACCAGACCTCTGTGCCAAATCAGAACAACCAACAGCATCACAAGTTAGCGAGAGCCAAAAGAATTGCCTACAGGGGAGTGAAACTCATATAGGGATTTCCGGTAACACGATGTTGGTTCGCTGCCATGCCACATAAAGCGCTGCGAGCGTTGCGATTTTTCATCTCGCTTTCCTATTGGATGATTTACGCTTTACAGTCCTCCATATTTGTTTTGATTCGTAGGTGGTGTTCTGTGTTGAGATTCTTTAGCAGCGTCTTCCTAATTGCGATATTCTGTGTGCATTTTGTGAGTTTCATAAATTTCTTTTATTTGAACTGTACAGAAGTTCCATATCATATGACTGAAGATGCATAAATAGTAATCAACATAAATAAAAATAAATTGGTTTTTGTAGACATTACAATAGGCCTACAGTCTTGTTTGGAGGACAGTGCATATGGCAGTAAAATTATTTATTTTTACAACCTACTATTTCTCTTTTGGTCACATGAGTGGATATAATTGTGCCTTAGCGTATGTGAAAACTGAAACATCATTTACATAGATGCATGCGATATCAGATGATTTTTAGACTGACATGCGTAAAATCACATTTATTTCCATGTTATAACGCCACACGTCGAAAATCGCAGTACCGAGTTTTAGAAACAAACAATTTTACGGTCAAAAAGATTACCACCACATCATTTACGAAGTTGGCCGACTGTAAACAACAGTCACAAGCAATTAATGTTATTTTTTTATTTAAATTTCTCGTATATATTACTTTGCGAGGTCTCAAAAACTTTTCTATGAGGCCCACCGTCATAGAATGAATGAAAAATATTGTCATCTAACACCAATATAACGTTTTTTCATTCGTGTTTTTAGAAGTAAACATAATGGATTTTCGCGCCACATTTTTCGGATTGAAAGTTCACTGCCAGGCCGCTATTAGCGCTGCTGTCGTATTGTGTTTCCGTGTGATAACACGCTCTTTGCACTTCTGTTATTTTTGGTGTTCTGTGATTGCATACTGGTGTAAATATTGCCTTGATGCGGCAGTTTGAACGCATTCTGCCTCTTTCTTATGAATGTAATGCGAGTATATTCTGCAGCATTCGATGTTTTTACATTTCCGTCTGATTTCAGAACGGAGTATGGAATAAAAACTGTCTTGACCCACATATTCTGTTGTTTATTTCGCAGTATGTTGCCATCAATAAGTATATGACCAAGTAGGAGAGTAAGTTTAAATAGCTTCGAGTGAAAAGTAGCCTATAGAAGAAAAACTCATGTTCTTCCTCATCACAAATTTTTGTGTCTCTTTCCAGATATGTGACGACTTTCGAGAATGTGGTCAGGCAGGCGAATACGAATTTTATTGCTGCTTTTGGAGCAATTTAAGCTGCCCTCATAATTCCCTGCCTGTCCAGATTTATTTTATTTATTTATTTTCGAGGTCTATGAAATCGTAACGGGAGTGTATCGCTGGGATGTAGAATGTATCATATTATTGCAATAATAATCATATGTAAATGTCATGCGGCTTACTGACTAAATTGTAAACAGATGCATGAAAAGGACTACACTTTGGGCTGCAAGGACTTAGTGTGTTAATGTTGGCAATGAAATTTTCGTTTTACGATGGTAATTAATTTACTAACCGGACAAGGTTACATACCTGTCAGTCATAGAGCAGGAACAGCATTAATTACTTATCTCACGTCCAACACAAAAGATTATTCCGCTCATTCGATGTGATTGGTTTTTTTTTTTTTTCCAGCGAACATGTAATGTGGTGGCCAACACCAGCACACTACGTCTGTACCATAAAGCTTAGTTCTAATTCGCAGAAAAAGTATACACCCAACAAGTGATATCCATGAGAGTGACATGGTCAGTTCTTATAGTGAAGCTAAAATTTAAACAGGAAGTGATTATTAATCAATACCTATAAAGAATAGATATTTAGAAGACGAGGGGTTACTTGCTTTTTCAATTTAGCCATGTTCCCAGTGACTGAAGTAATATACAAGTTTATTCTATACTTTTCTGCCTGAATAATTTAACCGTGTTCCTTATTGCCTCCTGTTAGAATTTTTAATAAAGTACTATAGTTGAAGATCTTGTAATATCAAGTTCACATGCACTCTTAGTTTTGTGAACAGTATGATTATAGTTCAGAGAGCACATAAGTAATAAAATGTACTAGCATGACTTGGTGAAGAAAACCAGCTGTTTCAATAAATCTCTACAATAGTATCTAGAGTGCACTCTGATAATACTCTCGGAGATCGCTGTATTCCGGAAGCAGACAGCCAAATATATGTGCATAGCAGTCTGTTGGTTTCCTACCTAAGTGCACACTGTGAAATTATCATAGATTGGGGAATAAACGGCGAAATATTTGCGTTCATTTTTTAATCACAAGGAAATATAAATAATGTAGAAGACTGCAAATCATACTTGCCTTACATTAATAACCAATTCCTAGAATGTGTTTAAAATATTTCAAAAAATTGAAGGAAGTTTGCGGTCACGAACTACAATCCCTTGTAATGACAATCTATAACGCTATCCATTATACCACATTAACGATGCATATTTCAGACTTTGTTATTAAATTCATTAGAACATCTTATTGCTGCATTACAGTTTCATATGTAATGACAAGGCACATCTCCTTGTGATACAGTGTCAGTGCACTGTCACTTTGAAATGGCACTGTGCAACCTTAACACAAAACAGTTAACATATTATGCCAGAATGAACAACGGTGTCTTCTGCATCGAGTCAAGGATATACCAGTACTGTAGCGTAACAGTAGAGACATCTATTGGGAGGTCGGGAAATCTTGGGTGCCCTCCTAAGCTGACTAGTCGCCTGTCACCATGCTTCCATGCTTGCTACCGACATTACCACAGTCTAACATACACAGTCATTACACTTCCACTGATTTTTATTATACGCCACGACAGCAGCGCTCCAAGCGGCTGTCGAAGTACAATTCTGACTCCTATATCGGATAGTAAATATTGTAGTTTAAATTAATTTTAAAATACTTTTTAGAATGGGGAGGCTGTGTCGTTTCATAAAAATAGGCAATAACCATACAACATCTTCACACTTGTCTTTATGAGGTTTCCTTAGAACCATTGGAAGGTATGAAACGGTCCTTTTCAGGACAGTTTATTTAAGATTATCTTGAAATCTACGACTTTTTAATCAATAATTTAGGCCTAAGTTTCTATTAATAGCAAAAGTTGCTAATAAACAACAGAAGACGCAACCTTCTACAGAAAGACGTCAGACAAATCAGTAAATGTTGAACATAAGAAAGCCGGCCGCGGTGGCCGAGGTGACTGAGGCGCTCTCGTCACGGTCAGCACGGCCACTACGGTCGGGGGTTCGAATCCCCCCTCCGGCATGGATATTTGTGCCGTCCTAGTTCGTAAGTAGTTCATAAGTAGTTTGTAAGTTTAGGAACTTATGACCCCGTAGTTATGTCCCATAAGCTTAACAAACATTTGAACATTTGAATTGAACATAAGAAACTTATATGGAATGCATTACCTACATTATTGAAGGTACCAGATCAGCTACTACAGCCGTAGCTGAAGGGAAATACTCACAAACGTGACAACAGAACATCGAAAGCCGAAACATAGTTTCCCAATAAAGCAGAAACCATATGCACAATTTTCACTACATCTGAACCACAACGGCAAGAATCTTCAAGGCATTCGATTTATAATCAAAAGTAATTATACTCAAAAGTATATGGGATAATAACAAAGACGACTGAAGTATAAAAATGTTCGAATCATTATGCTCCATATCGAATTTTTACACCACAAAGAAAGTTCCTGTCGTATAGGAACAGACCACAACAGGAATCAATGTTGGTTTGTTTATATTCCTTCACCTTCAGCGAAGTAGGCTTCAAAATATACACATATTCGTAAGTATTTCCTTATGAATAAGTTGTTGTCTATATCACTGAATCAGGGAAATTCGGTCATTTTTTTCATTTATTTTACGATTATTTATATGTTTCGATATTTTATAATGTATGGAACGTTAAAATTACAGAAACTAAATGCTTAATTACAGGAAAGTAATTACAAACAAACATTTATCTTACGGCACCTTGCCTACAACTAGGGGCGCTAGTGTCGTTGCAACTGTATTTAAATGACTACTCCATTTGGTGTTGTAGAATTACAATGATGGCGGATAAAGGCTGGGATTCGTGCGTTAAATTTTGAAGTTCCTTCGCTGGCTAAGTCTTGAAGTACTGTTCCGCGTAGCGTGACACTTTGTCCTAAACAGAAGAGGTCTATTTGCGTTTGCTGCACAGCTAACTCTAAGCACACACTTTATGAATATCTTGCAGTTCGCATGAATACGGGGTATATTTCCTGAACACGCGACGCAACCTCTCTACAGGCTATAAGCTCGGGCTATTTAATTACGCTTCGGCCAATCAGATTTTTCGCAAGTGGTTGAGTTCGTAGTACATGTACTCTTGCGAGATTGTGTAAACTTGTGTTTTTAACTCCCGAGTGCTATCGATATTGGGTGGTAGTATTTGGGTGCCTCTTTTTTATGGAAGATATGTTTATTTTAACGGCATTAGAACGCCCTTCAAGGGGCAAGTACAGTGAAATAGTGATCGTATAGAATTATTGGCTGGAGGACCCAGTCTGGGTTTGTCGTGGTGCAAGTATTTCTATTTGACGTCACTTCGTCGACTTTTGTGATGAATGTTAGATGAAATGTTCGGAACAACACAAATTTCCATTATTCACGAGAAGAAAATCTCAAGCTGGGAATTGAACCTGGCATCACGAGCTGCGGCTGGAACTCGGGTAGGACGCTTGCCAATATTGTCGGTTAAAACGCTTCGCCAAAAAATATGACAAATGGCCTAAAACTAAATGGCACGGTGCCTGTAATTGGCTATTGTGGTTAAAACACTATTCAAAACAAAATATAGTTTCCCATTTGAGAAAACCAAATGTTGGTTCGATGCCACGATCACACGGTAATCGTCGGGTTCGGTTACAATGTATTGAAAAGTAAAGGCGAAAGACTGCATCCCTGACTTACACACTATTTAATTCAACACTTTGTTCAACAGGTCACCTAATGAGACATGAAGGATTCCTGAACAGACTAATAGGAGAAAGACCAAAAGAGAGACCACTACGGAGGTACACGAACCAGATGTGGAAAGTAAGACCTGTGAAGAAATTAAGATAAAAGCAGGAAGCTGCCAGCATGACTGCTGCTAGCTAATTCTTGGGATGACCACTAAGAAGATATCGTACTTGGTCTTACAGTTTTATTTTTCCCTTTTACTTCTAGTACCTTAAGTATGTAAATCACTAGTCTTTCCCTACAGCTTACTCCAATACTTCCCTAAATTTCCAACATCTTGCACCATTTTAGACCGTCGGGTGCTTTTTCTAGCTACACTGATCCTATGAACGTGTCCTGATTTTTTTTTCTGTGTTGTCCCCATCAACAATCACAGGATTGACTCTCTGTGACCGCTACTTTTCTTAAAGCCAAAAATTGATCATCATCTAACAGATCCTCTGCTTTCTTCTGTACATTATTGTCATTATATAGCTGGATTCCATGAACTGTTTTTGCTATTTTCTGGATTATTAGGATTAACTTTTTGTCTGAAAGACTGGTTGTCACTTCACCTAATGTTTTTAGAAATTCCGATGAATTTGTATTGAATAATGCGACGAGACGCTTTCGAGCGTTAGGCATCACTGACTACTACTTGCAGCAGCGGAAACTGGATTGGTTCAGCGCTCGCAATGCAAGTTAAAGTTCCGATGCGCCCTCACTGTAATTAAATTACGGGTGGGTGCAAGAACTTCTGTTCAGTAGAAGATTGGGGGAAATTTTCTGTTGCCGTAACTAGTTTCGAAGAGGAACTCTGTTACTGAGTCTTTGCCAAGCCTTACATATCTACGTGAGTGATGTATGTAGATGATAATCACCGGAGAAAAATATAGGAGGTTTAACTCGCAGTCATGGTTAACAGTCCTTTACTCTCTGAGTTTTGCTAATTCTTGTTTTCGCTGTATTCCAGTATGCACAATAATCTTTGTGCGACTGGTGTAACTGAACAAATAATGTGTTGTTCTATCTTATTTACTGTTTTAAATCTTCCGGCATTAATATTTCTGCAGTTTGTGAAAGACCATTACGCCCGGTCATATCTATGACAGAGGAAACTCCCGTGCTTCTTGAAGCAGGAGGTGCGACCGCCGAAGGTGATTTTATTTTGTTAAATCTATGTTCTTATTTGGCGCTAGTACATTCGCAGTTGGAATATTATTTGAAAATGGTTTCTCAAATTACAGTGGATGATGCCATCGAGTGACTAATTTATTTTGTTAAAGTGATTCATCATTCAGGTATAATGTGTGACTAAACTGCGTAATAAAGCGAAGTTTTTGGTACACCGTGTTGTCTTCCAAAATACCTGCTCACATCCAAATTAAATATTGCCCCAGAACTTACACAATCGTAATTAAGGATGTGGAAATAAGGTTAAAATACATATGTCAGCTAGGCTCATGGTCGGAATTAATATAGCCACATTTTGCTTGGGTGTAGGATTCCACCTTGTATTAGCTGTCGTGAAAGATATTTAAAATGTTTGGGTGGGATCTTAAAGTTAGTAGATCCTATGATACTTCTAGAGCGACTTTGCTCTTGATTGGTATTTAGAAAATTGCGCTCTTTGTAAGGAATAAATTTATCGTAGTGGAAAATAATCATCTTGAACCTTCAGCTATATATTCCATAAATCAACTAGTTTAGCTTCTAGCAAGCTCTTAACTTTTTCATAACATTTTTTGCATATGGTACACACGGTCACGTCATACTTGATAGTAACTTTGTTTTGACATTATCGTACACAGCTTATCACCTAAGAGAAAATTTCATATTTTAGGCCTTGCATTTAGAAGGCGACCCAGCACTGACCGTCAGTAAAAAATCAAAATGTCTACTGCCTGGAGGACGGTAGCTCTAGTTTAGGTGAATCCCCTCACATGTCGAATATACGTAAAGAAAAAACAATATTTTTATCATTGTGGTTAGGGACGGGGGTGGGGAGTGAGTGACCTGTTAGGCCAAAATCGAACTTTAAAACTGGTACTGTATATTTGTCCACTACATACCGCAGGTCAGTCGGTACAAAATGTTTCGTGAAAATGGACCGACAAAATGAATTGACAAGGGGAAAAGGGCAATTAGAATTAAATAAATATTAAATAAAAGTACCGCTGGCGTGGAACTGGAAACTGCCAGTTAGCAAACGTGCGGATCTGGGAACGGTACTAGGCTAGGACATCGTGCGAATTCACACAAACCGATATGCTTCGTATGCTGATGTTAAATACAAGCGAAACTAGTTGAGTAATGAAGTGGAAATCGTGCAGCTGAAGGTTCAAAATGATTCATTTCAAGTATCTCATGCCTGTCGGCAGTCACCTATACAAAGCTTTTATAATGAAGCTATTGAACCAATGCTAACTGATGCCGTTGCTAGTGTATGAGACACTGGAAAAAACTATATCTATGTTGTCGACTAAACATTGTGGTGGTATCTCACTGGGGATCAAATCTCGCTCAAACCATTCTGATTTACGATTTATCATTTTTTACGAGTCACTTTCGGCGCCGATCGCCGTGTTTGCATGCATTTCTTACCGTGTAGTTATCCTTTCAGGTTATATACCAGCTCTCGTTGTCAATGAGAAATCACACTTTACGATTCATCCGTTCGGATCTTCAATGAGTTTGAAAGTTTTGCTTTCGGGAAAGAAATAGCCATTTCCTTGCTGCAATTGTTTCATTTCTTCAATACGCGTTTCGCCCCTCTTTTAGAGCATCAACAGTGGATTTTATATCCACAAATTATATTTTGCTTACTGATGTAGCTTTAACAGATTTTCAGGATGTTCTTCCCATTTGATCACTGGCTGAATTCAAACATTTTCCCACAACTTGCGTATTTTCTTCTTCATTCTATCACTCACTATTTCAATGTTTAAAATGAAGAAGAAATACGCAAATTGCGGCGAAGCTGTGTGAATTCAGTCAATGACCAGGTGGGAAGAACTTCATGAAAACCGTGAGATTTTAAAACTTGAGTAGCCTACGTTATATCACGTAAAACAAAGTGAACTGTTTGTAATCTGTTGAAGCTACGTCAGTAAGCAAACATGTAATTTACAGATACAAAATTCACTGATGCTGTCATAAAATAAAGAGGGAAACGCGTTTGGATGAAATAAAAGCATTGCGGCAAGATAAACGGTTGTTTCATTTCCGAAAGCAAATATTTCTTTACTCGCTACGGAAGATGGCCGCACAAACAAACTCGTTAGTTTGAAATTTACCCCTGGCTGACGGTGGCGCAGTGCCACGGAAAGTGAGGGAGGCGGTTTTCTCTCCCCTTGCCTTTGAAATCGATAACGCTTCAGATGACCCGAAAGGACAGCACTTTTGACCATCACTGTTCCCCAACGTGACGGCGGCGACCGAGAGAAATAATGGAACGGACAGTGAGTGCGTGGCTTTTGATCGGCGCGGCAGTCCCGTTGTTATTTATAAGCGAGTCGAGAACAGTGCTGCCAACTCAGCCGCTTTTCGGTTGATTCCGGCAGATTTAAGGATTACAAAACCGGAGAATATTCTTGCCAGGCGACAGCCGAAAATCTGACAGTTTCCTAGTAATTTTAAGAAATTAAATAAATAAATAAATAAATAAAAACAAAAATGAATAATTTGGTTAATATATGTTTTTTGTTGTTGTCTTCAGTCCACAGACT
Source organism: Locusta migratoria (assembly GCA_026315105.1). Taxonomy (NCBI): domain Eukaryota; kingdom Metazoa; phylum Arthropoda; class Insecta; order Orthoptera; family Acrididae; genus Locusta; species Locusta migratoria. Next base: position 562,965,206 of record CM048745.1, read on the forward strand.
GGTTTGATGCAGGTCTCCACGCTACCCTGTCCTGTGCAAGTCTCTTCATCTGAGAATAAGTTCGGACACCTACATCCTTTTGAATCTGTTTACTGTATTCGTCCCTCGGTCTCCCTCCACGATTTTGACCCCACACACTTCCTTCTAACGCTAAGTTGACAATTTCTTGATGTCTCAGGAGTGTGCTACCAATGCTCTTGGTCAGGGTATGCCAGAAACTCCTTTTCTCCCCAATTCGGTTAAGCACCTCCTCATTAGTTACGTGATCTACCCATCTAATTTTCATCATTCGTCTGTAGCACCACATTTCAAAAGCTTTTTGTCTTACCTTATCGTCCGCGTTTCACACCCATACAATGCTACACTTCAGGCAAATGCTTTCAGAAAGGACTCCCTAACATTTAAATTAATTTTGGATGTCAACAAATTTTGCTTCCTCAGAAACGCTTTTCTTTCCCTAGCCATTCTGCTTTACTTCGGCCATTAGAAGTTATCTTGCTACCCAAATAACAAAACTCATCTACTACTTTTATTGCCTCATTACCTAATCTAATTCCTTCAGCATCGCCTGACTTTCTGACGCTACATTCCATTATCCTCGTTTTACTCCAGTTGATGTTCATCTTATATCCTCTTTTCAAGACACTGTCCATTCCATTCAATTGCTCTTTCAGATCCTTTGCGGTCTCTGACAGAGTTACTATGTCATCGGCAAACCGCAAAGTTTTTATTTCTTCTTCCTGAACTTTAATTGCCTCTCCAAATTTCTCCTTGTATACCTTTACTACTTGCTCAACGTACAGATTGAACAACATTGGGGAAAGGCTACAACCCTTACTACCTTCCCAACCTCTGCGTCCCATTCTTTCCCTTCGTCTCTAATAACTGCTGTCTGGTTTTTGTGTAGGTTGAATATAACTCTTCGCTCCCTATATTTGAAATTGTTTATTCCAATCGACATTGTCAAAAGCTTTCTCCAAATTCACAAATACTAAAAACGTAGGTTTGCCTTTCCTTAGCCTATCTTCTAAGATAAGTCGTGATGTGAGTATTGCCTCCCGTGTTACTACATTTCTCCTAAATCCAAACTGATCTTCCCCAAAGTTGGATTATGAGAGTTCAGAAAAGAAAACTCCATTAATGATGGAATGAATATTTTGAATGGAAATATAGAGTAGACATTAGTTTATTACATTGTGTCAAAATATATATATATACATGAGACTTGGATCGTATGTGTTGATTGAATAAGCAATCGCACTTGCTTTTGTTCGCGGATGATGCTGTCTTTTATTGGTTAATAACGTCACCAGAAGATCAAAAGCAAATACAAAATAATTTAGATAAGACCCCTTGGATACGCCACTGACCTAGGAAAACAATTATGAACAAATTGGAAGGTACACATAGAAAATATTGTATGGAAGGCAAAACGAAGGCTATCTCTCATTGGCAGAACACTTCTAAGATGCAACAATTCGACTACACTACAGTTGTGCGTCCTATTTTGTATTGCTGTGCCTTGTGGGATCCACACCAGGTGCAAATGACGAAAGATTTAGAGAAAGTATAGAGAAGGGCAGCTCGTTTTGTTTTATCGCGATATAGGGGAGAGAATATCACGGATATGATGCACGAGTTGGGGTGGAAATCTTTACAAGAAAGGCGTTATTCGTTGCGGCGAGATTTATTTACGGAACTCCTTTCACTTACTTTCTCTTTCGAAATCGAACATATTTTATTAGTACCCACCTGATTATCAGAATAAAATAAGAGAAATGAGATGGAAAACAGAAAGGCTTAGCTGTTACTCCCCCCCCCCCCCCCCCCCCCCAGTTATTAGAGAATGGAAATATAGATAAATATCACAAAAGCTGTTTGATAAACTCTCTGTCATGCACTATCAAAAATGCACTGTCAGCAGTCCCGTCATTTTCAGCAGAGCCTCTTCTCTTTAAATAACAACAAAATGCCCCTGAAATATATTTTTCTCAATTATGTTAATTGCTACATTCAGAATTCACACGTTATACTTCGGAAAATTATAATCGCGATATAATATGTTAATGTTTAAAAATAAATATTGTGCAAATGAAAGAGAAGTGTGCATTTCATACACCGTCGTTAGCACTGTACATGGTAATTTTTTGTGTGTACAAACTTCACGGAAAAATGCATGGTTTCATGCTAGAGACCGTTTACTGAATCACACTTCGTTACAATGCTGCAGTCCCAGATGCGTTGTACTATGCAACCACAGTTTTGTCCTAGAAGGCGGTACAATTCCTGATACGACACTTTCTCGCACCGTCTTCTGCCACAGTGATTGGTAATGTTGGGTCCGATTCACTGCACCGGATGGTGAATGAGATATAGCGTTGAACACAATGGTTTAGTGTTTGATTCGAGGGCTTGCCGACATGGTGTTTACTTACTGAAAGGCAAATGACCATGGGCGGCAGGCTGAAAGGTTGTACCGGAGACCAATCCCCGCCCACAACAGCCACAGCGATCAATGTTTGCAACAGCGCTTCGCCGTTTGTCTGACACAGGGTCGATAAGGAATCAGGAAATCATGAAAAAGAACCACAAATGTTCGGACACCAGCCTTGTAAGAAAATGTGATTAACAAAGCGGAATAAAATGTTCAAATACTTGTAAACCTACTGGACCAAACTTTTATAGTCATCAGTCGCTAGACTTACAAACTACTGTAAGGGGGGGGGGGATGTTGAAGAAAGACACACACTATTTCAAAAATGCATCAAATCTACAGCTATGGAGATAAGTAAATCAAATTTTGTACCGCGCTTTACGTGAATGTAGCACATTTGCATATACAATCCTTTGATTATATATATTCAACATTTTTAATGAATTTTAAAGTTTTATTTTCAAAAAAAATAATTTATGTTCCTCTTTTTCAGTAAGAATTCAAGAGATTTCTACAAAACTATCGGTGTTTCATCTCTTTATACGTTGTAAGCTTCCGTCATGAGGTTTTTGGAATAGGTCAAATAGGAGAATTTTCATAATTTTTTAATTGTAATTGCACAAATGCAATTTTAAATTCATGCTAAATTCCAAGCACTTTGCCCCATATCTCAACTTGCAATCATAAATTCAAAATTTGCTCTTGTGACAACGTTTAATAAGCTTATAGAAATGTGTGTACAAACTTTCATAATTCTAGCAATCATAGAATTTGAGGAAAAGGTACATAAACTGTAGAAAACAAACTTATCAGGAAACGCAATTTAAAGTTCAACGTAACTTTTTTTCCTTATGTCACTTCTTCACTAGTTGTACTCCGGGTCGTCTTTTCCCTCAAGGTTTTTCTTCAGGTTCCTTGTTGTCTGTCTTCTTTCCTTCACTATGTCTTCAACTGACTTTTCAGCTACAGAAATACGCTGTAAATCTACTTAGAATGTCTTACATTTCCTATCTTGAAGCCCATTCTTTCTTATACCTTCATCCTCGCAACATTCTCATCATTAAATACAAGAACTGAATCATGAGTTGCAATTTTGACAACTGCAGCAGATGGTTTTAGGGCATCGTTTCCATATGAGTGAATTTAGAGACTAATTTGGATTCTGGGTTTTGCCATGAACACACTTTTTGAGAAGTGCAGGAACGGACAGAAACCTGTATGTGGGCATGACAAGATTCAGGATACAATTTGGAAGCCTCTCCTTGTGAATGTAGGGGTTGCTATCCATCTGAGCTTCCAGATATTTACACTAGCTAATGTGGCACAGAGGGTTTGTCGTTGTTTATCATGTCTTCTATTCACTAACTTATTCATATACAGTTTATCCAGTTTTTTATACACTCTTTGTGATCATGGCATAACTGAATCAAGAAAGAATCGAACACTTGTATAAATCTCCGTCAGAATCATAAGGCAGAAAAAGAATTGCTTCGTCATAAACGATGCAGCTAGTTTGTTATTGTTTGTAAGGTCAAATATGATCTATAAAATCAAAAAGTGTGTATCACGGTCTTCTAGATGTATCCCGCACATGTTTGGTTGAAAGTAATACACAGAGTCGTTGTTCACTGAGCTGGTATTGACCGGCTGCTTCAAAACGTGGCGTGGCGGGGACCCGCGTCACACTTTTAATTAATTTTCAGGCACTTCGGATGCGATTTCAACATTGAAACTTTGGGAACATATTGACAATGGGTTATGCTAACAAATGAAAAGCCGGCCGCGGTGGCCGAGGGGACTGAGGCGCTCCAGTCACGGTCTGCACGGCCACTACGGTCGGAGGTTCGAATCCCCTCTCGGGCATGGATATTTGTGCCGTCCTTAGTATTAGCTAGTTGATAAGTAGTTTGTAAGTTTAGGGACTGATGACCCCGTAGTTAAGTCCCAAAAGCTATACAAACATTTGAGGGAGTTCTCGAACCTCTGGCTGGAACGGCAGCCCAGTCTGCAGTATGACGCCTTAGACCACGCGGCCAATCCGCGCGGCACTGCGGAAGCGGCCGCCGTGCGGGCACCGGGCAGGTCCCCCGCCAGTACAGGGTAAGCCGGGTGTGTGTTTTGTCTTTAGGTCAGTTTAAGTAGTTTTTAAGTCTAGGGGCTGATGATCTCAGTAGTTACGAGACACAAACATTTGAGAAACTACAGAATGAAACTTTGCAGCGGAGTGTGCGCTGATATGAAACTTCCTGGCAGATTAAAATTGTGTGTCGGAACCGGGACTCGAACCTGGGACCTTTGCCTTTCGCGGGCAAGCGCACTACCGACTGTGCTATCCCGACACTACTCACGATGCCGCCTCACAACTTCACTTCCGCCAGTACCTCGCCTCCTACTTTCCAAACTTCACAGAAGCTCTCGTGCGAACCAAGAATCGTGTCGGGATAGCACAGTCGGTAGTGCGCTTGCTGCGAAAGGCAAAGGTCCCAGGTTCGAGTCCCTGTTCCGGCACACAATTTTAATCTGCCAAGAAGTTTCATATCAGCGCACACTCTGCTGCAGAGTGAGTTTCATTCTGGAAACACCCCTTAGGCTGTGGCTAAGCCATGTCTCTACCATATCCTTTCTTCCAGGAGTGCTAGCCTTGCATGGTTCGCAGGAGAGCTTTTGTGAAGTTTGGAAAGTAGGAGGCGAGGTACTAGCGGAAGTAAAGTTGTGAGGCGGCATCGTGAGTCGTGTCGGGATAGCACAGTCGGTAGTGCGCTTGCCCGCGAAAGGCAAAGGTCCCAGGTTCGAGTCCCGGTTCCGGCACACAATTTTAATCTGCCAGGAAGTTTCATTTGAGAAACTACTTAAACTTACACTAGGGACAAAACACACACACACACACACACATTCACGCCCGAGAGGAGACTTGAACCTCCGGCGGGAACGGTCATCCAAAATGTATCACGACGCCTTATAGGTAGATTATCCAAGAACGGCTGTTAACTGCGTCTGCATCTCGCCCCCCCCCCACCCCATTTTTCAGCCGTGGCGGTCGGCGGTGCGGCGGCAACACGACGGTAGCCGCTGCCGTTTATCAAGGCGCGGCTCTGGTCTGTGACTCGGGACATTCATGAGGAAAATAAAATTTCCGATTTTCTTGCTGTAGGAAGCAAAGTTACATCAGCTCCCATATTTAGTTTTTCAGATTTTCTTGCTGTAGAAAATACTGCATGTTAAGCTCCCATATTTAGTTTTTCGTTACAGATTCTTGTTTTCCTTTATAAAATTAAAAAAAAGCACTACTTTCGTTGTACGTGTTTTTTTTTTCACTCCTTATTATATCCCTGTCGAGTTTGAGGAAACTAACACACAAAAATATTTGGTTTTTGCATATCTTCTAGTTTCATACCTCAGCTTGATAACGAAGTGTCTATTTTCTCAAAATTCCTCATTCACATACTTAATTTTTAAGTAACCTATTGCATTAAACTTTAAGTGTTTACTTCGAAAAATGTAGTCGCTGGTTACTTTGGGTATGGTTCGTTTTAGGTCATACATGGTTGCGGATGAAATAAAGCTAACAATTCAAAATTATTTTTAAAGATGAGAGCAGGACCTGTCTTCGTTTTCGAGATTTTGGCTCGTATATCTACGGCACGGAAACGTCGCGACTAATGCGCCAGTTCTCTCCACGTGCAACGTGAATTGTGTCGTGACAACGATCACATCTTATAAACTGATGAAGATATTGAAGCCTTTTTTTGAAATGATAGCCTGGGAAGGAATTCATGTTTTACACAATCATTTATACTCAAAGCTTTTTTTCATGTACAGGTATATAGAAATAACTATAGGTTTTTGCGATGAAATGAGATATTAATTAAACGGTATTTAATATTTGTGGATGTTTATTTCCGTCTGTTGCAACTAAATGAAAGGCGTTTCACTTCTTTATTGGTGAAGCAATATCAATGGCAGTTTTTAGTGTTAATTCCATGTGCGGCTTCCTGGAGCTGTGTGTGTATTCTCCAGAGGGATGGACGTTTTGGTTCTTTATTTCATTACTTCACTGTGATATTGCACATTTTAACTGTTAGGGTTTTTTATATATTAATTCTGTTTTTGTGACACATGACCATGAACACTGTTAAAACATTTTTATTAACAGGCACCTTTTAAATGACGAGATGAAATTCATATTTTAGTTTAGATTAAATGTCAGCCAGTTTTCACATGAATTGGAACTTACAGAGAGTGACATACAGATAAAATCCTTCAACCGGTACAACAAATCCATCAGTGCAGCTAACATAATGAAAAAATAAAATAAAATAAAAAACACACAGCCGGCCGCGGTGGCCGAGGGGACTGCGGTGCATCAGTCACGGTCTGCACGGCCACTACCGTCGGAGATTCAAATCCCCCCCCGGGCATGGATATTTGTGCCGTCCTTTTAATGTTAGCTAGTTCATAACTAGTTTGTAAGTTTAGGGACTGATGACCCCGTAGTTATGTCCCATAAGGTATACAAACATCTGAAGCCGGCCGCGGTGGCCGAGGAGACAGGCGCTCCAGTCACGGTCTGCACGGCCACTATGGTCGGGGGTTCGAATCCCGCCTTGGGCATGGATACTTGTGCCGTCTTTAGTATAAGGTAGTTGATAAGTAGTTTGTAAGTTTAGGGACTGATAACCCCGTAGTTAAGTCCCATAAGCTTAACAAACATTTGAACATTTTTTGAAACATCTGAACATTTGAAAAAAACACACAGTGACGCTAAGGTAATTGTTCTTTTACTTTCTTACGTACAATTGTGACGCTGTTTATGAGAACACGAGTGTGTTTATCGAAACTCCTGATGCAGCTTGCATCTCTCTCATCTCAATCTGTTTTTCATTTTAACCGATGGCTTCACCTTATTTACGGCCTTTCAATTAAGTCTCAGTGTTCGAAAATGTACAGTCCCAATTTTTTCCAAGAGATATCAAAATATAGCAAACACACACAAAAAATATTTCCCGTGGCTCGTTAAATGTACCAACAACAATGAATGTTTGCTATATTGTTATAAATTATTTCATTCTGACCGGTTTCTGTCTTAAAACAAGACGATTTTAAAATATCGAAGATGTCATCTATACCGCAGGCCTACTTGAGACAGTTGAATCTAAATGATACACCACAACATTTTTCTTTGTTCATATGAACTAAGATAATTTTTACGGCGCAGCACAAGACAGACTGGCTTGGTAGGAATGAAATTAATGAAAATATTACATTAACGTTGTCATGCATTTTCTTACACCTGGACATGTCATCCAAAGTAATAAAATGAAATAAAATAAAATCAGTAACCACCGGTCACATTTATTATTTCCAAAACCCTAGAAGCAAAAAGGGGTCCTTTTCCAACCTTCATTACTCTTTTATTTCTCCGAATATTTTCGTCTATTCTTATATGTCACTAGAATGCCATAAAATCTAAATCTGTTCAACATGTAAGGACAGTAACTTAGTGGCGAGACAAGCTCACGTATTGTGAATAGTTGATATCGATTTTTCTTTGATCTGATTGGCTCTAAATCTTCCTGCCAGCGCCTTGATGGGTTGCGATTCCCATCGCAACACTGCTCAACTGGTGCAGTTCTGCGATTGCCGCCGCATCAGCCGCGCACCGCACCCGAGACTCACAATGCGCATGCGCGAGCAGCCAGCCTCTGACGTCACGAGCCAACCCATCGCAGTCGCAGGCATCAATTGCGACAACGTATTTTTAGACGACGCGGCTGTTCCGGGCGGCGGCAGCCAAGACCAAGATTTGTGTCATCCATAGTAATCACATATGAGCTCACCTTTGTGCGGATTGGTGTCTCTAGCTTTCGTTACAGTCATTTGTAGGATAGTATGCATAACTCCCTTCGTATGATGGCAGCGAATCATCAGCATCTGCGTAACTGAAATGTGTGGATAGGGATAAATGGCGACCGTATTTTGGTTTCAGTCTTCCTTCCACGTCGCCTAACAGACCGGAACTATCGACTTTTCTTACGGGTCGCATTGCGTCCCCTGCTGGAAGAAGTGCCACTTATGATTAGAAGGGTTATGCAGCTGCAATGACTCCACCGTCCGCGCTCATATGAGTCATGTCTTCTCTGGTCGACTGATCGGGGAGGTACAGTAGCATGGCCTATTCGTTCACTGGATCTGAACTCGAATAATTTCTCATTATGCGAGCCATCACAAAAGTATCGTATATGCAGTGCTCATGTCAGATGTGGAGACATTGGAGCAGCGTATTTATACTATCTTTGGTAGTGTTTGGATGCAGCCGATGTGCACGTGTCAGAAATCCTATGCCACGTGCACCAGTGTGTTGAAGTGCAAGGAAACCATTTTCAAGACATACGTAGCTGTGGCTGTGTGCGAAGTCTGGTGTGGAGAAAGACGTAGATGAGTAAGCAGTGATATACCAACAGTATTATGTTCCAATACTTAGCATATGCACCAGAAACGTGGGTTATGAAGAAAAGACACGTGGTGTAACCAGAATGGATAGAATGAGAAATAAAAAGGTGAGGGAAATGGTGAAGGAGAAACCTCTAAAGAGACCATAGCGAAGACTGAGGTTGGTATGGACATGTCAAGAGAATAGAAGATGGCAGAATTAAAATTAAAAAAAAAAAAAAAAAAAAAAGATGGAAATATAATGCAGGAGCCCAAGAGGCAGACCAAGAGGTAGATGGATCACGGAAGTAAAGGAACAGTTTTTCAATTATTTTATTTTATTTCATTTTTTGTTTCTTTGTTTAGAATGTCATATTGACCACATCTGCTTAATTTTTAGCCCGAAGCTACCGTTTTCGGTTGTCACACCTTTATCAAGAGTCAGCAGAGCTTAGGCAGCTGATAAACGTGACATGAGAAAAATTGAAAATAAATATTTGGCATTATACTTGACTTGCTAGAAATGTTTTTCCAGTCACTGCTCATTAAAACTAGGATAGGGAGCGATGGAGAGGACTATGTTCCAAGCTGACCCGACCGAGGCTGGAAACTAGTGGATGGTGATGATGATGATGATGATGACGATGTCACTTTGACTGCAGGGTGCAGCGCGTATTAGACCACAGTCTCTGTAATAAAATATGATCTAATAAATCGTCTGTAGCATGGGAACCATGCATTTTTCGACTAATTTCATTAGACCTTTTTTGTTCTGCAAACTCTGCTCGACAGTCCCTAGATTTTGAACACGGTGAAAAAAATATTACCATGTATGATAAAGAGAGCATATTCCTGATTTTATATATACAAAATATTTTTGTGGCCGATTTCTATCAGATTTTGAGAGTTGTTTATCTGGTAGGGGCTATTGGTGCAGCAGAGTTGGCAGCACTGGTTCAGCGAGTGGTCGGCGAGTAGAGCCTGGCGCTGCTATCGCAGCACTCGCCGCGTATCTGGCCGCAAACACGCACGGGAGCTGCGCAAACACACGCAGCCTGCCGCCGCCCCCGCCTGCCGTCTGCACACCGCTACGCACTCCTGGCCTGTTTACACATTCAATTATTCTGTTGAGCTTCTCATTTACTGATGTTGCGGACCTAATTTTCGGCTTCCATTGTTCGTGAGGTCCATTGAGATATGTATACTGCCACAAAATCTACATCTACAAATGTGAATGTCTGTTCGGTGTACGTTTATCACGTCTGAACCACAAGACATAAAGAGCTAAAATTTGTACAATTATTAATGTCTATCCGGGGAAGGCTTTAGACGCGGTTTTATGGCGATCGGATAGCTATTTATCTATATTTATATGTGAATGTCTGTTCGGTGTACCCTTATCAAATGTTCAAATGTCTGTAAATCTGTCGGACCAAACTGCGTGGTCATCAGTCCGTAGCTTACAAACTACTTAAACCTAGGTAAACTAACCTAAGGAAAACACACACACACCCATGCCCCAGGGAGGACTCGAACGTCCACGGCGAGCAACGCGCGCTCTGCAGCGAGACGCTTTAGACCGCTCGGCTACTCCACTGCGGCCGTTGTACCCTTATCCGAACGTCAAGACGCAGAGACTTAAATATTTGTACAATTACTAATTTATACCTGAGGAAGGTTTTAGGCTGGTTTTATAGCGATCTGATAGGTATTTAGTAATTTGAAGAATATAACGCGAAGTGCGGAACAATAATTACTCTTTGAAAATTATATTTACTCTTTGAAAATGGTATCATTGGTTGCATTGTTGCTTGAGGGTTGACAAGGATAGAAGGTGGAGTATATTGAGATGGAAGGTTATCAGTGTATATAAAATTCTACGTGTGTGTGTGTGTGTGTGTGTGTGTGTGTGTGTGTGTGTGTGTGTGTGTGTGTTTGTGTGTGAATATTTCGCTCTGTAGCGAAAACTACAGAACGCAGACGAATGGTCTGTGTGTAATTATTGTCCGAAGTATCCCGTTGTACACCATAGCAGTTCCACGCCGATAGCTATAAGGGGGTGGAAGATATGGTGGTTGAAAGTCGTCAAATTATAAAAAAAAAAATTAAAAAAAATCGGACTGAAGGCCAGCGATTACGTTTGCGACTCTATAGCAAGGTTACATACAGCGAGACCATATCTTTGGTCTATGCGTGCTACAATGTCTTCAGCTCTTTCTCTGTAAGGATAAGCATACGAATAAGGAAATATAAAAATAAATAAATAAGCAGTAAAAAAGAAATTTTCTTTAATACATCTCTTAAAAAATTGATTTTACGTTTCGCGCATTATCTATCATAATCAGCGGAGCCGCGGGTTTAAGCTAGTAAACTTATAAATCGACATACACTACCTGAAATACCTGGAAAGAGGACGTCGATTTTCATCCTATGACGGCAGATGCCACATGGGAGATAGATTCACTGATAATAGTTGTAACGACGCCCGCCAAGAGATCCCAGAACGCCACCTGTGTCTTCTTTTTATTAGGGAATGTTGGCAGCCATAGGGCTTTGAGTAAAACAAAGAGGCGTCATACCGCGGAAACGCACTCGTGATACGTACCTACAGCCAGCTGATGGACTTTTAAATGGGGTCAAGTTTTTGCCTTCTGAATGGCGGAATGGTTCTTTTGGAGAGTGACGAACACGAAATGTTGGTCGTGTTGCACCAGCTGTCCAAAGATGTTGCAGTGGTCAAGTACACAAGGTCCAGTAGACAACGTTCTGGACGTCCACGCATCGTAGGTGATGAATTTTAAGGGCAGCACAGATGAAAGGCTGTGTGACTCCCAGAAGTGTCAACAGGAAATACGAGGCATGTTTTTTAAGTAAGTACCGTTTTGAAATTTAAAAAAAGACTTGCTAAGATATCTCAATAATTTTATTTTTAAATGAAAACCTGTACCTTGATCTACTTTTCTACATAATTTCCGTCAATATTGAGGAACTTGTCATAACGGTGTACCAGTTTTTGAAAACCCTCCTCATAGAAGTGTGCCGCCCAATTTGTTAACCACTGCATCACAACTGTTTTGACTTGGTCATCGTCTTCAAAACAGCCCAGTTGTTTCTTCAAGTGCAGGAACAGATGGTAGTCGCTGGGCGCCAGATCAGGGCTGTACGGAGGATGATCTAGAGTTTCCCATCGAGAAGATGTGATCAGATCTTTGCTCTGATTAGCCACAGGCGGGCGGGCATTGTTTTGCAGCAAAACGATGCCCTTGCCACATCTTTTGTTCTGAACTGATCGGCGCAGATTGTGCAATGTCTTACAGTAAGATGCTCCATTTATTGTCTCATTACGAGGCAGAAATTCCAAAAGCAATACTCCTCTGTCCCAAAAAACTGCACATGATTTTCGGGGAAGAAATTGTTTGCTTAAACTTCACTTTTCTGGATGAATATGAATGCCGCCATTCCATGGACTGTTGCTTTGATTCTGGTGTGTCATAAGCCACCCACGTTTCACCGCCCATAACAATTTGGCTTAAGAAATCATCACTGTCGTTTTGGTACCGCTCAAGGAAAGTCAATGAACTGCCCGAACGTTTGGTTTTATGCACATCCTTCAACATTTTCGGTACCCAACGTGCGCACAAATTTCGGTAATTCAAGTGCTCGGTCAAAAAGCCATACAAAACACTAAACTTTGATTAACGACCGAAGGACGCCACTCAGTTATTCATCATGCCCATTTGTACGGCCATCTATAAATGCTCTCACCCACTTTCTTACCATTCCATCACTCATAATGTTTTCTCCGTAAACTACACAAATCTCACGATGAATATCGATCGCTTTTAGGCCTTTAACACTAAGAAAACTTACAACAGCCCGTACTTCACAGTCGGCGGGATTCATAATTATCGGAGGCATCTTAAATAAGTTCACAACGTAAATAAGAAATAATTAGTCTGTAATGGCGTCAGTGCGTAGACAACAGATGTAGGTACCCAGCGCGCATGCGCAGAACGCCGACCGCAGCGCTGCGGCCGCGGTGTGGGAAAACAGTACTTACTTAAAAAACATGCCTCGTATTACCAATCGGTTACTAGCAGTTGGACTACAGGCATGCACACCTCTAGTCCTACAAGCACCGACACTGCAGGATCGACTTGCACGGCTCGAGTGGTCGACACGGCGGTTGTGTGTGTGTGTGTGTGTGTGTGTGTGTGTGTGTGTGTGTGGGTTGGTGTGTGTGTGTGAGAGAGAGAGAGAGAGAGAGAGAGAGAGAGAGAGAGTGAGAGAGAGGAGAGAGAGAGAGAGAGAGAGAGATTGACGAAGGCTGTAACGGCCGAAAGCTACTTTAAACAAGTTTTATTCTGTGCGCCTTTTGCGACTCATATATAAAATATTCAAGCAAAAGCCACAGTCATTGATATAGATAACAAAACATGACTAGTTTCGACAGACTAAGCTGTCATTTTGAAATAGTGCTATTGTTTTACAATGAAAAACAGAAAAACTCAGCATACACCAAAATGGTTTAAATCTTTTTTTACAGAGGCTAATCATGAAAAAAAGTTCAAATATTTGTTAAGCTTACGGGACTTAACTGCTGGATCATCAGTCCCTAAATTTACAAGCTACCTATGAACAACACAAACCCAAGCCAGAGGGATGATTCGAACCCCCGACAGGGAACGGTCTCGCCCATCTGAGCATAGCTCCTGAACGCGCTCGGCTACTCCGCCGCGGCAAACATGAACACAATTTTGCAACGCAAATCAGACTTTATCCTGAAACTTGTGATGTCCTTCACTCAGACGTCATATTTCATACTCGAAAGACCTTACTTGTGTTATCTTGTAAAACAGTTCGGTGTAACCTGTAAGCATTGTTACTTGTGTGTGAGTTTTTGGTTTATGCTTTCTTTCCTCATTTTAATCACACCAATATGTGTATCTGCCAAATACGGTACAGCATCGCATGAAACGAATTTAGACAAAAATGTTCAAATGTTTGTAAAGCTTATGGGACTTAACTACGGGGTCATCAGTCCCTAAACTTACAAACTACTTATGAACTACTTACGAACTAGGACGGCACAAATATCCATGCCCGAGGGGGGATTCGAACCCCCGACCGTAGTGGCAGTGCAGACCGTGACTGAAGCGCCTCAGTCTCCTCGGCCACCGCGGCCGGCTGAATTTTAGACCACAGAGACAAAATACTCTGTGTTCCTCACTTATAATATTTTCCTACAGTCCTTCTTCTACGCGTGGATAACGGAATAGTTTGGTACCTTAGAATTACAAGCATTTCAACATCTTTTTAGATTTTGTTCTCACACTCTCTCTCTCTCTTTCCAAGCATTAATCCTGACTTGCGGGGTTTGCTGATTTGCTACATCTCCCCCATTTCTTTCGGTCGTTGACATCTTCTGGTCTTAAGCCAACAACGTGCGTGTCTGCCCTGATGTTGTCCAGCTCTTTACCGGTCTTCCCAGTGATCTTGTGTCTCTTGGGTTGATGTGGAATGCTGTTTTTGCAACCGAGTTCTCCTGCTTTCTCATGACGTGGACGTACCAGCGAGAAGCGGAGACGGACTTCCCTCAGTTTGTCTGCGATGGGCGCGACACCAAACGTTTGCCTGATTTCTGTATTTTATGCATGATCACATCGGGCCAGCTCGATAGACCAACGAAGTATCTTCATCTCCATGATATGTAGCATTTTCTCCTGTTGTTTCGGCGACACTCATTTCAATAGATTGCTGCTGGGCTTACCATGGTTAACTTTTGCCTTTAGACGTTGAGGCATCTTTTTATCACAGAGGACTCCAGTGACCTGTATCCACTTGAGCCAAGCGGCATGCACTCTCCTCCCAGGATCGAGAGTTGCGTCACAGTCTGCGTTGACAACGGACCCGAGGTGCTTAAAATGCGTGCTTTTACTGCAGGTCTTCTCCTGCGATACTTGTGGTGCCTCTGGTTTGGGAGCCGCATTCTAGGTATTCAGTCATGTGGACATTGACGTGCAGTCCACTTTCGGCCAGTCTGTCCTTCCACATTTGAACCTGGTGTTGAAACTCAGGGCGGGTTTGTTCGGAAAGTAACATATTATCGGCATAAAGAAGGGCCCAGGAAAGTGGTCTTTATGTCAGCTGTTACCGTATCCTTGCAGAGGACGAATAATAAAGGTAAAATGGTAGAAATTAAAAGGTTCAAATGCTTGTAGAGCTTATGGGACTTAACTATGGGGTCATCACTCCCTAAACCTACAAACTACTTATGAACTACCTAAGGCTAAGGACGGCACAAATATCCATGCCCGAGGGGGGGATTCGAATCCCCGACGGTAGTGGCCGTACAGACCGCGACTGGCGCGCCGCAGTCCTATAGGCTACCGCGGCCGGCAAAAATGGTAGAACCCTGATGAACATTCACAGTAATATCGAACGGCGGGGTGATTCCAGCAGCACTCCAAACAGCATTAATGGAATTGCGGTACAGAAGTTGCACCCAGCTTACGTACTTTTCAGGGACGCCAAGGCAACGAAGAGCTCGCCAGATAAGATCCTGTGGGATACGGTCAAAAGCCTTTTCTAGGTCTATAATTGCCATGTGTACACTTTTCTGTCTCTTTCAATTCTTTTCCGTCAAAAGGCGTGTGGCATGGATAACAACGATGGTGTTGCATCCCTTAAGAAATCCACACTGGTTTAGTCTTACAGAGAGAATATTTCTGACTCTGCTATCAAGTACACGTTCAGAGATTTTTAAAGTATGACAGAGGAGTCGAATAGGGCGATAAGTCGAGCATTCATTCACGTCTCCTTTTCCCTTCCAGATTGGAAATGTTATGCTAGTAGTCCGTGCTGAAGTTGTTTTTCGGCGATGATTCGGTTAAAGAGTGAAGCAAGAAATTCTGAAGCAGACTTTCCGAGCATTTTCCAGATTTCCGCTGGTAGATCATCTGGGCGAGATGCTTTGGCGTTTTTCATCTTGCTGATGAAGGTAGGAACAGGACTAGAAATTGGTGGATGTGTAAATTATTTGTTGGTGATGTCACGAAAGTAGTCGGTCCAACGCTGGAGAATAGCTTTTTTGTCTAGTAGTAGTTTGCCGTCGGCTTTCTCGATGTGCATGACGTGTCCAATGTCCTGAGTGTCCGGTTAACAGCTCGTCGAGACAGGCGGCGGAACGCTATGTGTGCCCTATTAAAACCACAACACCGTTTACTACGCAGAATCCGGGTGGAGAAACATCAGGATTGGAGTCGTAACTAATGGCGCTGAAGTCGAAAAATCCTGCTTATGTACAGGAAACATTAGCATAACATCGTGGTGGAAGAATGGTGTGGGCAGGAGTCAGTCTTAGTGGATGTACGGATCTCTGTGTCGTTCAGAACGGCGGTTTGACTGCTCAGAGGTATCCTTCGACCTTTTGTTATGAACTACGCAGGTGCCATAGGAGATGGGTTCCTTGTGGTAGACGACAACACTCGTCCCAAAAGAGCTGCACTGGTGGAGAACTTGCTTGAAGCTGGTGGAATTTAATACATGGAGTGGTCAACTTGATTACCGAACTTAATCCCGATTAAGTATGTCTCTAATGCACTTGGCAGACTCATTGCAACCCAACCAGCACCTACCACAATAGTTGCAGAAAAGAATGGCCAAATGTTCCTCAAGAGCTGATTGATAACCTCATACTGTCCATGCCAAGAAAGCTGGGCAACTGTACTGGCCGTCCGAGGTGATCACACACCATATTAGAGGGCAACGAGAATGACTTTCCCACTTTCCACAATTATGGTAACCCCATGGTTCCTTGCTCCAACGCCATGTAAGCCTGACAGCTAGTAACCGATTGGAATACATGTACATGTTTGTAAATCTATCGGACCAAACTGAGTGGTCATCAGTCCGTAGCTTACAAACTACTTAAACTAAGGTAAACTAACCTAAGGACTAACACACACACACACACACCCATTCCCCAGGAAGGACTCGAACCTCCGACGGCAAACAACCGCGCACTCAGCAGCGAGGTGCCTTAGACCGCTCGGCTACTCCACCGCGCCTAACCGATTGGCAATATTTCCTGTTGAGACTTCTGACAGCAAAGTACCGTACTGTATCATATACAAATTACAATTGTAACTAGTATCAGAACAAAATACGTTACTATATGTATACTGTCTATGATATCTCACCTGATCCTCTAATTGTCTTGAGCAGTGTACAGTGGCGTAACTAGGACTTGGCTTTGGGGGGGGGGGGGGGATAGATCTGCTTGACGAGCAAAATTTGAGTCAGTTTCCAGACAGACTACCATCTACCACTCCCGTTGAAGAAACTCATTCACTCCCATCCAATGAAAGCTTATGGTGAAGCACTCCAAGTTTCCAATCTTTACCTTTACCAGATTGCTGTTGATTTCTTTTTCTTTTCTCTCTCTCTCTTTTCGGGTCCTGGGGGGGGGGATTCTATCCCCCTCATCCCCTCCCCAATAGTTACGCCACTGGCACTGTATATAACTGAATCAATGAATTCAAATTAGTGTACGTAGTGGAGGCTATTCGAGAATTCGGCGTGTTGCGTAGAGACGCTTGATTCCCAGCGTCATGGGGAAGACTGCACACAGCAGCAGTGAGATGTAAGAGAACAGAAACAATGGCTAGTGGCGTGTGCGGTGCTTCTTTCAAGACACGTCATCGGATAATCCGTCAAGCAGCAGCACAGGAAACAGCTGACAGCGGCGCCTGCAGCAGCCGCCATCACCGCCACACACTGCCGAGATCACAGCGTCACGGGCAAACAAAACACTCTTTGTCAGCTTCTCTGACATTTATATCATCTCTGAAATTTACATCTATTCTCAGTTACTAAGACTCAAGGTATATGGCGGAGGCTATTTTCGTAAATCAGTATTTCCTTCTTTTCCAATTCCAATCACGTATGGTTTTCCGGATTAATGATTGCAGTCTCCGTGGTCTCTAATTTCACTAATTTTAGCATAGTGGTCTTTTCTCGTCATATTTGTAGGAGGAAGCAATATGTGGGTCGACTCTTCTAGCAAAGTATGCTCTCCGAACTTAGACAGTACTCCATACCGTGATGCAATGTCTGTCACTGCAGTTGGCTCATTATCACGTTTGATGACTGAACTTGTAACTAAAGGTGTAGGTCTCCTTGGCATCTTCCCTGATTCACGATTGTTTTATCAATCTGTTTACAACAGTTACTACCCATATGGAAACGAAACGAAGTGCAAGTGAAAACACAGATACAGTGTAACCAGCGATGTACTGCATAATGTTGGAATCAATACTCTAGAAATGTGTAAATAGGTATTACCATATGGGTCGTGAAACATCTTCATTGCATACAAGTGGGAAAGAAAAAAAAATGTTGTGTTTAAATTTTATCTACTGCCAAGACATTGGAAGGTGATAGAAACAAATGTGATACTGTTTCCGAGTACATTCACTTCAAACTATCAAGGAGACCACATGGGTATCGGATTTTAAAATTTCTTTATATTTATGCTACGTGAAGTTCAGTACTTCAATAACAAACAGCCAAAGCCATTCGACGCAACTCTCAAAAATTCTCGAGCAAATCGACTTTGAAGTTTTGTAAAGCGCACGTATCTACCAACAATTAAAACAGTTGCAGCACATATTCGTGTAGCTCAGGTAGTAACGTCTTGGTCTCTCAAGCGTTGAGTCTGTGGTTCGAATCCCACTGTAGCAGACGTTATTTTCGAATTTAGTAAAATATTTTGGGACCTCTAATTCCAGTTGTTGTGTTATTTTTTCTTTATGTGTATGTACACGAACTCAAAACCTTGTCGTCGCGTAAAACGATGGTTGAGTAAGTTATCTGCTTGGAAAGCCATTAGTAGCTATGGAGATTAAGAACAGTATCGTAGCGCTTTACAAACTCAACATCGAAAGCTACCGTCGTCAGCTATCTGTGAAGCCAATACTGTAAAACAGGTAGCATTTTTTTATTAAAACCACCATTATTAAAAACCTTCTATAAAATATAGAAAATTACGGATAAAGTCTTGTTTGTTTGTTAAGCTTATGGGACTTAACTACGGGGTCATCAGTCCCTAAACTTACAAACTACTTATCAACTACCTTATACTAAGGACGGCACAAATATCCATGCCCGAGGGGGGATTCGAACCCCCGACCGTAGTGGCCGTGCAGACCGTCACTGGAGCGCCTCAGTCCCCTCGGCCACCGCGGCCGGCGCGAATAAAGTCCACTTTCGCTACAAAATAGCGAAGGCTAAAACTGGTCATTCCTCTCGTCATTTCTCGTCGCGCCTAGGCGATATTGGAAGCACCTCTTTGAATTTGTTAACCAATTTATCTCGCAGATATTTCAAACTTATTTTCAATCTTAAAAATGATTTTATTTTAGATAACTCCTCATTTGCATCGTTGTAGGGCTGGTACACAACATGCCAAGAGAAAGAGATTCAGACTTGGAGCACGTCAGATCTATAGTCTGCATGTCGGACCGTCCGTAAAAAGGAAACAGGAACGCTGAGAGCGTCAAAGACGTTAGAAATAGCAAGATCAACGAATCAAGAGTACATTAAATGATATGCAAAAGGGAACCCTGTGCTGACGCTGAGATGGAGAAAGAGCTGATTGGAAATGGGGAAAAAAAAATTCTTTGGTTTAACACGAAATGACGTAAATCATATGGCATTTAAACTTGCCATAAGGAACAATCTGCTTCATCTCTTTTCTAAAGCATCAAACACGGCATGTCTAACGTGGTTGAATCTGTTTTTGAAAAGAAATTGTTTCCAGTGTACCAGTAAGAATAGGAACACCGCAATCACTGTCAAGAGCTAGGTGCTTCTAATTTCGCTGGGAGGGCGATAATAGGAACAGAGGTAGACGGTATTAGGAACCCACTCTCGGAAAATTTTCTCTCAACACTTTCTAATTGTTCCTAAATAACTAACAGTAGCTTAGCTTTAGAAGCAGTTTGGCCTATGGAAAACAAAGAAGGATAGTTTGTAGTAATATTCATGTAGTTTCAAGTTTGATTTCACAAACCACGAGGGAAATGTATATGGCAGGCTATATTTGGGGCCCTTACCATCATGTATGTCAGGCTGTTGTTGAGTTATCCTGAATTTTATGTATTTACTACATGACCCGGTGAACTTCGTATAACTTACCTCTTAATATAAATCATAGTAATGTAAGTCATGTATTTTAGACTCAATAGCTTTATAAAGGCATGTGCAAAATGTTATCGCAATCGTACAAATGATATTGATACACTAAAGGAAAGGGCTCTTTCAGTTTTCCACAAATTTCCCTATTTTCTGGCCAACTATTCCAAACGTTTATTTCACTCAAACCTTCCTCTCGTTTTGAACGTCGAATGTACAAAATTTTATCGCAATCAGATGAATGGTATTGATATTTCATAGAAAAATATCTTTCTATTTTTTCTGTATTTTCCAATTTTCTGGGAAACTTTTCCAAATTTTTATTTCATAAGAACGTTACTGTTGCTTGGAACGTCAAATATACAAAAATTTTATAGCAACCAGACGAATGATATTAATATCCCACTGAAAAAAGCTTTTTCAGTTTCTCATGAATTTTCAAATTTTCCGGGTAACTTTCCCGATTTTTTAGTTCATAAGAACGTTAATCTTTCGTTGAACGTCAAATGATCATAATTTTATCGCAAGCGGATGAACGGTTCTCAACTTATAGTATTGAGTACGTTTAGAAACGCATTGAAAAAGAATCTTGGTTCGAATTTTGCGACTTTCCTTTTTAACTGTCTCTATTTTTTTTACTGAAAACTTTACCAAGACCATAATGAACAAAACAACAAAAGAATTACCCCTATCCGTTGTGCGATTAGTCAGTTATAGTGCTGAATTCAACCAAAAACACATTGAAAAACGCACTTTCAGTTTTTCTCAAATTTTCCAATTTTCCGGTAGATTTTCCAAAAAAGTTATTTCATACAAACCTTGTCCTGTCAAACCGTACTCAAGTGCTCTTACAACCATGGGGTAATTTATTTTTATTCGCAGAAAAAAATTGCTTTCGGTTTTTCCTAATTTTTTTCTACTTTCTGGACGACTTTTCTAAATTCAAATGTTCAAATGTTTGTATAGTTTATGGGACTTAACTACGGGGTCATCAGTCCCTAAACTTACAAACTACTTATCAACTAGCTTACACTAAGGACGGCACAAATATCCATGTCCGAGGGGGGATTTGAACCCCCGACGGTAGTGGCCGTGCAGACCGTGACTGACGCGCTGCAGTCCCCTCGGCCACCGGGGCCGGCTCTAAATTTTTATTTGATGCAAACCTTCATATTGCTTTCAACATGCAATGTACAAAATTTTATCGCAATTGGACGGACGGTATTGATAGCTCTCTGGAAAAATCTGTGTCGGTTTTTCCCGATTTTCCTCTTTTCCGGACAACTTTCTCATATTTTATCACCGTTTAAGCCTCCCCTGGACCTACACGAATATTTCAAGACTAAAATTAGTCACATCGGTTCACCCATTCTCGAGTTTTACCGATACTAACGAACAGCAATTCATTTCAGAGACTGAGTAAGAATAGAATCTTGACGTTTCCGAGGTACCATCCATCATGCAATTAACATTTAATCCACAGTTCCCAATATACAGACAACTTGAAATCATAAAGCGAGTTTGTATAGCTATAGGACAATACATGTTACTGTTGCTTAATAGCTGTCGTGAATGCAGGTTATCATAATCCCATAAATGTGCCATATTTTTTCCCCGAGTGGACGGCATGATACAGTACGATACAGTGGTTTGCTCAAGCCGGCGCAGTTGGCATTAGGCTGAGGTTTGACGTAGGCTGTGGGGTCGATGTAAATTGCCTTAAACGCCTGCGGCACGAGAAGAATCTACACGAAATGAATATGCTATTTTTGTTGTAAGTAATGAATCTCTTTGTCAACAACTCAGTTACGATCATCCGTGCATAATCAACAGCACGAGCATCTCACAATTAACGAAAGGTCAAAGGTTCACAATGAACCCAGAGCACGAGTAGGTCTAACACATCCGGTAGTGTTTTCATTTGTTTGTCGCTGTTAATTTGGTATGCTTGTGACTAGCAGTTAGTGTACCGCTGTTGTTTAGAGACCTACTCCGACCTCGTATCCCGTCATAATGTTGCCACAATGGTTCACAACACGATTGCAGATATCTTCTTTCTCGTATTCACATTCCTGGTTTTTCCTTTTTTCATAACAAACTTAGAATGTTACAGCTAGTTCTCTTTGTCAATCAGGTGATCAAGCAGCGGTGGAATGACCATGTACTCTAAGGCGGGTTGCTAAGGAGCGTGCTTCTGTTCCCCGTCGGAGATTAGAGTCCTCCCTCGTTTTCCTTAGGATAGTTTATTTTAAGTAGTTTGTAAGGGGCCATAGTAGTCTGATACCATAGATTTACAAACATTTGAACATTTTCAGGTGATCAAGTAACTTTTTTTTACTAATTTGATAAAGCTAACCAATCAGGAGAGCTGTTCCGCTGTTTGCATACACGCAAGTACTCGCTACATCCTTACTCTTTCCCTGCTGGTCGAAGTATTCTGTCGTTGATTTATGAGAAAAACATGAGTACTGCATCAAAATACTTAGGGGCACAATGACAAACGTTTCTTTCACTGAACTATCAACGATTCCATGTTCAGATCTGTCTTCGACAAATATCTCTCCAGAAATTGCCGTTCTGGTCGGGTATTTTCTCTGACTTAGACCCCATGTATTTTGCGACTTTGGGTATACGAAGAAAAATCTTTTGATTTCAACGATGCCGATATGCATTAAGGCCAGTTATGTCGTTACTCTCACACTCGATTGCATAATTTGGTTAAACATTGTTCAACATTTCGCCTTAGTACAATTGATTAAAAATAATAAAGCAAGTGTTTGGGACTCTGTACCTTTACCTTCGCAAACCACTACACTAAAAACACACACATAGGGGAAAGAAGGGTAAGATGACGACGGTAAGCTTCAGACGTTTATCATCCGATTATTTTAGACCTGACGCCCACATCAATACTTCAGAGACAACATTAGCGTTTTGTTTCCAACTAAAGATTTCGTAGTTTTCTAAATGTTACATTTAAGTCTGAATTGTCATCTTACCATCGTTTGCGGGTAAGATGACGACTGTCGGCTGGTAGTTTGACGAAGGAAAACAAAAGTGGATAAACACAAAAATTTATATTTCATATTACGGACAACAGTGGCATACGTATGATTTGCGCTTCGTATTTTAACGCAGTGATTTCGGTACAAGCAGCATGAGCCCATTTACGGCAGCGTGAACCACCTCTCAAAGTCCCTAATTTACCACAGTCATTGTTGATTTCACAAAGTTCTTCTTTAACGGATTCATGGTCGTCGTCGTATTCAGTGTAGTTGCGTGATATCGAGGATTTAATAAGTGCCTCTTAAGTTCTTAAAAATATGGCTCTATAGATGATAAATGCTAATTATACGCAAACAGAATGGATCCTTGACTGAAGCAAATGGTATTGCTGGAACTGGAGTTTACAGCTTTTACAAAGCTTTTACAGCTTTTACAAAGCTTTAGGACAGTATTACTACCATTTTGATGGAGAGTTGGAGGCAATAAACCTGGCAATAAAACAATTTTTGTCCGCATCCAAAGGTCACAAAAAGGTTGTTATATTTTGTGATTCAACTTCTGCAATAAAGGCAATTGCATCCTTCCAAATACCTCCAAGTGCTTGCATAAATGAAATAAAATCCTCTATTGCTCAATCACCAAAGATGGAACTGAAATACTTTTTCAGTGGATACATGGGAATGAAATGGCAGACTTTCTAGCTAAGAAAGGAACCAATATTCCTCAAAAAAAATTATCATACATCTCCATTAACAGACTCATAAACAACAGTTCCAAGAAGAAGTTGTATGAGCACTTGTCAACACAACGGCAAGGAATAACAGGGCCACGACTGCCTTGCGGATTGGAATTTTACCCTCACCGAAGTGTGTTATATGTGAAAGAGAAGACACCATTATGAATTGGGAGCATCGCAGAAACTGTGAAAGACTGCAGTATTGTGACGGGATGTCAGATGGTCAGTTGTATTGAGAAGTTAGAAGACTAATGACAATGTATCAAATGTTTGAGCATTAAATAAATAATAAGTGCCTCATCACGTTTGTTTTATTTTTTTCCTCTCTCCTTTTCAATTTTTCTGCTGTATTCCTTTAAATTTTTTATTCAGTTTGGCTTCTGTTTGTAACGAGAGCAACTTTTTCCTCTGCTTCCTCTTTGAAGTTGCATACACCAGTGCACCGTTCTGTACCTCCTACACAATGGCCATCGATTGCTGTGACATTGCTGCCTGTTGTGCCTTCATTTATACTTGTTACACACGCTCGATACCGCATGTTAGTGTGGAAAGCTAATTAAAATGATTTACTGATTCTTTGGGAAAGATGGCCAGTCCTCTTTTCCATTCAGTAAAGTCGTCAACGAAACGGCCATTCTTAATTTAACCTAAGATCAACATTTCATTAAATTTACTTTGGAATTTAATATATACATTAAAGGAACAGCATGGTTTATAGTTTACGAAAAAGCTGAAACCAGCTTGGAAAAATTCATCATATGTGTTCCACGTGGTATTTCGTTGCACTGAAATATTACAACCAATTAATGATAGCGTGTCAGTGCTAAATTATGTAGGTGGACTTTAGTAAGTACTATAGAAGACCTAGAGTGCTAATCGCTAGTAAGAAAAGACCTTTATTTGCTGTCCTGTCTCGATAATCGCATTAAATTAATGATTCGTCATCTTAGACTGCTTTTCATCTTACCCTACCTTTCCTTACTCGATATCACTTGTATCACTTCAGAACGTCCAGGAGAAGGAGATTATTTACGTGGCTTTAATTGTCATTGCTAAACGTGGAAAGTTATCAAGTTCTGAAAGATGACGTTGAGCGAATTTAGAAGAAAACATTGCTGGTAAAATTGGTATTTTTTTCCTTAGTTAACCGTGAATGGTAGATAGTGTACCACTGTAAGTACATTTTTTAGTATTTTACATCTTCTATGTCTCAAATTTGTTGGAATGCTACTTCTCCCGTTGCATTTTGAACATTCAAGTGGGCCCATAATTGTAAATTAAGCAGTCTTTAGCACATGATGAATAAGTGAATACACGGTAGGCATCGTTTCCTGAATCACGACGCGCTGTTCCTGTCTGACGTCACTCACCTACATTTGCAAACATGGACCGATGTTTTGTCTACAGTGGCCCAGTTCTATTGCTGTCGAGTGTATCTTGTGAGATGTGGTGTCAACCAGGGGCTAAGAATGGGAACCGGGCGAGTGGTCGTCCAACAGCTTTCTCGAGTTAAGAAGAGCAGAGGCGGAAACGGTCTTTGTTGGCCGATGCGGCAAATAAGCTTAACGGCAGATAGGAGCGCCCCACACTTAATGGGACGAACAGTCCTTACCGCCCAGACAGCAGTTTCCTACGATACACTTGGCCCCTGCTCGATTCTGTTACTTTGGTCACAAGTCTGCGTGAAATTTTAGGTTATCTTGTTCAAAAATTCAAATGTTTGTAAACGTAAGCGACCAAACTGCTGAGGTCGCTAACTTTAACTTGTGCTCAGGACAACACACACACAAACACACCGCTCGCGCGGCATTTCCGAGGGAGAACTCGAACCTCCTGCAGGAGTGGCTAGGCAATCCGTAACATGGTGTCTTAGATCACTCAGTCAATCACGCGTTTTTTTTTCGTGTATTGTATTTTAATGCTCCGCGGGGCAGGCTGGCAGCAGCCTCGTACACTGCTCTTCAGCTCAGAGTACATATTTATTTGACAACAGAATTGGTAGGTTAAAAAAGGAGATAAAAATGTTGATTTCAACGATAAAAAGGAGACAAAATAAGCGAACTAAATGCAATGAAATTAAGGCTTTAAAACACACATAGTATTAAAAACTGCCACGGTGGTTAAAAACACAGATTTTGCACCGTGGCAACACAGTGTTCTGCCTTAGCGGCGGTTGATGATGTTTTAAAAACACACGTACACTCTAAGCACGAAGTCACTGCACACGTAACATCAATGAAACACAATTAAAACACTGTGCAGGCCCCGCAGTGGAGAGGGAGAGGGAAGAAAAGTACAGTGGGTAGAAAAGGAGGTGAATTGGGTGGAGTGGGGATGGAATGGAAGGACTCCAAGGGAGTGGATGGGGATTGGAATACAAGCGGGGGAAGGGAAAAGGATGGGTGGTGGGGGACGTCGCACTACTCTGCAAGGAAGGCTAAAGTTGATAAGGGTATATGTCAGGACGGAGGGCGTCATCCGGGAGAGGAAGCTGATGAAAGTTACCCTCAGATAGGATGTGGAGAGTATGGAGGTAGAGAGAGGGAGGAACATGCTGATAAAGGCGTGGCAGAAGTCCGGGATTCAGGAGGACTCCATTCACGCGCGGGGATTGCTTGTCACAATAGTAAGGCAATAGGCGAACGTCCCAGGGCAAGAAGAGAGTAAGGGCAACCCGGTATCGACGATTGGCTAGAGTGGACCGCTTCTGTGTTAATTTTCTTATTTGGCATCGGCCAAGTATTTCATAAAATAAGCATCAAACCAAAAAACTACAAAGAACAAAACTTTTCTAGCTTGAAGGGGGAAATCAGATGGCGCTATGTTTATCCCGCTAGATGGTGCCCCTATAGGTCAAACAGATATCAAATGCATTTAAAAAAATAGGTACCCCAAATTTTATTATATATTCGTCTAGTACGTACACATATATGAATGTTATATTTGGAACACTTTTGTCGCTTTGTGACAGATGGGGCAGTAATATCCAGAAACATATTTCTCACAATTTTAGTCGAACATTGGATAACAGGTACTTTTGTTCAAATTGAAATACACAATGTAACTTCCTGGCAGATTAAAATTGTGTGCCGGAACCGGGACTCGAACCTGGGACCTTTGCCTTTCGCGGGCAAGCGCTCTACCACTGAGCTACCCCGACACGACTCACGATGCCGCCTCACAACTTTACTTCCGCCAGTACCTCGCCTCCTACTTTCCAAACTTCACAGAAGTTCTCCTGCGAAACTTGCAAGACTAGCACTCCTGGAAGAAAGGATATGGTGGAGACATGGCTTAGCCACAGCCTAGGGGATGTTTCCAGAATGAAACTTTCACTCGGCAGCGGAGTGTGCGCTGATATGAAAGTTCCTGGCAGATTAAAATTGTGTGCCGGAACCGGGACTCGAACCTGGGACCTTTGCCTTTCGCGGGCAAGCGCTCTACCACTGAGCTACCCCGACACGACTCACGATGCCGCCTCACAACTTTACTTGCGCCAGTACCTCGCCTCCTACTTTCCAAACTTCACAGAAGTTCTCCTGCGAAACTTGCAAGACTAGCACTCCTGGAAGAAAGGATATGGTGGAGACATGGCTTAGCCACAGCCTAGGGGATGTTTCCAGAATGAAACTTTCATTCTGCAGCGGAGTGTGCGCGGATATGAAACTTCCTGGCAGATTAAAATTGTGTGCCGGAACCGGGACTCGAACCTGGGACCTTTGCCTTTCGCGGGCAAGCGCTCTACCACTGAGCTACCCCGACACGACTCACGATGCCGCCTCACAACTTTACTTCCGCCAGTACCTCGCCTCCTACTTTCCAAACTTCACAGAAGTTCTCCTGCGAAACTTGCAAGACTAGCACTCCTGGAAGAAAGGATATGGTGGAGACATGGCTTAGCCACAGCCTAGGGGATGTTTCCAGAATGAAACTTTCACTCTGCAGCGGAGTGTGCGCTGATATGAAACTTCCTGGCAGATTAAAATTGTGTGCCGGAACCGGGACTCGAACCTGGGACCTTTGCCTTTCGCGGGCAAGCGCTCTACCACTGAGCTACCCCGACACGACTCACGATGCCGCCTCACAACTTTACTTCCGCCAGTACCTCGCCTCCTACTTTCCAAACTTCACAGAAGTTCTCCTGCGAAACTTGCAAGACTAGCACTCCTGGAAGAAAGGATATGGTGGAGACATGGCTTAGCCACAGCCTAGGGGATGTTTCCAGAATGAAACTTTCACTCTGCAGGGGAGTGTGCGCTGATATGAAAGTTCCTGGCAGATTAAAATTGTGTGCCGGAACCGGGACTCGAACCTGGGACCTTAGCCTTTCGCGGGCAAGCGCTCTACCACTGAGCTACCCCGACACGACTCACGATGCCGCCTCACAACTTTACTTCCGCCAGTACCTCGCCTCCTACTTTCCAAACTTCACAGAAGTTCGCCTGCGAAACTTGCAAGACTAGCACTCCTGGAAGAAAGGATATGGTGGAGACATGGCTTAGCCACAGCCTAGGGGATGTTTCCAGAATGAAACTTTCACTCTGCAGCGGAGTGTGCGCTGATATGAAACTTCCTGGCAGATTAAAATTGTGTGCCGGAACCGGGACTCGAACCTGGGACCTTAGCCTTTCGCGGGCAAGCGCTCTACCACTGAGCTACCCCGACACGACTCACGATGCCGCTGCAGAGTGAAAGTTTCATTCTGGAAACATCCCCTAGGCTGTGGCTATGCCATGTCTCCACCATATCCTTTCTTCCAGGAGTGCTAGTCTTGCAAGTTTCGCAGGAGAACTTCTGTGAAGTTTGGAAAGTAGGAGGCGAGGTACTGGCGGAAGTAAAGTTGTGAGGCGGCATCCTGAGTCGTGTCGGGGTAGCTCAGTGGTAGAGCGCTTGCCCGCGAAAGGCAAAGGTCCCAGGTTCGAGTCCCGGTTCCGGCACACAATTTTAATCTGCCAGGAAGTTTCATATCAGCGCACACTCCGCTGCAGAGTGAAAGTTTCATTCTGGAAACATCCCCTAGGCTGTGGCTAAGCCATGTCTCCACCATATCCTTTCTTCCAGGAGTGCTAGTCTTGCAAGTTTCGCAGGCGAACTTCTGTGAAGTTTGGAAAGTAGGAGGCGAGGTACTGGCGGAAGTAAAGTTGTGAGGCGGCATCGTGAGTCGTGTCGGGGTAGCTCAGTGGTAGAGCGCTTGCCCGCGAAAGGCAAAGGTCCCAGGTTCGAGTCCCGGTTCCGGCACACAATTTTAATCTGCCAGGAAGTTTCATATCAGCGCACACTCCGCTGCAGAGTGAAAGTTTCATTCTGGAAACATCCCCTAGGCTGTGGCTAAGCCATGTCTCCACCATATCCTTTCTTCCAGGAGTGCTAGTCTTGCAAGTTTCGCAGGAGAACTTCTGTGAAGTTTGGAAAGTAGGAGGCGAGGTACTGGCGGAAGTAAAGTTGTGAGGCGGCATCGTGAGTCGTGTCGGGGTAGCTCAGTGGTAGAGCGCTTGCCCGCGAAAGGCAAAGGTCCCAGGTTCGAGTCCCGGTTCCGGCCCACAATTTTAATCTGCCAGGAAGTTTCATATCAGCGCACACTCCGCAGCAGAGTGAAAGTTTCATTCTGGAAACATCCCCTAGGCTGTGGCTAAGCCATGTCTCCACCATATCCTTTCTTCCAGGAGTGCTAGTCTTGCAAGTTTCGTAGGAGAACTTCTGTGAAGTTTGGAAAGTAGGAGGCGAGGTACTGGCGGAAGTAAAGTTGTGAGGCGGCATCGTGAGTCGTGTCGGGGTAGCTCAGTGGTAGAGCGCTTGCCCGCGAAAGGCAAAGGTCCCAGGTTCGAGTCCCGGTTCCGGCACACAATTTTAATCTGCCAGGAAGTTTCATATCAGCGCACACTCCGCTGCAGAGTGAAAGTTTCATTCTGGAAACATCCCCTAGGCTGTGGCTAAGCCATGTCTCCACCATATCCTTTCTTCCAGGAGTGCTAGTCTTGCAAGTTTCGCAGGAGAACTTCTGTGAAGTTTGGAAAGTAGGAGGCGAGGTACTGGCGGAAGTAAAGTTGTGAGGCGGCATCGTGAGTCGTGTCGGGGTAGCTCAGTGGTAGAGCGCTTGCCCGCGAAAGGCAAAGGTCCCAGGTTCGAGTCCCGGTTCCGGCACACAATTTTAATCTGCCAGGAAGTTTCATATCAGCGCATACTCCGCTGCAGAGTGAAAGTTTCATTCTGGAAACATCCCCTAGGCTGTGGCTAAGCCATGTCTCCACCATATCCTTTCTTCCAGGAGTGCTAGTCTTGCAAGTTTCGCAGGAGAACTTCTGTGAAGTTTGGAAAGTAGGAGGCGAGGTACTGGCGGAAGTAAAGTTGTGAGGCGGCATCGTGAGTCGTGTCGGGGTAGCTCAGTGGTAGAGCGCTTGCCCGCGAAAGGCAAAGGTCCCAGGTTCGAGTCCCGGTTCCGGCACACAATTTTAATCTGCCAGGAAGTTTCATATCAGCGCACACTCCGCTGCAGAGTGAAAGTTTCATTCTGGAAACATCCCCTAGGCTGTGGCTAAGCCATGTCTCCACCATATCCTTTCTTCCAGGAGTGCTAGTCTTGCAAGTTTCGCAGGAGAACTTCTGTGAAGTTTGGAAAGTAGGAGGCGAGGTACTGGCGGAAGTAAAGTTGTGAGGCGGCATCGTGAGTCGTGTCGGGGTAGCTCAGTGGTAGAGCGCTTGCCCGCGAAAGGCAAAGGTCCCAGGTTCGAGTCCCGGTTCCGGCACACAATTTTAATCTGCCAGGAAGTTTCATATCAGCGCACACTCCGCTGCAGAGTGAAAGTTTCATTCTGGAATACACAATGTAGGTACGTCTGAACTTCATGTGATACATTTTAATTTGGTGCAATTATCATACACTATGAGAACGCATGCTGTTACTGCGTGATTACCTGTAATTACCTCATGACTTCAATAAATGCTCAAAATAATGTCCTTCAACTTCAATGCATTTGGCAATACGCGTAACGAAATTCCTCTCAACAGCGAGTAGTTCGCCTTCAGTAATGCATTGACAATGCGCTGACATATGTTTTCACGCGTTGTCGGTGAATCACGATAACAAATATCCTTATATTTTACCCGCAGAAAGAAATCCGGGGATGTAAAATTCGGTGAACGTGCGGGCCATGGTATGGTGTTTCTACAGCCATTCCACCTGTCATTAAATATTCCATTTACGACCGCTACAATTGCACGCGAGCCATGTGCCGGACATCCATCGTGTTGGAAGTACATCGCCATTCTGTCATGCAGTGAAACATCTTGTCGTAAAATCGGTAGAACCTTCCGTAAGAAATCAGCATACATTGCACCATTTAGATTGCCATCGATAAAATAGGGGTCAATTATCCTTCCTCCCATAATGCCGCACCATACACTTGTCGCAGCCATCGTGGATTTCCGTTGCCCAATAGAGCATATTATGCCGGTTTACGTTACCTCTGTTTGTGAATGACGCTTCGTCACTAAACAGAACGCGTGAAAAAAAATCTGTTATCGTCTCGTAATTTATTTTGTGCCCAGTGGCAAAACTGTACATGACATTCAAAGTCTTCGGCATGCAAATCCAGGTGCATAGAAATATGATACGGATGAAATTTATGTTGATGATGAATTCTCAACACCGACGTTTTTGAGACTCCCAATTCTCGCTCAATTTGTCTGCTACTGATGTGCGGGTTAGCCGCAACTGCAGCTTACCTGGGCATCATCATTTGTTGCAGGTCGTGGTTGACGTTTCACTTGTGGCTGAACACTTCCTGTCTCTTTAAATAACGTAACTATCCGACGAATGGTTCGGACACTTAGATGATGTCTTCCAGGATAACGATCATTATACATAGCACTGGCCCGTTGGACATTATGATCACAATAGCCGTACATAAATACCACATCGACCTTTTCTGAAGTTGTTAAACGGTCCATTTCAACACGAGTAATGTATCACGAATCAAGTACCGTCCGCAGTGGCGAAATGCTACGCAATACCACGTACTTATACGTTTGTGACTATTACAGCGCCATCTATCACAAAGCGAAAAAAGTGTTCCAAATAAAACATTCATATTTATTTACGTACTAGACGAATATGTAATAAAATGTGGGTATCTATTTAAAAATGCATTTGATATCCATTTGACCTATGAAAGCGCCATTTAGCGGGCCAACCATAGCGCCATCTGTTTCCCCCCTTCAAGTTAGAAAAGTTTTGTTCTTTGTAGGTTTTTCGTTTGATGCTTATTTCGTGAGATATTTGGCCTGGCCACTATCAGTGGACCAACCTGTATTTTTTTCTGGACGGAGAACGGAATTTAGCTCTGTAGGAAGGAGCTCGCTGTTGAAAAAGGGGATTATGTTTGAGCTGTCGACTATGGACGTCAGGTTAGCTGCTCCTCATGTGATCTCAAGAAATTGCTTACGAGATTGCTCTCTCACTGCACACAAGACGAATCTGAAGTCTTCCGAAAAGGTGTTCGTGTCTTGCGGCTGAAAAACCGTATGTTTCTTGAGTAACCACTTTCGTACAGTCGTTTCTGAACTTTGCCTACAGGCTGTTAGGTTCTCGACTTCATTTTGTAGTACCGAGGAATTCCTGTTAGCAGTTTATGGATAGTTATCTGCTGCCCAAGGCAATTTCACATATTTACAGAATTAGGACGGATGCATTGATGCAGCAGTGTACGCCGTTCATAGTCTTCAGCTCTGCATGCCTTCGCCGTCATTCTCTACAGTTATAACGTACTGTTGGAACACACTAGATGCCTTTTGCTGAGATCTACGCCAACGTCCTTGCTATGTAGTATCCTCCTTAGTTACAGTACAGCGAGGTCAGTCACTCTGTTATGGCAATCTACTCGCTTTACCTCAGAAAAAGGGACAATCACATTGAAATTATTTTAATTTTATGTTTGTTAAGAAGAGCGTGTTTCGATATGATGCACTAGCTGTACCCGGCATGCTTTGCAGTGCCAGCATTGGAATACAATTTATGTTAAAACTTCAAATAATTATCGACGTCAAGAACTGTCCGAGGTTTGCTATTCCAAAATAAAATGTTAACGTTCCTAATTGCTAGTCTTCGAAACTTCTTCACTGATTGCTTTGAAATTTTGATACAACGTTGCATTACAGTTCACCCGTAGTTATACTTTTGTTTCCGAAATGTGTTACGAATAGCTTCTGGTAATAAAGAAGTAATAAAACAAAAAAAGCATGCCATAATCGATGACACACTTCCAGGTGTAAACGCAGCTTAATCACTACGTCTGAATCCAAAAGACTTTGGCAAGTTATGGGCAGCGCATTTTACACTTTTTCTCGAGTTTTAGGCATTCATATCCTGACATTAATCTTTATTTCTCCAATCTAAATATATATGGGCTTTCATGCTCATATGTTAAAGTCTTGCACGTTGTATGTTACAAAGTAATAATAATCATATTCGATATTTTTCTCTGTCATTTCTTCAAAACTTTCAGTGTTATTAATTCATCCTTTTGGAAACATTTAAAATTTTAAATGTTTTCCGCCTCTTAAATGTGCCTCACAGGACGACGGCAAGGTTCGCTCTCTTTAGAGCCGACCCTGCTTATAAATGTATGTATGAAATATTGTACAAAACGAGCTGAGCGGAGAACGGACGGGAGAACATTTTGTTGTGTCGTTTTAACGTGCTGTTCACTTCATGTTAGTGCGTCGGTACATCAATTAACTCAGATTGGCGATACAAGGGCGATGCAGCTCCATTACGGTGTTGTTATGGTTGTCTCTTTCAGTACGCTCTCATGCAGCAAACAGCAGGTGGGATGGGGGAGTAGAGGCATGTAGCGTGAGCTTAACGAGTCTTTCCATGGTGTAGCTCAGCAGTAAACAAGTTTCTCATTAGCGATCAGGGTCACTCTCGTCATATGCTGTAGCTGCGGCGACACTTATTTTGCTGCTGTTTCACGTTTAATCTGCTGTTATGTCGTTACTAGCCCCGTACCACAGTGGTAGGAAACTAGTTTGACGTGGTCGAGCAAAGCAACCACCTGAAGTGATTCTACGAGATAGTGACAATAAATATAGCTTTAGTGTTCAGCTAAGCATATTCCCGTGGATAATGTAGCCCTTATTAACGATACTGGCTTGTGCTGTATTTTTGCTCTTTTCACTCCCAGTCATTCATACCGATTTCGGGTACAACCCAGTCTCATCTAATAAGATAATAAAATACTAACATGAAACGTGATGAATACACGAGAAAATACAACTACGTTTCATATGTTACGTTATACAAACATATAGCTACAGATTTGAATTCACCATGCTAATCCAGCAAACATATCACACGCGGTATTTATACATTGTATCAGTTCACGACATGATAGTGGTTACGAGAACAGTAGACATCTGTAGATACTTATCGAATCGGCATATTGCGCAACAATGTCTTTCCAGCTTGCAAACAACGTCGATGTAGCTTTGTGAAGATTTTAAAGTTAACTATTCATAGCGTACTAAACTATTCATAGCGTACTACGGTGGTACAGGTCGATACGAATGAACTGATACCACTGTGACCAATCAAGCCGCAAACAGCCTCAACTGGTCTATCAAAGGCGTCATGTGCATAGCGCTAGATTTGGGCTGAAATAGTCTTCTAACATTAAAACCACTTGTTATTCCTGTTAGGTAACATGTATGTCTATGCGAATGTTACCAAAAATATTGTAAATTTTAACAGGATTAAATAAATAATTAAATCGTTATGTTTATTTCGCAATGTTATACGAAAGTATTCTGCTTGAAAGGATAAGTTTAGGACGAATTCTAAACGTATATAGTTTCAGCATACATTTTCGAAAAGATTTTTTTAAATTTCCTACACGGGAAAATTTGATAATATTAACAAAGTTATTGAATTAGACGTTGGCATAAAAGAGCGATATGACATTGGAAAAGTTACTTCAGGCGCATGTATTGTAGTTTAAGCAACTTTCGTTATTTGGGGCTGTACCGTGTATAGTAACAGCTACATTACAGCACTGAGGAAGCTCCGAGAAGCCACAAGGGAGAAGAGACCAAACAAGAATGTTCAAATAGATCCACATTCATCACGAGAATGCGGAACCCCACTCGTATTTGGCCACAAATCAGGACATTGGCAAATTGGGTTGGTCGGTGGTCCCTCACCCGCCGTACAGCCCAGATTCACCACCTTCTGACTTGTACGTGTTTGGTCGTATAGTCTCCGGTGACGACACTTTCAGGACACAGACTAAGGTGACAGTGGCAGTGAAGTAACGGAGGTGGAAACGTATTGCTTCTAATGGAAACCATATTGAATAGGCCACTGTGCAGAGAAAGAGCTGCCGCGCGGAATGGCCGCTTGGTCTAATGCGTCAACCTACGGACTGGGCGGCCGTTCCCGTCGGAGGTTCGAGTTCTCCCTCGGGCGCGCGCGTGCCTGTGTATATGTGTGTGCGTGCTATTTTTTTTCACCTTGGAATATGTAGTTTGTAAGTCTACGGACTGATCACCATACAAGTTTGGCCTAACAGGTTTACAAACATTTGGACATTTTGAGACATCTACTCGCATAAAGTGTATGAAAAGCCTCTGATAGTGTTACTCCCACCGTTGCATAACTTTCTGAACGACCCTCGTATATTCGCTATTGATCCTGCTATATACATTCGTAATAAGAAGCATCATACTGCAACTTAAAGCGAAGGCATAATGCAGCAGAGATGGTAACACATTGCTTGCAGTTACTTATACTACTGCGTGTAATTTAAAGTGGGTTAGCTAAACGGAGTGATCAGCTCCGTATAGTGAATTCACTCTGTATGAAAGACTTTTTGGAAGAGGAATAATTTGTATAGAAGCTGCCATACAATTGCTGCTTGAGTGATACTTGGACAAAAGTTGCAACTTCCTTCCAGCCACAGTCTTCTCTACTTTAGCAGTCATACCAAACATTATTCAAAGAACGTCAGCTCAATACTTATGGACAATTCAGGCTCAATGTATAGTTGCTGCCTAACTCGATTTTGTAAATAGAATTTAAGACACATGCTCATCAAATTCTATTCCAATCTACTTCTCCATAGTAACACGAGCACTTTTTATAGTAACATTAGCGCGCCCTGTTTTTCCCAGTACAGTATTATTTGAGGCAAAATTGCAAAAACCAAAACGAATATTTGCGGTACTACTACGTTTAAATCACTTTAATAACTAATACCAAGTTTACCCTTTACTGCAACGTATGTATCGCCTACAGAGCACTCAGTGTTTTGCAGCCATAGTTTTTCTGTAGCAGTGTTTACAGCTAACCATAATACGCAACGTGTGGCCTAAACCTCTGCGAGTGTGCATCGAGCTTTACGATAGTGAATTAAAACCTGGCAGAACGAAGCGCCTTCAAAGAGTTTTTTTGGTAACGGCATAATTGCCGCCGAACCGCAGATTTTAACAGAGGGTGAGCTGCCTCGTTACGACTGAGTTCTGTCGCGCTAATTGTGCCTCGTTTTCCCCCAACTCTGCGCAACACCGCAAATCGATCATGGCGGTTCTTTGTGGCTAGGTACGGTATGCGGTCCATATTTAATCCATCAATGTCGCTAACATTTTGACAGTAATATTTGTAATAACTGGAAATTCGATATAAAAAGCTTTTTCCAGCTACAATGGATCCGTTAAACCTATAATAGAAAATAAAAGACTAAAATTGAGAGAAACTGCCGGCCGCGGTGGCCGAGGGAACTGAGGCGCTCCAGTCACGGTCTGCACGGCCACTACGGTCG
Source organism: Locusta migratoria (assembly GCA_026315105.1). NCBI lineage: Eukaryota > Metazoa > Arthropoda > Insecta > Orthoptera > Acrididae > Locusta > Locusta migratoria. The sequence continues at coordinate 563,001,819 of CM048745.1, forward strand.
GGGATTCGAATCCCCCCTCGGGCATGGATATTTGTGCCGTCCTTAGTATTATTTAGTTACTAAGCAGTTTGTAAGTTTAGGGACTGATGACCCCGTGGTTAAGTCTCATAAGCTATACAAACATTTGAACATTTGAATTTGGAGTAAGTAAATTGCATCGCTAACATCTACAACAATGCAAAAATATAATAATAAATACTTGTAATTTCTGCTACCAGTCACTTTATTTCTTTAATTTTAAACTAACATTTTCGGTTCGAACATGTTCTGCTCATCATCAGGGGTTGTTTGTGTGGTGTCGCACAAGTCTAAAGTGCACGCCACCTACTTTCGCCGCGCGCCGCCATGCACGCACGGCGCGGCGTTCTTACGACGTAAGCCACGAGCGCCCTCTGCTGCAACTCCGCTCGTGGCCACCACTGAACGACATCGTTCACTTGGGACTGAGATAGGAACCAGTTAACATTTCGGAATCAGATAGGCACCAGTGAAGACTTGGATATCGGATAGGCTCTAGGCAGGCCTCTAGCTCAACTATGTATCAGCATTCTGCAGTACTGAGCTATGTAAAAGTTAAGTATTACTAAGTCTATAAGAAATATATATCTCGTTCTAATTTACTCTAGTGTTTCTAGTTTCTGCTGTCCCGCTGGCTGCTCACCTTCGTACCTGCACAAGCGTGCATCCTTTATTCCTGTGTCGGTACTGTTCTATTCGGCCACCGACACCTCCGACGGAAACGAGACACAAAAGCGGCGACGAGGCTGGGACACAAAAGTTTGCATACAGAAGTCATTAGATTAACTAATCTAAAATCCATTTGCTGTTGTTTGTTGCAGGTGGTAGTTGGGCAAGGGGGCGGGGAGGGCAGTGAATGGCCATCAACTGAAGTGCAGAGATGTCTTCTGCTGCCCATGGTGTCTGGTGGCATGCAGACAGTATTGCATCATATTTTGATGACATGAGCATGTGGTACACTTTCATTAAATGTCAGCTGTACATTGTACGCTAAATAGTACTATAATACTGTGGTAAAGCCATTAATACTTTATGGAACACAAAGTACCATCTTAACAAGCCTGGAAAAACTTCTGAAAATCGAAGGGAAGATATTACGAAGAATCTAAGTTTCAAGAGTAGTTAATGGAAACTACAGACTGAGATCAAACGAGGGAATATATGACTAGGCAGAAGATCTGGAAACAACTATAACGAAGGGATGACTGAGATTCTACGGCCACATGATTAGAACGAATCCTCAAAGAGCAAATAAACTGATCTTCGACAAAATACGAGTATATAACCTGAAAAGCCAGAGTGGGTAGTGGTTATGCCAAGCAGATGAAGGAAGAATTAATAATACTTGGAATCACAGATGAGGATTGCCAAAATGCCGGCCGAAGTGCCCGAGTGTTCTGCTGCGCGCCAGTCACGGTCTGCACGGTCGCTACGGTCGGGGGTTCGAATCCCTCCTCGGGCATGGATGTTTGTGCCGTCTTTAGTATAAGCTAGTTCATAAGTAGTTTGAAAGTTTAGGGACTGATGACCCCGCAGTTAAGTCCCATAACACTTACAAACATTTGAATTAGATTGCCAAAATACAGACGGATACAGAAAACGACTGAACACCATCAAAGTTCTAGTTGAAGAGAAAGTGAAACGTGGGAGTAGCAGTTGTACGTAGGAGAGACGAAGACAACAGTTAGAGATAATAACGACTTCCAGGAAGAGGAAGAAAAGTCAGAGAGTGGTGAGAGTGAGCAACAGTGATATATGAGTGGCCCTTAGACGGCTGGTAAGCGATAAATAAATAAATCAATTCAAATAAATAAACTATAGATGGTGACACGTACCGCTAGCTATACAAGTAAAATTCAATTTTTAAAAGTTCTATTGTTCGTATTCCGTTCCGTAGTTCCAACTTTATAATGCTGAATGAGAATAAGTAAAGAAATAAAAGTAAATTAATAATATTTAGATGGCTAGAAGCGAACCTTTTACAAGATTTTTATGACTAATTATCTCTGCTCGAGAATTCTTCTATGGTGTAGAAGTTATTGTCAAGGACTTTAATGTTTGATAGTACTTCTGATATCTGTCAGACATTTTATTCCCCTTGAGTTCATTCTCAAAGAATCTTTCACACAATTACAAGCCTTAATGTGAAAAAGAAAAAAAAAAAAGGTATGTCAGTGTCTGTTTGGAAAACCAAACAAAAAATCTTGTAGATACTAAAGAAAAATCCACGAAAATACTATATCACACTATATAAAAATAGAAACTAAAAAACTACGCTAGTATCCAGTGTCAAATTGAAAACAAATATCTTATTCTAACAAAAAAACTGTGATCATTGTACTAATGAGGCAGCTCAAGCATGCACCTTTGAATGACAAAACTTGTTGAACATGGTATTACAGTGTTGCGACTATTTTCTACCCAGAAGATACAAGTGACGAAAGTCTATTACGGATGATTTTTTAACTGTCAGTATGCTATGAACGGCGTTGTGGATTCCGAGTGAACAAATTTGTTTCAGTCTATCTTTCTCTCCCTCCCTCCCTCTATTTCTCTTTCTCAATCACACACACACACACACACACACACACACACACACCTTCCCTCCCTCTCTCCATCCCTCCCCCTCTCCATCCCCAGGTTGCGTTATAATTTATACACCGTTACCGAGCGAAATGGCGCAGTGGTAACAAACTGGTCTCGCATTCGGGAAGATGGTGGTTCAAATCCACTACCGGCCATCCAGATCTAGGTTTTCCCTGATTTCCCTAAATCACTCCAGGCAAATGCCGGGATGGTTCCTTTCAGAGGGCATGGCTGATTTCCTTCCCCATACCTACCCAAAGCTCCGTTTCTAATAAACAAGCTGTCGATGGGACGTTAAACCCTAAGCTTCCTTCCTTTCTGTAAACACCAGTGTGGAACATTTTATTTGAAGGATTTCCAGTACAAAGCCCCTCCTCCCATCCCCATCCCCCAGCGCACCCAGAAGTTCTAAAAACAGGATGTGGAGCCCTCCTGTTACTACACTACCTTATATTTTTCTAACGCCTAATGAATCACCGATATGCCTACATAGGGCTTGCAGAATAATTTTTTATTCACATATTAAGGAGAATCGTTGTTTCTTTATTTCCGATTTCCAATGGAGCCTCTATTGAATGTACTGATTGTTAGAGTAATTCAGAAGAAACTTCTTGCTCTGTGTCAAGGCGTTTCTGTATATGTCAGATAAGTAAGTGCAATATATATATTTCCGATTCATGGTAAACGACTGTAGAGGAGCCAAAACAAAATGGCACAGCTCAATACTATAGTGTATTGTGATAATCCGTGTTTAAATTATAGTTGGGAATCGGTGAAACTGTCATTGTTGATTTGGTGAAAGTGTATGGGTACAATGCTCCAACATATTACACTATCTAGGACATACAGTCGCTTCCAACGAAGTGGTTAGGCACGCGTTTGTAAAGAACTAGGAGTCAGCATGGGAGGCCCTAGTTCTCCGAGACTGGCTGACACCTTCGGGGCGACAAGTAAGAAATAAAAATTGGTCATAGCTCAGTTTTCAAGATCTTACACAATATGTTGATAAGTCACTGGCCACTGGGTTGCACTCTACGACAACGCGCCACTGATTCTCCACAGTAGTTTAGAAATGCTGATTCTTTGAGGGTAAGGGGGGGGGGGGAATGGTATCAATTTTTGCCTCAGACCGCTGACCCCCTGCCTGCATCCCATGTACTGTGGAATAGCGCGCAGTGTTGTTTCACTTTTACCATAATAAGAAACCATTGATTAGCAGACATTTCCAGAATGACAACGAGATAATTTTTCCTTGTGAATAGTTTCCTTAACAGACATCTGCAACAAAGTTATGTGAATCCATCTACTGGTATGGACTATGGACAGTGGCTGGTCGAATTCTTGTAGAAAAACATCCAATCAAACTGTTAGCATTGTAAGAGTCAATCTTGACGATACGGCTTTTGGGTATTTTTTCCTACAAGAATACGACAAGCAGGGAGTCTCACTGCATATCAGGAGATGAATTCACATCTACTTGAAATACCGCACCGGGTAACGGGAGAAGCCCATAGGCACGAAGACATAAACAGTGATTTCTTTCTGTATCCGTGTTACCAGAGAGACTGAAGATGGTATAATTGGAAAGCTAAAAAAAATGAAATAATAATAATTATAATAAATAAAAATTAGAAATAAAACTGCTGTTGGCAGTTTTTTGTTGTTGTAGATTATTGTTCACTCAAGTTCAAATGTTCAAATGTTTGTATAGTCTATGGGACTTAACTACGGGGTCATCAGTCCCTAAACTTACAAACTACTTATGAACTACTTACGAACTAGGACGGCACAAATATCCATGCCCGAGGGGGGATTCGAACCCCGACCGTAGTTCACCCAAGTCATCCACTGGTGGGAAATAGGTGTCGCGTAAAGGTTGAATATATAACGAAGGGCTAACAAACTCGCCAAGTTATATGGTCCCTGCTTATTTTTCTTCGTGCTGATACATAAAATTTTATGACTGCTACGCCTTGTAAATTTGAGTGATCATGAGTTTGGCTTCACCACACACATCTCCGCTGGGAGGAATACATCCGTTCGTGCGTTTACGGGAGCGAGACGGCACGGCTGTTGGTGGAAATGAGCGATGGAATGGTGTAGCTGGAGGCAGTAGGGGGGGGGGGGTGTTGTCGAGAGCCCGCGGCTTGCAATGCGTCTGCCGGGCGACCGCTAACAGGGCCTCGGGGCCGCACTGTTCCTCTATCGACCGCCGTGTTCCCACAGGAAACACGCTTCCCGTGAACTGCGAAACCGTTGCTATGTTAAACAGTAACACGTTTATAGTAACGTCCTCTCGCATCGGTATATTTTAGGGTGACCAGATTCCCGAGTTCAAACTGCGGGACACACGAGTGTACCGAAGATCGCGAAACCAAATATTGCCCTTAGCTGTGGCGTCGTGAACATGGCTGCATCCCATAAAGCTTATGAAATATGACAGCCTTGCTGCCACTCATTAGCACAGGCATAAACACACGAAGTAATGCACTCACAGTATAATAAGAAACAAAACAGTTTATTTCAAAATATATGGGACGGTTTGTAAAAAAAAAAAAGAAGAAAAAAGAGAGAGAGAGAGAGAGAGAGAGAGAGAGAGAGAGAGAGAGAGAGAGGGAGAGAGAGAGAGAGAGAGAGACAATATACGTCCCGTTTTTATTCTGTCGGGACTACGGGATACTTCTGCCTACTAAGGGACGATCCTGTAAAATACGGGACGTCTGCTCACCCTAGTATATTTATCACATCGTAAGTAAGAAAGAATTTGAATTTTGCGCCATTTTGTCAGATGACAGTTGGCAATCATAGTTTCTTTCATGTTTGTTATCTGCGTTCGTTTCCTTTCCATTAGTAGCTCTTGTGTGGCGAGCGCTCAGACATACATTACTAGACTGGCAAACTTGGCTCTGCGAGTGAAGCCTGACGCCGCCATTTTGATTTTCCTTACGTCAGAAGATTTCTGTATGGTACTACCAGTGCCGGACTAAAAGGGAGGGGGGGGGGGCGGGCCGTACGGGCCTCCAAAAGCCTCGAAAGGACGTGTTATCCACAACAAACAGCATATTTACAACGGTCGTACCACTGACAGAAAAACCCAAGTTGACCGAAGCTGGTAACATGAATAAAAACAGCAAATTAACGCGACTCAGCACTGTATATGTCAAAGGGCATTCGTAGTAGTTTTCGTAAAAAACACAAATAAAGAAGACAATTGTTATGAACGATAAACAAAAATATCGAAAGAAAAGTATGAGTTGACTGAAACTTTTAACAGACAAATAAACGTAGTAAGTCAAAAGTTAGGTGACTCATTACTATAAGAATCACAGCAGACTGAAGGAACCGTAAGTACACTCAAAGGAATAATGTTTCTTGTTATCCACTACCGACAGCACATTTATAACTGCCATAGTACTGAACGAACAGCCGAAGTTGAATGAAATCGATATTAGATCAATGAAAGCAGTAAATTATGCAACTCATTACTGTACGTATCTTCCATTTGTTGTACGAAAAATTACTGTCATTTACAGGACGAATTGACCATTGTGTCTAAACTCTAAGGACAGAGCAGTTACGTCAGTGTTTTCTGTAAATACACACCCGACTTCTCTCGCGTTTACAGGGTAGAAATATGGCGGCGAGAATTCAATGACCCCAGTGACACTGTACACGGCATTGCCAGTCTAGTGAGATACGTCTGTGGGTAAGCATATTTGTTTAATGCGTATTTTTTGTCACGGAGCAGATGATAACCGAGAAACATATCCAAGGGATAAAAGTTACGAGGGTAAGTCAATAAAGAAGTTGTAAACACGAGTGCGCCGTATACTAGTATTTGACATTTCGCACGCAAGTTTCGCCAGCAGATGGCAGCATATGCATGCTTGTCATGCGACATCTCGCAGGCATCCTGTCAGTCCGAGGCTGTTGGGGCACGATGACACATGTGTTGCATGAGTGTGCACGAGAAGAACAGCGTGCAGTGGTGCGTTTTTTTTTGCGAGCCAAAGGACTGTGAAGAAGTGCATCGTGAAATGCGCCCCGTCTAAGGTAACAAATGTTTCTGACGGAAAGCTGCGTTCAATCGGAATGAAAAATTTGACTGTGGGAGGAAAAACATCAGAGATGGGGAGCGTCCTGCGGAAGTGCCAACTGCAACCACATTGCAGCGTGTGCATCAACTAACCCGAATGTGACGACTGACGACATAGCGCGTGTTGTGGGTGCCCCGCCAGTTGACTGAGCAACACAAACTGAACACTTACAGTTCCTAAGGAACAGACGTTGCTGATGGTCCGCAGCTATAAATGTTAAATATACATTCATTACTTCGCAGTTTGCGAGAATTTCCGACTTTAGCTGCTCTTCTTCAGTTAGTCTATCATATTGTAGCAGATGAAAATTTGTGCATAACCAGGACTCGAACCCAGGTATCCCGCTTTTCGGGAGAGGCTGCCTTAACCACTCGGCCACCCGGACACGCTCCCTGGCCATACTTCCATATGTTACAGTTGTATACTTCTCTTATTGCTCGCACGCAAACTGCGAAGTAATGAATATATATTTAACATTTATAGCTGCGGACCATCAGCAACGTCTGTTCCTTAGGAACAGACGTACCACTGTAAATATGACAGCCAAGACAGGCTAAAGATGGTGCAATATGTCTCTCTCCGTCGCGGGAATCACTACTAAATGCGTGCGAGCACTAAAGGGAAGTATACAACTGCAACATATTGAAGTTTGAGTCTGGCCGGGGAGCGTGTCTGGGTGGTCGAGTGGTTAAGGCGACAGCTCGAGAAAAGCAGGTGACCCGGCTTCGAGTCCCGGTCCGGCACAAATTTTCATCTGTTACAATATGATAGAACAACTGAAGAAGAGCAGCTAAAGTCGGAAATTCTCGCAAACTGCGAAGTAATGTCCTTGCAGCATCTCACTCGGTACAGAAGGAAGAGGACATCGTGGCTCGAATTGTTACGGGGAACGGGTGTTGGTTTCATCACTTTCCACCCGAATCGAAAAGATCGTCTGTGGAATGGAAACATACCACCTCCTCAACAGGAAAAAAAGTTCAGGACGATTCCATCTGCCCGCAAGGTTCTGCTCACAGTGTTTTGGGACATGCGGGGAGTCACACTGCAGAAATTCCAGCCCCATGGTGGAGCTGTGAATGCCTCGTCGTACTGCGACACTCTGCCGGAACTCCGACAGGCCGTTCGCCGCCAGCGACCTGGACTCCTGTCATAGGGTGTGATTCTTCTGGATGACGATGCCCACCTTCACAAAGCGAGACCAACGCAGGAGCTGTTACTAACATTTCATTGGGAACATCCACCGTACAGCCCTGACTTACACCCCAGCGATTTTCATCTGTTTGGGCTCCTAAAAAGTCATTTGGTGGCCGTCATTTTGATATAGATGATGCCGTAATCTATGAGGTTACACACTGGATACGACAGCAACAAAAAGACTGCTTTGCTGCTGGCTTTCAAGGACTTGTAAAGAGATGGGATAAGTGCCGGAATGTACAGAATGAATAAGTCGAAAAGTGAAAAAAATGTCAGAAAGTTACATTGATTATTTTTCCCTCAATTCAGTTTTGCGACTTATTTCTTGACTCGCCCTCGTATTACAAGAACAGTGAAGGTCCCAAGGAAACCGATCGTCGATTGCATATTATACTTGGACGTAATGCTGCTCGAGCTAGCTAGCAGTTCGGAAGTTGATACAGATGTTCGCGTTCTGTTTGAACACTAGAAAACATTTTCGTCGCGCGTGACTATGTGAACGTAAGCCCCAGAAAATCGGTTCGTCGACGAGCTCAACAACGGATTTGTCACCTCGTTCACCGCGTAAAATCTTTTTAAAATATCAGCAAATGCATACGTTCAAGATTACACTCACACAAACGTTACAGCCTACAATCATGGAAAGAGACATCGATTCGACTCGACATACGAAGTGACACACACACACAAAATCTCAGATGGCAGCGCGGTCTATGGCGTCGTGCCACAGATTGTGTGGCCACACCCCGTCTGAGGTTCGACTTTTCCCTCAGTTATGCGAGTGTATGTGTTGTCAGTACATGTCTACATCTACATACATACTCTGCAATCCACCGTAAGGTGCGTGGCGGAGGGTACACTGTACCACTACTAGGCATTTCTTTTCCTATTCCACTCCCAAATAGAACGAGGAAAAAAAGAATGCCTATATTCCTCCGTACGAGCACTAATTTCTCTTGTCTTTGTAATCACTACGCGAAATATAAGTAGGCGGCAGCAAGATCGTACTACACTCGGCTTCAAATTCCGACCCTCTAAATTTCGTCAACAGAATTTCACGAAAAGAACGTCGTCTTTCCTCCAACGATCCCCAATTGAGTTGCCGGAACATTTCCGTGACACTCGCGCATTGGTCGAACCTACCAGTAACAAACCTAGCTGTCGTCCTTTTGAACGTCAGTTTAAGTCGTCTGCAAGTCTGCGAACCGGTGACCTCAGCAGTTTTTTATGTTTACAACCATTTGAATATTTTTCTCAGATGAGACGCACTTCCATCTCAGTGAGTGCGTCAATAACGAGAACATCTGAAATTGAGGTAACGAAAATTCACGAGTGATTGTGGAAGTTGCATTCACAACGAACGTGAGTGTGCGGTATGGGTTCTAGGCAGAAGTGGTCGGCCAGTACATTTTTGAAAATGGTGAGGGAGCTGTCGTCCTTTTGAACGGCGATGTTACCTAAACCTGCTTTCTGATTGGTTCTTCAGGGTCAAAATGACGATTTTGGGTTTTAACAAGATGGTGCGACATGCTACACGTCGCGTAAAACGATTGCGCGGCAACCAGGAATGTGCTACGTCTAAATTCGTCTTAGATAGAAAACAAATTTGGCTAAAAGCAACGATACTGCTACAACAAGGAATCGTCAATTTGGCAATGACGGGAAGTGTGTCTGTCTGTTGGGAAGTAAGCGATTTTATTAAAGAACGCAGTCAAGGTTGTGGATTTTTTTTTTTTTTTTTTTTTTTTTTTTTTTTTCTTTCTTTTTTAATTTTTGTGCCCGTTTGGGGCATCATCAGAACATGTACAGGAAAAAAAAACACTACTATGAGCTGGTAGATATTACAATATTATACAAAATTTGATAGCACATCTTTAAAAAAAAATTTGGAAAGCAAATGTGGTATAACTCCAACCTGTGAAACATTATCTACGAAACGATTGAAAGGAAATATAAAATTACATAACAGATGGGAACCATCATCATTCACATTTCTTGTGAAATGTTTAAGGGGCGCAACTTCTATGTCTCAGTCTTTTGCAAATCGGTTTAGATTTTAAAAGAACGCAAAGAAATACATGCACGTAATTCATCGTAGTCTTTTTTTGACAGATTGATAACATTTCGTATGAAATACCTGTAAAAGACGCTGTATCGGACGATTTGTGGTCCACGACACGCTCAATTTTCAGCCGTTCTGCGCATCGTCCTCCATTTCCGCACTTGCAGTCAATAATATTCATTCCCTATGCGCGTGGCTGGCCTTCAGGTTCGACTGCTGGCGCTCGGCCGTAGCTCCTCCCTTCTCGCTGCCCCTATTGTTCCGCCTCTATATGCGGAAGCGCCTTCTTACTTAACGCCGACTATAGTTGAGCGTGAAAAGGAAAGGGAAGGGATGGGGATAAGAGGAGACAGAGAGGAGGGTGAAGGAGATGAATAGCAGAGAAGAGATGGATTAATAGAGGACTCTGGCATAAAAATAAATAAATAAAATTAAAAAAATAAAAATAAAAAGGAAACACCGGGATTCGGCTAGAATTGTAATAAATACTGAATTCAGACCGTTGATTACAGTAACTTTATAATTCCTCTATGATCCCTAACGCTTTTTGAAAGAACCAAGACCCAGAGTTCATTTACCAGGGCTACTATAAAATTTAGTTATTCTGCTGGCGACAATTCTCTTACAATATCTCTGACCGTTATGTCGTTCACCTGCCGAAGTGACGCAGTGATAACACAATGGACTCGCATTCGTGAGAAAGGCGGTTCAAACCCGTCTCCGACCATCCTGATTTAGGTTTTCCTTGATTTCCCGAAATTAGTCCAGGCAAATTCCAGAATGGTTCCTTTCAAACGGCACGGCAGATTTCCTTTTCCATCCTTAACAAAAATAAATCCGAGTGTGTGGTTCGTCTCTAATGACCATGGTGTCGTCGGTTCATTTATCCTTTAGTTAAAGGTTTAATCTTAAGCCTCCTTTCTTTCTTTCACGGTCGGTCCTAACGATGCGCATTATTCTCAAAGCCAAAAGACTTGCCAAGCACGGTTCGTGGCTTTCAAACCCTTCCGGTTAAGAATAAGGCGGGGTTGCAAGACTTTCTGAATTGACTGGACAATCATACTTGGCTCCTTTCAATGTCTGATCAGGTTCAAGAAAGTAAAGCGCAATATGACGATATGAAAGTGACAAAATTCTTCAAGGCAGAATTTGAGAAAAAAACAGAGTTGTAAAGGAAGTGACTGATTTCTACCATTTAGAAATGATGGCAGAGCTTATGGGACTCAACTACGGTGTAACCAGACCCTAAACTTACAAACTACTTATCAACTACCCTATAATAAGGACGGCACAATTATAAATGCCCGAGAGAGGATTCGAAACCCCGACCATAGTGGCCGTGCAGACCTATCATTTAGATCTCACGATGACACTTTATAGGCAAATTGAGAGAAATTTCAAAAGTTCATTCAAACATGTGAAGGAAAATGATTAAAGACAGGAATATCGTTAGCGTAATATCTATCACATTTCTAAGAAAGAACGATCTGAGTACGTACGTTTGTAGCACGGCTTTTTGAGGAATTAAAACGTGGACCGTTGGAAAATCAGAAAATGAAAAACTCGAAGCTCTTAAATTATATTTTGCAGCAAAAATACAAATTCTGAGCAGACTTAAAACTTGATTTAGTTATAGGTAGAACAAGGTGGGAAAGATAGTTATGGAACAACGTGCTTCACAAAAGAAGATAGAGTTTTCAGTGGAACCAAAGTTACAATGCATTAATAAGTCGTCATTGGCAGGAGCAATTCGTTGGGAGGGTTTCAGAGAAAGTAAAAAAATTAGATTATGCCAAACAGTTTGTGGAGCGAGGGGACGTTTTGTGCGATTCGTGTAAATGTATGACGACACAGAATCAGCTGAGTGACTTATGAAAAATCAGGCGCTGGATAAGGGACATTTTGAACTACAGAGATTATTTTCGTCCCATAAATTCGAATGCTAGATTGCAAACGTAATGCACACTCTACTCTGCTCACCACCCATATCTCTCGCGTTCTGTTTACAGCGTGGGTGACCTCTGAACTTGGTAGAAGTTTGGGATCGGTGAGGCCATGCATAAGCTACGTAACGGCCCCACGCCGCTGGCGACCCGCCAGGGGCTCTGCACAGAGCACTGGGAACAGCGGCTCACTGGACCCCACTGACCAGATTCATGGCTTTTTCAAGCAGCACTGGACCAGTAGCCGACACCGTAAAGCTGTGTAACGCGCCGGATCATTTAGAGAGACGTACACTGGTTAAAACATTTAGGGGATTACAATTGTATATTTATGACGACATTACAGCGTTCAATGAATGGAATAAATCGCAATTTGCGATCTGTTATGGCTTCACTGTACTAGGTTTGGATGGAATACCAAAGTGCGGCGGATGAAAATTTGAGCGCGGCCGGGATTCGAACCAGGGACCTCCTGCTTACTAGGCAGACGCGTTGACCACTCCGCCACACAGTGACACTACACAGTGACCAGTCCGACTGCAGAGGACTCTTCCCTGCACGTCTCCCGCCACACCCAAATCTCCATTTGCCACGCTGTCTCTTTCCTATTACCACAGCCTATTTGTTCTGTAATGCTCGCAGCCACAATACTGTATTCCCGCATCAGGGAGAACAGATCACGAGGTATCGAGACGCAATTAATTGTCGTCAGGAGCCCAGCCACGGCTTGTTTACAATTGTATATTCCTGACGACGTTACAGCGTTCAATGAATGAACCTAGTACAGTGAAGCCATAACTGATCGCAAATTGCGATTTATTTCATTTAGGAGATTAGTTGAGGTATCTAGTTTCTGAAGTACTGTCATCGCCAGACTGAACTAAAATGGTTCGACGTCTTTCTGTCGGTTCTACGTTACAGCAACCGAGATAGTGGTAGTAACAGAAAGTTGTTGCAGAGGGAATCGGTGTTTACTACATCAAATGAATTACACAAGAAGTTGGGTTTAGATAGTGTAATGAGCAGGTAGTGCAATGCGAAAACAACGTCACTTACCCGAACCTGTGGCGTGGAGAGCCATAAGAAGGTTGGAAGCGGGACAGACACAGAGAAAGGTCAAAGTTTTGGTGAGTGCTAGCAGCCGTCATGTATTTAATAAAATGCATCTTTAACCATCAGCTGTTTCATAAAAATGCTTAAAATCGACTAGTTTCGGCCCAGGACCATCATCATAGATAAAAAGGCATTAAAACATGTTAGTCAACAACATTAAATAAAATAGGTCTGGCTGAAAACAGCAGGAGTAACTTTCAATAAAACTAAATATGTCATACTAGATTATCATAGTCAAAACAAAACATAAAATGCGAGAATAGACAGTCATACGGAGTAAGATCTGATGATCGAATAGGTCATTTCATGTAACAGTTCGCTCCGCACCTGAACTTACTGAACTTACCATGTTTACGATTAGAGCTGACCATCAGCAAATTACCAAACTGAGCTATGGCGGATTACACGAAAAAAAAAAAAAAAAAAAAAAAAAAAAAAAAAAAAAAAAAAAAAAAAAAAAAAAATCCGGTTTTCTCTTCAAAATGAAATATGTATGATATTTGTACAATGTTTGATTCTTGTGCAATAAATAACTGAAAGTGTTCCCGAACTTTATGCACACCCTGTATTTCATTCCAGTACCGTACTTTTGTTCTTTGTACTGATTGTCGTTCCATAAATATTTCCTTTTTTTTCAACTGAAAACCCGGCGTTTCTCGGGTATTTATTTATTTATTTGTTCCTGCCATTTTTCAGGTATATATTCATTTGTATAAGGGCTGTATGTCTCTCAAATCTCTTGGGAATACGATTAGTAATAAAAAAGTAATAGATTAAAACTTGATGCGTGATGGGGTGGTTTTCTATGAACGATACTGTTTATGTGTTCATACCTCATGAACTAAGTGTCGTACTGTGATACAAATTAGAAGGTACACTCAAGTATATGCGTGTATACCAATGTCCTGCGGCTACAGTTTGTATTGTACAAATTATAAATTTCAATACCGAAAGCCGTAGTTATTGTCCATGAACAGCGGAACTTTACTGTTTATGTGCTCATATCGCATGAACTACGTGTCGTACTGTGATACAATTTAGAAGGTACATTCAACTATATGTGTGTGTACTCTCTGTAAAATGTCCTGTCGCTACAATTTGTAGTGTACAAATTATAAATTGTGACGTCATACCGAATGCCGTAGTTTTACTCCATAAACAGCAGAAAAGTAGTAAGCGAGAAACTTTTTTCCTTTCATCATTTTGCTACGGTTGTTAGCGAGAATTGTTTAATAGAGGTTTGAAATTATGTTTAAAGTTTGTTGCAAGTCGCTAAGTACTCTCACTCTCAAGTAGCGTATTTATAAAGTCTCGCCTCATTATGTGGCAGTTTATTGCGATTTCTATTGCCTAAGACGTCATATCTTGTGAAAAATGTGTCGTATGTGATTCTCAACCCTGTAGCAATTGTTACCTCAAGGTAAGGAATGTGCTTACCAAATTTGGTTGAAATTTGTCCGGTGATTTAGGAGAAAATGAGCAGCATTGTCGCTAAATGCATCAGTTTCTCGCGCATCTCATTGTTTATGACGTCATATCTCGTGAACTATGTATCGTACGTTATTCTTACACTTACGGCGACTGTACTCATGGATTGAAGCTTACGTGTACAAAATTTGAAAAAGATTTGATCAAAACTGTAAATGTATCCAACATGTACACACAATCACTCTGCTTTAAATATAAACTAGCTGAAAACCCAGCGTTGCCCGGGTATTATTTATTTATACCTGCCATTTTTCAGGTATATCTTCATTTGTATAAGGGCTGTTTGTCTGTAAAATCTGTTGGGAAATCTATTAGTAGTAAAGAAGTAATAAATTAAAAATTGGTGCGTGATGGGGCGGTTATCCATGAACGTTACTGTTTATGTGATCATATCTAATGAACTTTGTGTCTTACTGTGATACAATTTAGAAGGTACACTCAACTATATGCGTGTATACAGTCTGTAAAATGTCCTGCAGCTACAGTGTGTAGTGTACAAATTATAAGTTGTAACGTCATACCAAATTCCCTAGTTTTTGTCCATCAACAGTGGATCGTTACTGTTTATCTTCTCATATCTCATGAACTACGTGTCGGAATGTGATACAATTTAGAAGGTACATTCAACTATATGTGTGTGTACTCTCTGTAAAATGTCCTGTCGCTACAATTTGTAATGTTCAAATTATAAATTGTAACATCATACCGAGAGCCGTAGTTTTACTCCATAAACAGCAGAAAAGTAGTAAGCGAGAAACTTTTTTTCCTTTCATAATTTTACAATGCTTGCCAGCGAGAAAAAGTTTAATAAAGCTTTGAAATTATGTTTAAAGTTTGTTGCAAGTCGCTAAGTACTGTCATTCTCATACAGTGTATTTCGAAAGTCTCGCCGCATTATCTGGTAGTTTATTGCGATTCCTATTGTCTATGACGTCATATCTTATCAACAATGTGTCGTATATGATTCTTAAACCTGTAGCAATTGTTACCTCTCGGTAAGGAATGTGTGTACCAAATTTGGTCGAAATCTGTTCAGTGATTTAGGAGAAAATGTGTAACATTGTCGGTAAATGCAGCAGTTTTTCACGCATCTCATTGTTTATGACGTCATACCTCGCGAACTATGTATCGTAAGTTATTGTTACATTTACGGCGACCGTTCTCATGAATTGAAGCTTACGTGTACAAAATCTGAAAAAAGATTGGATCAAAATTTTAGATTTGTATCCAACACGTACACACAATCACTCTGCTTTATATATAAATACGAGGCGCGCCCAGAAAGTAAGTTCCGTTTGGTAATAAAATGAAATTGTACACAGATACAGAATAAATTTTCATTGCACAAAATTCTACAACTCTTAAACTACTCTTCCACATAACTGCCGAAATTTTGTAGGCACTTGCATAGCGTGTCACAAGTTTTTGCATGCATCCTTCACAGAAGGTTGCTGCCTGTGTATTCAACCATGTGGTAACAGCTCTTTATCATCGTTGAAGTGTTGACCTCCAAGGACAGATTTTAGGTGTAAGAAGAGATGAAAGTCGCTAGGAGAGAGGTCCGAGCTGTATGGAGGATAATCAAACAGGTCCCATTGAAATTGTTTGGTCACATTCGGTGTGTGAGGTCAGGCATTATCGTAGAAAAAATTACATAAAAAATAATAAATAAATAAATAAATAAATAAAAAATCTTTTGACAGTAATCCTCTTCTTACAGCTAAAATCTGTCCTTGGTGGACAACACTTCAACGATGATGACGAGCTGAAAGAACATGTTACCACATGGTTGAATTCACAGGCGGCAACATTCTATGAAAAAGGCACACAAAACCTTGTGCCATGCTATGACAATTGCCTATAAAATTTCGGAAGCTATGTAGAAAGGTAGTTTAACACTTGTAGATTTTTGTACAATCATTATTTTGTCTGTATCTGTACCCGTTCGTTTTATATAACAATACAGAACTTACTTTCTGGACGCGGCTCGTAGAAGAAGATGGTGTCGACTACGTTCTATAATTATTTTTCACGAAGTGGCGTAGAGTAGGTAAGAAAATCGTGTATTTGCTTCGTTTGAAGGTAAATGTTTAGGTTAACACTTGCTGCTACTCTGCTTGTGCATTCCTCCGTTACTGATGTAACGCGAAGCTAAGCCCGCTATTAGCTGTGTAGCAGTTTAAGCGCCTTGAGCAGTAGCAGCAGCCGTTACGGGCGGTGTACTTTTCCTCTACAGGCCCGCGGTGAACGGAGCAGGCGGTGGGCGCTAAAACTTTACGACGATGCGCATCCACCCCTCCTGAGGGGGGCAAGCTGCCTGCATGCTGATTTACTGCTTTCCAGCTGTTGGCCCAGATGGCTGCGTTACGGTGCCCCGCTTTCATCAATGATGCTCTCAACACCCATATTTCCGCTGTGCGCGAAATGAAATATACACATACGACACTGCTGCTTAACTGCTTTCCACACAGCTGTCTTTTTCAGGATTTCATGGGCAGCTTATATACTTTCGACAAACTTTACGAACAGATTACACAGCCTTCTGTTTCTATCGCCGGTTGCCAGTTGTATACAGGGTGTTTCTTTAGTAACATAATAATATTATATAAATACGCTAACACGAAAATTGTGGTACAGATTACTAATTTATTCGTACAAGAAGGGCAATGAAACTTACATAATTCGAAAGATGGTTTGTCGTAGATTTCACGAACATAAATATTATGTGTGCATTTAGCCATTAAAAGTGGTAAAAGTAAGTAGAAATTTTCCTATCTACAGCTTGGATCAAATTCTACATTCTCCAACAATCTGCTCACTGATTGGTTATTCGCCTCGACCAAAGACGCTGTAATGCAGCGTATCTGCAGTATTAAAATAATAGAATATTGAAACATGGAGTGCTCTAACTCACTTTCTTGTGCCGTTCAAATGCTTCATTTTCGCAATGATTAAGAGTGGTTAAAGGAAATGGGTGTTTTCATATGAATACCGATATAAATGATGATGCGCCGGGAGAGGCATCTAGCGGTGCTCGGGTGGAACTACGAAGTCGAGAATGCCGATATAAATGATGATGCGCCGGGAGAGGCACGTAGCGGTGCACGGGTGGAACTACGAAGTCGACATGTTGTCAGCTCTGGAATTCTGTATATCGCAGTATCGAAGTAACGTTATTTCTTGGCGTTGTATAAAATACGAACACCGAAATTGTAGTTCCATTTCAAATATCAGGCTAATGAAAGTTATATAATTCGAAAATGGCATGAGAAGTATATATTTCCCTTTTTATTTGTTGTTATTGTATCAGGCATTTTCCTTAACACGTAAAAGATACCTTGTTTCATACCTCCCAGTGCCGGTTAAATTTTACCAAATATCCCAGCGGCCTCCTATGATAATGTTGGCATCAGATTCTGAATAGTGAGAACCGTGTGAGTCTTCATTTTAGCGAATCGCTTGACAACGCTGATGTTTTCTCATTGAATCTTCGCTTTACGAGGGCAATTATTTTTACTGAGCGGACGAGGGTACATACAAGAACCTGTCAACCATAAAGCAGGAACAGCATTATTTGTTTACTTCATGGTCTGTACGATACACTAATCGAGTCATTCTATGTGGTTCGAACAAATGGGCAAAGATTTTCTATCGTGTTGTTGATATTGCCAACATAATCACACGAGGCCGCCGACATGATACGTAAAATTTTACCCCTAGTGACCATTGTAAACACAATTGGTCGATTTTCGACCACAGGCAATACTAGTGTTTATAAATCTGAGGGACCAAATTACTGTGATCATCAGTCCATAGGCTTACAAAGTACCTAAACTACTTACAGTAACCTAAGGACAACTCACACTCCCGTGCAATAGGGAGGACTGGAATCTCCGGCAGAAGTAGCTTCACAGTCTCAAACAAGTCTCGTAGAACTGCCGCGGTGGAGTAGCCGAGCGGTTTAAAGCACCTCGCTGCGGAGCGCGCGGTTGCTCACCGTGGAGGTTCGAGTCCTCCCTGGGGCATGGGTGTGTGTGTGTGTGTGTGTGTTTGTCCGTAGGTTAGTTTACCTAGGTTTAAGTAGTTTGTAAGCTACGGACTGATGACCACGCAGTTTGGTCCGATAGATTTACAAACATTTGAACATTCGCGTAGAACAGCTCGGAACTGTTAGGGTGACCAGACATCCAGATTACTCCGGACATGTCCTCCTATTCAAGTCTTTGTCTGGGGTTCGGGCGGATTTTTACGTCGTCCTACATTTTCACAAACTTTAGCGTAATGAAATTACATTTGCAGTAGTCTCTTTTCTAAAATACTTTAGCTATATGCATCGTCTTCGTCTTAAATACATACGAAGGCAGTACTACTTGCGGCAGTAGGATCGTCGATTCTATCATGTATCGACTCATAAGCGAGTGCAAATATCGATTATTTAAATTTTCCGTTCCGTATTTTCAGTACAGGACTCACATTGTCTTTGCTTGGTAGTTGGCATTATATGTTTTATGTCGTTCAAGTGTGACTTGTGAGTGTAAATTACTGTTCACTGTAACCCAGTGAGTTTAATGATGTGGTTGCTGTAAAGAAACGACAGCGGCCAAGGGAAGACCGCCGGCCGCGGTAGCCGAGGGGACTGAGGCGCTCCAGTCACGGTCTGCACGGCCACTACGGTCCGGGGTTCGAATCCCCCTCGGGCACGGATATTTGTGCCGTCCTTAGGATAAGCTAGTTGATAAGTAGTTTGTAAGTTTAGGGACTGATGACCCCGTAGTTAAGGCCCATAAGCTATACAAACATTTGAACTTTTGGTTCTCATCAGCAGAAGGCAAACAAGTGATTTTAATTGTGCTGGGGGCCTCTCGCTATTGCCCGTCGGTGTAACGAACTAAGAAGCGAGATACGTTTGGCATAATAGTTCGCATGTTTTAGTTCGCAACCGATCGTGCATATTTTAGTTCGCGACCGGTAGCTCTCCTTTTAGTTCGCAGCTCGGCCGCGAAGTAGGTCGCTCTTTTTAGTTCGTCCGCTCTTTTTGGCTTTTGCTACCCCTACTAAAAGAGCTATTTCTTTTGTTATGACAGCTTTTTTATATAATGATCAGTGTTACCCAAGCGTGTGCTATTACCTGTATTTTTGGGCAATTAGAAATCAAATACTTAAACAAATAAACCAGTTATTTACACGAATGGGTGATACAATGGTATTTAACTACTTTGCATACAGAGTACTGGTAGTATTTTACACTATGGAATGGGGGTTATGTTTAGCCACTGCTGAACACCTTAGAAAAGAAAATTTGTGGCAGTGAACTATGAAACTACAACAGAGCTGCATCTCAGCTCGAAATGACGGCAACTGGCAGAAGGGAATAACTCGATTCTGTGCGCTCTCGCGTCCTCTCGCTGTTCCCCGTCAGTCTTCGGAAAAGGAGCGGACAAACTGAGAGGCGAGGGAGCTGCGAACTAGTTCGCGTAGTTCGCCTGTGGGAGCGCTCTTCCGAACTAGTTGTTCGCGAACTACCCCAAGACTAGTCGATGCACCGGTTTCTATCGGCGTATTTATCGAATGTAGAGTGCTCAGTTCAAGTTGTAAAATCGTGCTTTAGTTCACATTGAAGTTTTCGTAGTGAGTTGTTGTCAATGTCTACTGCACTGAAGCGTGTAAACATGCCGCACGTATTCAACACTCTGACAAGCGGACCATCAGAAGTGTAAATAACGGATTTTGTACAGGGACATACCCGGAGTACGAGGCTATCCGCTTTTTCAGGGACGGACCTTGGTTTTCGTGAAAACTATGTTGACGGTCGCTGCTTGCTGTCAGATGCGTACGTTAGCAATTTTCCAAGGAAGTGATCGTGGCTGCAGTTACCACGCTGAAGGTACCGTGTTGGGGTTCTCTCCTGTTTCCGCTTAAAAAAAGAAAAAAAAATATCAGAATAGCCCGACATTTTTCCATCTAATTTACAGAATATCAACAAACAGTGTACTTGTGTGAAATTATTACGAAATTTAAATTGTGAAAGCGTGGATATACCGTGCGAACTCTGTGTATCGCACTGTTCACCGCCTATTATTTGGTCTCTGCGCTATAATTTCAAAATACATAGAGTTTGCACAATCGGTCCTCTGTGTATTTTGAAATTATAGCGCCGAGACCAAATAATAGGCGGTGAACAGTGCGATACACAGAGTTCGCACGGTATGTCCGTGCGGACAGTCCGCTTTCTGTTTGGCCGACTCTACATAATTTAAATTTCGTAATAATTTCACAGAATGTACACTGTTGTTGATATTCTATAAATTAAAAGGAAAATGTCGGACTAGTCTAAAAAATACTCTACACTCCATTAGAGATTCAAAGAGCATTTTCTTTAAAAAAAGGGACAAATAAAGCATCATTCTACTTTTCCTGAGCATCTAAAGGCTACAGGGCATCAGGCACCCGTACTAAAGGATCTATGCATCCTGCATTGTGACCGCAATGGTAAAAAACTTGACTTGTAGCAAGAGCTTGAAGTTGTTAAATATACCTGCAGCTCTGATGAACGGGTACTTAATGATCAGCTGATTAGCTATAACCAGTGGTAATTTGACCCAATGATGTCAGTTCTAAAAATATTCTCTTAATTCTGGTGCTTCCATATGACTGTTTATAATATGAATTCCATTGTGTAACACATAACTTAATTTTTATGTGTGTGATAGTCGTCTTTAACCTAGGTATTTCTGCTAGTGGGCTATTGGGCTATAGCTTTACAAGGCCAATGAAAGCTTAGTAGTTTATTGTCTATTTTAGTCCTATGGCGTAAGAAAGGGAGTCTTTTTAGTTTTCTGAGATTTTTTATTGAACGCGAAGAAAGCCCTTCGTTACTATGTATTAAGCTATTATTAAATTCAAAAAATCTGGTTAAAAGCACTGATAATTGATCCTGATGCAAATACGGCATCAATAATGTGTATCAGCTTCTGTTAAGCTTTTAGCAGTTTTCCTACGGTTTTCAAATCAAGCTGTTTCACGTATTGTACATGAACACCGTCACCGGGCCTTCGCCGTATTAACTTCATAATAAGCCCACTGTATGATTCAACACCTAACCGGCCTGACGACAGTGTTAATATTGTAAACATCGGGATGTTGACCAGGTGTGTGAATGTGTTGCACATCGTGACCGCCGCTGTTCTGTTTTAGGTAAATTCATTTTTTCTGCGCTTTTATCTGTTTTACTGCTTCATGCTCCACTTCTTTTTCTTTGCTTTCGATACCTAATATCAATAATTATATTTAACATTTTTGACGTATCTTTAAACTATCGTGCAGGATATGGTCGCATCTTAACATTTTCTGTATTTCCTATGCTATTTATAGGATTCTGATAGGTTTTGTCGACAGTATCCCAGTTTAGAGATTTCACGCTGACAGATTGTGGCTAGCAAGAGTTCAACTCATCTGATGTGATATTATAAGGTCAGTTAGAATTCTATTAATATTTTAGTGGGATTGTGAACGCTAAGATTGGGCTTTTATGTTTTATGCCCCCATTTCATTTATTTTCCAGACTTTCTGAGGATGTCCCAAAGGGTGAGTGGCGTTAAAAATCAATAAGAAAAACTGGAACCAGGACTGTCTTTTATTACAAAATAGTCTAACAAATGCGAAAATACGGAAATGACCCGAACACTGTACCTTCAGCATGGTAACTGTAGAACTTAACCACTGCGTCACGATCACGTGGTATGAATATAGCTAACGTTACGCATCTTACAGCCCGCAGTGAACTTCGACATCAATTTTCTCGGAAAAACTAAAAGCCGTGCCTAAAAAGCGAATAGCCTCGTACCCATGGTATGACGATCTACAACATATCCGAGACCTATCAAAATCCATTATTTATACTTCCGATGGTCCCCTTGTGTGTCGATATAGTACTTGTGCATGAGTTTTGTAATGGAATCACTGCTGGCTGTAAAGAATACGGCGTACGATTTCCTAACTGCAAACTATCATTCAAGATTACTCTTGTCCTCAGTACACCGCCTTACACTTGTACAGTGCCCAGGAATATTGCATCTTAATGTATAATTGAACTGACCGTGGATTAAGTTGGAGACTATTCGATAGATGTATCTAATCTGTCACGCGGAATCGTTGCTGTATTACCTTCAGAAAGTTGATCAACACGATATTAAGCAGGTTCTTAATATCATTTGGATCATAAATGAACTCTTTCTCTTTGCTTACTTTTTATTGCTGAGTCTTAATTTTTATACAATATCGTATTCTTCTTCAGCTTGTCCCGGTTCAGGAGTTGCAGTTCCAAATTAATTCGCGGTTAATTACAGTATTTGTTATAAAACACAGTTTGTCATTACACGCGTACACGATTGCTGAATTACCACAGTTCCACAGCCCTACTACTGTGCATAGTTTACCACTTTTCACCAGAGACTAAGTTCTGTAGTCACAGTCCCGTAAAGTCTTTTCAAATCATAAGTTCGTAACGCGTCTTCAGACCCCCCAGCCTCACAACCTTTTACCACCAAGTCCAAGTCACGAGTTCCTTCCCAAGCGTTCGAAAGTATGCTCTCCCTGCTCCCAAAATTGAATCCTTCCACGCATCCTAACGCCTCATCTTTGCGCTGATGACCTCGATCTTGAGCGCCGTATATCACTAATCAGCCTCATCTTGCAATTCAATTTCCCTTCCAAAAAATATGCATTTGACTATCACAGAATTAAATGCTTTGACCACTTCCCTACAAATGTTGTTTACATTTAACAAAGAAATATATATTTAACAATACTAAAACAGTTGAGACTGAAGTTCTATGCTAAGGTTGCTATTAAGCGAGGTGCCTGACTGTTCAAATATACTGCCACCGTCGAAATATAGTTACACAATTAATATTTATCATGGCTTTTTATGCAAATATATTCAGTTCTTGTCCACAAATAAATATAATTGTTTATATATAAATTATCTGCTGCATTGTTGTTGTTGTTGTTGTTGTGGTCTTCAGTCCGCAGACTGGTTTGATGCAGCTCTCCACGCTACCCTGTCCTGTGCAAGTCTCTTCATCTGAGAATATGTTCGGCAACCCACATCCTTTTGAATCTGCTTACTATAATCGTCCCTCGGTCTCCCTCTACGATTTTTACCCCACACTCTTCCTTCTAATACTAAGTTGACAATTCCTTGATGTTTCAGGATGTGTCCAACCAGTCTATTCCTTCTCTTAGTCACGATATGCCAGAAACTCCTTTTCTCCCCGATTTGGTTAAGCACCTCCTCATTAGTTACGTGATCTACCCATCTACTTTTCATCACTCGTCTGTAGCACCACATTTCAAAAGCTTCTATCATCTTTTTATCTGAATTCCTAATCCTCCACGTTTCACTTCCATACAGTGCTACACTCCAGACAAATGCTTTCAGAAACGACTTCCTAACATTTAAATTAATATTGGATGTTAACAAGTTTCGCTTCTTTAGAAACGCTTTTCTTCCCGTAACCATTCTTCATTTTATATCTTCTTTACTTCGGCCATCAGAAGTCATCTTGCTACCCAAATAACAAAATTCATCTTCTGCATGTCTACTATTTTTAGTCGTTCATGAAATTTTTAATTGGCAGTTTACAACATAAAACGAACGTTACTAAAAATAATATTAAATATAATACAATACATATGCGCTTTGCTGGGTTCATCTTTTGTGTTTCTGTGGAGAAATCTATATTCTGACACAAGAATATTACTACCTCAACGATAAGCAGAATAAGAGAGTAAAATAAAGTGTATTCAAAGAATATGGAAATAGCGTGGTACGTCTTTTAAGATACGTAGAGTGGTGCAATGCTGCCCATTTGCTTCTTAAACTGTTACTGATAAACACTACGTATTAGTAATTATAAATATACGTCTTGTAATATTATTATTATACTACTGAAAGTTATCGGCTTTTTATCTGTAAGGGATATTGAAATTGTAATTACAGCATTTGATTCTCCCGAGTCTCTTGAATCCATTCATATTGCCGTATATTTTATTTTCCGTATGATCATTCCCTCATTTTATATGGATTTTTAGAATAATGTGTGTGGCTATATTGTATTTCAGTTGCAAACTGGGGGAGCCATGCTCGCTCAGCCAAGAGCGCCGTTTCCGGTTTCCGAGCAGATTATGAAAGTCCTAACTACCTACGTTTCATTCACTAGGTCCAAACTGTTAGTCGGCCGGCTAGGGAAGAACCCAACAGCCTGACAAAACCCGCATTTCACATGGAAACGATCAGCTTCCCATGTATAAGGTTACACTCGTTTTCCCCATCATCCACTTCAGCATAAGCGTCTCATCCAAGTTTAATTTCTTTTCCTGTAATTTCTTTAATGACCATATCTCACTACAATACAACATAGCTGGCCTCACCACCGATAAAAAGTCTTTTGTTGCAGAGCACACCTGATAGCCTTTTCAAATTCGTCCATCCAGCCTGGATCCTGTGGCTTAGCTCCTAATCTAAATCTACCTTATTGGTTAAATAGGAACCCAGGTACTTGAATTCTCCAACTGATCATTTGCCAACATAATTTTTTCATCTCTTCCATCTCCATCAAATCATAAGTATTCGGTATTCTTCCTGCTAATTATGAGTCTTCCATCTTCCAGTTCCTCCCTCCATCACTCCGATGTTCTTTCTACCTTTTCTTTGCTCTCCTCCACTGTCACCATGCCATCCTCAAAACTACCTGACCATAAGGCCAGGTCCAATATATAAGTTAAAAACAGGTACTATGTGACAATCTTAAGAATTACAGGACGTGGACAAATAATAGGAAGACCTACATAGACACAGTAATTATTTACTAGCACGTAGGCCCTCCAGTGGCGTTGATCTTCAAAGAACAATTTGTAATGTGCCTACATAGTTTCCAACAGAATATTATCCATTATTATACTGAAACATACGCCATTTACTCCAACGATGTCACATCTCTAAATCTGGTCCTCACTTTCTGGATTCAAACTACTCATAAGATTTAAATTACGTTGAGACGTGGCGATTTTGTTATCCAGACAGATCTGTGATAATCTTTCGATGCTGTACAAATACGCCTGGAACTTTTTGGTTTTGTGTATGGACGCATTCTCATTCTAGAATATGGCAGTGTTTGTTAGCAGTATGTTAGGTACAGTAGGCAGTTTACCAAAAACCGACGGAAGAATCAGTTAACACTGAATTTGTCAAAATGACTGAAAAGAAAAGAAAAATTGGAAATACTTGCTAAGGAAGCGAAGGAAACAACACGAGCAGCATTTGGCAAAAACAATATCCCGCTCCGTTTGCTTTAATTAGTCGGAAGCATAATGGCGTTAATTTGCACATGTGTGCCCCTAAACAAAGAAAGCGTGCGCGCAATTACATGTCCGTAACCAGCAGCCGTAAAACGTGTGAAAATAAAAAAAAAAAAAAAAAAAAAAAAAAGAGAGAGAGAGAACAAAACCACACGTCACAGCTGCTGCGCTCGCTCTGTTCACAACGCAGAATGCAGTTGACTTTTCGCTTTGCGCGAGAGAAATATTCTGCATATACATAGGCCGAATAAAAAGTAACGAGAACTGTTATTTTTCTCCGAAAGGATGTCATTGACAGAGGCGAATACAGCTACACACCGTTAGTATAATCGCCCCCGTTATTTACGGCATTGTTCATTGTCAGGCAGAATGGTGGGTTGTAGTTCCACGAAATGTCGCAGCTTTTACCTGAGTGCTAGACTATCAGTGCAACGACGATTGACGGAATAGCAAGCCATCGCTCTGCTAGACAATGAACTACGCCACACCGCTGCTGCTGCTCAGGACTTCTTGCGCCGTTGGCAGTGGAAGAGTCTGGAACAAGAACCATACATGACACGAGTTCCTGTCATTACGACTTCTTTGCCAAAGTGAAAATGACCACTGCGAGGGATTCGGTTCAACACCAAAGATGACATTAGGCGTGCCATTGGATACATCAAATGCAATAGACGCGGAGACCGTATACGACGTCTTCCGGACGTGTTTGTTGTTGAAGTCACTTCAGAGATAATAATAGTTTTCATTGCTTTTTATCCAGCCCTTTTACAAAGGAATTTTCTACCGAAACAAGTCAATGAAAGCTACTAATCACAATTTCTACGAGTCTTGGAACTTAGTGGCACCACTGCTATGGAGACATTTTGCCATAGACTCTACTATTGTCACTGATTGCACAGGATATTGACATACCTACCTTATCTCCGAGCAAATGGACTCTCCCGTCCACGCGTCACAGGCGTGCGCACAATCGAGGGAAACACAGTCACTCGTGAGTGAGCGGTCTAACGTAACGGTGTCACTACGTTTTCGAAACAGGAACAACAGAGTTGGATCAAGATTAAATGTGCCTGAGGTCGTACAGCACGACAGTGTCATTAAGGTTGTAAGTGCGTCAGAGCCCCAGTATGGTAAAAGTTATGGTGATTCTCGTGTACGACTTTGATGATGTTATCCTAACGCATTACGTTCCTCCACGGCAGACCGTCAATGCACAGTATTACTGTTAGTTTTGGAGCGTCACCAGCGACCCGCTTTGCGAAAGAAGCGGCAAATCTTTCTGCGCAACCCACCCATCATTTTGCACGCATACAGCGCAAGCTGTGGCTGCTCTGTTCGGTCGATGGGACTGGGAACTACTGTACCATCCACCATACTCCCCGGACTGACTTTGATTCCGAAAATGAAGGAACCACTTCTACGCATTCGCTTCAGAGCTATTCCACAGATTCGACAGGCAGTTGACCACTCCATTCGCACCATCAAGAGAACAGGCTCTGTTAATGATATACTACGCCTTCCACTTCGCTGGTAACGGATTCTACACAACGCTGGTGACTACTTTGAAGGACAAAAAAAATGTAACGCTTCTATATCGGTTGTGAGTAAGTAGTTACTACTATTTAAGTTCCAACCCTCGTATATGATGCTTCTGAATATTTCCATAGTAAAGAAAGTATGTGAAGAGTCCTATTAACATTTTTTGGTTTGAGGACACACTTACAAGAACAACTTTTTAGAGTGTATACCGAAAGTTCCGCATTACAAAAACATAGGTAGTATTTCTTTAAATTTGAAGTGTAATTCTTTCCCTTCAACGTCACTTGAATGCCGGCCGCGGTGGCCAAGCGGTCTGCGGCACACCAGTCACGTTCGAATCCCCCCCCCCCCCCCCCTCGGGCATGGAAATTTGTGCCGTCCTTAGTATTAGCTAGTTTATAAGCAGTTTGTAAGTTTAGGGACTGATGACCCCATAGTTAAGTCCCATAAGCTGTACAAACATTGGAATATTTTTTGGTTCCTCTTTTGTTTTTATCTGGTGTACCCTATTATCTCATTATTATTAGAATAATAGAAAATATTAGTATCGAATTATTTTTCTCGTATTAGTGTACGATTTCATTTTAGTATTTCATGTGATATTATCTTCTACTTCTGTCAAGTTCATTTTCCGTGCTGACCGCATTTTCATTTACCTATAAAAACATGTTAATATTATAAATTTGAAAACTTGGGTGTCTTTCAAAAATTTTCGGTCGTGTGCAGGTGGATTGTGTCGACTTCTCCCACGATATTTCGGCACAGAGACGTCCAGCCATCTTCAGATAAGCGGACAACTACGGAATAGTTCGGGTGCATAAATAACGTGTCTACACCTGGGTTCAGTAGGTTAGCTACTCACCGGACGTCTCTAGGTCGAAATATCGTGGCAGAATTCCACGAGATCCGGCTGCACACCCGAAAATTACCGGAAGTAGAAAAACTTCAGATACCACAACTTAGACTGCTTTGAGTACTTACATATCATCAACGTTTATTGTTAGTAATTTCTTATAGTTAGTGGTATTTTCTACGATTAAACTTAATGTGCCCAGGGCTGACCAACATCTTTCCACTGCTATTCCTCATACAGTCCGAACAGCGAAGAATGACTCTCAAATGCCTCAATACGTGTTGCCGATTTCACAGAAAATTCATTACCTGACGTTACCTAATGACTTATACTAATGAAGACATTTGCAGTCTCAGTTTGTAACTTGCCGATACTCTGACATTTTAAAACAATTCAATAACTTGTTATACCTCGGGCCCACAGTGTTAGAAATGTCGTATATTGACATAATGTGAAAGGGTAGTCCAAACACTGTAATTCATTATTTATTTATTTATCACACAAGATATCTTTCGGCATTTAATGCCATCGTCAGGTGTTTCGTATTTAGAGGTTGTAAGTGCTTCAAAAGACTATTTATTAGGTGATGATTTATATTTGATTTCTGAATTGTAGCCAGTTACAGCATCATTATAGTCAGTTGAAGCACTTACAACCTCTAAATACGAAACACCTGACGATGGCATTAAATGCCGAAAGATATCTTTTGTGATAAATAAATAAATAATTAATTACAGTGTTTGTAGTATCCTTTCACATTATGTCAATATAAAACAATTCACTTGTTACACCAATATGAGTAGAACAGAAATTTATTACGACAGTTACGTTTGAGATGCAAAACGTTGTGAAAAGTATGAACGAATACCTCTCTAGAAATCAGACCATTGCTAAAGTTTCGGCGACTAACTACTATCGATCAAACAGCCTGCCCTGTTAAATGCCCTATTGCAATCTGAAAGGATTGATAGGTAATCTTCGGGTAAATTACTCCAGTTAACGGGGCAAGATATCTGAAAAACCTGCGAATTACCGCGTGAGATTAGCGGTGAACAGAGTTCATTACGGCCGATATTGAAGTGATCAGAGCGAGCGGACTTCCGCTGAGAGAAACGTGTACACCGATGAAGTTAATTTAGCGCGCTGTAATGAGAATTTCGCTCGCGAAAAGTGGCGCAGTCGATTGGAGCGAAACAGAGCTAATACTATACGACAAAATAAGTTAGCTGAAAATTGTTTGACGACGACGTATTTAAAAGTACCTCCATGCGAACACTTTATTTTATGGCCTTATACATATCAAGAAAATTCAAATGTAGCGACGGGCTTCAGAAGATGAAATACTATGTTGTATGAACAGCTCTGTGTTGGAGAACAGTTACGAACCGAGATTTCAGTCATTAGATTTGTTCTGACATCAGCTACATCGTGTTTATAATAGAGTTCTTCACAGGTGGAAGATATGAACTAATAATTTACATAAATGAAGGAAAAGAAAATGATGAATTTGCGACTATTTATGAGAATATTACCATGTGAAATAAAACTATAATGCTAGAATGAAACTTTCACTCTGCAGCTGAGTGTGCGCTGATATGAAGGAGTTCGCAGGAGAGCTTTCATGAAGTTTGGAAAGTAGGAGGCGAGGTACTGGCGGAAGTAAAGTTGTGAGGCGGCATCGTGAGTCGTGTCGGGATAGCACTGTCGGTAGTGCGCTTGCCCGCGAAAGGCAAAGGTCCCAGGTTCGAGCACACAATTTTAATCTGCCAGGAAGTTTAAAAACTATAGTGATTTATAATATATGTGTAGTTGACAACTAATTTATCAAATAAGATTTTTTTACCAATATTAATGACAAATTCGCTATCAAACTCGCATTTGCGTCTGTAAAATTGTCTGTTTTGAATTTATTTGATTGTGCTAAATGAGGCTAGCTGTTTTCATAGTGTACTGCGCATTATCCAGAACAGCGTTACGTAAGTTAATGTAACAAAACATACAGATTAAAAATTATAATTAATGAAAAACATCACAGCTGGAAGTGGAGGGTGATAATAATTAATCTTTCGCTACTGGAGAGTACCCAATGAAAAAAAAATAAATAAATAAATAAAAAAGAGTGATGAAGGACAAAATTATTTTGTGGGATATTTGTAACGATAAGTGGAAGAGAAATAAGAAATAAACCACTGAAAGCAATATTTTAATATCTAGCTGAGAAAGTAGATAACATTTGTAACTAACGTGCGATGTTTACGTTCCAAGTTAGAAACGTAGCCCAGTTTGACAACCATCTAGAACGACCACATCCCGGAAACTACCACTCAATCGCTAACAGCACTTTTAGACGCCTGCACTATGTGTCTGTTGTGACACATCTTGACCAATGCTTGAAGACAACACTTTACGCTCTGGATTCTCATGAAAACAGTATCTTCTACAATTCACTAATCACAAGTTAATTTGAATTTATGAGAAGAGGCCCTGAGTAGGAGTACAGGGCGGTAACCAGTGAATTTAGTGGGCGGTAAGCAGCCATGATCTCAATTAAAGACCCACTCCCTGAAGGTCAAGGACAACCATATACACATATACAGGGCGTTTCTGGCCATGCAAATGACATATACCATTTACAACCTAATAAGAAAACGAAACTATAATAATAATTCTTGTGCGAGCGTCGTTTTCATGTTGTCATGATATGTTTCAATATGCTAATTAAACTATATATGAATCAGGCTTAGTGGATTGGGGGTGGGAGATTACTAGGCAATATGATATTTGTTGTTTTTCAGACGCTACTTCATTCTAGCTCATGTCCTCCACTGAATCACTGGTCGGAACGGATGCAGTTGGTGGAGGGGAAATTACACATTTGATGCATCAGGCACAGTTTCGCTCGTGACCTATACACCTGGGTGAGTGGCAGGGGAGCGGGATGGAGGGCTATAAATTATAGGAGGTCATAAATCATTGAATTAGTTCCCAAGGAATTCAGTTCTTATGTGTAATAAAAAAATCGCAGAGCTCGATCTGTGAGGTTGTGGCGAGATTTGAAAGAGGGAGGTTGCAGGTTATATCCCAGAACGTCCCATAATTAATCAAGAGGCGACTCTGTATGTTACTGGTATTGCACATAAAGGGGAGGGAAGGGAGTAAAGGCGAGACGAGAGGTTGGAGAGGGAGGTGGAGGGGCTGTCTGGTGACCTCGAAATGTGCCACCCTGCCACCCACTGGATGCCAGGTGCTGTGGCTCAGCGCGCCCGGTCAGGGGGCTAAACGCCTTCTGCAATAAATAAATAATAAAAAAAAGCTGAGCCAAATATAAAACGAACAAAGAAGAACGAACTGACCGCAAAACTTTGATCAAACTGAAGGGGAAAAAATACTGGATGGATCAATTACAAGAGGAGTGGATATCAGAACACGAAGAGAGGGCTGATGACACTGATAGCCTATTGTTGGGCTGGTTACCGTATTGGGCGATGTCATTTGTAATTAGTTACCCACGAATGATTTACAAAGGCACCAATTATTTCCACTTGAAATCATGGCTGGTTACAGTACTTTTTTCATTAAGGTGTGAATCATATACGTTAGTTGCATAGTCAGAAACTACCCTGTATGTTATGTGTTTATGTGGATGACCTTGACGTTGACATTCATGGAGTGGGTCTGTAACTGAATTCATGGCTGGTATCCGCCTTCTACCCCTACTGATCTCTCCGTATTCCTTTAATGCGTCAATACTCACGAAGAACAGCGACACTGTTGTTTTGAGTAAAATTCTGGTCACATTTTCTGGACTGTAATTCACACTCATGCTTGTGGTTAAGCCCTCTGTCGCATCATAGTAACACACTGGGAGGACGCCTCCTGCCATTCTCATTTAGGTTTTCCATCATTATTTCCTGAATCACTGCAGGTAAATTCCGGGTGGTTGCTTTCAGTGGGCACGACCGATTTCCTTCCCCATCATTAGCCAAACTCAATCCGAGTGTGTGCTGCATCTCGAATGACCACGATTTCGACGAGACCTTAAGCCTTAATCATCCCTTATTCCTTGAATCCTGAATCGCCGTACCAGTATTAGCGCCTAACGGCATGTCATGGTACTAACAACAACAACAACGCAAAATCCTGCCTATAAATTTGGGTACTCGCACGTTAAACACGAGGTCTGTTAAAAATTCTGAAACATTCGCGTAAATAGATTGTTGGAGCGAAATAAAATTAGCATCCCTGCACACGTCTATCTCGAATGTGTAACTGGCGGAAGTTTTAGTTTTGTTTCGCACTAACGTATCGTACTAAAGTTTCCGCTCCAGTTGTCACAATGTAAAAATGTCCGAACGACAAGTTTCAGGCCTACATTAGCCCATTCTCTAGTTCTAAAAAGAAAAATCCAAGGAAATCGCAAATTAAAATGAAAACACTAAAACCTTAAATACGATCCATGTCAGCATAACAAGTATGCTCATCCTAGACTGGCTTACCTTGAATTCTAAAACATATCTGCTTTAAGGCAACGACAAGCGTAAAATATTTGCGGCATATGCGCGATATCAAACAGATAAACATTCCTCATGAGGCCAAGCATGACGAAAGGGGCGGTTGAGGACATGATCATCACCAAACAACGCGCGCAAGAGATCTTTCACGTGTCTAGCAATACTTTTTTTTTCTTTCAAATTCAAATGTTTGTATAGCTTATGGGACTTAACGACGGGGTCTTCAGTCCCGAAACTTACAAACTACTTATCAACTAGCTTATCCTAAGGAGCGCCTCAGTCCACTCGGCCACCGCTGCCGGCCTTTTTTTTTTTTCTAATAAAGCCCCATGTCATTCCAAACATGTGTGTCAATTTTTACCTCTCTGTCTACATTATTCCGTGATCTATTAAGTTTTAAAATTTATACTGACTTTTTTATCATCCGGTACTTAAAACCAATGAAATACGACGGCTAATATGGCGTTTTCTTCTCTCTACCGAAAAGAGCTGCCCCCCTCCCCGGATAGCCACGTGGTGTGACGCAGGTGGCGTTCTCCCACCTTATTAATGATAGTTCAGACGCACGTTGAGAATATCTGGCATGCTTGACTGCCCGACACGTTGGGAAAGCCACGCCAAAGTGCGGTTTGCACCGCGGTCGGCGAGAAATACAGGCCTGAGCGCGCACTTCATGCTACGTAAGCAAGGTAGTTCCGAGCTGGTGCGATCGCTAGTCGATTGGCCGGCCGCTGGGGCACTGCCCACTGCGTCATAGCGGGCAGCCGCTGAACTAGCGATCGCGCCGGCTCGGAACTACCTTGCTTACGTCGCATGATGTGCGCGCTCAGGCCTGTATTTCCCGTTGGCCGCGGTTCGCACGTTGTGATGTCAGAAACTCGCCACGTTGGCCTCACTCTGCCTCACGCTGCGTGTACCGGCTGCTATAGTGAAGTTTGTAGAGTGTGAAAACTGGCGGCTGCGCAGTGACGGTATCCGCAGTAAACAGCGGACGGGGCGAGATGAATGGGCGGCCTGGTCGCTGGACAGGCTGACGCATGGCCCAGGCGCCGCCGTCTGCCCCTGCTGCAGTGGCCGGCGGCAGGAGGCTGGCGTTCCCGTCTCCGCTGCGGCGTTCATCTCGCGGTCACGTGGCGTAGGACAACAGGGATGCTGGGCCACAGCTACTCTTTAGCCTCGCGGTCATTTATAGCGAGCGCTCAAGCACCATAAATGCCTCGATGAATTTACGTACGATCTTTTGGTACCAATAGCATCACCGTCGCTTATACGAGGGGTGTTCAACTGAAACGACGCTGTGGGTATAACTGATGCCTATATTCAAAAGTAATCGTCAGAGGCCTGAGCACAACTATCCCAATGTTTAACGAGCCGCAGTATTGCCTGTTCGCGGAATTCCTGTGGCTGTGACAAGAGCCACCTCTACTGTGTCCCTCAGTTCGTCGTCCGAGACGATGCGCTTCCCTTTCTACATCTACATGTGTTTTTAGGAGACCAAACAGTCAAAGAGCGACATGGGTAACTGATTTACAACGCATAACGTTTTAATAAGTTCAAATCAAATGTTCAAATGTCTGTAAATCTATTGGACCAAACTGCGTGGTCATCAGTCCGTAGCTTACAAACTTCTTAAACCTAGGTAAACTAACCTAAGGACAAACACACACACCCATGCCCCAGGGAGGACTCGAACCTCCACTGCGAGCAACCGCGCCTCCGCAGCGAGACGCTTTAGACCGCTCGGCTACTCCACCGCGGCGTTTAATAAGTAACATGGTTGTATTTCATCCTCTGTGTTGCAGTTGTCACACCTAGACGTGTTTAAGCAGTTTTTGCGGTGGTGTACAGAAAATGTGCCGGCCGCGGTGGCCGAGGGGACTGAGGCGCTCCAGTCACGGTCTGCACGGCCACTACGGTCGGGGTTCGAATCCCCCCTCGGGCATGGATATTTGTGCCGTCCTTAGGATTAGCTAGTTCATAAGTAGTTTGTAAGCTTAGGGACTGATGACCACGTAGTTAAGTCCTTAAGTTCTACAAACATGTGAACAGAAAATGTGTTGGCCAACAATAACTTTTGACGTGGCATTAGAGGAATGGTTGGCTAATATTTACAAAAGCGTATATTATCTAAGGTAATTATGTAAAGCAAAGCAGTGAACAATCTGGTTTGAACACCACAGTGCTTTACTAGGCATGGTCTTCTTTGGAGGTGGTATGTCGTTGCCTTCCTCCGACTTTCGAACTGACTTACCGAGCCAGTTATAGGGGGACCTACAGTTTAACGTGGGTTCCGAACCACGGTGCTACTCGATATTTTTTCACATTAGCAACCCTGCCAGAGGGGAAAGAAGTGGAAAGTGACAGATAAAAATCTCAGGACGTGGCGGGGATCGAACCCGCGACATTGGGATTTGTAGTCTTGCACTCTACCACTGTGCTATCGAGCTGTTCTTCACCTGTGTCATTCATAATTGTATCGCAACGATTTTGTGATTAAAATTACAACTGTCACTTAGAGAGCATATTAAAAAAATCAACAGATGCTAAAAACCTCCAGGATTCGAACAGTAGCGACATTACTCTTTCTCCTGAGGAGGATAACTGAAATAAATGATCCATTTCTTCAAATGGTCGTCGTAGTATTTCCAACTATCATAAACTACGTAATCAAAAGTATCCGGACATTGGCTGAAAAGTTCAGGGCGCACTCCACCGATAATAGTGAAATTATATATAGTGTTGGCCCACTTTTAGCCTTGATGACATCTTCTACTCGAGCTGCCATACATTCAATCAGGCTCTGGAATGTTTCTTGGGGAATGACAGGCCATTCATCACGGAACGCTGCACTGAGGAGAGATATCGATGTAGGACGGTGAAGCCTGCCACGAGGTCGCGTTCCAAAACATCCCAAAGGTATAGATCTGTGCTGTGAAAGTGGCACGCAGAACAACAAGGGGTGCAAGCTCACTCAATACCGTACCATACCATAACACCACCGCCTCCGAATTTTACTGTCGGCACTACACTCGCTGGCAGATGACGTTCACCGGGCACTCGCCATACCCACAACCTGCCACAGGATCGCCACAATATGTACCGGGATTCGTCACTCCACACAACGTTTTTCCAGTCTTCAATGGTCCAATGTTTATGCCTCTTACACGAAGTGAGGTGTCGTTGGGCATTGACCTGCGTGATTTGTGGCTTATGGGCAGTCGCTCGACCAGGAAATCCAAGATTTCTCACCTCCCGTCATAGTACTTGGAGTGGATCAGGATGAAGCTCAGAATTCCTTTGAGATGGCCAGGATGGGTGCCTACCTTCTACACTGTACGACCCTCTGCAACTGTCGGCGATCAACAGACGAGGTCGCCCTGTACGTGCTGTAGCTATCCATTTACGTTTCCACTATCACATCAGAAACAGTGGGCCTAAGAATGTTTAAGAGTGTGGGAATCTCGTGTACAGACTTCTGACGCAATGTGACACCCAATCACCTGACCACTTTTACAGTCTGTGAGTTCCGCGGAACGCTCCCAACTGCTCTCTCACGATGTCTAATGACTAATGAGGTCGCTGATATGCAATACGTGGCAGTACAATGCACCTAATGTGAAAAAAGTATATTTTTTGTGCTACCTGGATAATTTTGATCACATAGTGTAAGAGTTTAAAACATAATGTAAGAACAACTGTTGATAGGTAAATGAGTGTATTGTAATTTGCTTCAAATGAACTAAAATTAAACTTTAAATGGTACAGCAAATAAATAGAGATTTTTGTGCGTGGTTGACGAATGATGTATAGAACATTTTTCGATAGTGATGTTTCGATGTGCTTAGGTAGTTCTCAATATCTCTGTATATGAGACGAACGATGTCACGGGTAAACAGTAATTCGTTGAAAAACAGATTCTCTTGTTCTAGAAAAAAATCTGTTTCTGCATTGGGGCATGATGGAAGTGCTTTAAAAGAAGCTCGATTGGCCGTGAGTGTATTTGCTATTGCGACTTTACACTATATTCTTTTCACCGCAATTTATCACAACAATACTGAAGCAAATGTGACTATACACTGTAAGAACTTGCGTATTGGGCTATGTACGGTTCTGATTTACAAGTTTGGCTCGATGTTTTTCCTGGGTTCGAACCGTACTTCCCTCCTTTCGTGTCCCCAGCAGCTACCTCAGTTGCAGATATCTTTTACTTATGACCGTGTAGTTGAAAACAATCTTTGCACATGCTGTAGTTTGCGAAATAAATAATAAAGATTACATAAATTAACGAGTTCATTAATAAAAAGGGTATTAGTATAATGGTTGCAAAGTGAGGTACGCATAGTCAGAGATATAGTTGAATAAGGTTTATTCAATCAAATTGGTTTCTTATTGAAAGTGGACAGATGAATTATTAACCAGAAATAGAATAAAATCATTAAACAGTTGCATTATCTGCGATAAGAAATTGGTAGCACTTTCCCCCAACTAAGTAATGATAATTTTAAGAAACACAGAAACTATGTATATTTTGCGAGGACTCAACAAGAAATTGTCAACAGTTCAAAATAGTTCATGTTTCCCCAACAACATTTGTACAATCGTAATTTCTTGCGTAAAAACATAAACATGAGCTGCTCTGGCGTACACTTGTTCCCACCGAATTGTTTCCAGAGAAAAGACATTTCCTTGTACAAATTTTAACACTGCTCAATGGAATCATACCTCTCATCCAAGATAGTCCTTCTGCCAAGACTAGACGTGGAGTTCCTTTTACCGCGCACCCCAGCACTCACCTCCCTCTCAACACTTTCCACCACTTCTGTTCCTTGTATGCTACCTCACTGGCCGTTCGCCATCCGTTGCAAAATCGTATACATCTTAACATGAGATATTTCTTTAAGTAAAAACTGACCAAGTGAAAACATTTCCTTACTAATATACCATTTTTAAATACAAAAAGGAATGTTAATTAGCATTACATGAAGTCTGAAATAAATAAATAGACAAACCAGCTTTCATGAGCTTGACCACTCATTCACACAATCTAATATATAAAGCAGAGTGTCCGTATGTTTGTATGTGTTGCATACAAATCTACAGTTTTATTCCAATATTACGTAAGCGTCAATCCATGAGGACGGTCGCCGTAAGTGTAAGAATCACATACGGCACATGGTTCAAAAGATATTACGTTATAACCAATAGCAATGGCAAAAGGTGCCATATAATGCGGCGAGACTTTCGAAATACACTGTATGCGAATGGCAGTACTTAGCGACGTGCAACAAACTTTAAAAACAATTTCAAACCTTTATTAAACTTTTTCTCTCTGGAAACGACAGTAAAACGATGAAAGGAAAACCGTTTCTCGCTTACTACTGTTCCGCTGTTTATGGAATAAAACTACGGCTCGCGGTATGACGTTACAGTTTATAATTTCTGCACTACAAATTATAGCCGCAGGACATTTTACAGACAGTATACACGTATACAGTTGAATGTAGCTTCTAAATTGTATCAGAGTACGACACGTAGTTCATGCGATATGAGCACACAAATGGTAACGTTCTTGGAAAACTGTCCCATCATCCAGCAAGATTGAATCTGTTACTTCTTTACTACTTATTGTATTCCCAGGAGATTTTACAGACATACAGCCCTGATAGAAATGAGTACATACCTGAAAAATGGCAGGAATGAATAAATAAATATCCGGGCAATGCCGGGTTTTCAGCTAGTACTAATAAATTACTGGAAAATTGTACAATAAATTAAATATACGAGAGGGGAATCATGCAGCTTGCCTTTTTAGTGTTACTGTGGAGAATATGATGATCTGTGTATATTTACATTATACATTCATGTCAGTTGAAATCAGTCATTAAATAAATATATACAAGTGTGACGCTTTCAAGATGATAGCTAGAGACAATAAGCTATCATATAAACCAGAGTTTGTTGAAATTGCATGACGCATTTAAAAGTTGGGTATTTTAAGCTTGATTTTTCTATATCTTGATTTAGTCGTCATAAACGTTGGTAATTTTTCAAATATTGAAAATGTTTTTAGAATTGATGTGCGTAATTTATTCCGACATAGCATATGTCTTGAATATTGACGGTAAATAATTTCTAGAATATTTTGCTTTGAATTACGGAAGTCCTCCAGACACCCTTACGAAACGCTCGGCTAACAGCCCTCATTAGTTTTGAGCACAAAGAACTTGCCTTTCCCCGATTTCCGCCGATCTGACAAACCCTTGGCTCCGATAGCTAACCTGGAGCAGTCCGAACCGTTCCCCGCGGTTCACTGTCGGCTCTTTAGCTTTCTACACAGTACCATTACTTATGCTAACTGCGTGACTCTACGGACATTACTTCTCTAAAGCCACACTATTCAGAGGAAAAAATTGTCTCGTTTTTAATTAATGAGAAACCGACTGAACATTTTTCGCTCCACCCTTACGGTTTCCACCTGCCGGCTTTCCGCTGCAGGGCGCCGCAGTGAAATGTTGCGCGGCTCTCAGGGTAATTGCTCTCGCGGTCTCGTGAGCGACGTTAATTTATGCGGAGCGCCGTGGAAAGCACTCCACGTCATCGAACGATGTGTGTTGCCTTCTGCTCCAGGCGCTCTCGAAATACGCTCTTTAGAAAGGCGTCCCCTTGCGCAAATAACTACTTGGAAAAAACGCTTTTTCGATGATAATATTCACTTGCGTACCTTCATGTCACCCTTAAGCTTCATCAATTCCATTAAAACTTGTCTCTAGGGCAATATCCTACAGTGAGCTCTGTTAGTAAAGATGGGGCTACGTCAATGGATTGATAAGGTATATACGAATTAAAATTTGTGCTGCGGCTGGGATTCAAACCTGGATCCTCCTGCTCACTAAGCAAGCGCTTTGAACCGTTCGACTAATACAGCAGTACGGGCGCACTACACGGACACACTTTCAACACGTCTCCTTCCACGCCACATACTTCAATTCGGCCTCAACGTTCCGTTTGAAATATATATAAAATTGCCAAGGCTATACTATTTTGAAATAGCACACCAGCAAAGAACGTGAATGAGAACAATCCGGCCTTGTTCCTCAGGAAGAGGTGATATAAATTCATCTACTTGAGACAAACATTGTATCGTTATCAAAGTTATTAAATACTTTGAATTAAAATTTGTGCTGTGGCTGGAATACCTTTGGTATAACGAGGCAATGTTTTTTTCGAGGAACTGGACTATTGCTAAAATTTACATCACCTCTGCCTGAGGAACAATGTGGGATTGTTCCCATTCGCGTTCTTTGCTGGGGCGCTATTCCAATACAGGAGAGCCTTGGCAATTTTATACGTATTTCACAGGGAACATTGAGGCAGAATTAAAGTATGTGGTGTGGAGGGAGACGTGGCTGAAGACAGTCCTTGTAGTCCTTTTTTCCCGTTATGCTGTGTCAGCTGAGCGGACCAAAGCGCCTACCTAATAATGACGACCTCCCAGGTTCGAATCGCGGCCACTGTTCAAATTTTAATTCAGTGCCTCTTCTTATATTTAATACGTTTGGTGTAAAGAGACAATGTTCGTCACAAGTAACTGAATTATTAGGATTGATAAGGCTTCGTGAATTGCTTGGGAATAACTGGAAATGTTAAACGGCCTTATTATTTCTAAATTTTGCTCAAAATTTCAGAAAAGCTTTGCAAGGTATGGCACGCGTTTTAGAAATGGGTGACCATCGCTATGCGAAACCAGTAGACTATTTTAAAATTATGACATAAAAACTGGACTGGAGGTAATTCATGGGAAGTCTGCGCCAGCATTTAATAGCATGTGGTATTGAAGAAAGGACGCAGCGGTGGAGTAGCCGAGCGGTCTAAAGCGCCTCGCTGCGGAGCGCCCGGTTTCTCGCTGTGGATGTTCGAGTCCTCCCTGGGACATGAGTGTGTGTGTTTGTCCTTAGGATAGTTTACCTAGGTTTAAGTAGTTTGCTACGGACTGATGACCACGCAGTTTGGTCCGATAGATTTACAAACATTTGAACATTTTGAAGAAAGGACTTAAATGCTGTCGTTGGAATTCATAGATCCGTCACGTTCAAAATGTGCGAAGAAATTCGATTTAAGATATTGTCGGTAAGACAGAGTATCATCGTAAAAGATTTCTCCTTTTAGCTCGACAGTCTATCTTATGAACTGTTATGTAATAATCTGAATGAAATGATCAATCAATCTAGAACTAAAATTCGACTTTTAAATTTGTATTGGCGGACAGTTTAACTTCACACGTGACTATTATGACGCCATTGTGTGACTGAAGGTGACAGCTCAGGACACAGCTACGCCATGGAAACGAAACTGGAAACGGAAAATTAGTTTGTCGAATGTCAATGTGTGCTTCAGAAACTATAAAATTATTGAATCAAATGTTCAAATGTTTGTATAGCTTATGGGACTTAACTACGGAGTCATCAGTCCCTAAACTTACAAACTACTTATGAACTAGCTAACACTAAGGACGGCACAAATATCCATGCGCGAGGGGGATTCGAACCCCCGACCGTAGTGGCCGTGTAGAGCGTGACTGTAGCGCCTCAGTCCCCTCTGCCACCGCGGCCGGCAAAAATTATTGAATGAAATCGAAAACTTGGATACTTTCTTCATGGATGGGGGATGTATTTGGCCATCCCGACATTTGCCTGGAGTAATTTAGGGAAATTACAGAAAATCTATGTCAGGGTTTGGAACCGCCGTCATCCTGAATGCGAGACCAGTGTGTCGCTACTGCGTAGCTCACTCGGTGGAAAAAAGATTGGCCAGCCGCAAAAGCGAAAGTAAAGACACAGGATGATGTTGTTGTGGTCCTAAGTCCAGAGACTGGTTTGATGTAGCTCTCCACCCTGATCTATTCTGAGCAAGCCTCTTATCTCCTCATAAGAATGTCAACCCACATCCATTGGAATCTGTTTAATGTATTCGTCTCTAGGTCTCCCTCTGCGATTTTTACCCCATACACTTCCCTCCAGTCCTAGATTTACGATTTATTTATGACTTAGAATGTGTCCTACCAATAGATCTCTTCTTCTAGTCAATGTAGGCCAAAACTTCCTTTCCTCCCCAATTCTGGTCAGTACCTCCTCATTAGTTATACGATCTATCCACCTAATCTTCAGCATTCTTCTGTAGCACCATATTATCATATAAAAAGAACAGTCAATATCTATCATTATCTTCTATTTAGGTGATCGGTTTAAGCATATTGTACTGCCAGCAACGGATCTGTGCTTTATAAACGCCCTAGCACACAGATAACCTAGTAACAACAATAAAGTTGGCGAACAAGTACAGTTTCACTAGGTTTTGTGTACGTTGTGGCGTTTGTAAAGGACAGATCCGATTACGGCAGTATGTCGAAATCGGCCATCTAAATAAAAGATACCGTATTTACTCGGCTGTAGTACACCACCGCCTATAAGTACCCCTCTCAAAATTTTAGGATCAAAATACAAAATTGAAAAAAAAAAAAAAAATCTTGAACATTCTTGGATTGTTAGTCACGTGAAGTTCGACAGCACAAATTTACGAGGAATTCGGCAACATTGCCTCCCGCCGCCTCTTGCATCACTGTTACATTTAAGACATAGCTATAATAATAGCTACTTCTTTTACTCTCCATTCAGTCTCGCAAGTAAGTGTTGAATTCAGATTTATGCTGTGAAAACGTACGAAAATGAGTACCGGTGATCGGAGAGTTAGATTTACGCCACCGTTAACTTTACAGCTGTCGAGTTTGCAACGAA
Organism: Locusta migratoria; assembly: GCA_026315105.1. NCBI lineage: Eukaryota > Metazoa > Arthropoda > Insecta > Orthoptera > Acrididae > Locusta > Locusta migratoria. The sequence goes on from CM048745.1 coordinate 563,044,372, forward strand.
TAATGGCGTCCGTGTGGCAGCTCGTGAATTGGAAAATTTTGTATTTCAGGCGTCCACCTGTAATAGCATGTGACTTCTGGCACCCACGGACTCCCACGTAAGGAACGCATGACAAAGACGAACTTTTGCAATGGCAACTGTAACACATTAAATAATATATTAGTTGTAAGTATATATGAGGCGCGTCCAGAAAGTGAGTTCCGTTTGGTAATAAAATGAAATTGTACACAGATACAGAAGAAATTTTTATTGCACAAAATTCTACAACTCTTAAACTACTTTTCCACGTAACTGCCGAAATTTTGCAGGCATTTGTCATAGCGTGGCACCAGGTTTTGTATACCTTCTTCATAGAAATCTGCCGCCTATGTCTTGAACCAGTTGGAAACAGTTTCTTTCAGCTCGTCGTCCATAGCGAGAGCTCTAATTGTAAACCTACGGTTTTCCTGGATCTTGTCATCAATCGCGTGAACCAGTTCTTCTGTAACCAAAGGTGGACGCCCACTTCGTTCTTCATCGTGCACATCACTACGCTCGTCATTGAACTGTCGGACTCAACTTCTCACCATCGAATCACTCGTCGCATTTTGTCCGTAAATATCACAAATTTGTCGACAAATTTCACTTGGTTTCACTTTTCTCGCATTCAGAAACCGAATCACAGACCTCCTTTCAGAGGCGGCGCGATTTTCAATCAACGCCGACATTTCAAACAAGCACAACAAAGCGTACGTAACTGACAGCGATCTCCAAATGGCGTACGTTCTTCTCCTTGATACACATCGTCTACAGCGCATGTGCGGAACTGCAATCGCGGCGCTGCAGCGGAGATAAATTGAAACGGAACTTACTTTCTGGACGCGCCTCGTATATCTGAAGTTTTGATAAAATAGGCTTTTCGTATAAAGTGTGATAAAGTGATTAAAAAATTTAGTTCCTCCTGAAAAAATGGGAAAAAAGGCGTCTACTATAGCTGAGTAAATACGGTAATTAGCAATCTTGTATGTTGTTTTTACGTAATAAATCTATGGAACAAGTCGCTCCCAATAATAACAAACGTATATGACAGAACATGTTAATGGCGAATTTCTTACAGTTTGAAAAAGTGATTGATTCGTATTAAGCAAAAGAGTTTACGCTTGTAGCAGAAGTAGCCCACATTCATTCTCCAGCGTTTGGTTTTAGCGCCCCATCATGTTTGGGTGGTTATCATTTTCTCTGATTCATACCTAAAAATAAAATAAAATAAATTAAAATTAAAAAAAAATCACGAAAATCTCACAACAGGAAAAAACAAAAAATCAAAACAAGGGAAAAAAACCGAGGCAAAAAAGAAAGAAGACAGCTTTCAGGTAAGAAAACATCTCATCGAATGAAGTGGTTAACTGTGGCCGTGCAGCAAACAGTTACGCGAAATTGGAAACAAATTGCGTTTGTGAAAGAGTAAAACGTTGGACTCTCACTTATTGACATTGATTTTCTTATGAGCGATTTGGCGTGTCATGGTGATGTATTTCCAACGTCTCGGATCCGTTGGAAACATATCACCATGACGCGCAAAAAGCTCAGAAGAGTTTCAATTTTAACAATAATGACCACGAAATCCTACGTTCTTACAATATTATTGAATGTATTCAAATTATTATTCTGGCACATTTTACTGACTACATTTTCAGAGACCGTATCAAAAAATCTTTGTATGTGCTAGCTTTACTTCACAGTTGCCTGACTGTATTTGATATACAATTTATATCCACAGCTATATCTATATTCAGCGAAACACTGTCAAGTGCTCGGCAGAGGGCACTTGGCCCGACTGTACTAATTATTATGGATTTTCCCCGTTCCGTTCGTGAACGAAGAGTGGAAATGGAGCTCTGTGCGCGCTCTAATTAGCAGGCGAGGCTTCTAGGTGGAAGACACTTAGACAGCTGCGTGAGCCACTTAATACTGGGGCTTAAGGCTTAACGGAACTGCTGCTTCCTTCAAGTGTCAGCCAATTCGGATTTATTATCGTTTCTGTGACCCTCTTTAAGTTAGATAAACCGTACTCCATTCTCACAGATTTAATTTGTAAAGTTCAGTGTTCCCGTTCAGTTTATATGAACGGTGTTTGCATAACTAGACCAAGCGCCGTTTATTGATATTTTCTGATTTGAGCAAATTCTATTGAGAAACGTCATAAACTATGTGAATAAAAATCACCGTTCTAGTCGTTGCGATGGTTGCCATGATTTATTAAAAAATACCAAGTGCCACTTCGGCTATCGTTGATTTTCAATTTCGCATCACAAGTCCACACGCGACAAACCAAACTGTAGTTCTGCTACAGTAGACCAAGCGTCGCCTGCCGGTCTTGAGTCTAGTGATGCTAAACGGCAGCGCTGGTTCACATCGGCTGTGTGCACCGATCTAGCGATACACCTTTTACCTTGCTCTGTGAACCGTGTAGTGTTTACGGACGTAATACTAGTTTTTGTGTTGTAATGTCGTGGAGATTGTGGTTAACAGGTGCGAGAACTGACGCGTTCAAATCAAGTACACAACGTATTACTGAAAGTGCAACAAGTAAGCTCTGGAGCTTGAAATGTAGGACATCGTAAGTTACCTTTCGAGGTTAACTTCAAAACTACTTCATAAGGACCTAAACACAATGTCATAAGCTTTACGCATCCCGTTCTTCTTCATTTTATAGGGTGAATATGCATCTTCCAGCACGGACATTCCAACCAGGGATTCTTCACTGAATGCAAATGACCGTAACAATGATGTAACATCAAATGCCGTAGTGGGTAAGCAAATCGATGATGGGTCTGTAACTTGTAATGAAGGCAGATCTGGAAGTAGCCGCGTAGACGAGAGGCCAGAAAACGTACGTGGAAAGATCTCAAAGAAGAATATATGTACTAACGAAGTACAAAGTAAGATTTCTGAATCAGGTAGAGATCCGTTCAAAATGTTTAAATGTTTGTCAAGCTTAAGGGACTTAACTGCGGGGTCATCAGTCCCTAAACTTACAAACTACTTATGAACTACCTTATACTAAAGACGACACAAACATCCATGCCCTAGGGGTTACCGAACCCCGCACGGGGCACGGTCTCGCGCATCTTAGCATACGGCCTCAATGCGCTTGGCCGCTCCGCCGCGGCAGAGATCAGTTATTGAAAGCTAGGCCTAAAAGGGGCAGAAAAATCAAGACAGAGACACCTGGAAAAATGTATAAAAAAAGAAGAAAAAACGAAGAAACCTTCAAATGTTTCTTAAGCTTACGGGACTTAACTGCGGGGTCATAAGTCCGTAAACTTACAAACTACTGATAAACTAAGCGTTTACAGTAACGTGACCTCATTAAGTTGTTTCAGGATATCAAAGGCTTATGGGTTCCTAAGGCTTTATTTTTATAATAGACCTAATGCACAGTTCAGTTATGCGTAATGAGACCAAAAGACGTTCAAGTCGTTTAGTCCAGTGATGCATAACAGAACTGCACAAACAGCAATTAAGCATTGGTAGTCTAACGACCATTTGTGTTATTTTTTCGTGTTATTTAGCTTTTAATTGCGGTGATCGTCGACTAATAAGTGAACCAATAATAACCCTTCGTCTGTACAAAAATTGAGAAACTTCAACAATACATACATTTTTAAGGAAATGCTAACTTTGCACGCCATTATCTCGCTTATGACATTATGGCGCTTGGTCTAGTTATACAAAACACCGTCCATATATTAGTAGCTATGTGCCCCTTCTTCGCAACGAAACTTAAGTAACTTTCCGCGTACTGTCGAGTTTTAGATTTCAGCAGCTCAGTTGATGGAAACACAATATGTAGGGAATTACTAATCGATAGTATTTCCATCGAGATGTTTAAGATCTGGGGCTCAGAAAAAAATATCTGCGACCGAAAAAACGTGACCTAACTGACCGGACTTAGAGTTTGCTTAGTGTTTCACAGTCAAGTCGTTTCGGTTTTTCGCATGCGACCGCCTATGACGTGAAAACTATCTGCGGAACACACCTACAGGCTTATGTATTCGAAGTCATCAGCGATAATCAGTATCACCTTATAGCCATCATTTTCTGTGGGGACATAAATATTTCTTTACTGAGTAGTGAAGTAGTAGCACAGTTTATCGATTTTATCCATGAAACATTCAACCTCGAACTGGACAATGATCCGTCATCTCGACGACCAGAAACAACACATCCATTGCTCCACTTTTCTCACCTCATGTTGATAAGTTGAATCAAAGAACTACGTATCGTGCATTTCATACCACAAACCTTTGTTGAGTATCACTAATGGGCAATAAATACTGTGCACGTAAATTAGTATTTTATTCCCGTCTCCTGTATGATACATTACTTGTATAGGTAACTAGTTATTCCGCCTTGCCAAGCAGTCAAACATATTCTATCGAAAAAAGTAGGTTTTAATACGCAAATTAAAATCTGTAAACTCATATACCCTGGCCAAGTAAATTCAGTGTCTAACTTCTTAAAGATACAGAGTGGATCTTAATTCTGTCGCTGACATGCGTTTTCGGATATATTACGGACGCTGATCATAAGCTGAAATATAACGGTGCTATCTGCTGGTTCCTTCGTGTAATATGACGTTAATGACACAATCTATTGGTTCACTTGTATACTTTCAGAGCAGACTTCGAGTATTTTAAATTGCAATTTTTTTTCGAATTCGATATTTTCAAACATATTGACCGTTTCAGACACTGAAATGAATTTAAAGTTGAAAGTTCGTGCACGGCCACTACGGTCGGGGGTTCGAATCCCCCCTCGGGCATGGATATTTGTGCCGTCCTAGTTCGTAAGTAGTTCATAAGTAGTTTGTAAGTTTAGGGACTGATGACCCCGTAGTCAAGTCCCATAAGCTTGACAAACATTTGAACATTTTTGAAAGTTCGTGCCTACCGCAATTCGATTTTTCGGTTCAGGTCAGAGGTGGCTATAACTAATTGGGCTATCAGTTACGTTTTCCTTCCTGCCCAAATTCGCAACTTATAGAACGCTGCGGTGCGGCTCGGTAGCACAGTGGTAGAGTGCCAGACTACAAATCAAAGGGTTCGGGGTGCGATTCCCGCCAGGTCCTAGGATTTTCAGCTGTCACTTTCCACTTCTTTCACCTCTGGCAGTGTTGCTGATGTGAAAAATATCGAGTAGCACCGTGGTTCGGAACCCACGTAAAACTGTAGGTCCCCCTAAAACTGGCTGGGTAAGTCAGTTCAAGCAGATGGTTGTAAACAAGCTCCGAAACCAGGGGAGGACAATGGGAGTTCAACACTTCACAATACGGCCACAGTATTTAGAAAAGTGAATAGGGGTTAACAGCATTTAAATATTTGTAGAATGTCGTGTTGAGCACAGCTGCTTATTTATTAACCCAAAGCTACCGGTTTCGATTTTTACACCCTTATCAAGCGACAGCAGAGCGTAACCAGTTAATCAACGTTAATCAACTGGTTACGCTCTGCTGGTGATTGATAAGGGTGTAAAAATCGAAACCGGTAGCTTTGGGTTGTGGTCAACGTGACATTCTACAAACGACCATAGTAGTAGTTCATACAGAATCGGGATTGTTTCGATTGACCAATTTCGGCTTTTGGGGTGGTACTGAATTCCATTCCCGCATGCCCCTAACATACTGACAATACACTAAGTAGCTAGGGTTACATCCCTGAAGTGTTTGAGCCCGACGTCCTCCTACGATCACATTGCGATAGGATGTGGCGGGGTTGCATTGCAGCCTTGACCTCCGTATTCTCCCGATAACTCGTCTGCCGAAAAAGTGTGGTCGATGATCGTGCAACGATTGTCGCTGGATGCACCACTCGCTGCTGTACCATACAGAATTTGGCAACATATGGTAACAACACGAAATGCTAGACCCCAGCCACGCATACAGAGCCTCTTCGATTCAATACAGTGGCATATAGAATCTTTGACCTTGATTTTTTCTTTAAAAAAGTACTGTCTAGCAAAAATCTGAAACACGTGTCTCTTTATATTCAATATAGCAGTCCATCGACATCGGTGACGCACATATCATACCCTCTTGCCGTCACAAGAATGAGAATCCAGATTCACACTTTACATGACAAATATTTTCAAATTCTTTGATGTCTGGTCATTCTGCTCTAAATTAACTTGTTTGTACCTCGTTTATTACTTTTATTGCTCAGTATTTACAGGTTTCACAGTTATTAATATATTAGCTCTGTTACAGTAATAGCAAACAGTAAGTAAGTTAATGCTTTTTTAGTTCACATTTCACAAGAAGAAGAAAAAAAATAAATAAATAAAAAACACTGAGCCGCTCCTACGTATTTATCCTCTTGTTTTACATTTTTCCTTTTCAGGGTGTTTTCATAATTCAGGTGTTCCTACATATCTCACAGGTGTTTTGCCCATTTTCTATACATCCATGTATTTAATATTTGACACACCACTAGCCTATGTCTGTTCTGTTAAAAATGGTATGAAGTGCATTTTGAAATTTCTTCTTGTGATCTTCATAATTACACAATTTGACGTACTCATTTTCCATGTGTGCCATAAACTCTGTAATACTGTCACCGCCGAGTTTATTTATGATGTAGCTGTTGTATTGTCCTATTAGCCGCATAATGGCATTAGTTTTCCATTGTGGGTAGTAATGTTTGTCTGGTCTGTACAATACTGTTGTTCAATGCAGTCATCTGCAGTTCTGGTAAGAAGCGCTATCTTTTCCCCAATCCAGTTCCAAAAATAAACTCGGTCACTACAAGTGAATCTGTGTGGGACAGTGTCTACTAGGTTGCATCTGAGGCAATGGTCTGTAACACTCAGTCCTGTACTACGTAATCTTTCATTTGTGCTGACAACTTTTTTGACTATTTTATACAGCACAGATTTAACTTTGGATGAAAGCACACAGCAGTTGATATTTTGCCATAGTACATCCCAGTCGACGTCATTAAACTCTGATTCTCTTTTATTCCTGCTTTCATATTTTTTTCTGTTTTTTAAAATATCCTTTGTAGTTAAATTCCTATTTTCTTTTTTTTTTTTTTTTTTAGTTTCTCACTGAGGTAACTTCTTTCGAGATAGTATTCACGAAAGTGTTTTAATTTAAAGCTAATTGTTGTTACATTTATAGGTGAATCGGTACTGTTTGGCGTGACTGTTTCATATAACTTCACTGTTAGACTGTCAGGTTTATTGTTAATGATATTGGTTGTCCTTTAGACATATCTACATCTACGTACATCTACATAGATACTCTGCAAATCACATTTAAGTGCCTGGCAGAGGCTTCATTAACCACATTCATAACTTTTCTCTACCGTTCCATACTCTAATAGCGCGCGGGAAGAAAGAACGCCTAAATCGTTCCGTTTTCCATCTGATTTCTCTTATTTTATTGGGATAGTCATGTCTCCCTAAGTAGGTGGGTGCTAGCAAAATAGTTTCACATTCAGAACTAAAAGTCGGTGATTGAAACTTCGCAAACAGATCACGCCGTAATGAATAACGTCTTTCTTTTAATGATTTCCACCCCAATTCGTGCAACATTTCCCTGACGCTTTCCGCCCCGTAACGTGATAAAGCAAAACGAGCTGCCCTTCTCTGAATCTTCTCAATATCTTCCGTCAGTCCCACAAGGGGCAACAGTACTCCAGGAGAGGACGCACAAGTGTGATGTAGGCAGTCTCTTTGGTGGAGCTGTTACATCTTCGAAGCGTTCTGCCAATGAAACGTAACCTTTGGTTCGCCTTCCTCACAATATTTTCTGTGTGTTCTCTCCAGTCAAAGTTGTTCGTAATTGTAACTCCTAGGTATTTGGTAGAATTTACGACCTTAAGGTTTGACTGATTTATCGCGTAATTGAAGTTCAGCGGATATCTTTTAGTGGTCATGTGTATTACAGTGCTGTTGCTTTACTTTAAATATCTGTTAATCCCAATCCTCCATGTGTCGGATCCAGTGTTACTGTATTGGAGTCTACTCTAAAAAGTTCGCCTTTCCATTGACATTATTGTCTTTGCTATCAGTTTGGGGATGGGAAATATCTGAGCTATGTAATATGCTTTTGAAAGTATATGCATATTGATATATTTTACCCTCTGAAACAGGTCTAAGCTTCGATTGCTATTTTCAAATAGTGCTCCCTGAATCTTCTGCGCTACCTCACGCCAGTTTCTAGCTCAGAAAGCCGCGTTGGAGTAGCCGAGCGGTCTAAAGCACCTCGCTGCGGAGCGCACGGTTGCTCGCCGTGGAGGTTCGAGTTCTCCCTGGGGCATGGGTGTGTGTGTTTGTCCGTAGATTAGTTTACCTAGGTTTAAGTAGTTTGTAAGCTACAGACTGATTACCACGCAGTTTGGTCCGATATATTTACAGACATTTGAACTTTTTGTAACTCAGAAGACGTCCGAGCGTTCTGCAAAATTTTAGGGGTAGTTTTTCGGTCACTTCTGCTACCACTGACGTAAGCAGACTTGACAAGCGCTCTGTCCCGAGGACTGGGCCCAATTTGTTTTGCGGTGCATTAGGGTTAAAAGCTGCCTGCGGACGTGGCTGTCACACGGGACGTTGGCTTGTGCGTGGCCCAGTTGTCTGGGCGACACGCACTTAGCCGGATAGAGCCGGCGACCCCGCGTCCGCTGCACGTCGCTGTCGGCGCAGTTTTGCCCAGGATATATGCCCTGACGGCGGATGCCACCCTAATGGCCGCCACACACACGGCGCGGCGCTAGTAAAACACCTTGCTCCGTTCACTTACTCACTGGCCGGGGCGGGCTTCTTGCTACTACGTGCGAGCGTTCTTTCGTGTCGGAGCACTTTCTCCATTACGAGCATTTTATTCCCTGGCTCGTGTTGCATTTACCGTCAGCTTCTTGTGCGTGCCTACGTCCGCGCGCACGTACTAGGGGCGGACAAAGTAATGCGAACACTTAACATCGGCACACTATTTATCTATTGGTAAAGCATTGGACTATCTTTGGCTTTCACTCACTGAAATAGTGAGTGAGGTAAATATATTAAAGGTTGGGGAAATGCCAGCCGACTATATTATAACCCCATACTGCTTCAACAAGCCTTTCAATATAACAACTGGAAGTAGGGAGCAGTGGGAGAAAATAGTTCGACACCGTACGGGGGATATTGTCTGATTCACTGACGGGTCAAAATCATACCAAGATGTTGGGGCCGGGGTATATGGGGTGCAGCCAAGACTGGAGGGTGTCATCTCTCTAGAAAAGCTGGTCTCAGTATTCCAGTCCGAAATCACTGCCATCGGTGCGTGTGTGGAGGAGAATTTGCGAAGGTGCTACAAAGATTGTAGCATCTATATCTATTCAGACAGCCAGGCAGCCCTGAGATCACTGGCAGCTCCTGCAACAAGGTCTAAAATTGTTTCAGAATGTCACAGGGTTTATTGTGTCTAATAAAGAACAGGTAAAGGGACTCCTTGAACTGTTCAAGGGCATTGGTTAGCTTTACTAGATATACAGGGAGCGATACCGCACAATAAACTTAGTTTCGGTGCGGGCAGTGGCGGGTTGGACCAAGACTGTTTTGGCTTCCCTGGAAAAATCAATCAATCAATCAATCAATCTTTGGCTTTGAGAACAGATGCGTCACCTCGTCTTTATACGAGGTACGTCCACAAAATAAGTTCCGTTTGGTAACACAAAACAAACATGTACAGGTACAAAAGAAATATTTATTGTACAAAAATCTACAACTGTCAAATTATTTTCTACACAGATTCCGAAATTTTGTAGGCACTTGTCTTCATAGAAGATTGCCGCCTGCGTATTCAACCATGTGCTAAGATGTTCTTTCAGCTTATCATCATCGTTGAACGGTTGATCACTAAGGACGGATTTTAGGTGTAAGTAGAGATACAAGTTGCTAGGAGCGAGGTCCGTGCCGTATGGAGGATGATCAAAACGTCCCAGTGAAATTCCTATAAGAGTTGTTGCGTCACTTTCGCCGTGTGAGGTCAGGCATTATCGTAAAAAAAAAAAAAAAAAAAAAAAAAAAAAAAAAAAAAAAAAAAAAAAAAAAAAAAAAAAAAAACAAACTCTTCTTGCAGTAATCCTCGTCTTACACCTAAAATCTGCCCTTACTGGTCCACACTTCAACGATGATGACGAGCTGAAAGAACGTGTTACCACATGGTTGAATACGCAGGCGGCAACCTTCTATGAAGAAGGCCACGCTATGACAAGTGCTTAAAAAATTTCGAAAACCATGTTGAAAATAGTTTAACAGTTCTAGATTTTTGTACAGTAACTGTTTTCTCTGTATTTGTACACGTTTGTTTTATATAACCGAAACGGAACTTACTTTGTGGACGTACCTCGTATTTTCTAACAAAATGTTACGCAGACAATGATTATATCGAGAGGTAATGAAGTGATACCTGTGTCGCGCTCGGGATAGGAACCCCTGTCGACTGCTTACTAGGCAGTCACTTTAACCTTTCTTGTTCTTCTTTCGTTTTGTTCCACGCGTAGATAGATTCCTTGTAATCATGGTTTCGTGTTGGTTCTATGTTGATCGTTTACCAGGGCGGTTTGATAAATCTAATCAAAATAGAAAACTCACTTTATTTCTCGACAGTCTCTTTGCAAGGCTATACACTTGGTCCAGCGAGTTTCCAAAGTAGGCTTCGTCAAACTCTGCAGAATAGTCACAGCGGAGGACACTTCCTCATTCGATGAATTTTTTTCTCATCAAACCAAATTTTAAGTTTGGGAATAAGAAAAAGTCAAGCCAAGTCTGGTGAACAGGTCTGGTGAGGAAGCAATTCTAATCTTAAGTCATGCACTTTTGCCATTGCGATAGTTGCTGTGTGGGCTGGAGCATTACAGCATTTGCTTCTGTGTCTATCTTGCGCGTTTTTTAATTAGTTCCTTCTTCAAACGATCTTGCAGAGCAGCGTAATAGGACCCAGTTATGGATCTGCCTTTTTCCAAATAATCTATCAGGATTAATCCCTTGGAATCCCAAAAGATAGTGGCCATCACCTTTTCAGCTGAGAAAACTGTCTTCGCCTTCTTTGGTGCACTGTCCCCGCTCTTCGTCCATTGTTGGGACTGTTGTTTAGTGATAGTGGATCCGAGTTTTATCCACAGTTATGTATATGCGTCAAAAGTACCGTGGATTGCATCAGAACAATATCCGATTCTGAGCAGAAATGTTCTTTCGTTTCCGTTTTTGGTCCAAACTAAGCAGGCGCACGCGGCACCCATCGCGAACAGAGCTTCTTCATGGTCAGCGTTTCATGGAGGATGTACTGCAGTCATTCAGTTGAGATGCCTAAAATGTTAGCTATATCGCGAAGTTTTAATTTTTGTGCTTCCATTACGATATCATGTACCTTATCGATGGGTTCCTGTGTGGTGACTTCAACGGGGCGACGGGAGCGTGCTCCGTCTTCCGTGCTTCTCCGACCACGTTTAAACTCATTGGTCTTCAATGCTAGTGCAGAAACCACATGGACCTCATCCAACTCGGATTTGATATGTGCAGCTGTCCAACCCCTCAAATGAAAATGTTTAATGACCGAAAGAAATTTGTTTCTCTTCATCGTAGGAACCAACTACACAGTTACCACCTCAGCTGGCAGCCAACAATCAACTAATAACAGCTGCCATTCGAAATTTCAAATGTTCAAATGTTTGTTAAGCTTAAGGGACTTAACTGCGGGGTCATCAGTCCCTAAACTTACAAACTACTTACGAACTCCCTTATACTAAAGACAACATAAACATCCATGCCCGAGGGGGGATTCGAACCCCAGACCGTAGCGGCCGTGCAGACTGTGATTGGCGCCCCACAGACCGTTCGGCCACCGCGACCTGCACTTGCTTTAATATCCGTGGAAATATCAGGCCTACCAACAACAGTGCAGATTCCGAAAACTTCCTGCTCCTTCATACAAAATTTACCCGACTTACCAAACCACTCTCGTAATTGTTGGCTGAGTCACCGCGCCAGCACAATGTAGCCACATTGACATTATGGATAATGTGAATACACAACAAATCATCGGTCATCATCATAAACTAAAGGCTATGCCTTGTTGATTTAGCCACGTCCTTCTCTCCATTGTCATCTTCTTCAATTCTTCATACGATTTTATCCCCATATCTTCTTTGATGTTATTAAAATACGTTGCTCTTGGCCTGCCTCTTGGTTTTTTTCCCTAAAACGTTTCCTTCAAATACATTCTTTAGGAACTGGTTGTGTCTCATTATGTGCCTTATCATTTTTGATTTTCTTCTTCCTATATAATTTATCAGAGTTCTGTTCTCATTCACTTCTCTTAAGATATGTTCATTACTTTTTCTAACTACCCAGCTTGTTTTCGTCATTCTTCTCCATATCCACATTTCCATTGCTTCCAGTCTCTTTTTCTCTGCCTTTCCCAGAGTCCACGCTTCACATCCGTATGTTAAGACACTCCAAACAAAAATTTTGGCAAACTTTTTCTACTTTCTAGGCTTATATGATTGTCTGTTAGTAAATTCTATTTATTTTGGAAAGCTTGCTTTGCCATGGCTATCCTTCTCTCTATATCTATGTTTATATTGTGCTCCCCAAATAACAAAAGTTCTCAACCTGCTCTAGAACATCATCTTCTAGTTTAATATTAGCTTTACCCTTTTCTTTTGTCTTCCCAACTACCATAGTTTTTGTTTTCTTCTTATTAATTTTTAGATTAAATTCTCTTAGGATTTTGGCAAATTTTAGCAACGTAAACTCCATTTCATTTATTGAGTCAGCCAGTACTACTATATCGTCTGCTTTTCAACTTTTCAATTGCTTTCTCAATAAATAAGTTGAACAAATATGGTGATAATGGGCACCCTTGCCTTACTCCCCTCCTTGTTTTTGCTTTCTTCTTCACACCATTCACTTCTATCTCTGCTCCCTCTCTTTTATACAGGTTCCAGATTAATCTCCTGTCCCTCCGATCAAGATTTATTTCCTTCATCGGAATAATAATTTCCAATTAACCATGTCAAATACTTTTCGTAAATCTATAAAGGTCAAGCATGTTTTTCTATTAACTCCAATTCGTCTTTCTAATAACATCCTCAGAGCTAGTAATGCCTCTCTAGTTCCCTTTCCAGATCTTAAACCAAATTGATCTTCTACTAGGTTTGCCTCAATTTTCTTTTTTATTAGATTTTTTATTATATTTAACATTATTTTGGAAGTGTGAGACGGTAAGGAGATAATTAATTATATTGTTCTCACAGTCCATAGCATTTCCTTTTTTTTTTGGATTATTACTGTTTTGCTGTTAACCAAATCTGTCTGTGGTTCTTTTCCATCTTCATAATACTTTTATAAAAGTTTATGTAAGTGCTCTTTTGTTGATTCTCCAATTGCCTTCAATATTTCTGCTGGGATGTTATCTGTGCCTGTTGCTTTGCCGTCACTTAGATCATTCAAGGCATTGTTGAATTCCTCTTTGGATATAGGTGGCCCTATCATGTCGATGTCCACACTGTTCTCTTCTTCCAGAATTTCCTCCTCATTAGCAATATCTTCTCCTTCATATAGTTCTTCAATATACCCTTTCCATCTTTCACATACATCCTCTAATTTGAAAAGTAGGTCATCATCGTTTTTCTTCTTGGCCATATTTGTGTTTGTTCTTGTCTTTGCCTGCATTGTTTTAATTTTTGAGTAGGCTTTATCAGTTTTACCTCCACTTGGATCTTGTTGAATTTCGTTATGTTTGTCGTGCATCGGTAGCATTATAAATTGACAACCTAGAAAAATTTACCGGCACTGTATCTCAGTGCTTTCAGTGAGAGGACTGGATGCTCTCTCCAATAAATAATTCTCTTTCCATGTAATCACTATCTGTTATAACTTGACGCTAAATCTGCCTCGGCGATAGGTATTTATGAAAATATTATCCATTCTTGTACCAAAACATCCACCTACTAGTTCAGAAGAGCACGAGCTGTAAATATGGTCCTCACTCTCTGCTATAAATCACCCCATAAACGGCTTCTTTATGGTGAGATATGGCGATTTTACTGTCCACGGGAGATGTTAGATAATTATCTGATGTAACAAAACACACCTCCGCGCAGAATGGCCACGTGCTTTAAGGCGTCATGATGCGGAGTGGGTGGTCGTTCCCTTCGGAGGTTCGAGTTCTCTCTCTGGCGTGTATGAGTCTGTTGTCCTTAGTGTAAATCAGTTTAAGTAGTTTGTGAAGCCGTCTTCAGAATGGACGTGTTGTTCGGCGTGGAGTACGACAGACGTGTTGTCTACGTAGCTGCTGAAACGACCTGCTACATCCCACGGAACGTGCTACTCATCGTGATTTGCGATCGCAGCGCTCTCCAGCGCCCGTTGCGGGCTAGCGTGTAGAACCAGGTTTTTACAAACATGGATGTGCGTAAAATTACACAACATCTCTGTTAGCGATCGTCGAAAAAGACGTGGAGCTACAGGGGGGAAATAGCCACTGGAGAAGACAAAAGAACGGCCTGTCCAAGGTAGTGTCCTCTCGCCAATTTTAAATCATGTTTATAACGAACGACCAGACTACTAAGGTTGAGATGAGACAGTGAACATATGCGGATGACACAGGCGTGGCATAACGAGGAAAATTGTGTGACAAAGTAGAAGGGAAACTGATGAGAGCGGTCGAAGACTTAACTGTCTTCTACAGAGAAAATTTTCATGTACTTGGCTTCCACCTTGAAATGCATATAGGCAATTGAAAATGATGTGGCAAGGTCAATAGTTGTACCATGACGAATCGCCGAAATATTTGAGTGTCCTTCTTGACAGGACTCTTGACATTTCGCAAGCACGGTCAGAATGTCAAGGAAAAAAATATGGGCGTTATAATATCATCCGAAAACGTACCAGCACGAAAAGAGCAGTACAAGTTCTAAGAACATCGGGCCTCTCCTTATGGTTTTCAGCAGCAAAGTGTGCAGCACCTGTTTGGTATAACTCTGCAAACGCTAACATGTTGAAGTGGCAATTAATGAGATAGTTCGCATAGTGTTTGGCGGCTAAAAACCAACGCCAGTTCAACAATCGAACCGTTTATCGGCATACCACCCTGAGGCGCTTCATCAGAAGTCCCGGCCAAGTTTTATGCAAATGACAAAACATTTAGACGAGCCGCATAAAAAACGCCGAGAAACGTTATGGCTAAACAGGGCAAATCAGTTTCTAATAAATCATAAAGCACTACTGGTTGCTGGGAGTGCGCTTAACTGACTAAAAACCGGTGTCACGCCGTGCAATACTATATATATATGGTGTTACAAAAAGGTACGGCCAAACCTTCAGGAAAAATTCCTCACACACAAAGAAAGAAGATATGTTATGTGGACATGTGTCCGGAAACGCTTATTCCATGTTAGAGCTCATTTTATTACTTCTCTTCAAATCACATTAAACATGGAATGGAAACACACAGCAACAGAACTTACCAGCGTGACTTCAAACACTTTGTTACAGGAAATGTTCAAAATGTCCTCCGTTAGCGAGGATACACGCATCCACCCTCCGTCGCATGGAATCCCTGATGCGCTGATGCAGCCCTGGAGAATGGCGTATTGTATCACAGCCGTCCACAATACGACCACGAAGAGTCTCTGCATTTCGTACCGGGGTTGCGTAGACAAGAGCTTTAAAACAAAGGCCCACATAAATGAAAGTCAAGAGGGTTGAGGTCAGAAGAGCGTGGAGGCCATGGAATTGGGCCGCCTCTACCAATCCATCTGTCACCGAATCTGTTATTGAGAAGCATTGCAGGTGTCGTTCTACGTCTTCCCCTGTCGCGAGTCATACGCTGGAATGTTCCGTGCTCCCTAAGACGCCGATCAATTGCTTCGAACGTCTTCCTGTCGGGACACCTTCGTTCTGGAAATCTGTCTCGATACAAACGTACCGCGCCACGGCTATTGCCCCGTGCTAATCCATACATCAAATGGGCATCTGCCAACTCCGCATTTGTAAACATAGCACTGACTGCAAAACCACGTTCGTGATGTACACTGACCAGTTGATCCTACGTACTGATGTGATTGATGCTAGTACTGTAAAGCAATGAGACGCAAGTCAACACAAGCACGCCGGCCGCGGTGGCCGCGGGGACTGAGGCGCTTCAGTCATGGTCTGCACGGCCACTACGGTCGGGGGTTCGAATCCCCCCTCGGGCATGGATATTTGTGCCGTCCTAGTTCGTAAGTAGTTCATAAGTAGTTTGTAAGTTTAGGGACTGATGACCCCGTAGTTAAGTCCCATAGACTATACAAACATTTGAACATTTGAACAACACAAGCACTGAAGTCAACATTACCTTTCTTCAATTGGGCCAACTGGCGGTGAATCGAGGAAGTACAGTACATACAAACGAAACAACTGGGTATTTGGACAATTGTCTGCACCAATTATTTCAATTTACATTTAAAGAGAAATACAAAAATGAGCTCTAACATGTAAATTAAGCGCTTCCGGACAGATGTCCACATAACATATTATCTTTCTTTATGTGTAGCCGGCCGCGGTGGCCGAGGGGCCTGAGGCGCTCCAGTCACGGTCTGCACGCCCACTACGGTCGGTGGTTCGAATTCCCCTCGGGCATTGATATTTGTGCCGTCCTTAGTATAAGGTAGTTGATAAGTAGTTTGTAAGTTTAGGGACTGATGACCCCGTGGGTAAGTCCCATAAGCTTAACAAACATTTCAACATTTTGAACTTTATGTGTAAGGAATGTTTCCTGAAAGTTTGGCAGTACCTTTTTGTAACACCCTGTAATATATATATATAGGGTGTAATATAATACAGGGCGTTTCACTAAGTGTGTTTGCCTCTGTAACTTATAAATAAAAGATGACAGGAAATTTTAATGCGGTAGGTCAAACACAAGAAATGTTACACTTTCTGCGGAGCTATGAACATAGTTTAATGTATCATTTTTCAAAGACTTACAGCACAAAGATATAATATTTTAAATGGAACAATAGTTTTTTCTATCGTGCATTGGATTCGTTGAAACCAGCTGCGTCCAAATCAAGTTAAACTACATTCCTATCATTGTTAGTTTGGGAGCTACAACCCTTCAAAGTTTACGGGGCGGAGGCTACGACAGCGTTGCTGAATGGCTGGTGATCATGAGACAGTGGGCCGTGCCCCAGGGGATAGCCACTCGGCCAGTTAGCTACGCTATCGCAGCCTCCGCCCCCGGAACTTTGAAGGGTTGTAGCTCCAAAACTAACAGGGATACGAATGTAGTTTAAATTGATTTGGACACAGCTGGTTTAAACGATTCCAATACACGATAGAATAAACTATTTTTCCATTTAAAAATTATATCTCTGTGGTGTAACTCTTTGGAAAATGATACAATAAACTATGTTCATAGCTCCGCAGAAAGTGTAACCGCATTAAAACTTCCCGTCACCTATCATTTTATAAGTTACAGAGGCAAACACACTTAGTGAAACACCCTGTATATATATATATATCGGCATCTAATGACGTGTCCAAAAATAGGCAAAACGGTGGAAGACCGTATTGCAGCAAATGAAAAAGTTTTATATGAGGCCTTTTATTGGAAATACGTAGTATATCTGGTGACCCGGGTACGTAAAATAAGTAGATCAGGCAATTTATGTCCTTCAAGGTCGTCTTCATTGTATGATTTTAGAAAATGTCGTCCAAAAATACACTATCTGCCCAGAAGCACTTATCTCTCGGAAGAAGGCGTAAATGTCTGCAGGAACTCAATGCAATAGTCGTTCCAAATGGTTCCTTGTCGCGGATCACGCTTCGCGGTTCGCGTTAGCGAGTGAAATGCTGCAAAGAGGGCGCGCCATCGTAAAGCCCTCCCCGCAGGCGGGCTGCGCCTTTTACAGCCGCCTTAACAATAAAATCTAATTCGAGACTCGATCGATGCTGGCGACACCCCAGGAGGCCTCTGACGGCGGAAACTCTGGCCAGACGAAGGCACCGAGGGCAGCCCACAACCCTCCAGCAACGCCACGCGGGGGGCTGACTAACGAAGAGCTACCGCTCTGACAAGCTGCGGGCGAGGCTGAACTCCACCTCCACAACGGGGGATAGCTGAAATACGTGTGCTTAATTCTAACATCTCACAGCTAGTATCAGTTTTCAGAAAATCATTGAGGATCACTAAAATTGTTGAGTGTGCGTTCTAAAGAAACTAAGACAACATAGCTTCTTAATTCAAAGTAATTGTTTACCCACCAACAGCTGTAAATTTATGTTGTTTTATTTAAGCGACCTGTTTCGGTGTTACATTAGTACCATATTCAGGGAAAGTCATACCATCCATCCATTCAAGTGAGCAGTAAAAACCGCCATGTATTCCTCTTTCTTTAAGTTTCCCCCAGCTTCTGTCACATGTTTACGGCTGTTGGTGGATAAACAATTACTTTGAATTAACAATCGACCAGCCGCAGAACCGATCTCCATTACAGCATGAAGTTGCATCGATTGAACATAGCGTCGGCGTGTATTGAAAACCTCAGATCTCAAAACGTAAATCACAAATATATCTTACTAGCTTAAACCCGCGGCTCCGCTCGCTTGTTGGCTATGATAAATAAGCTATCTTTCAGTAGTGTGCTATGGTTTTGAAGGATGAAATGAAATACAATACTTTCTTTAGAAACAAAAATTTTTAATCAACATTCAAATAAAAAAAATGTGAACTGCTTAATGATTTACAATAAATAACACTACATTATTCCTTATAATTTGTGTTGCAATGTCTCAACACATATGGTGACAGTAATGTCCAAATTCATTTTAATTTTTATTTTAGGGCATTCTGGTAAACTACGTTATTTGTATTATAAGTAATTTCTTTTTTACTTCTTTATTTATTCTTATATTTCCTTATTCGTATGCTTATCCTTACAGAGAAAGAGTTGAAGACATTATAGCACGCATAGACCAAAGATATAGTCTGTGGCATCAAGTTTCGCTGTATAGAGTCGCAAACGTTATCGCTGGTCTTGAGTCCGAATTTTTTTATAATTTGACGACTTTCAACCACCATATATTCCACCCCCTTATAGCTATCGGCATGGAACTGCTATGGTGTACAACGGGAGACTTCGGACAACAATTACACACAGACCATTCGTTTGCTTTCTGTAGATTTCGCTGCAGAACGAAATATTAACACACACACGTAGAATTTTATGTACACCGATAACTTTTTCATCCCAATATACTCCACCCTTTATCAATATCAACCCTCAAGCAACAATGCAACCAATAAAACCATTTTCAGAGAGTAATTATTGTTCCGCATTTCGCGTTATATACTTCACATTGCTAAATATCTATCAGATCGTTATAAAACCGCACCTAAAACCTTCCTCAGGTATAAATTAGTAACTGCACAAATATTTAAGTCTCTGCGTCTTGTCGTTCGGACGTGATAAGCATACTCCGAACAGACATTCACATTAATATATATATATATATATATATATATATATATATATATATATATATATATATATATATAGATAAATAGCTATCCGATCGCCATAAAAACGTGCCTAAAGCCTTCCCCGGGTAGACATTAATAACTGCACAAATTTTAGCTCTTTATGTCTTGTGGTTCAGACGTTATAAACGTACACCGAACAGACATTCACATTTATAGATATAGATTACCAGGCTGGAAACCTAGTTTCTCAACAATGATTACGACAGTGACCTCTGTGACACTTTAGCGAGGAAAAATGAAACGGCGTATCCTTTATTGCTAGTTAACTATTTTACTTGAGAAAATAACGGTTAATTTTTCCCCAAGTTACGACGTATTCAGTATAAGCCGACGATGGTGCACCGCGGTAGAGTGGCCGAGCGGTCTAAGGGGCACTGCTAAGGAGCGCGCGGTTGCTCGCCGTCGGAGGTTCCAGTCCTCCCTGAGGCTTGTGTGTGTGTGTTGTCCTTAGGTTAGTTTATCTTAGTTTAAGTAGTTTGTAAGCCTAGGGACTAAAAACCAAAGAAGTCTCATATATTTACAAACATTTGAACATTTGACGATAGAGTGCTTTCTTACGCTTACCGGGTGATTCCGTGTTACAAACTTTCACTGATGATGGGGTAGAATAAATGCATGAATTTGAGGTTAGAGCCCATAGTCCGGAAACGATCGAGTCGAAAGTTATCAAAGAAAATCAAGTTAATTTAGCCTCACGCAGGCTCAAACTAAGGGCTCCAACATTCAAATCCTAATCATGAAAGTTCATAATTCCCCCAGATAATTGCGACTTCCGTTAATATACCTCCGACAGGAGAGTAGTAAGGCGCACGTAACTTAAACTTTACGGATTTCATTTGGTTGCCAAAGTTTCCCAAGCTGACACATTTACAGTAGTTGTTCAAAGGGCGTCCCACAACGGTAGACATTTTCGAACGGGGTGCTAAACTCCCTTGAGTCGGGACTGGACGCAAGAGAATGAACGCTGCAACACTAAAATATCATATACTGATGTGGTGACTGTTCTTTTTCGACACCGTTGGTTGACATAAACGAAAGTAATTTAACAAATTCAAAACCTTTACACATTTCGACCGTTTAGCTTGCTGGGTGCATAGAAATAACTGTAAAATGTGACCTCGAAAAGCAATTGATAATTACAGTGCAGACGCTCGGTCCCTTTCGGGAATCCATTATCGGCTGCGAGTAAGAGGAACTAATGGGCAGGGGGTGCTGCTATCGTAGTGTGCTACAAGTTTGGGTTGGCAGGAGAGGGAGCCTGGATGGCCTAACCGGTTAAGGCAGCCACTGGCAGTAAGCGAAAATCCGGGTCTCTCAGAAATGTTCGACTTAGCCGTTGAATTTATTTTAGAGCACTGTAACGGCGAGAAGTTAAAATGTGTTGAATTAATAAAATATCACGTTTTGCAAGATGAATCTTCCACCTTACCAAGATCTGAAGAGAAGAGAGGGGAATGGACAAGACAAAAAAGAAAGCACCGGCCATTCCAGGAAGAATGCTGCGATGCCAAAGTAGGGACTTCGGAACTCCCCAGTAGAAGAACGAACAGTTCATCATATTTTGAGAGACTGCCCTCTGTGAAAACTTCCGGCACCATTCAGGGACTTTACTAACATCACCCTCGGCCGTCAATTGGTTTCATTCACTGAATATTGAACTCTGGCTAAATATAGCTATTCCATTAACCTAGTTTAACAATAAAGTTCGAATGTTTGTAAACCTATTGGACCAAAGCATTACGGTATCGGTCGCTAGACTTACAAACTACGCGAACTAACCTAAAATAACCTAACGACAAGACACACACCCATGCGCCAGGAAGAACTCTAACCTCCGCAGCGAGGCACCTTAGAACGCTCGGCCACTCCGTCGCGGCTTATTTTAACAGTATAAATCCTTAAATGTATGATAGCAAAATATGTGTATTTCTTAACGTTTTTTGTTGCCACCATACGATAAAAACTGCACATATAAATCTTAAAAAAAAAAAAAAAAAAAAAAACAATAAAACAGGTATTCAACGGATCGGAGCGTGGAATGTTCTACCTCTTAAACGGATAGGCAAGTTAGATAATTTGAAAAGGGAAATGGATAGGTTAAAGTTGGATATGGTGGGAATTAGTGAAGTTCGGTGGCAGGACGAACAGGATTTTTGGTCAGGTGAGTACAGGGCTACAAATACAAAATCAGTTGGTGGAAACGCAGGAGTATGATAATGTTCAAATGTTTGTATAGCTTATGGGACTTAACTACGGGGTCGTCAGTCCAGAAACTTACAATCTCCTTATCAGAAAGCTTATCCTAAGGACGGCACAAATATCCATGCCCGAGGGGGGATTCAAACCCCCGACCGTAGTGGCCGTGCAGACCGTGACTTGGGAGCCTCAGTCCCCTCGGCCACTGCGGCCGGCGTCTGATAACGAATAAGAAATTTAGAATGCATGTAAGTCAGTATGAACAGCATTGTGAACGAATTATCGTATTAAAGATAACAGGAAGCCAACACCAACCACAGTAGTACAAGTTTATATGCCAATTAGCTCTGGCGATGATGAAGAGATCGAAGAAATGCATGAGGAGATAAAAGACATTATTCAGACCATTAAAGGAGAAGAGAACTTAATTGTGATGGGGGAGCGGAACACGATAGTAGGAAAGGGAAGGAAATGTAGTAAGTTAATATGAACTGGGGAAATGGAATGAAAGAGGAGATCGACTGGTAGAGTTTTGTGCAGACCACAATTTAATGATCACCAACACTTGGTTAATCGCAAACAGTTTAATCATCATGAAATAAGGTTATATACTTGGAAGAGACCAGGAGACATTGGGAGGTACCAGATTGACTATAATGATGAGGCAAAGGTTTAGAAACCAGGTTATAAACAGTAAGACACATCCAGAGGCAAATATATACTCTGACCATAACTTATTGGTAATGAACTGTAGATTAAAACTCAACCATCTATTGCATGACTTTTTTTCTACGAAGCCAATTTCAATGCAAAAATTACCGAAGTTCGACTTCTTCAGCCGACATAATTACACTAAATATAATCCAGATCCATGTAGCCAGATCGTGTGTACTGCAATGTGGTCACACTGTCATAAACAACTGTTTTTCTTGGCATTATTTCTAAATTAATGGTTTGTTGCCATATGGCAACACCATGCAATAGAGGGTTTAGAGACTGCAAAAAGGTAGAAAGTTTAGGAGATGGGTCCTGGACAAATTGAAGGAACCAGAGATTGGTTGAGAGTTTTAGAAGGAGCATTAGGCAAAGACTGGCTGAAACGGAGGAAAGTAGAATGGGTAGATCTGATAGAGTAATGAAGGACGCAGAGGAGCATAAAGGCAGAAGGACAAGGCCTGATAGAAATACTTCGAGATAATGAACTTAATTGATGAAAGGAGAAATTTTAAAAATGCATGAATTGAAGCAGGCAAAAGGGAGTACTGAACAGACGCACGAAATATGAGGCTGACTGGAAGTGCAGATTGGTTAAGAAGGGGTAGCTTAAATGCAAGACCGTAGAAGAATGTATAACTAGGGGAAGTATAGATACCGCCTACGGGAAAATAAAAAAGACATTTGAAGTAGCCGTATGAATAACAAGAACTCAGATGGAAAACCAGTACTAAGCAAAGAAGAGAAAGCTGAAAGGTAGAAGGAATACATAGAAGGCTTGTACAAAAGAAGTAAACTTGGAGGCCGTATTCTAGAAATAGTTGACGAAGTAGAGTAAGATAGGAGATGCGAGAAGAATTTGGCAGAGACTGAGGGACGAATACAGTAAGCAGATTCAAAAGGATGTAGGTTGCCGAACGTATTCTCAGATGAAGAGACTTGCACAGGACAGGGTAGCGTGGAGAGTTGCATTAAATCAGTCTGCGGACTGAAGACCACAACAACAACTTTTGACTTAGGCGCAGTGTGCTGTTTTGTTGTAGAAAGGCACCGTGATGCTTGTACTATGGTAGCAGACTTTCTCCATCTCTTGTATTAATATTCTCCGTTTAGGTGAGCGGCTGTTGATCTCCCTCATATTACTTTTCAACTCACTGTTCCCTGCTTACCTTCTGTTCAAAAACTGTTTCCAGTAGGATGTATCCTCCAGAAGCAATTCTTCATAGTTTTCTGTCAGGTAGCCTATGTTATACGCCAGCGATAGTTCTAGTACCAGTTAGCTTACTATCATTTCTGTTCTCAAAAATTATATTAACTTCCTTAATAGTCGGTAATTAAGATAATTTTGAGATTCGCGTTTCTTTACGTTTATTGTTTACCTTATATGTTATACGCGTTGAACATTCTAAAAGAACGAATTCACCACGTAATGTCCTCTGGAAACGGACAAATAAGTACGTTCGTTAACGTACGAAGACTACGTCTCGTGTGACTAGAGATCATAATACTGACTTGTACGCCCCCCGTAGTTAATCGATCCTGCCACGCAATCAGACACAAAGGGTCGCCAAGCAGGTAACTTCCGCTTACTATTCCGAGAATAATGGATGTGAGTGACAGAAATCTGATAACAACCAGCGATTCGGTATTCACTTGCGGTGTGTGGAATGAGCCGTCACGTGTTGCCTTTAATTTAATTTCCCAAGCAGAGAAACTAGGTTAATTTATCCTTTAAATTTAGTATGAAGCTGAACAACTTCTTGGATTAACGAAGCTAGTTGAGCCTCCACTGTAATATTCCTAAACCTATACACATTATGAAAACTGATGTATCTGAGTCTAAACTGCAGGACCCATTTAACAAAAATTGCTACAGATGTTATTTATCGTCAAGCAACAATCACTGTGGCGGCAAGAATCCTTACGACATATTTCAGAAGGTACGACGTCATGAAAAATGAAATATGCGTGAATTACGAGATTTTAGTAATGGAGTATTTGAGAATGTGAACACTTGGTAACTTACAAGAAACTTATCACGTTATTTCAAAACTCCGAGAAAATTTTTATCAGTGACAAAATTATTAAAGGAAATTGTCACTTAATACTTTACTGCCGTTCGTGCAGTAATGATAATTGTATTCGCGACACTTTACAGACAGCACGCACATTAACCACTGAATTTATCTGAGAAATAATATCGCATTACATAGTTAAAGATATTTGACGTCGTAAACAATAAAGTTCATAAATAATCGCCCCATCGCGGATGAATTTTTACTTTTCTTACGTCTTCAGAACTAACTATATTCGCGGCACGGTATCTAGACAGGGTAAATTGAATGTATCTTCCAATATACATCATATTACAGGCTTTAGTTTATTGCGACCTTACTACTAATTCTATTCGCAACAAATTTCGAAAACAATTTCTTCATAGTCCATTGTGCGTGAATGAAAAATTTTGTTATTGCAGGACACATTGTAGAGAAGATAGGACTTCAAAGCATAGACCCGCGTGAAGAGGAAACTATACGCCGAAATTCGCTACAGAAGAAGGAAGGAAGCTTGGAGTTTAACGCCCCGTCGATAGCGTGGTCATTAGAGACGGAAATGCCTGTTAAGCTTAAGGGACTTAACTGCGGGGGCATCAGTCCCTAAACTAACAAACTACTTGTGAACTTGGTTCATAAAACCTTCCATTTTGTGGACAAGCGACCATACGTTGGCATGCATGAAAAAAATTTTTTTTTGAAAAGTCTTGGTAGCAATTAGCTTTATTTCATGACGCGTTTCGAGAACGTCATCATCAGAAAAAGATTTTAAAAAACGATGGGAAATACAACCATCTTGGTTGGGCATGTGAGTCTGGTTCAAAACTGTCACAAGACGTCAATGATGATATTTTAAGTTGCAATCAGGCGTCTATACCAAGATGGTTGTATTTCCCCTCGTTTTTTAAAATCTTTTTCTAATGATGATGTTCTCGAAACGCGTCATGAAATAAAACTAATTGCGACCAAGACTTACAAAATAAATAAATAAATAAATAAATAAAAATAATTTTCATGCATACTTGTGAACTACCATATACTAAAGACAACACAAACATCCAGGCCCGAGGGGGGTTCGAACCCCCGACCGTTGCGGTCGTGCAGACTGTGACTGACGCGCCGTAGAAAGCTTGGCCACTGAGGCCGGCCGGAGCTTACGCTCGGAAGGTTTTGGGTAAGGATGTGGAAGGAAATCAGTCGTGCACTTTCAAAGGAACCATCCCGGCATTTGCCTGGAGTAATTTAGGAAAATCACGGAAAACTTAAATCTGGATGGCCGGAGGTGGCTTTGATACACCATCCTTCCGAATACGAATCCAGAGTGTTACCACTGCGCCACCTCGCTCGGTTTCGGTACGGATACTGGTAAAGTAGAGAAATAGTAGACCAGAAAGCTACGAACATAGGAGGTGAAGTAATATAATATAATATTTGAATGCGTAATATGCTATAACTGGCGTGATACTTACGTTCGCAGGTTGGTGCAATAAGGGAACACACAAGTTGCTTGCCGTGGACGTCAGCTGGGGACTTCCATAGAAGCGGATAAGTCAGGATTGGCCAATAAGGGTAGGATGATTGGTTGGGTTTTAAAGGGACCAAACTACTGTGGTCATCAGTCTCTTTTTCCAGTCACAGAGATGACAGAAATATCGCTAAAGTGGGACATAAAGTGTTAAACTACATCAAACCGTAGATGGGAGATGTCAGAAATAAAAGAGGAAGAAAGAAGAGAGATTAAAAGACAATACCAGAGTGTCTAGGCTGCGAGTTCACATAAATAAAAGTACATCCAGCCACTCCGTAACGCATTAAAATCACCTGCCCAAAAGCAGTTACAGAGCAAATAGAGAAATCACAGACAAGAAACATCAGATGGAATCGTATAATCCACTGATACGAATAAAATTTAAAACAGAATCAGCCACAGTGGCATTGTCACCTAAAACAACGTTTAGGGAGTCAGGTAGATTACAAGTCTGCCTTGAAGCTGCGAAAGAAGGGCATTCCATTAAGATGAAGGGTAGGATGACCAAATAAGGACATGAGAAGAAGCCAGACTTCTCGATGGACGAAGGGTACACAGCACCATATTACGGCAGGTGGCGAGTCGCGAGCGATCGTAATCATTTTAATCGGTTGGAGTGACGGAAGGCATCGGAAATGGTCATGTCAGAGGTGGCTCTGAAGATATTAGAAAAATAAAGTATCTCAAGTACTGAATAGGCATGATAAGTGTTCCTGTAGAACCTTGGACGACAGTGTAAGAGTACAAGTGAAAAAATAAAAAATGTTTGTACAGCTTATGGGACTTAACTACGGGGTCATCAGTCCCTAAACTTACAAACTACTTATGAACTAGCTAACACTAAGGACGGCACAAATATCCATACCCGAGGGGGGATTCTAACCCTCGACCGTAGTGGCCGTGCAGACCGTGAATAATGCGCCGCAGTCCCCTCGGCCACCTCGGCCACCGCGGCCGGCAGAAAATAAACGACATACCTAAACCGCTTTAATGTGTGCTCTTTACCGCAAGTTGAACAGACAGCAATATAAAATTATCACAATTGCAGCCTCATCCGCCGATTCAGCGACCAGGGTATCCACTACAGCTACCGGGACACATTTCTGAAAGCTTTCAGAAACCATTGCGAGACGTGACGGATTTGTAGACCTGTCGTCTGTAGCCGCTCTTTCACAACGTTTGACTGGGACACGTATTGCAGGTAGAAGGAGAGTATTGCAATAAGAATGGACTACATTCATTCCCATGCAACGCCACGTACTGAGGTTAGTATGTAATAAAATACGGCCTCGGAATTTGTGAAAAGTAACACCAGTTGACGTGTGTGCAGTGTTATACGTGGATGTACCTGAACGTTCTTCAGCGGTAAACAGAGCAATATCTACTGGAGAACAGCCGACACCACTACTCCCTTTCCTCGTCCGATTCGCCAGAGATAAGATGTACATATGAGTTTCCCGTGTTATTCCGCCCATTCTTTTATAAGCACTCCCTGCCTGCGGTTCAGTGGATGAAAGACGCAGAGTTCGTGCTCTAGCGTCTGTGGTCGGATTTTCTCTTACCGCGAAACGTATTCTGTTCACGATATCTTTTCACATCTGGTTAAGTTCTTAGTCGGAAATGCAATATCTCCGAATGCAATAACACTACGCAGTCTTTGTCCAGGGAAGAATATTTGATACAGAAATTCAGTGGATGTTAAAGTCTTATACTGTATGTGTGTTTCCTGAAAGGATAACTGGTGCCCTCAGGCGATACATTAACTGCAATATTTTGGTTTGACTAAAAACTGTTATTGTTTGAAAAACTGTACATTCTAATTACAGTTTGAGCAGAGACAATTAGAAGAGTATAATTTTGTAATTTACACTCGTTTAAGCTACCTTTTCTTAAAAGAAGGGAGTATATCATTTATGGTCTCCGCACACAACATAATACAGTGAGCGAATGCAGTAACAAGCAGTACAAGTGCTAACGAATATGGTAACCCGGTTTACTATTTTTCCTTTTTTCAACTTTCTATTTTTTATTTTTTAAACAATAAAGAGTTATTTAATAGCCGTACGCACTAAAGCGTCCAGCTGCGGTGCATGCGGCTTTTCGCCGTCGGTGTTTCGAGTCCTTCCTCGGGCATGTGTGTTTGTGTTGTCCTCAGCGAAAGTTACTTTAAGTTAGTGTAAGTAGTTTGTAAGTTTAGGGACTAATGACCACCGTAGTTAAGTCCCTTAGACTTACAAACATCTGAACAGTTATTTAACACTCTGCTCATCTCAGATAAAATCATTACTACACAGCTTTTTAAAAAATCTATAAAAAAAGCAAAGATGTATCCTTAAACGCTTTTAATTGTTTTAAAAATTCTAGAAGAAATTGCAACCACTTGAAATATATTACTTATATCTTATGAACCGACTGGTAACAATGTAAGCGCTAATCTTGTATTTCTGTTCATTATCTTGAGTAGTAATTTGATTTGACTGTAAACAATTTATTGCATTGTTTCGAAGATACCTGATGTCATCAACTACATTAATGCTTTCACAAATTCGTGATGATCTTTTTGTAACTGATAGGATGGGTTTCAACGTCGGAATGTGAATTTCTTTCAATACCTAATGTCTTCAAATTGTAGAACCTGCCGATTTATTCTAGTTTTGTCCGATTCCATATTTTTCCTTCCTTAGTCTGCACTATTTTGATGTTCTATTTTTTTACCAAGCAGGATAATTGAAGATAACGCAGTGCCATACCAAGCTAAACTATATTTTCATCTTTGGCTTCGGCTACATATTTTAATATTGCAAATCAATCAAAACTTCAATATTATTTGTAAATCAGAATTACCAGAAAAGCTTTAGTTCACCAAATAGCATAAAGGGCCCGTTTTCCAGACTTAAAGTTGTCAATACACGTCGGTGAAGTGATGAAGTCGTATCTAGAAGCCAACGTTTTTGTTACAGCTTTGACTACTCACTCGCACGAGTTTCAAAATTTTTACCTGCTCAACATAAGTACTTGTCCGAAAATGCAATTACCAACCTTACCCGAACTCCAGAACTTCAAACAAGCAGACCTGTTACTTTCTGATGGTCACTTCGTGGACTCAACAGTACGTCCTATTGTTTTAGTCTACACACGTTAAGCTAAAGATAACTATTAAATTTGAGTGAAATAATTAGGAAAGGTAAACTACGATCTTCCGTACCCTACGTGGTATATTAAATAATAATTGAAAGTAATTCCTCATACAAGTGTAAACTTTATGGTAACTCCACAAAGAGATATAACGCGAATGAAAACTCTAGCACCTGTTTGTCGGTCTCTGAAGCGCAGACGATTTCTCAGATGCAAGGACTCAAAGGTGCGTTTACTCATTAGTGTAATATCCTGGCGAATACAATGTTCAAGTGACTTACATTAATGCCGTCGGGTAACTTCTTCTAAAACCTCAGGTATTTCTACAGATACACACTTTCTCATTTTCAAGCCACAAATACAAGATGAGGCTGTGCAAGTCAATATAGAAAATATTTATTGTGAAATATATTTGGCATGTTCGCTGTCCAATATTTTATTCCACCGGTTTATTACCGGTTTCGACAAACTTTGTTGTCATCTTCAGATCTGCAACTCTATTTTAAAATAAATAAATAAAAAATAGCACCTCTCCAAACATCATTTTCAACTACACAGTTCAATCCTATTGTGTCTTGATGTACAATAATTTGCATCTGTTCGTCAATTATAATATCTATAACGTCGGTTTGTAAGTGCAGTTGAAAATGATGCACGGAGAGGTACTATTTTTTAAAATGTAGAGTTGCAGATCTGAAAATGACAACGTTGTCGATACCATTAATCTGCAATAATATATTGAACAGCGATCTTGGCTTATATATTTCACTACAAATTACAAGTTAGATTGCCAACCATATACAATACAGAACATTGTTTGAAATCACACACACACACACACACACACACACACACACACACACACACACACACACGCCGCGGCGGAGCGGCTGAGCGCATTGAGGCGCTATGCTACGATGTGCGAGGCCGTTCCCCGTCCGGGGTTCGAATACCAGCTCGGGCATGGATGTTTGTGCCGTCTTTAGTATAAGTTAGTTCATAAGTAATTTGTAAGTTTAGGGAGTGATGACCCCGCAGTTAAGTCCCTTAAGCTTAACAAACATTTGAACACACACATTGTAAACTCTAGTCTCATCTAACAACCATATGACCATTGAGAGATATAATCGATAGTGAATTAATATGCAATGAATGAGGTAACAGTAAATCTTCATCTCTGTTTCATGACATTCATGACAAGGGAGGGAGAAAGTTCCAAGCACATTTCAAGCAACAATCTCCATCCGTATTCTTAAAGTCATTTGCTAAATTTATTTAAACTGCCTTCTTAATAACACTATTCCCATAGCTTGAAGTGAATGCCAGGTGACGGAAAACATTGCTAATAATAACTGTACTAGGCCGATACTCATCACATCGCAAACCCATATAAAAATTCTGTTTTTACCTAAGAGAGAAGCAGTAAGCAAGGCACTCCAATTTTTATCCTTTTTTTCAATACATTTGTTACCGATTTCTTGTATTGAAGATGGATCCTGCAGTAAGAATTCGACAGTTCTTCCAGTTCTTGTGCACTTTCCTAAAGCACCTGAACGTAGGAGTAGCTGCCCGTTGCGCTGTAACCTACTTCGTCACTTCAATAGCTCCGCCCTAGGGTCTCAGAGAACTTTGAGATTGCTCGAGTAGACTCAGCACGCTGTTCTCTGAACTCTCGCCTGCCGCTAGCTACAGCCTGACAGATGACAGATGCACCTGTCTGGTGGTAATAGCAGTCATCAATATTTGAAGGATAACTTGCGGAAATGGATTAGGGGGATGAATGAACCCTTCTACGACCTATCCTGAGTTGCAGTTCCTGTCCGTCAGTTAAGTCAAGTCGGGCAACCTCCGAAAAGAAAAAGTGCTTTTAGCAGACGTGCGTCACTCCGAGACCTCAGTTTACCTCACTCGTTCAGTGCCAGCGACCAGGCAAAATATATATCGTCAAAATAAATACCCTCAAATATAGGAAAATGGTGGACTTGCATCTCTTCACGTAAATATAAAGTGTTAACCACAATGATTTCTCAAAGAAAAGTGCATACATATGCTGGTTATTCGTCCATGCAGCGCAACGGAAGTTAAATATGTGCCTTTGCATACCGTCGTCTATGAAAGTCCGTACGTCAGTTGATAAAAACGGAATATCATAGCATTGTTTTGTGAAACACCAGGGATGGTCAAGGTAATATGTGTACCTAACATAGTCACAATAATTATTTATTAGTAATGAATTGGCCCACCATTGTGTTTGAGAACATTTGCAACTCTTCGAGCAACAGATTCCTTAAATGTCGTTATAGTTTCCAACAGTCTTTTATCCATCCTTGTACCAAAACATTATGCAATTACTTCAAAGATGTTGTTTTTATGGTCTTCAGTCAAAGGACTGGTTTGGTGCAGTTGCCCACTCTACCTGTCCTGTGCAAGTGCCTTCATATGAGAATAAGTACGTCAACCTACATCCTTTTGCATCTGCTTTCTGTATTAGTCCCTCGGCCACACACTTCCTTCTGGTGTCTCAGAATGTGTCACAACAACCTATCCCTTCTCTTAGTCAGGATATGCCAGAAACTCCTTTTCTCCCCAATTCTGTTGAGCACCTCCTCATTAGTTATGTGATCTACCCATCTAATCATTCGTCTGTAGTACCACATTTAGAAAGCTTTTATCATCTTCTTTGACTGAACTCTTTAGTCCACATTTCATTACCATACAATGATATACTCCAGACAAATGCTAATATTGGATGTCAACAAATTTCGCTTCTTCAGAAACGCTTTTCTTCCCATATTTTCTTTACTTCGGCCAGCAGAAGTTATACTACTTTTATTGTCTCATTACCTAATCTAATTCCTTCAGCAACGCCCGATTTTCTGACCTTACATTCCATTAACCTTATTTTACAATTGTTCATGTTCACCTTATAACCTCCTTTCGAGACACTGCCCATTCCATTCAATTGCTCTTCCAGGTCCTCTGTTGTTTCTGACAGAATTACTATGTCATTAGCAAACCGCAAAGTTTTTATTCCCTCTCCCTGGACTTTAATTCCCTCTCCAAATCTTTCCCTGCATTCCTTCACAGCTTGCTCAATGTATAGATTGAACAACATTGAGGAAAGGCTATAACCCTGTCTTACTCCCTTCCCAACCACTGCGACCCTTTCATGACCTTCGACTCCAATAACTGTTGTCTGGTTTTTGTACAAGTTGAATGTAACTCTTCGCTCCCTATATTCCACCCCTGCTACCTTCAGAATCTGAAAAAGTGTATTCCAGTCAACAACATTGTCAAAAGCTTTCTCCGGATCCACAAATTCTAATAACGTAGGTTTCCCTTTCCTTGATCTACTTTCTACGCTTGCTTTCTTAGGAATTGGAATCACTATATTCTTCTTCAAGTCTCAGGGTATTTCCCCTGTCTCATATATCTTGCATACCAGGTGGAACAATTTGCTCATGATTGGCTCTCCTAATGATAATAGTAGCTCGGACGGGACGTCATCTACTCCAGCGAAATTGTTTTTACTCATATCTTTGAGTGCTATGTCAAATTCTTCTCGCAGTATAGTATATCCTATCCCATCTTTCACTACTTCGCCTTCCGCTTCTAGAATACTGCCTTCAAGGTTATTTCCTTTGTACAGTCCTCTATATATTCCTTCCACATTAGACCTTTTAATTTGGTCCTCACACCCTGTTCTTAAACTCCCCATAATAAGGGTTCAATAGTGTTGAGACATGGCGATTTTTATGTCCGGGGGAGATGTAGATTACAAAATAATAAACTGTACTGTAATGTATCGTTTCACACCATGTCAAGGATCGTGGAAACCTGTGAAAGACAAATGTGGAGCTATTATTATTTCCTATTTTTATAGCACTATAGCAGTTCCATAAAGTAAAAAGTATGTTTAAATCAATATAAACGACACTATTCGCACTTATCCAATATCGTAATCATAAATGTAGCTTGCCGGCCGCTTGGAGCGCAGGTGTAGCAGTGTACAACAAGAAGTGGGCAAGTATCGTGACTGCGAATGTCAGATTGTGGTTATATGTTCAGAGACGAGAGTTATACATACAGTTAGTAAAGGGTAAAGAGATCAATGGATCCGGTAGATCACCAGAGAGCACATTATCCATGACATAAGTAAGTTAACGGAAACCAAGGAGGTTAAAATAAGAGATGATGGCGCTACTATGAAAAGCTTATCTGTCAATTGAAGCCAGTCCGCCATCTTATGGAGCGAACGAAATATGATGCAGATTAAAGCAATGTGTGGTTCTTGCCCTATTAACTTTCATATATTTAAATAACTGACATTTCTGGTAATAGTACACTTCCAGATAGGTAAACTGTGGTTTATTAACACAAAATTATTGGTTTCACAATATGGCTACACGGTTTCACTTCTATAGCGTTAAGGGAATCTCCACCTATACTAACCTCCTTGACGGAAACAGACGCGCAAATGGTAGACTACTCGAAGCCCTCTGGAGATTTGCAGAAAGGTAATAAAAAAGTCGCACTGACGTGTTTTACGGCCCACTTTAAATTTGTAGTTTATCATTTTTTGCAAACATTTTGACAAAAAAATAAATAATAAAAAAATATTGTTATTTGATTATGACTCTACTATTGTGATAATATCCATGCGCACAACACGTAACCCTTTTAGTAAAAAAGGAGAAAAAAGTATTTGGTAGTGGCGGGTCCCGAACCACGGACCATGTTCATCACAATCCAACCCGCTGCCCACTACACTACGGCGAACAGTTACGAAATTCGCCCTTTATATTCGTACTATTGATGGCAGTTGTTAACTGATGCTAATATGGTATTTTTAGACACTAGATTTTCATTTATCGTACGAAGAACGACGTATTTTTGTTAATTCTTCGGTGCGCCGTTGGTTTGAAATAACAACGTGTAAGTTATAATAAGAAAATCATCAAATACGCAACACAAGATGGCGTATGCCAGAGAGAGTGCTGGGCGTGGAATGTCGACATCTGTGAACGGCTGGTTTTCGTAAAATCAATGGACGGTGTCAAATCGCCGTTATTTTTGCAAATACCTGTCAAACGATACGAAATATGGAAAAAAAAAACATAAGAGAGCAAAGTTGTAGAGAATTTTCTCCTCTACAAATTCAGTTATTCGATTTTCGTGTCAGATGAATGATTAAGCCGTTATTTTCATTTAAATTTCGAGATGTCAAAAAACGATCGCAAAGGCCAACTTTTAGTGTTACTACCGCAACCTAAAGTGGGCCAAAACGGGGTGATTATATTGAAATTATAAAACTACAGTTATCTTTGTAAATAGCGTCATTTGAGAGAAATTTAGTCGTCGTATTATTATCAGAAGAAGAAGTACGTGGTTATAAGACATTCATCGTGAATGGTACAATAAATGTTGAGATGTGGTGAAATCGTTGGTTGGACGTGACGGTGCATTTCCCTCGCAGCTTTCGCGGACCGCCCACAGAGACCCACAGAGACTTCTGCTTTCAGGGAGCAGAGAGGGACGTGCCTCGCAGTGCACGCGTCGCATCTGAAATCGATGCCATCGCCGCACTCCACTAGCGATACGGAACGGAGAAAGCATTTCGCCACGCTTGCGTGAGACCTTGACAAAGCGGTGCAACCCGTGCATTCCAGAAGATCGATTGCCATCAGGCGTCCCTCGTGAAAAATGGCGTTCTCTGTAGCCTTTTATTTCTATTGTAAACATGGATCCGTCTTTTAGTGACATATAAGTACATTACAAATGTCAATATAAATCTTTATGCTTACACCGATATCAGTATCAATTTCTACGCTGTTTGCTAGGGGACTGATGACCCTGCGGTTAAGTCCCTTAAGCTTAACAAACAACAGCTGTTTGCTAGCTTTTAATTTTCTGTTTCTATGAGAAGCATGGAAAAAATTCCTACTTACTACAATACGAAATTGGGTGATATTGCTTGTTGATATTGTCAACGGTTGGAGACGCGATCTGTCGTAGTTTAATATTTTAATATGCTGTGGATTAAACCCTGTAATAACATCCAGTTTTTCTATTTCCAGCTTTAACTCTGTAAGAATAATCTTAACAACATAAAACTTGTTAGAGCAGCATAATTCTTACCATATTATGAAAGTAAAACGTTTTTATGTTTGTTTGTTTGTAAGTCTATGGAACCAAACTACGTTGGTCATCAGTCCCTAGTCTTACAATTTAAATTAAGTGAAACTAACCTAAGGACAATACACACATCCAAGCCCGAGGGGCGATTCGAACCTCCGACGCGGTAGGACGGGCGATCCATAACGTGGCGCTCCAAACCTCTCGACTACTCCCGCGCAGCAAAATATGTGTGTGTGTGTGTGTGTGTGTGTGTGTGTGGAGGGGGGCATCTGTCCTTTCGTACATGTCCGAAAGAACAAACGCCACATATATATGTAACTTATATAAATGTCGATGACGGGCAATGATCCTTTTTTCAATGCGGAGGCACTCCTAGGCCCTTACTCTCACGATAATTAGTTTACGATAACTGCGAGTTTGAGTTCTAGTGGACAGGGTAAAATTGAGAATTTGTATCTGATGGGAGGCGTACTTGATTAATTCCGTGCAGGTGTAGTAATCGCTATGTCCCCAGTGGTGTAGAGGTCAGCGCAACTGCCTAGAAACCAGGAGACCCGGGTTCGAGTCCCGGCTGGGTACACAGTTTCAACTTTACCCATTCTCAGTTAATGACATACATTCCCTGAATACAAAATGTTTTTGCCATGCCGCCATCACTTCGTCAAAATCAAGTTTTCATATCGACGGAAGTTTAAAATGAAAGCAAAAACTTCCATGGGCATTACAAGAAGCAGTCTAGTAAATTACCTCGGCATGCAAGTGTGGGCATCTATCGAGCCGTAATGGAGATGAGTTCTCACTATCAATGTTTAGGCAGCAACATTTAATAAAAGACTCATACTGCAATTCGGTTTACCATACAGATTAATGAGTACCATTCTGAGTATCAACGATTTTGTAAGATGAACTGCCCGCGATATTGGTGAAAGTTACACTTGTAGTAAGAAAAGGAGTATTGTTAACGCAAGACGGGACACCATCCTCCTTTTTTACGGTTCGCACTGTTACTTTTCATGAACTATGGAATGATTGAGGAAGTTCGGTTATGTGGCCATTCATCGGATCTGAATCGGTTAGATTTCTGGCTCTGAGGACATTTCAAGGCATTGCCGTACTCCTTGCCAATTGACAATGTGCAGAAGTTACGAAAACGTGTGGCAAGCATCTGACGCATTGCGGAAGGTGTCAGGTGTATGGAATGAGTGCTTATGCAATGTGAAGAATGACAGAAGGACGAGTCAGGATGCCTGGCAACCACATGAAGCATTGTCTCGAATGCAGAATGAGGAGACAGAGGGGTCTGTATCTCAGATTTAAAGGTTCTTGGACGTTTCATTACTGGAACTTCTACTTTAGACGAATACTATCTTCTGTAGCAATATATGATAGTAGTTTCAACACCCACTCCATTGTTATAAGTCTTTAAGCGATGATAAATTCGCACTAATAATTTTAATAGAAGAAATAGGGAACCAGTTGCATGTCTTACGATAAAATTTACTCAACAGTATTTCCATTATCTTCAATAATTTAGAGGTGAAAGTATATACACATAGTGATAAAGGTGTCATCAAACCAATCTTTAGTTTGACTATTACACTGGTTTTTTAGGTATGGTTCCATTGGAGGTGGTACCCATACCTTCTGTCAAATCTTCGTAAATCTAAGGGACTTAACTGCTGCGATTATCAGTTCCTAGACTTACAAACTACTCAAATTAACTTTAACTTGGGACAACACTCACACCCATACGCAAGGGAGGACTCAAACATATCAACAGCGCGCTCCGCAGCAAGGCGCCTTAGAGCACTCGGCACTCCATCGCGGCTAAACTCTCATCCCACGAAGTAGATTCGACCTACAGTACATCGCGGCGTCTTTCATATAAACAACACTTTTGTTAGTGTGAAATAATGAAAAAAAATCTTGGGACAAACTGGGGATCGACCAGCTGATGAAAGCCTCGTAATTGATAGGTATGGCGTCGGACATGCCCGAAAGAGCAAACACTATATGTATTATTGTTCTTGTACCTAGTTCGGTTAAAAGAGAACATCTTTCAGATCCGACCGCCCTTCGGGATTCAACGAAGTTAGGGGCGGTGGGGTAATGAATAATGAGGGCATTACTCCGGTAATGTGCCATATACAGGGACGTGCGTCGAGCGGGATACTTGCCAGGGTAGTCCGTGTCCTTGTGTAAAACCTCTGTTCCCGTTTGGTGATATCCGAACTGTCTAGTAAGCAGAAGATCCGGGTTCGAATCCCGGTCCTGGCACACACATTTGTATTTCGTGGTGGATTATTCAAGCCGGCCGCGTTGGCCGAGAGGATTGAGGCGCTCCAGTCACGGTCTGCACGGCCACTACGGTCGGGGATTCGAATTCCTCCTCGGGCATGGATATTTGTGCCGTCCTTAGTATTAGCTAGTTCATAAGTAGTTTGTATCTTTAGGGACTGATGACCCCGTAGTTAAGTCCCATAAGCTCACATTTGACACATTTAGATTATTCGACGGCAGATGGTAGCTGGCATCAAATCATGCAACTAACAGCTTCACTGTCATTCTTCCTATTTATATCATATCCTGAGTTAGACGTTATAAAATAACAAATAATCCACTACCAAATATTAAGAACCCGATACCAACAAACTCATTTGAATCCTTCGATACCAGTAATTTGACGCACCAAATACTTAATGTTAGTTTGTGAAACATCTTTTGACAGTAATGCAATTACATAACCTTCATTGTTTAGGGGATCGTCACGAAGTATTAAGATAACATATTCACATATATGTTACTACATTACTTATGGTATTTACATTTTGCAGATATGGAAATCTTCCGTCAATAGCCTGTAACGGGTAATATATCCATGTAAACTTGCATATATTGTGATGTGTAATGTAAAAGTTTTTGAAGCCTATTAGCCACCATATTGTACAGTTGTGAGTGACAACAAGCTCTTTATTTAAATATGACTATACGAGTTTTATATGTGACAACCAAACAGCTAATTTTAATGTGTGACAACTCACCAGTACAATCCAACAGGCTACAATATGTATCTATGTTATAATGTTACTATTTAGTGCAGAGACCAGAAGATGATACCAATGTACATCGAAACCGGTCGTCTCTCATAAATAAAGACGAAATACCGCTATCTTAGCATTTCATTATTTACAAATACATTTATAAGATCACTCCCTGCCACGAGCAAATTGTATTTTAATAATTCATGAGAGCATCTCTTTTGGATTCTGTGATGCTTTCTGAAAAATAACATCAAGTTCAAATACTCTAAAATATGATCAATTTGTTTCAAATGAGTGATGAAATCGCTATTAATCCATATCAAGTGACTCAGTGAACTAACAGGCTTCAAAAACTTTTACATTACAGATCACAAAATACCGCGATCTTCGAATTTCATTATTTACAAATACAATTATTAAAATATGCCTTTCAAGTTGCCATTTTCACTTCTTTGTTTGTTTATAAATATAACTAAATTAATGGAATGCAGTAACCAGTTGATTGTAGTTATTAATTTTTAACTTTAACGACTGGTTTCGGGCGCTTGAGTGCCCTTCTTTTGGTCTATATTTTTCCTGTTGCTTAATAAATATACATGCTACTAGTGGAATCAACGCTAAGTGCAAAGATTGTGGAATGAATAACAATATATAATGAAGAAATATAACTCAATGTCATTCTGTTTAAATGATTCTAAAGGTCATTAATTCCATGTCAAAATTAAATAATTATATATATTTTAAGTACTTAAACCAAAGATAAAGTTTACCACTTTACTGTTTCTATAAAACCGGATTGCACCTAGCCTCTTGGTCAGCTGATGTCTGGACGAGATGCTAGGAGCATTTATTGTTTACAAATATAGTGTCCAAAGAACTTGAGATCTCAAAGACTATGTACTTGAGAATGTAAGAGCCAAGATGGCGGTATGTTTTATAGTGTTCTTTGTTTTGTGAGTTTATTTTTTAAAGTGAATAAAGTCAAAATTCGTGGCTATTACTGAATTTCATTTATCTGCTTCAAATCTGGACATCTGCCTTTGTAGGAATCGTATTCAAAGACAACGAGACCAACTGAACTTATAATTTTTCATCGATATAATACAGAAATATTGTTCGTGTATTCCGCTACCATATGTACTCAATGTGCCATCTTCGTCGTATTATGACACACACGAGCACAGAATTCGTCGATCTCAAATGTTATGTGCATCTGGGATACTACAACGTGCTTTTGCATTGCCACTGGGAACGTGGTTTGTGATCTTTCGTCCAGTTTCCTGGCAAGGTGCCTCTGAACCCTGCGTTCCAGTCGTTCGGCCTCTTCTTCATCTTCGTCGATGATATTTTCCTGGAATTGAAGCTCCAACGCGTTTGACATGGCGGTCGCTTTGTCTTCAGGTGTGTGGGCCAGTTCATTTTGGCCGTGTAGTGGTGTACAGGCTTTGTGGGGTTGCCGTGTAGCCTTAATAATGTTCCAGAATTTATCTGGGTTGTTTTCAGCTGTCTCGCGGCTTCTTTACCATCTCGCACATCTTAGTAGATGTAACCTCATTTCCCTTGTCATTCTTTCCATGCTTCTCCTACCTTGAGGGTCGCGATATATCTGCCATCTTTTACGAACCCTATTTTTGCCACTAATTAGCTGCACTAGGTCTGGATGTAAGTCGCTTCTACCTGCATCATGTGTGATTTTCATGGTGGATGCCTCCCCGCAGGTTTTAATTATTTGTGTGAATTCTTCTATGGCTACGTCTATTGAGCCAGCAGTAGGCATATCTGGGGCAAGGTCAGGGATGTGGTTTGCGACTAGTTCTTGGTACCTAGCCCCCCAGTTTGTGTGGTAGGCTGTGTTTTTTCGAGTGGTTGGCACGTCCTGATCATCGTCAAAGCGAAGAATGACAGGGCTGTGGTCAGAGTTTAGGTTGTTTATCACCACTGTTGTCTGGAGGTTGATATTTTTCATAACGAAAATGTCCAATTTGTCAGGGAGACAGCGTGAGTCGTAGGGGAAATGTGTTGGTTCACCTGTCGCCACTACTTGTATTTCCGGATGGTCGTTTAGGTTTCTGAGCAGGCTATTACCACCGGTGTTGCCAGCACGGCTACCCCACACCCTGTGCTTGGCATTCAGGTCCCCTCCTATTATGGTTTTGTTGTTGCCTTGTAACAGATCGTCCAGGTCACTGGGGTGAAGCCTTATGTTCGGGGGGTGGTAGACAGCTACAAGATTTGTAGGTTGTTGGTTTAATATGTGTTGCCTCACAGTTTATGAGGGGGGGGGGGGGGTAGGAATTTGCCTATATGTTATTCTGTTTTTGACTAGAATGGCTGTCCCTTCGCCTGGTCTGTTTGGGCGGTCGGTACGAACGAGCGTGTAATTTCTGATCCTGAGGTTGTCATCAGGTGTGAGGTGGGTCTCGTTGATGAGTGTCACGCCGATTCCACGATTGTCCAGGAACATCTCGAGTTCGTACCTGTCTTGGCGTTTCATATGTTGTATTATGACACACGTGAGCACAGAATTCGTCGATCTGAAATGTTATGTGCATCTGAGATACTATAACGTGCAAAACAGTATGTACAGATTAACGGTGTGGTTGTGTTGCAGCCGAGCGACACGAGGCGCGGGGCGGGCGCCGCCCGCAGCTGCGCGAGTGGTCCCGCTGTCTGAGGGGGCGGTAACGACGGCGCATTGTCTCGCGGCGGTCGCCTCGGCCATTATTCGGCAGAGGAGCCGGCTGATTAAGGCCAGACCCTCGTTA
This sequence comes from Locusta migratoria, assembly GCA_026315105.1. Taxonomy (NCBI): domain Eukaryota; kingdom Metazoa; phylum Arthropoda; class Insecta; order Orthoptera; family Acrididae; genus Locusta; species Locusta migratoria. The sequence continues at coordinate 563,085,498 of CM048745.1, forward strand.
CCGCCCTTTCACAACGAAAGTACTGCGCAGAGACATCTCGGCCACAGGCCGCGACCAGATCGACGTTGTTACAGCGTCTGAGGTCGAAACAGAATATCAAATTCTGCATTGTAGACTACGTCCAGGAAAGACGCTCCTGCTACCATTCCGCCAGACACTTTCAGAAGCGTACGGCATTCAAATGAGCAATACCTGCCTCGAAAAATGATTGAAAGTGCTTGAAGCATTCAAAGTGCTGGCCTCCAACAGCTTTTTTATTACCTGTTGCTTTCAGCAGTGATGAACACTCGTGAGTCAATACACTGACAATGAACTCAGGCTGCATTCAGAAGGACTCTTTGACTATCAAAATATTAGAGGTAAATTTTCACAGTATTAGAAACAAAGTTCCCAAATTTACTGCACTGCAGGAAATTGGCGGGCTGACAGTTGGCTGAACCCGACGTAGGAAGCTCCAATATATTTAGCGAAGAGTGGAATGTATATTGTAAAGATAGATAAGGCACAATTTGAGGGGGGAGGATGTTCATTGCAGTCGACAAAAATATAGTCGAGAGTGACTGTGAGGTTATCTGGACGCGTGTATAATAATAATTTCGTGTGGCTCATTGGCCTGGTGCAAGTCTTTCAATTGGACGCCACTTCGGCGACTTGCGTGTCCCTAGCCTACCCCAGTTATCCACCTTTTTTTATTTATTTATTTTTTTTTATTTTTGCCGGTGGGCGGAATTGAACGGTGACCTGCTCCGCTTTTTTTTTTTTTTTTTTTTTTTTTTTTTTTTTTTTTTTTTTTTTTGCCGGTAGGCGGGATTTTTTTCCCAATCTAATTACCTCGGCAATAAAAAAATTTTAATGCCACCGCCACTTTGTGCCCTAAACTAAAGAAAGAGTCCACCCAGGAAACGGGAAGGGAAATGGCGTGTTTTTATTTAGTCAGTATTCATTTATTTATTTTTTGGTTCTAATTTTTTTATTTTATTACATTTTTTTAATTTTCTTTGTAGGTATTTTAAACAACTTGTCCACAAGGGAAAGAAAAAAGGAGGAATCCACCTATGGCAAATACGTTGATGAACAAGTAGAAATAAAGAAAATATTTAATGTAAACAGCCATAATGTGAGGAGACACAAAGGTTAAACGAAAGAGAAAACTATAGCGGCAAGACATCAAGCCGCGAGTCCACCAAAAAGATCGTGCTATTTGTAAATGAAAGAACAAACACAAACAAACGTTGACAAGAGGGCTGGCTAGCACCGCAAAAGCAGCAAAGGAAGAAAGAAACAACAATATCATTACCAACGAAACGACGTTCCTGAAGCCCCAAAAGTGAGATTAACAAAATTGGAAACACAACAAAATCGTCACTTCCCGAGGACAAAAATTCAAAGCAGGAAACAGAAAATGGAAAAGAACCGGGTAAAGGGGACCTACAGCTTAACGTGGAATCCGAACCACGTGTCGTTTCTGGCGACTCCTCACATCGTTGAGAGGTGAAGGATGGGTTAAAAACGCAGAGTGAAAAAATCGTAGGTCCGACCGGGAATAGAACCCGCGACCCTTCGGTTGCCAGTCGAGCGCTTTACCCCAAGACCACCGGGCCCGACATCTGGACGCGTGTAACAGATATAAGCGAAATCAAGTCCACGGCTGGGTGTGTTTACCGCGCTCCTCCGGGTTCCATCGTTACAATGCTAAAGTCATTCAGAGTTCAGTAGTATCACGTGGTCTTTCAACATACGAATGTTAAATCATCCATCTGCGTACATCACTTTCTTTTGTAAGGCTGTCTGCGTTCTTGTCCTGTAGGATTTAATTTTGTACCAGAAATGACAGTACTTGGCTGCTTTAAGAGACAATGACAGGTGCCTCATTTCTTGGCCCCATCTCAGTTATGCCAAACATTTCCCTAAGCCGTCCGCATCTTTTAACGTATGAATAATAACGTGTACTTTAATAAGGATCAGGTTCCGCAAACTTTTCAGTCTTCAGTCTCGTGCGAATGTTAATTGCCTGGAAAATCTTGGTGTTTGGTATCGCGGGCTTTGTGAAAGAGGGCGGGAACGCCAGCTGGCCGGGGAACACACCACGGGGAACACTGTGTATTCACTGCAGCTGTACTGACCACGTAGAAGCGTTTGTTCGATGGTCGAGAGCCTTCCGGGAAAGAAGACTTAGCGGTGCTTGAGATGGCCGGGCCTCTGTTCCCCAGAATTCCCAGCGAGGGGAACCTTTTCTTTTCTCTGGAAATAATATTCTGGGCGCTTGTCCGTTTTCCCGTGCGAGTACGGCAAGAAGACTTGTGATTCGCTAAAACTTACACAAGGTCCCCTCAGGACAATGTCAGCGCATCTTATTCCCTGCCGTGCAAATAACAGGGCACGAGGTCCCCTCAGGACTGTCAGCGCATCTTATTCCCTGCCGTGCAAATAACAGAGTCCGAGGGTGGCAAGCAAGGCGTGGGGGCGGAAATTTGGTGGTTAGCCACGCCGCAGAGGCAGGCAAGAGACCACCACGAGTCGTGGCAGCGTTCGGTTGTGTTCCAGGAGGGCTCCACCAGTGTGGCAGATTGCTCCTTAACGTTACAACAAGAACATGAAACCATTTGTACTGACGTACTTGTAATCGATGTATGCAGCATTCTGTCGATAGCCCAGGGCGAAACGCGTCTAATAAATTCATATTGTAACCACTTCATGACTTTAATCAATACAGCGACCTATGCAGCCTATTGCAGACTTTATTTACTATTAATCATGGTCGCCTGCCTCCTCCGTGACTTTGTCACAACTATATATCTCTGTTTGTTTGATGGTAGTTATCATAAAGTTCAGATACTTAAGTGTGCCAGTTTTTAGTCTGGTGCTGCACCGGAGACCAGCAGCTCCTTTGATTTGACGAAGCCGTGTTCGTCACGACACGCTACATTTTTCGGTATCAGAAAATCCTTGAAGCCTAATGGCTCAAGTATACGAACAGGTCTAGTGGTGAACGGCAGAATTGTGAGGCATTAATTGATGATGAGCCGGCCGCGATGACCGAGCGGTCTGCGGCGTGCCATTCACGGTCTGCACGGCCGCTGCTGTCGGGGTTTCGAATCCCCCCTCGGACATGGATATTTGTGCCATCCTAGTTCATAAGTTGTTTGTAAGTTTAGGGACTGATGATCCAGTAGTTAAGTCCCGTAAGCTCTACAAACATTTGATTTGGTTCCACCGGGACTCGTGGCTCTGTTTATTTGAATAAGGCAACGGAACTACAAGGTGCGTATGAAAAGCCCGGCGAATGATCTCAGGAAATACAGGAAAGAGGAATTACAAACAAAATACCTTTACTGGTCTTCAAAGTAATCACCATTGGCTATAAAACACGTCTGACATCGGCTGTACAGCTGTTGGAAACTGACAGCAAACGCTTCTTGAGCACTAAGGTCACGCATTGTTGTATCTCCGCAACCACTGAAACTTTTTACTCACTTATGTAATTACATAGGCTTCTGCGGCCAGAGTCAGATGACATAAAAGTTTTCTGGGTGTTGTACCGTGTCATGATGTATAGAGATGGGCAAAACCGATCTTTTCAGAGATCGGATCAGAAATAGTCATTCACTGGGATGAACTAGTTCTTTTTCGTGGTTCACCAACTCACCAACTGATAAAAAACGTAAAACGATGTCACATTGCTTTTTTGTCACTATACTTTTATTTGATTTGGCCATATTGTGAAAGAAGAAAGAAGAGTAATAATTTTATTGTAAGTCAGTAGTTTCGAGAATTAAAATTCGTTAGTACACCTACATTAAAAATTAAGCATGTTATAACAGAATTTAAATATTTTTGCAGATGAAATAATTGGAAAAAGAAAAAAAAAATATTTTTATACTTTCATTAAAAAATACAATATTTTGCAGAATAAAAATATTAGTTCCGTATTTATACAGTGAGTAGTTTAAGCGAGTTGAATGAAACGTGATATATCGCGAGAGTTCCTTGCAGAACGTCGCAACTGCCGCAGCGGAATAGCCGTGCGCAATAAGGCCGTGTCCTACGTGAGCGGCAAAAGCGAGCGACAGCGCGCGATATTCAGCGACGCGACACGGCAGCTACAAGCAGCGACATTCGGGGACACGGCCGGGTGTCTTATGTGAACGCGACAGATTCTCCCTACAAGATGGCCGCTAGAACCCATCACTTGTTATCTAAAAACTAAAGTCTGGCACCCATAAACAGTAAAATAATGATAGTTCCAGAATAAGCAATAAAGTTTTATCTGATTTCGAAAATAAGGCGTCAAAAGAGTAATGTCCATTAAATTTGCAAAGCGAGGAATGTTCGTGGACTATTTCACGCGTAACTTCAAGTACGAAAAAAAGACTGAAAATCTCCAGCCAAATTCTTCGAAAATACGACGACGAGTACAGATACTTTCGACTATGTCATCAATGAGTTTTTCTTTTGTGCGTAAAAACCATCAACAAATGATTAATTTCGAAGAGAGTCTTAACTAAAGAAATAATTAGGTTAATAACTGCGGTGATACTCTTACAGTGGGCGTAGTACAGGGGTAGCGTTCTGGGCTCCTATATTCTAAGTTTTGCGGTTGCTGGTAAGATTTCCGTCCCACCTTATATTTTTAGTTTCTGTAACTACAACCCTTTCACCTCTTATTTGTGCAAAGTTTTATATATTCTCTATACAGAGCAATGGGAATTATATTTTTAAGTGCTTCCCAAATATAGTTTATCTTTCATTGCAGACACACACATCCTACTGTACCAAACACATTAAATTCGTAATGAAACATTATAGCAAGATATTTTACTCAGAAACGTAATTATAGACATCTCGTTTCACATCCTAGTGTCCTCTCTCTCTTAGAAAACAAGTATAATGTTACTGTCAAAGATTTGACGCCAGCAGCAAAAATTTCAAATGGACACATTCCCGAAACTGAATGGTTTCAGATATAGAAAACATTAATGTACATTGTTGTTTTCTTTGTTATTCGATTATATAGTCATTGTTTTCAATGTGCCAAAATAATGTAGACGCATAAAAGCATAATTTGTTACAGGACACTCGTCTATCAAGTTAGGAAACGGCGTGATATGGGCTTACAAAATTTAAGCAACAGAATGCACGTTGCACAAGACTTTGTCTCTCTTGCTCCCTTCATGCAAACTACAAGTGTTCGAGAAAAATGGAGTAGGAACTTTTTTGCAGAAGTTTTATGTAGTTTAATTTTGTACTGTAACGCGTTTTTGCTACCGACTGCAGATTTCCTGTTATTAAGAAAAAAAACATGTAACATTAAATAAATACGTTTCATCTCGAGTACTATTCGAAATAGGAATATGACGGTTTCTGTTGCTTCAGATGATCGCTTCTGTAAGTGAGCTGCAAGTTTTATCAGAACACAGGAGTCGAAAGAACAGAGAAATGCGCGGAGTCGCTTTGTTCGGCACCATGCGGTTCGCCAGAGGAGTGGGGGGAATAACGAGCAGCGCGCCACACAGGCAGCTCTGCAAGCTAGATATGGGCAAAACCGATCTTTTCAGAGATCAGATCAGAAATAGTCATTCACTGGGACGAACTAGTTCTTTTTCATGGTTCACCGACTCACCAACTGATAAAAAACGTAAAACGATGTCACATTGCTTTTTTGTCACTATACTTTTATCTGATTTGGCCATATTGCGAAAGAAGAAAGAAGAGTAATAATTTTATTGTAAGTCAGTAGTTTTGAGAATTAAAATTTGTTAGTTACACCTACATTAAAAATTAAACATGTTATAACAGAATTTTAATATTTTTGCAGGTGAAATAATTGGAAAAAAATATTATTTTTATACTTTCATTAAAAAATACAATATTTTGAAGAATAAAAATACTAGTTCCATATTTATACAGTGAGTAGTTTAAGCGAGTTGAATGAAACGTGATATATTGCGAAAGTTCCGTGCAGAACGTGCCAACTGCCGTAGCGGAATAGCCGTGCGCAATAAGGCCGTGTCCTAAGTGAGCGAGCTACAGCGCGCGATATTCAGCGACGCGACGCGGCAGCTACAAGCAGCGACATTCGGCGACACGGCCGGGTGTCTTACGTGAGCGCGACAGATTCTCGCTACAAAATGGCCGCTGGAACCGATCACTTGTTTCTGAAAACTGAACTAAAGTCTGGCACCCATAAACAGTAAAATATGATAGGTCCAGAGTAAGCAATAAAGTTTTATTTAATTTAGGAAATAAGGCGTCAAAAGAGTAATGTCCTTTAATTTACAAAGCGAGAAATGTTCGTGGACTATTTCATTCATAACTTCAAATACGAAAAAAAAGACGGTGAAAATCTCCAGCCAAATTCTTCGAAAATACGACGACGAGTAGAAAAACTTTCGACTATGTCGTCAATGAGTTTTTCTTTTGTGAGTACAAACCATCAACAATTGATTAAGTTCGAAGAGAGTCTTAGCTAAAGAAATAATTAGGTAAATAACTGCGGTGATACTCTTACAGTCGGCACAGTTCTGGGCTCCTAAATTCCAAGTTTTGCCGTTGCTGGTAAGATTTCCGATCCACCTTATATTTTTAGTTCCTGTAACTACAAGCCTTTCACATGTTATTTGTGCAAAGTTTTATATATTCTCTATACGGAGAAATGCGAATTATTTTTTTAAGTACTTCCGAATATAGTATATCTTTAATTGCAAACACACACATCCTACTGTACCAAACACATTAAATTCGTAATGAAACATTATAGCAAGATATTTTACTCAGAAACGTAATTATAGACATCTGGTTTGACATCCTAGTGTTCTCTCTCTCTCTTCGAAAACAAGTTTGTTGTTATTGTCAAAGATTTGACGCCAGCAGAAAAAATTTCAAATGGACACATTCTCGAAACTGAATGGTTTCAGATATAGAAAACATAATGCACATTGTTGTTTTCTTTGTTATTCGATTATGTAGTCATTGTTTTCAATGGTCCAAAATAGTGTAGGTGCATAAAAGACGCATAATTTGTTACATGACACTTGTCTATCAAGTCAGGAAACTGCATGATATGGACTTACACAACAGAATGAACATTGCACAAGACTTTGTCTCTCTTGCTCCCGTCATGCAAACTGCAAGTGTTCGAGAAAAATGGAGTAGGATCTTTTTCGCAGAAATTTTATATAGTTTAATTTTGACCTGTAACGCGTTTTTGCTACCGACTGCAGATTTCCTGTTATTAAGAAAAAACATATAACATTAAATAAAAATGTTTCATCTCGAAAACTATTAGGAATAGGACATTAGCCTAAATGACGGTTTCTGTTGCTTCAGATGATCGTTTCTGTAAGCAAGCTGCAAGCTTTATCAGAACACATGAGTCGAGAGAACAGAGAAATGCGCGGAGTCGCTTTGTTCGGCACCATGCGGTTCGCCAGAGGAGTGGGGGGAATAATGAGCAGCGCGCCACACGGGCGGCTCCGCAAGCGAGCGGAGTCGGGAGAGTGGTGGGGAGAGGTGAACCGGTGAACCAGCTAACTCACCGACTCAGTTGGCGGTCGGATCGCCTCGATCGCCGGAGTCGTGCGGAGCAGCGAGCTAACGGGATTCGAGAGCTGCGCGCTCACTGAACCGCGGTGCTTGCGTGACTCACCGATTCTCGACTAGCAGCACGGATGCGCTGCATGTGTTTAGGCGCTCATTTTTTGCAGTTTTATACTTGCACATGGTCTATAGCACATTTATTTTGTAGCTTAGGAAACTTCTGATGAATGTAGCAAGGGATTTAGGAAACGTATGAAGAATGTGGCAAGGGGTGCTTATGCAGCTCATCGCTGTCACCAGAGGGACTTTTCGGATCAGATGAACTACCACTCCTCCACGAGAGACAGTCAATACACAGTATTACTGTTCGTTTTTGGAGCATCACCTGCGACCAGTCTTGCGAAAGAAGGGGCAACACTTTCTGGGCACTTCATCCATCATTTTACGCGACTATGCGCGTGCGCATACAGCGCAAGCTGTGGCTCCTCTGTTCGGTCGATGGGACTGGGAAGTACTGTACCATCCACCATACTTCCAGGACGTAAATCCTTGTGACTCTGATTTGATTCAGAAGATGAAGAAACCACTTCGTGGTATTCGTTTCAGAACCGTTCAAGAGATTCGACAGGCAGTAGACTGCTGCAGTCCCACCATCAACGGAACAGGTTCTGCTAACGGTGTACTACATAGCTCGCAACGGGTTCTAGACAACGCTAGCAATTACTTTGAAGGACAGTAACAGGCACAAATATGTAACGCTTTTGTATCGATTGTGAATAAATAGTTGCCACTATTTAAGTTCCAACCCTCGTATTAACATTTTTGTAATCCTTGTTCAACATGTTATACTAATAGATATCTAGATGGGATAAAATATTTTTATTTTAGCCACTCACTCATCATCTTCATTCAATATAAGACCATTTCTGTTTTTTGGAGGGTCTCATGGACAAGACCGGTAGGCAGAATATTGATGTTCATTAGATACACTTCATATGCAGTGTTTAGAAAAGATATCATCTAAATCATAGCCGAGTCGCTTCTTCAACCCAGTGGCCTCTCCATACTAGAAGCAGCCCACATTTTATTTACTCTTAGATTAGAATCCTTGTTTCAATGTTTTGGTCCACTATAGGTTACGGTAGTAACACTAAAGTGGGCCTTTGCGATCGTCTTTTGACAGCTCGAAATTTAAAAGAAAATAACGGCTTCACCATTCATCTGACACGAAAATTGAATAACCAAAAATAACCAAATTTGTAGAGGAGAAAATTACCTACAACTTGCTCTCATATGTTTTTTTCTTATCTCTTATCGTTTGAGAGATATTTGCAAAAATAACGGAGATTTTGAGGTGTATGTCTGTCTGCCGGTAACGTGTTGCCTGTTTATAAGGCGAACAGTTCAACCGATCAGCACCAAATTTTACAGACATAATTGTAAGCCGTCAGAGACCAGAACCTCCTTTTTTCAAATTTTTCGGACAAAAAATACGGTAGTAATACCAAAGAAAAGTCGTTTGTATTATAATTGTAATTGCAAACGAACCATTCATCTAACACGAAAATTGAATAACCTAATTGGTAGAGGGGAAAATTCTCTACACCTTCGCTCTATTATGTTCTTTTTTTCATATCTTGCATCGTTGCAGAGATATTTGCAAAAATAACGGCGATTTGATTATGTCTGTCTGGCTGTAACGTGTTCACACTACCACGCTACCAGAGACCAGAAATATTTCGGATAAGAAATACGTTAGTAATACAAAAAAAGCCGTTTGTAATGTTATTTTAATTGCAAATAAACCGTTCATCTGACGCGAAAATTAAATAAACGAATTTGTAGAGGAGAAAATTCCCTACAACTTTGTTCCCTTATGTTTTTTCATATCTCGTATCGTTTGAGAGATATTTTTAAAAATAACGGAGATTTGAAACCCTTCATTGAATTAACGAAAACCAGCCGTTCGCAGATGTCACGTGACATTCCTCGCCCAGCACTCTCTCCGGCATACGCCGACTTGTGTTGCGTATTTGATGATTTTCTTATTGTAACTTACACCTTGCCATTTCAATGGAATGGCGCACTGAAGAATTAACAAAAACACGTCGTTCTTCGTACGATAAATGATAATCTAGTGTCTACAAATGCCTTATTAGCATCATTTAACAACGGCCATCAATAGCATAAAATTAAAGAACGAACTTCTGTTACTTATCAGTAGCGTAGTGGGCAATGTTTTGAACTATGACGCTGAAGGTCAGTGGTTCGAAACCCACCAATACCTAATTTTTTTTTCCTAAAAGGGTTTCAGACACTCTTATTAATTAATTTTTTATTATTTAGATTATTATTTTGTCCAAAATGTTTACAAAAACGTATAAAACTACAAATACGAGGGTAAGCCAATAATTATCCGCAAAGTAATTATACAATTTTATTGTAATAAAATACGAAACTTACAAGAACATCATTTTTCGACATATTCTCCTTGCTTTTCAATGCACTTCGTCCATCGCTCTACAGGCTTCCTTATGCCCTCATAGAAGAAGGTTTTCGGTTGAGCTGCGAGCAAGGAATGCACCGCTTCCTTCACTGCTTCGTCCGAGTTAAATCGACGGCTCCTTAATACCTGTTTGAGTGGACCAAACAAGTGGTAGTCAGAAGGGGCAAGATCGGGACTATATGGAGGATGATGCAGTACTTTGAGTTTCTGAAGCGTTTCAGCAGTGTGGGCAGCAGTATGCGGTCGGGCGTTGTCGCGCAACAACACAACACCTTCTGACAGCAATCCTCGGCGTTTGATTCGAATTGCAGGTTTTAGCCTGTCAGTAAGCATTTCACTGTAACGTACACGGTTTATTGTTGTGCCCCTTTCACCATAATGTTCCAGTACATGACCTCGTGCATCCCAAAACACCGTAAGCATCAGTTTTCCTACGGACGGTTGGGTCTTGGAACTTTTTCTTGCACGGCGAATTTGGATGTTTCCATTCCATACTCTGCCGTTTACTCTCCGGCTCGTAATGGTGGATCCATGTTTCGTCACCAGTAATGATTCTGTTTAAGAAGTTGTCCCCTTCGTTACCAAAGCGATCCAAATGTTTTTTTGCAGATGTCAAGGCGCGTTTTCTTATGCCACTGTGTGAATTGTTTTGGGACCCATCTTGCACAAACTTTACGAAACCCAAGTCTGTTGTGAATAATTTCGTAGGAAGAACCATGACTAATTTTAAGACGATGAGCCATTTCATCAATAGTTAATCGTCTGTCTAAGAGAATCATTTCACGTGATCGCTCAATGGATTCTTCATTTGTGGCGGTAAACGGTCGTCCGGCTCCTTCATCGTGCTTAACACTCGTGCGACCATTTTGGAATTTTTCAATCCACTCGTACACACTTCGTTCTGGCAAAACACTGCTCCCGTACTGCACTGAAAGTCGTCTATGAATTTCGGCCCCTGATAACCTTCCGCCCACAAAAAACGTATCACTGAACGTTGCTCTTCTTTGGTGCAAATAGACAGCGGAGCAGCCATGATTAACAGCACGGCAGCGACAACGAAACTAGCAGCTTGAAAATTGCAAAGATATAACAACAAATAAACGAAGCATGCGTCACCAACGTAAAACGACAGTAATACCACCATATTATTATTGTGGTATTCAGTCCGGAGACTGGTTTGATGCAGCTCTCCACAATACCCTATCCTCAGCAAGCCTCTTTAACTCCACATAACGGCAACCTACATCTGTCTGAATCTGCTTACTGTATCCATCTCTTGGTCTTCCTCTGCGGTTTTTACCCAACACAATTCCCTCCAATGCTAAATTCACGATTCCTTGATGTCTAAGAATGTGTCCTACAAATCGATCCCTTCTTTTAGTCACGATATGCCAGAAATACCTTTCCTCTCCAATTCTGTTCAGTACCTCCACATTAGTTATGCGAGCCACCCACCTAATCTTTAGCATTCTTCGGTAGCACCACATTTCAAAAGCCTCTATTCTCTTCCTCTCCGCACACCTTCAGAAAGGACTTCCTTAGGCTTAAATCAATATTCGAGGTTAACAAATTTCTCTTTTTCAAGAACGCTTTTCTACCCATTGCCATTCTTCATTTTATATCCTCAGTACTGCGACCATCATTATTTTACTGTCCAAATAACAAAACTCATCTACCTCTTTTATTATTTCGTTACCTAATCTAATTCCTTCAACATCACCTGTTTTTCTTACACTGCACTATATTACCCTTGTTTTACTCTCGTTAATGTTCATCTTATATGCACCTTTCAGCACACTGTCCATTTCGTTCAACTAGCGCCTCAGTCCCCTCGGCCACCGCGGCCGGCTTCTCCTTTCATCGATCAAATCCAGTATGTCCTGTGATATCCAAGGTCTTGCCTTCCTACCTATATTGTCCTCTGCTGCCTTCACTATTTCATCTCTCAATGCTATCCATTCCTTATCTACTGTTTTATTTCGCCCCGTTTCTGTCAATTGTTGCCTAAAGCACCTTCTGAAATTCTCAAGAACTTTAGGTTCCTTCAGTTTATCCAGGTCCCATCTCCTTATTTTCCTACCTTTCTGCAGTTTTTTCAATATCAGCCTACAATTCATGACCAATAAGTTCTATAAACAAAAATATAACTAAAATGCGGATAATAATTGACTTTCTCTCGTATGAAGTGGGCCGTAAAACACGTCAGTGCGTTTTTTTTTTTCCTAGGTTGTCCAGTCGCTGCGCGAAAGAGCCGATCCTCCGCGCTCGGCCACATCACGATGGTGGCGTCCAGCAGGCTGGCTGCGCGGCCCCTGTGAATAAAACAGCAGCGCGCTAATGACGCCGCCACTGCTGCCGCTGCTGGTGCTAGTGGCCGCCCTGTTGCGTCACACCGGCGAGTGCGGAACACACACCCACTACTGCCACTGCCGACCTGCTCGCCGCCTCCCGGCGCTTCGGCCCCTACAACCCCTGACCACTTCTTTACCTTGCAGCTCGCCAGTACTCTTTCCTGTTGTCTTAGCCCTGTAATAACAACTTCGTTGATTGTAATGGGGTGCAATAGCTTTCGCTCTAATCACTGCTAACACTTTAGATCACGATTTCATTCTCTCCACAGTACCCTGTTAGAAATTTGTGTTTTGTATTGTGGTCTTCAGTCCGCACACTGGTTGAAGCAGCTCTCCACGCGATCCTCTCCTGTGCAAGCCTTTTCATCCGAGAGTACGTACGGCAACATGCATCCTTTTGAATCTGCTTACTGCATTCGTCCCTCGGTCTCCCTCTACGGTTTTTACCCCACGCACTTCCTTCTAATGCTAAGTTGACGATTTATGTCTCAGAATGTGTCCAAGCAACCTATCCCTTCTCCTAAGTTGTTGTTATGGTCTTAAGTCCGGAGACTGGTTTGATGCAGCTCTCCACCCTACTCTATCCTGAGCAAGCCTTTTCATCTCCTCATAACAACGACAACCCACATCAACTTGAATCTGCTTACTATACGCGTCTCTTGTTCTCCCTCTGCGATTTTTACCCCACACACTTCCCTCCAATGCTAAATTTACGATTCCTCGATGTCTAAGAATGTGTCCTACCAGGCGATCTCTTCTTTTAGTCAGGGTATGCCAAAAATTCCTATACTCACCAATTCTGTTCAGTACCTCTTCAATAGTTATACGATCTACCCACCTAATCTTCAGCATTCTTCTGAAGCACCACATTTCAAAAGCCTCTATTCTCTTCCTGTCCGCACAGCTTATCGTCCATGTTTCACTCCCATACAAGGCAACACTCCACACAAATGCCTTCAGAAAAGACTTCCTTACACTTAAATTAATATTCGATGTTAGCAAATTTCTCTTTTTCAAAAATGCTTTTCTTCCCATTGCCATTATCTCTTAAGTTATGCCAGAAAATCCTTTTCTCGCCAACCTCCTCATTAGTTACGTGATCTACCCATCTAATTTTCATCATTCGTCTGTAGCACCACATTTCGAAAGCTTCTATCACCTTTTTATCTGAACTCCTTATCGTCCACGTTTCACTCCCATACAGTGCTACACTCCAGACAAATACTTTCAGAAATCACTTCCTAACATTTAAATTAATATTGGTTGTCAACAAATTTCGCTTCTTCAGAAACGTTTTTCTTCCCATAGCCATTTTGCATTTTATATCTTCTTTACTTCAGCCATCAGAAGTTATTTTGCTACTCAAGTAACAAAACTCATGTACTACTTTTATTGTCGTATTACCTAATCTAGTTCCTTCAGTGGTTTCCAAATGACAAGCCAAGATCGCAAACTAACAATTTATTAGGTGACGACCGGTTTCGGTGCACTGTGTCACCATCATCTGGTCATATATATGTTATAATATGGTCATCTTGTTAAAAAATTGGGTATAAAATAACTTACGTATTTTTTATATAGTGACTAAGTGCAATGTTGCACTTGTTATTTTATACCCAATTTTTTTAACAAATGACCAGATTATAACATATATATGACCAGATGATGGTGACACAGTGCACCGAAACCGGTCGTCACTTAATAAATTGTTAGTTTGCGATCTTGGCTTGTCATTTGGAAACTATAAAACGGCCGGCCGCGGTGGCCGAGGGGACTGAGGCGCTTCAGTCACGGTCTGCACGGCCACTACGGTTGGGGGTTCGAATCCTCCCTCGGGCATGGATATTCGTGACGTCCTTAGTTGTAGCTAGTTGATAAGTAGTTTGTAAGTTTAGGGACTGATGACCCCGTAGTTAAGTCCCATAAGCTTTACAAACATTTGAACATTTGAACTATAAAACGAATTGATCGCCTCCAGACCAGACGATGTCAGGTAATCTCAGTTCCTTCAGCATCGCCTCATTTTCTATACCCTCGTTTTACTCTTGTTAATGTTCATCTTATACATTCCTTGCAAGACACTGTCCAATCTGTTCAATTACTCATCCAGGTCTTTCGCTGTCTCTGACAGAATTACTAAGTCGTCAACAAACCACAAGGTTTTTATTCCTTCTGCCTGGACTTTAAGTCCCTCTCCATATTTATACTTGCATTCCTTCACAGCTTGCTCAATGTACAGATCGAACAACAACGGGAAAAGGCTGCAACCCTTACTCCCTTCCCAACCACTGCGACACTTTCATGACCGTCGACTCTAATAATTGCTGTCTGGTTTTTGTACGAGTTGAATATAACTCTTCGCTCCCCGTATTTTACCCCTGCTACCTTCAGAATCTGGTAAAAGTGTATTCTAGTCAACATTGTCAAAAGCTTTCACCAAATGCACAAATGCTAAAAACGTAGGTTTGCCTTTCCTTAACCTATCTTTTAAGATAATTCATAATGTGAGTATTTTCTCGCGTGTTCCTACATTTCTCCTAAATACAAACTGATCTTCCCCAAGGTCGAATTCCACCAGTTTCTAGCGAGTTTTAACTGTTCTTTAAAAGAATCTTTGGTGAGCAATTTCGGTTACAATTACCGAGTCGAGTTTCACTAAACCCACACGGTACAGTAGTGCATGCCCAACTATCTACAATCTTTTCTTACAATTTATTCCGTCTAGTATGTGTCTGAAAATGCATTTTTGGTGTTGTTTCCTACTTTTCACGGTTATTAATGTCAAAGAAATTGTAAGCATTTTATAATAGGATAACTTATGTAACATCACACGTTTTCCACTTCATGCGTAACATTTTAAGTACTGGTGAATCGTAATAGTTCAGATTAGCTACAATAGCTTCATAAATCTTTATTACTGAACTTTTTCGGCTTTATAAGCAGTTTGAAGAAACGTCCATGTTACGTCTGTTTTGACATTTAATTCAGAATTCACTTATTCAAATGTTCAAATATTTGTAAAGCTGTGGGATCTAACTGCTGTAATCATCGGTCCCTAAACTTACAGAGCAACATATGCTAAGAAGAACAACAACAACAACGCCCACCAACCCCCCCCCCCCCCACAGAGAGAGAGAGAGAGAGAGAGAGAGACGCCGGCCGCGGTGGCCGAGGAGACTGAGGCGCTCCAGTCACGGTCTGCACGGCCACTACAGTCGGGGGTTCGAATCCCCCCTCGGGCATGGATATTTGTGCCGTCCTTAGTATACGGTAGTTGATAAGTAGTTTGTAAGTTTTGGGACTGATGACCCCGTAGTTAAGTCCCATAAGCTTAACAAACATTTTTTTGAGAGAGAGACCCATGCCCGAGGGAGGACTCGGACCTCCGACGGTGAACGACCTCACACTCCACAGCAAGGAGCCTTAGAGCGCACGGCTATTTCCGCGGGACTTCCACATTTTGGGATGTTATATGTTAACATGCAACATCATCAGTTAAGGAGTAAAATCACAATAAGTAAACTGTCGGATGATTGTCAAAAAATATTATTAAAAACATACAAATAAGTGTCGATACATGTTGCAAACCTTTCTGTCTATTGAACAACAAGCAGGCCTAATAACAAAATCTTGTAAGATGACTGTTCTTTGTAGATCTAATGCTGTCTTTAGTCCGGAGACTGGTTTGATGTGCCGCGGTGGAGTGGCCAAGCGCATTGAGGCTCTATACTTCGATGCGCGAGAACGTTCCCCGTCGGGGGTTCGAAATCCCCCTCGGGCATGGATGTTTGTATCGTCTTTAGTATAAGGTGGTTGATAAGTAGTTTGTAAATTTAGGGACTGATGTCCTCACAGTTAAGTCCCTTAAACTTGACAAACATTTCAACATTTTGAACTGGTTTGATGCAGCTCTCAACCCTACTCTATTCTAAGCAAGCCTCTTTATCTCCGCATGAAAACGGCAACCCACAACCATTTGAATCTGCCTACTGTATTCATCTTTTGGTTTCCCGCCGCGATATTTACCCCCACACACTTCCCTCCAACGCTAAATCCACGATTTCTTGATGTCTAAGAGTGTGTCCTATCAATTGATTCCTTCTTTTAGTCAAGGTATGCCAGAAATGTGTCCTTTCAATTTATTCCTTCTTTTAGTCAAAGTATGCTAGAAATTCCTTTTATACCCAATTCTGTTCAGTACTTCCGCATTAGTTACGCTATCCATTCACCTAATCTTCAGCATTCTTCTGTAGCACCACATTTAAAATGCCTCTATCCTCTTCCTGTCCGCATTGTTTCTCGTCCATGTTTCACTCCCATACAACGCAACACTCCACACAAAAGCCATCAGAGAAGACTTCCTTACACTTAGCCTACCTCAATATTCGATATTAACAAATTTCTCTTTTTTCTTCTCATTGTCATTCTGCATTTTGTACATTCTATACTGCGACCATCATTTGTTAATTTACGGCTCAGACAAGAAAAACTCATCTACCGCCTTTATTGTTTCGTTACCTAATCTAAGTCATTCAGCGTCGCCTGATTTTCTTAGTCTGCATTCCATTATCTTGTTTTGCTCTTGATAATGTTCATCTTATATGCTCCTTTCAACACACTGTCCAATCCGTTCAACGCTCTTGCAGGTCCTTTGCTGTCTCTGATAGAATTACAATGTCATCGGCAAAACACAATGTTTTTATTTCTTCACCCTGAACTTTAATTCCTTCTCAAAATTTCCCCTTGCTTTCCTCTGTAGCTTGCTCAATTGACATACAAATTGAAAAATATTGGAAAAAGACTACAACTCTGTCTTACTCCCTTCTCACCCTCTGCATCCCTTTCACAACCTTCAACTCTGATAACTCCTGTCTGAGCTTTGTACAAGCTGTAAATAATTTCCACTTCCTATATTTTACTCCTTATGAATTCAAAGTTTGAAAGAGTGCATTCCAATCAACATTTGACTTTCCTTAATTTATCTTCTAAGGTAAGTCATAAGGTGAGTATTGCCACCCGTGTTCCTACATTTCTACTGAACCCAAACTGATCTTCCCCGAAGTCAGCTTCTACCAGCCTTTCCATCCTTCTGTAACTAATTCATGTTAAAATTTTGGATCCATAACTTATTAAACTGATGGTTCTGTAATTTTCACACCTGTCTGCACCTGCTTTTTTGTAATAGGGATTGTTACATTTTTCTTAAAGTCTGAGGGTATTTCCCCTGTTTCATACATCTTACGCACCAGGTGACGTAGTTCTCTCATGGCTGGCTCTTCCAGAGATTTCAGTAGATCCGAGGGAATGTTATCTGCTTCTGACTAGGTCACTCATTGCTCTGTCAAATTCATCTCTCAGTATAGTATCTCCTATTTAATCTTCATCTACTTCCTCTTCTTTGCCTACATTATTGTCTCAAGTTCATTTCCTTTGTAGAGACCCTTTATATACTCTTTCTACCTTTCAGCTTCCCCATCTTTGCCGAGCACTGGTTTTCTAATTGAGTTATTTATATTCATACAGCTGCTTTTCTTGTCTCCAAATGTCTTTTTTATTTTCCTGTAGACGGCATTTATTTTTCCCTATTTAAAAATTCTTCTACAGACTTGCATTTGGCTTCTAGCTATACCTGCTTAGTTATTTTACACTTCCTGTCAATCTCATTTCTTACTCGTCTGTACTCCATTTTGCCTGTTTCATTTACTGCATTTTTTGTATTTTCTCCTGTCATCAATTAAAATTAGTATTTCCTGTGAATCCAAGGATTTTTTGTAGGCCTTGCTTTTATACCTATTTTGTCCTCTGCTGCCTCCACTAATTCATCTCTCAGTGCTAACCATTCCTCTTCTACTGTTTCATGTCCCTCCAATTCTGTCAATTGTTGTCTAAAGCTCCCTCTGGAATTTTTAAGAACTCCAGGTTCATTCAATTTATACAAGTTGCATCTCTTTATTTTCCTACCTCCCTGCAGTTTTTTCAGTTTCAGTCTACAGTTCGTAACCCATAAGATATGGTCAGAGTCTATATCTGCTCCTGGGTATGTCTTACAGTTTAAAACCTGGTTCCGAAATCTATGTATTACCATAATAATCTGGTGGTGTCTCCTGGTAGATGTATTTCTGTACATCACAAACAACTAGAACTTATTTGCGGCTGGTGCTAAAGCCGAAGAGCTGTCGTAATAAATATTTATGATGTTATTGCAGCCTTTCTACTATTACTGTTCAGAATGTCACACTGCGATGTGTTTGATCATAAGAAAATTTTTTAATATTTATGTGTCAGTAGTTATTATGAAGAAACGTTGGCATCACATCTTTTATTGTCACTTCATTGCCCTTAACGGAGTTGCGCCATAAACTGCTCTTTAGACTACAAACAATATAATAATGATAACGATAAGCTTAAAATGATGGCAATATATTAGTATTGGAGATTTTGTAGTTCCGTTCACACGTAGTGAAGTCGACAAGTTACGGAAGGTGATGTTGTTTGGTTCTACTTGATGACCAGCTCCAGGCAAGAGAGAAATGGATGAGATCATGGTGGAAGGTGAACAAAGATGAGGAAAGAGAGCTGACGTTGAGAATACGTAGGAGGGCGAAGGTTGCTGGGCGTGACTGGGAGAGAGTTGTGGTGACGGAAAGCACCTGATTATTATGTGGTGCGGGGGTCGATGGACTTCTCAGGTGTGGGGAAGGTGAAGTATGTTATGAGAGTGTCTACTCAGGGAAAAAAGGAAGTGCGAATGGTTTTGAGAGTACGTGGCAGTGGTATTTAAGTGGAAAACTGCATGGCAGTTAGGGTGGCTTGAGACAAGACATGTGGACGCTCAGAAGGATGAATGTTTTGGAGAACTGTGGTGATGAAGCCGTGGTAGCAGAACCCAGGGAGTTGTTTGGATGAAGTAGGTGCAGATAGGACAGATTTGAGCCGGAAAATACCGGTTTGGTGGGAGGGGGTCTGGTAGCGCACTTCTAGGAGTGAGTACGACATGATTGCTTACAGGCACACAGACGTGTGGGACCGAAAGTTAGGTCAGTGTTTATACAAACCTACGCAGTGGGGCCGGATGTGTGTGTTTTTGCAGTGCAGACGTCGTTGTCGTAGGTAAGGCTGCACATCGCAAGTGTTCAGTACGCACAATGTTCAGTATGCTAAATTGCTACATAGGGAAGTCATACAGAGCCGGATCTAACCCTGGCAAAGAATTAATGGCAGTAGGAAGCTATACTGGTTCAACCAGAGTTGAACAATTATAGCGTCGTTTCCAAATTTCATCTCAGACATCACGATACACAAAACGTTAAAATACTGTTAACGCACGGAACAAAGATTACACGATTCACAAACTGAGGGCACACCGGACTTTGTTTCTTTAGGTTATCAAGAAGACTGTTGTGTAAGAAAGGTTATCCCCATACAAAGTTACAAAATAAGAATAACATCTGCCAGATCCTGAAAAAGCGTTTCCTGTATCAGCTAACTATACAACGGAAACAATAGTTACTGCGACGATCATATTAACCATGACTGGAAAACCAGTGACGAATGGAAACGTTTTCCGCAGAAAGTAAAGATGATCCTGAAACAAAAATTATTCTGATTTTCTTCACATCTTTATTCGAGCGAAACGAAAATTTTTTAGTAAGTAAACAATGGACGTTTCAAAGCCAAACGAATAGTGCGTATGAAACTGACGTCTGCTATGTCTACTTTTGTAATAATAAAATCAATTTGTTTGAAGGTAATTACGGTACATAATGAAAACTTATAATTTGACGGAAAATTGATTTCACGAGCAGCTGTTGTTGGCTATGTAAATGAATTGTCAAAGAGTTCATATCCCAGAAACGGAGAGCTAGCGTGCGCGGCTGTTCGGACACGCTTTGGAGAGAGAAGTTTGTTCGAAGTTTGTCTCTCACGACTAGACTCAAGAGTAAACAAATGACACGCAGTCGTCTGTTGGGGCTTGATTAAAATGCTAGACATTTTCTGAAAAAAAGGAAAAAAGAAAAAGAAAAACCATTACGGGCGACGAAACTTGATATTATCAGTACCACCCTACAACAAAAACAAAGTGCAGAAATTTAACAACATAAAACTACTACCTTTCTGACCGTTTTACATAGTTTTGTATAACTCTCTGCATTGTACACAGGTGGAGAATGGCGGAGACTATGTCGAACAACTCATGTATTAAAAAATTTAAACACCCACCTATCGTTTCTGTAATCTTCAGAGCTAAATTTAGTGAGGGAGCTCTTCAGTGACTAAATGAGTTGGACCTGGCTCTTTGACAGATATATTATTATTATTATATATAGAAGTGCTATTAAATTTTTATTACAATGTTTCTTTTGCGAAAACAAAGACGTTCTATCTGTTTTTACGTAGCTGACATCATACGATGCGCTTGAATATTTTGATTGACGCAGTATAGTGGTAAGTCGGCTATTCCCTTTATAAAGAATTTGATGTAATCTATGTGCGTTATCATAAATGTAGATGGTAAGAAGGGAAGTTTGAAACTCTTTCCTCCCAAATGCAACTCCAACGTTGTTTGTTTATTTATAAAAAAATATATGTACATTACAGCGCTCCAGACAGCAAAATGACGCCAAATATGATCCTATTAAGAGTACATACATAGTGTGAGGTCCATCATAAGCTGTCCAAAATACTGACAAATTTTGAGGGAGGTATGGTTCCGCCAAAATCTGACGAACCTCATTTAAACTGGATAGGACAATGAAAATGTTACGTCAATATTTTAGTTCGGAAAACACTCATTATTCTGTCAGATAATAGACAGGACTGATGCTGTATGTCTCTCCGAAATAAATAGTTTTCACGTCTGAATCACTGGTATTTTGTAATTTAAAGCAACAACAAGTGTAAGGTTTTATTACCTGGCGTATGAACGTATCAAATTAATTACTTAAATGCTATAGGGTAAAGATTAAGTGAGACTCACAGGGTTCCAACTACATCTCACTTAAACTCGTCAAGGGGATAAAGAGACAAACAAAGAAGAAACACTTTTCAAAGTATGTGGTATCTATTCCTGTCACAATAGTGTAGATATTCGCTCTTTAAAGACTTTGGCACTATTCCTAGATGGTATCGTTCTAAGGCACCCAGCTATTGTAAATAAACATCGGTTACTCCAAGTTTTTGTGCAAATAAAAGTGAGGTCAATTTACGTCTTTTGAGTTCACATCTTTTCTTATGAAAGGCGGGTTTCGTAAAAGCAAATAATAAAGACAAAATATTTACTGCGCTTATTTATAGTGCCTGCAGGCGGTGAAATAAATAATTTTACCCTTGGGAAGCAAGAAAGTTTCAAAGCTTTGTGTCCTCCATTGGGGCTGGCAAGAAGCGAAGCAATCATTAAAGCAGCTACGCTGAGGGATTGGAAAAATGTTGGGTGAGGGGAAGGAGGGAGGTTAAGAGGCTTAAGAGGTAATCCTTCCTGGAAGAGCGGATAAGCCGAGGAAAGGAGAAAGGAGTTGATTGCTTACAGGTAACAGAGCTGCTAAATCGCTAGTAAACTCTTTCTTAATTAAAATATTTCCTGGATTTTATCCAGACATGTTTCGTCGAAAGTTGCCGCACCCTAAGCTGAAACGTAAAATACTGTAAACCATAAAGAACACAGCACATGGTAACAAGAAAGAAAATAATAAAAAAGAAAACATCGATGATGCTGTAGACTTAGAAAAAACATATCTGCGTAAAAATAAGAAAAATAAAGACAAATATATTTATAAGCAAATACGGATAAAGTTTCAGCATCAAGATGAATGTTACTAGACTAGTCTATTTTCAACATACGACTCGGCAGAAAATCGATTCTACTGTATCAGCGAGCAGAAATCTAATTGGCGGGATTTTTTTTTGTGTTGTGTTAACATAAAACTGATTTGTTACTTTCAGAACAATTTCTTAGCATACGCAAATGCAGCCTCGGATGGTAGTCACCTTTTCGGAAGAGTATACTTTTTTTCGTCAATTTTAAGTCTAATACCTTTTTAATCTGTCACTTTCCACTTCTTTCACCTCTGGCAGTATTGATCATGTGAAAAATGCCGAGTAGTACCGTGGTTCGGAACCCACGTTAAACTGTTTGTCCCCCTATAACTGGCTGGGTAAGTCAGTTCGAAGGTCGGAGGAAGCCAACGGCATACCACCTCCAAACGCGACCATGCCTAGTAAAGCACTGTGGTGTTCAAACCAATCTTCGGATTGTTGACTGCTTTACCTTTTTGACCTTACCCTCCATTTGTTGGAACTGACATAATGTTGATTCGTCACGATGCAGGTCATTGTGACGTTTGTCTGATTTGTTTCGCATAACTGTGACGTTAAAGGCTGTGGTGAAAGTACACGATGTAGATCAGCATAAAAATGAGAATCAAGTCATGCGTTAAGAAACTGCTATGCCAATTTTTAGTACCGCTTGAATGCTGCATTTTACTTAAATGTAACTTCAGGCCAATACATCCGAACCAGCTGCTCAAATTTGTTTCGTGAAGCATAAAGAGGTATCAGTGTGTGTTCTTTCGGTTGGTCAGCTGATTCGATTAATTAATAACAAACAACAGTGGATGATCTGCGGGAGAAAACTACTATCGATAATCCTCCGTGTGATGTTGAATTGCTCTAGTTTTACCCTTATTGTCTTTTTGCGAGATATTGGTACGAGGAAGCAATATATCCTCCGTATCACTAAGGAGGTCGTCTCTCTTGCAGCGTATGCCAGTGGAGGTGCAGGATTATAACTCCGTGGCACTTTCACGGTCATTAAATGAAACTGGACGAAGCTTGTTGCTCTTCTTTAGATCTTCTCTTTCTCTCATTTCTATCTGGTACGAATCCCTCAGTAATGAACGATATTCTAGTGCTGGTAAAACGAGTGTTTTGTGAGATACTGCGCCCTAATAGGTGAAGTGATCTACTACTGTTCGATTACACTACAGGCAGAATACTATTGGTGGCAGTAATTATCTTAAAATACGTAGGAGTGACGGCCAGAACCGACCGAAAATGGAATGAGCACATAAACTCTAGGTGAAGCAGATAACAGGCTGAGATCCTTTTCGAATATGCAACTCCTTCCAAGTAAACATAATCTGGCGACCCCCTACCAAATGAAAATACTCGTATTCTGGCCACTCCCCACCCTCCTACTCACGAACCGTTACAAAGCTATGTTTTATAAAAGGAAACAAATTTGATCTTTCTTTTGGTACAGCTTCTAAACTATTGGACGAAGTAACAGTAATTTCTATGTCGTTCTATGTAATTTTTTTTAATGGAGCACATTATCCTATTTTTAAAAGATTTACGACGAAAAAATATATTTTGCTTAAGCAGTGATTCGAATTTCAGGTAAGACACAGAGTTATGAAAGATCCCACTGTATTGACAATTTGTAAAGAAGTTTACAGGGTGAATCACCTAACACTTGCACTACAAATATTCCGGTAACGGAAACTGCGATTGATGTGCGGTTTTCACAGAATGGATTGGTAGTCAGGGGCTCGTATTTTTAGCCAACAAACAGATTGTAATATTACTTATATTTTTTATGCAAACATACAGTTTTTTAAATGGAACAATCGTTGTTTCTATCATGCCCTGGAATTTTTGACACCAGCTGTCTACAAAGAATTTTGAATTACATTTTTATCACGTTTAGTTCAGCACCCTCAACCGCTCAAATTTTCGGGGGCGGAGGCAGCGATAGCGTAGTCGACTGGCCGAGCCGGCCGCTGTGGCCGAGGAGACTGAGGCGCGCCAGTCACGGTCTGCACGGCCACTACGGTCGGGCGTTCGAATCCCCCCTCGGGCATGGATATTTGTGCCGTCCTTAATATTAGGTAGTTCATAAGTAGTTTGTAAGTTTAGGGACTGATGACCCCGTAGTTAAGTCCCATAAGCTTAACAAATGTTTGAACGTTTTTTGACTGGCCGAGTGGCTAGTCCCTGGGGCACGGCCCACTGTCTAATGACCACCAGCCAGTAGGCTACGCTGTCGTAGCTTCCGCCCCCAAAACTTTGAATGGTTGTAGCTGCCAAACTAGACCTGATAAAAATGTCATTCAAATTCTTTTTTACACAGCTGGTGTCAAAAATTCCAGTGCATGATGGAAACAACCATTTTTCCATTTGAAAAAATGTATATTTGCATAAAATACACTTTCTACGTATTTTTACAATGTGTTTACTAGCTAACGAAACTAGTCCTTGACTACCAATCCATTCTGCGAAAACCGCACATCAATCGCACTTTACGTTTCCGCAATATTTGCGGTGCTAGTGTTGGGTGGTTCACCCTGTATATTTTTTCGTATTTTTCAGAATTATTGTATCATGTTCTATTAACTATCGATTGGTTCATGAAAACTCACTGTATTATAAAAGTACGATATTTAATTCATAATAAGTGTTACACAAGGAACTCTTTAACATTACATAAATTTCACTTAGGCATACTTTTTTGTATTACTGAACCTCTATAGTAAAACGTAAATTTTCACGGCCTGAAATGTCATGTCCATTAAAATTATCAGGCCTGTTATACCGTCGTCGGTTGAATTTGTTGTCAAAACTCAAAGTTTCGTCCCGTCTGCGGAGGATATCATGGGGGGAGGGGGGTCTATAGGAATGCAGGTCCAACACACACACTGGCTACATGACAATAAACGTATTGCGAACTAATATTAAATCTCCATATTTTTCGATGAGTTCTAGAAAACTCTTGAATATAAAAGAGGAGTAACGCGGGCCAATGGAGGAAATTTACTATTCGTACCATGAACTTCATCACAGGTCACGTAACTGCAGATCAAAGTATTTCTTGATGCTCGTAAAACGTTTGGGAGAGCACAAGGGAAACTGTAGAAGAGGAGAAACGGAACGATCAGCTGTAGCGGAGCAAGCTTTCCAGCCTGGCAACCATCAAATTCGCTTCGACGAGACGCAAGTACTAGTGGCCACAAGGGGATACTCTGAAAGGCTCTACAGGGAGGTAATTGAAATCGCCAAACATAATTTCAGTCGTAAGGAATGGATGCCTGTGCTGCAGAAGAGATGTACCATCCTACCACTACAGTGTTGTGGCAACAGCGATCGGTGGCAGCGGACGACGGCCAATTGCACTGACGTCTTCAAAACACGTGACGTCACGCGTTGGCTCGGGAACGCGCGAACTTAGCGGCAGTCAGTAGCGAACCAGTGTGTGTGTTGGACCTGCAGTCCTACAGACCCCCTGATGATGTCTTTAGCATACCGGGACGAAACGTAGGGTTTGACAGCAAATTCAACTGACCACGGCATAACATCCCGGGTAATTTTAATGGACTTTGAACACGTAGTTGTTTTCTGGTGTAAGTTCTTCCTCTTGTAATGACGACCCTACGAGCAAGACTTCACGACCATCCTGGGAGTCGCGACCCACAAGTTAAAAAACACTGTTTTAGTAGAATGATGATATGGATAGAAGTGGCGTACAAAACACCCGTTTGTCCGATTCCTTTGTTCGTCAGTTTGGGACTGCTACCAGCTCGAATTCTACGTCCACGCCCATACTTTGCACGACACCTCACGGTTCGTGGCGCAGGATTCTTTGTGTCCCATTGTTACTTCCTGCTGCTATCCCAGTCGCTTATGGTTCGCGGGAAAGCGATTGGCGCTATGTCTCCATCTATGATCTAATTTCTCCAATGTTATCCTTATGGTCTTTCCGCGAGATATAAGTACGAGGAAGAAATACATTCAAAAACATTGAAATGTTTGTAAATCAATGGGACTTAAACACTGAGTTTATGTCCCTAGGTTTACAAGCTGCTGAATGTACTTAAACTAACGACAAAACACACACACACACACACACACACACACACACACACACACACACACAGCATTCATTGATTTTCAAAAGGCCTTCGATTCCGTAAAACATAAAGTGCTGTGAATGGTGCGGAAGTATGGCATACCACAGAAGATCTTAAGCATAATAAAAGATCTGTATGAAGGTTACAAATGTTGCGTGCTCCAGAAGAAAAATATGACAGAGCCCATAGAAGTAACAACTGGAGGCCGGCAGGGTTGCATTTCATCACCAACACTTTTTCTGCTTTTTCTAGACTCAGTTATGAGAAGAGTTACTGCAGCAGGAGACGAAGAATCCAATGGGGGATCCATGAAAGTCTGCAGAATTTGGATTTTGCAGACGATATAGTTTTATTAGCTCAAAGGCTGACAGATATGCAGGTTAAACTAAACCTGTTGAGAGAAGAAGCAATGACTCCTGGCCTCAAGATTAATATGGGAAAAATAGGAGTGAACTCGGCGGACATGAAGGTGCCATGTTCATAGGGGAGCAGCAGGTGCAGACTGTCAACTCACTCTTGTATCAGGGTAGTGTAGTGACAGAAGATGGTGGAGCTAGGGATGATGTGAAGAAGCGCATTAAAAAGACAAATGCTGCCTTCATACAATTGTACCCAATATGTAAAAACAAAAATATCATGTACAAAACAAAAATATGTATTTTTAATACAAATGTGAAAGCTATTCTTCTGTACGCCAGTGAAAGCTGGAGATTGGATAAAAAGATAAGATCCCAGTTACAAACCTTCATAAATAGATGTCTCCGACGCATTATAAATATCTGGTGGCCAGAAAAAGTAAGTAATGAGGAGCTCTGCCGAATAACAAAGCAGATACCTATAGAAGACCAGATACGGGAGAGAAAATGGGGGTGATTGGGGGACACATTCAGGAAACCAGACGGAGCTTCTGGAAAAAAAGCACTGGAATGGAATCCCCAAAGAGCAAGGAACAGAAAAAGATCTAGGGGCACATGGAAAAGCACAGTGGAAGGGGAAGCGAAGAGACTTAACAAGACCTGGGCAGAACTGAGGAAAATGGACAAAGACAGAGATGGATGGCGAGCTCTCCTGGATGCTGCATGCCCCCTTACGGGCCAAAGGAATTAAGTAAGTAATTTTTTTTATTGAAGACAAAAGCCAAGATCGCTTTTCATTTCTTAAAAAAAATTAAAATACACAATTTTGTGTTTGATCTACAGGTTTATTATTGATAATAATGTTCTAAAGAATCAAATCTAAGATGCGAAGGTGGCAGTTAAACTACCGAAACCGGTAATCTTACTAAAAAAAAACGATCTTGGCTCTTGTCTTCAATAAATTGATTAAAAGATCGCCCCCAAACATGAAAAACCCTTTATCAAATAAGTAAGTCAGTTATGTCTCTAGGTTTGCAAACTACTTAATCTAACTAAATGAACGATAAATCACACACACACACACACACACACACACACACACACGCACGCACACGCCCTAGGGAAGACTCGAACCACGGGGAGCAACCGCGCGCTCTCCAGCAAGGCGCCTTCGCTCGGCCATTCCACCACGGCAGCGATATATAGGTCGACTCGTCGCGAAATGTATGCTGTCGTAAGTTTGACAGGAGCCCGCACCGTGATACAGAATGTCTCTCTTACAGCGCCTGCCACTGCAGTTTCCTTATAATGTCTGTGACGCTTTCGCCGTCAGTAAATGAACCCGTAACGAAGCGTGCTGCTCTGCGTTGGATCTTGTCCATGTCCTCTATCAACCGTACCTGGTACCAACCACACAATGAATGAAAGAGTTTTGTAACCTAATTTATTTGTTGACGGACTAGACATCTTGAGGATTCTTCCAATGAATCTCGGTTTGACATCTGACTTACCAAGGTTTATTTTATATGGTGCTTCCATTTGAGATCACACCTTATGTCTACTACAAGGGTTTTATGAAAGTAACTGCTTCCATTGTTAGTCCCGTTATTGCGTAATTGCATAATAAAGTCTCTTTCTTTTTATGTAAACCCAGCACTTTACGTTTATGTTGCCTATCCCAGCACGATATTGATTCTCCTGCATTTCGTTGCACTTTAACAGAAGAGACAGAGAAGGTCCTACGTAGAGTAGTAACTTTCGTAGCACTGTTGTTGAATAACCACGAGAGACTTACTGAGATTCTTACCTCTTTAATGCATAGTGTAGCTGATCAGCTACATACCTTATTTTTCCGATTATCTCTCATCAACATTTTACCACAATTTCACAGTGTTCCACATAGTGTTACACATGCAAGTAGCTCGTCCTAGAAATTTTAAATTGCAGAGTGCTACTGAATCAGACAGCTGCATCGAATTACTCCTAAGATGTGCCTTTTTTTACTTTAGTGTTCCTCCTTTTTCACGTAAAAGTAGTCAATCACATACTACTGTTGCATTATCAGTTACTTTCTGGAAAGATTAGAGGTGCCATTTACTGCATCGGGTATATAATGGAAGCACTATACAGGTGACCAGCTACGGACTTTTTGTTGTTAGTAGTATATAATAATTTTAAGGAATTTTTTCAATATTTTTCTCAGTATATACGCACTATACATTAATCGCGGTAGTTTTTATAGCTTCAAATAGAAAGTCATGCATTAAAGTGTACGTTAGTTAGAGAGACTTGTTATGTGTAAAAGAGAGGTTTACTATCACGCTTCCGAAGAAGAATTGGACAACTTCCACTTACGTTTCGCGAAATGAAATCGGAGAAAAAAAATTTAGAGGTCTGAAAGATTATTGGGAAACGTTTTCCCCATACCATTCACGAATGGAACGGGGATAGCACAAGCGCCCTCCTCTCTACATCATAAGCGGGCTTTTGAAGATTAATTTACTGGAGGTTATGGGGTGGCGTCAAACTTTGCAGGATGAAGACACTTTCGCGGGACGGAGCTGTCTCTACCAAGCGGCTTCGTTTAAGGCCCGCGTTTCGCGGGTAATTACTTTATTCCGCGGAAAATCTATAGTCCACTTGGATAGAGCGAGCGTCTGACATAGCCTAAATCGATGAGAACGAAAAGGCGAAGGAAGATGCGGTAACTTCTTACTTGCGAAAGAGACTGGAATATTCCGGAAAACATATAGTCAGACTGTGCCTTAGTTGAACACATGAAGACTGCTTTAATCAGTGTGTGTGGGGGAATCACGACGACTATGCATACTAAGTAGAAGACCTGAGAGAGCGAAATGGAGTTGAATGTGGGTACTATAAGTTTTAATGCACAGCAGTAGACAGAAAAATGTATACCTATCACAGAAATATTTAGCGCAGTAACTTAAACCTGCTGACAGCGTTCATTTAGAGAGGAATTATTGAAAAATAGTACACTGTTACTACGGTAAAGCTTTCATTAAAAAGCAGTTAAAGGTCAAACCCCTCACACGTTAAAAGGGATCGTTCTATTTGACGTTTTATAACCTTGCTTTCCTCCGACGTATGGAACTGCTCAAGTGACCTAGAGTTTAAAGTAGACTCACAATCAGGGTGCAACATTTTCCTCGTGAAAAATATTTCCAGTGGTGAAAGAGGAGACAGGTCGCGCGTATTTATCCATAAATCGAATCGAAGGCCATAGGATACGTAGCCACTGAGTGACGAAGCATACACCTTTTGCAGCCCTGTTCATAAATCCGTAAGAGTACGAGGTGGCTGATTTCTCTTCTACATCTACTTCTACATAGGATATTCTGCAAATCACATTTAACCCTCCGTCGGGCGCACCTCCAGATGAAACAAAATCAGGCGCACCCGGCCTGAGAGGCCAACCACATTTTGTGGACTAGCTCCGCCATGTTAAATCAAATTCAAAATGCGTGTTGGCTAGTCTTGAAGAGGATCTAAAGGAAGGAATTACAGCAAACTTAAAGCATAATAATGGATTTATTGAACAGAATACACCTTAAACTTAAGTAACCAAAATTACCAATTTCCCACAAAGAGAATTTAAAATTGGTCAAACAGACGTCCATAAAAGTAATGAAGTTATTTTTAAAGGACATTAGGCAGTAATCATCTTTTCTCGCCACATCTGCAGCAAAAAACCGATGCTATAGCCCCCAAATCAACAGCTGAAACACAGGTATGGCACAGAACGTATACGTCGCTCAAGCAGATTGGTTGATGACAAGCTGAAGATTCCTAATTCTTCATCCTCCTAACTCTTGTTTCAGCCACGCATGATCGACGTTTTAGCCGTTTGGGAGGTAATGTGGAAGAACTTTCCCGTTCCTTGTGAGGTAAAATTATTTTCAGTAGAGTTTGCAGCCGAATCGACATTACACATAAATTCATAGCATACTTCGCAGGCTAAAGTGTCCAGTTACAAGTTGATGACACAAGGTTTTGCAACTGGTAGCGTCATTTGTAGCAATATATTTTACACTGAATGTTGTGTAATGATGATATGAATAGTAGAAGGCGTCTACTTAGACTACTTCGTCGTCTTATCCTTTCCAAGATAAAACTCCTCACATATTTTCTTCTCTTCTTCATATTCCCGAGCTATTCCCTAAACTTCCTTTTGAGTTGCTGAGTCCTCCTTGCCTTCTCCTACCTCATCCTGAGAGTGGGTGTCTCTCTCATCCACTAAATCTTCGAGCGCGGCTGAATCTTCAGCAGTTTCGTCCTGGAGGAGGCGCATTATTTCCACAAGATCATTGGCTTAGATGCATAATATACTTCTCTGGACATTTCAGCAGAAAATATGGATGTGATAACGTAGGGAAAGAAAGGAAAACTGAAATTAGAACTCGATCAGGCGCACTCAGTCTGAAGGGCCAGGGTCGTCAAAGTCCTCTTTTTTCCGAAGGTAACGGTGAAAATCACAGAGGACAGACTTAGTTTGAATCGTGGAAATCGACGGCAGCCTGCGGATCGGCACTGTGTGAGGTTCCCAAAGTTACGCGAGTAAACGGAGAGGCGGGCCGCTGGGCCACCACTGTTAAGCACGGGAGTCAAAAAAGTGTTTTGCTGGCCTGTGAGACCGACTGCGCCCGACGGAGGGTTAAGTGCCTGGCAGAGGGTTCATAGAATCACCTTTATACTATTCATCTCCCATTCCACTATCGAAGAGCGCGCGGGAAGAAAGAACACCTGAATCTCTCAGTTCAAGCTCTGATTTCTCGTATTTTATTCTGATGATCATTTCTACCTATGTAAGTGGGAGTCAGAAATATATTTTCCCATTCGGAGGAGAATGTTGGCGATGGGAGTTTCGTGAGTAGCCCACGCCGCAGCGATAAGCGCCGTTGTTGTAATGATTTCCATCCCAGATCCTGAATCATTTCCGTAACGCTGTCTCCCCCGTGTCGTGACAATACGAAACGAGCTGCTCTTCTTTGGACTCTTTCGATGTCTTCCGTCAAACCCACCTGATAAGGATCCCACACTGGGCTGCAATACTCCAAAAAAAGGACGGACAAGCGTAGTGTATGCAGTCTCTTTAGTAGTTCTGTTGCATCTTTTAAGGGCTCTGCAAATAAAACGCAGTCTCTGGTTCGCATTTCCCACGACATTATCTACGTGTTCCTTCCAGTTTAATTCTGAACCAATATTAATTCCTAGATATTTTGTGGAGTTTTCGGCCTTCACGTTTGATTTATCTTGTAAACAAAGTTTAACGGATTTATTTTCGTACTCATGTGGACGACCCTGTGGAACGCCCGATATCATCTCTGTTTTAGTCGATGCCTTACCATCAATTACTACGAACTGTGTCCTCTCTGACATGAAACCCCCTATCCAGTCGCAAATTTGGGGCGATATACCATAACCACACTATTTATTTAAAAGGCGTTTGAGAGGTTATTTATGGAACATGAAGTTCAGAATTTAAATAACAATCAGCCAAAGCCATTCGACGCAACTCTCAAAAATTCTCCAGAAAATCGACTTTGAGGCTTACAAGTACGCGAAAGTACCAATAATTAAATCAATTACAGCACTTGTCGGGGTAGCTCAGGTGGTGGCTTTGCAACCGTAGGGTAGATGGTTGGAATCCTGCCATGAGAGATTTACTTATTTACTTTTCGTTGTATTGAAATATTTATACAATTTTAATATCTGATGGTAATTTCTACGAAAAATGCACGTTTGTTTTTGTTTATTCGTAATTTTCAATATTTTACAAAAGAAGTCGTTAATAATGATGGTTTCAATAAAAATATAAGTTATAGTTTTTACAGTATTGGCTTCACCATTAGTAGCCTTCAATTGTGCGGTTTGCAAAGAGCTACGACGCTGTTTTTGTAAAGTCATCTCCATAGCTGCTAATGGCTTTCCAAGCAGCTAACCTACTCAATCATCGTTTTAAGTGGCGACAAGGTATTCAGCTTGTCTACATACACATAAACAAAAACTGGCGCAACACGTGGAATTAGAGATCCCAACATGTTTTATATAACTGAATTTGATAAGGAAAAACTTATCCGTTACAGCTGGATTGGAACGATCGACCCTACGATTGACAGGCCAGAACGCTGTCATCTGTGCTACACCGACGAATGCTGCAAGTAATTTAATCATTGGTGCTTACGCTTACTTGCAAAACTTCAATGTCGATTTCTCGAGAATTTTCGCATGTTGCGTCAAATGGCTTTGGCTGATTGTTATTTGAGTTCTGAACTTTACGTAGCATAAATTTAAAATAAAAATTTCTAAAATCTGATATACATGTGGTCTCCTTATAAGTGTTGTTTTGAGTCCGCTATCTGTTTATTTATGTAATTAAGATTAGTCACTGACAGCGCAACATGTGTTCTAATTTTAAAAGGCTTAACATTTCAAATATTTTAGATACTGATGTATCTTTCTCTTGAAAAGTTAGCCTACAAAACAAAGCCTCCCTTCCCCTCAGATGACAACTAAACTTCCCTCACCAGTCAAGATGAATATATTATCTACGCTCCGTAAAAAGAATTGCCTCTAAATGACTTCTACTAAAAGGCCATCTTGATTGCGAATATAGCATGTATTTTTTTGGGGGTTGGGTGAGATTAATGTAAAGACAACTAGTTTTAAGCAGACACCCCGATGATATTTTGTATCAGTTTTGCTGCACATATTCAGAGGATGATATGCGCTGAAGCCACATTTACTTTACCGAGATTAAGTTTGTTTTGTCGACATCTTTGTCTGAATCTACCTGAAAAATTATGTCGTGATACGACGCATATTTTCGGAGAGGTGCTTTTGCTTGGTATGGAGCACAGATTATTGTTTTCCAGTGTTCGATAGTGATAGACTTCTAACAAGTTTTAAACGCAATTTTAAACCATTTGTGAACTACATTAATGATAAATCTGAAATATTGAATTATGTTTTGTGATGTGATCGGGAATCGAACCCGGGCCTCCGTGATTACGATGCAGACGTCTTACCGTCTTTTTTTCCATCTGGTAGATCTTTGGTTCGCGATCGTTCGTTCAGTTTGTTTGTGGTTGTTCGTTGAATGTTTGGCTCAGTTTTTTTATTACAGAGGGCGTTCAGCTCCCTGATCGGGCGCGCTGAGCCACGGCGCCAGGCACACAGTTAGACCACCGCATCACTTGCGTTTAAGGCGCCTCGGAATAACCTAAGCACGATTTCCTTCACGTCACAAACTTTAATTCAGCTTCTGTGTTCCATAGAACATTGCCACTACTGCCAAGGCTCTACATGCATCTGAATAGCACCTCGGCAATGGACATATCGGAATATTTCTGTTTAAGGTGATATAAATATCAATACAATCAATATACAATCTCTGAGACGGATTTTCGTCTCAAATATGACAAAAACATTAATGATAAATCTGAAGCATTGAATTAAAATTTGTGATTTATCATTAATGTCTTTGACATATGAGACGAAAATCCGTCTCAGGGATTGTATATTTATTTTTTCATTTGTGAACTGTTTCTTCACATTTATAATAAAAGAGCATGTTAACTCATTTGTGAGGTTATCAGTTGTTTGAAGCAGTTCTATACATGGATATCCGTATCTTATAGGGTTAGGGTTTTGCTAGTGTGTTATAAGCCGTCACGTTTTCTGGCTCGGTGTCTGCTCCACGGCGGATGGCTGGCGCTTTGCAGTGAGTTACGACTGGTGCTGGCTGGGTCGCGTCTGCCAGCCCTCCCCTCCACCAAATCCCCCCCCCCCCCGCCACCCACACTGAGGCGGGCGCCAGCTGGACGCAGGCCAATCGCTGTTGCAGTATTTCGCGACTTTTGACTCCGTAACCGAGCGCCCAGTATTTTCTCTCTGATTCGCTGCCTTTACTCGGATCTCTACGATTTTTAGCTCATTTCCTCGTAGATAATAGATTGCTAAAGGACTGCCTACGCATTCAATTGATTTAAATGCGTGTTAAATTGTCGCGAGAATTATGGCGTCCGATACCCAAGCAACTATAGTCTTTTTGTTCATGTGAAGGTGACGGACTCATTTTATGAAGAGTGACTTCATAGTTCAAAGATCACAGTGTAGCTATATAAAGGCTGTAGCCGTTTACGTGCTGCTTGAAAGAATTGTCATCCAATCACTCCTTCATCTTCTCTGTTCAAATGCTTATAAAGCTAGATTTATAAACTGATTTAACTTAAATATCAACAAATAATACATATCCTTGAGACAACATTGTCTCGCTATACCAAACGTATTAAATATAAGGGAAGGCCATAGGAAAAAGGAAGAAATGAACAAGCAAAAGAAGTTCTGACAAGGATACATAGGAGAAAGGAAGGTTCTTTTTATAAAATATCTTAATATAAGAAGCATACAGGGTGGAGCAAATAAAAGTGAATTGCGCGACCTCTCCCGCCAGGTTTCGAGTCCTCCCATGGGCATGGTTTTCTGTCTGTCTGTGTGTGTGTGTGTGTGTGTGTGTGTGTGTGTGTGTGTGTAGGAGGTCCCGGGTTCGAATCCCGACCACACCACAAATTTTAATTCAATGCCTTTCCTTATGATTTAACTTAAACTAACTTACACCAAGGACGACATACGCACAAACACACGCACACGCACACACACACACACACAAAACCATGCCCATGGGAGGACTCGAACCCTCGGCGGGAGAGGACGCGCAATCGACTTTTATTTGCCCCACCCTGTCTACTTCTTATATTAAAATATTTTTAAAAAAGAACCCTTCCTTCTCCTATGTATCCTTGTCAGAATTTCTTTTACTTGTTCATTTCTTCCTTTTTCCTATGGACTTTTCAACCGATATTAAAACTATGATTTATTTCCATTCCTCATTTTTTTAGGTACACGGATGAAACTATTAGTTTGGCATCTATTCTGCGTTGATATGAATGTATCAGGATGGAATCGTGCATAAGATGAATTATGAAGTATTCCTCTCCAGGTAGATATGTTAGTGGACTATATTGTGGCCATATTTAAATACCATCAGAAAGGTGTCTGTATATATTCTCGATTGTTTTGCAGCATCCTGAACTAAAGGTGTTATTTGACAAATCTAAGAGAATGTGATCAATGATTGATCTGCTATTTCTGGTACAATATGTGAATTTATATATATTTCTGTGTCGATATAAAATCATTTTCATTCTCATAATATTCAATGTTGCTAAGTATCTTAATTGTTCACTTTTACAAATCTTCAATATTCCCCACTACCCTTCCTGAAGGCGTATTTCCTACGCCTCCGTTAAAAATTCTCAACTTACTGATAGAAGACTGTAGTGAACTGTAGTGAACGACACACGTGTGTCTCCTTTTATGCCTCGGATGCAAAGAGTTTAAAAATAAAATTCTTTCAGTATTCGCTATTTACATATGTATGCTATTTTGCAAACCAATCTTTTCTATTACTGTAACACCAGCACTTGTATTACTCCATTGTACATCAAAAAAACACTATTTCTATTCTATGGATGCTTTTTTTAAGTTATTATTTTTGCCTTAAACAGTTATTGTCCTTTCCTTACATTACACGTCGCTATCTTCAATAATTTATCTTTCATTTTACTCTTTGTAATGTACGGGGAAGGTTATGTCATCTGTTTCGATTCGAATTTCGCCGTCGACGGGACGTATAACCTAAACTTTCTTCTTTGAATTTCATTCATTTATAAAATTTTCTTTCAGTTTGTTGTCTGCCCCTCCGATGCTGATGCCTCACAATAAAAACGTGAGTTGCAACGATGTCTCGCCGTTTTAAATACTACCTAAACAGGGTGATTAAAAATGAGTTTACAAGATGATTACATCGGCCGTGCAAAGATCAGTAATGGCACAATAATTGTTGGCCACGAAGGCCATCCGGGACTACTGGATATGCTCACGTGCTTCGAATGGACGCCCACTACCGGAGGTGTTCAAAGTTTTGTCTTACTTACATTGACGTTGCATTGAACGACACATTCATAGATACCTAATGTATCTTAAAGATATCCTTCTACCGCATTCGAGCAATGTAGCAGATATTTCATGTCCTTCAGATATCACCCAAAGGAAAAACGTCGACTGCGGACATATCGGGTAGCCGTAAGATTGGCCCACCGCGACCGTAGAAGGCTGCCTGCAGATTTCACCTCGCTTGTCTGCTGAAATGGCCGAGAGCGCCATTTTGCTACGAATGCTTTTACGAAGAGGCTTGAGAGCGTCATCAGTGTGTCCCGCAGAACCCCCTGCTGGAATACAAGATACGTGCGACCATAGCGTCAGTCCAGGAGAATGTACGACCAGTTAAACAGTCTCCGACGACGCAGGTGGCCGTAGAACCCTCTCGTGGCGTTTTAGACTCTCGGTTCGTGTATGATTACTGATTCGTATCGTATACCCGACGTGGGATTTGATTTTGTAAACGATTTTTAATCACTCTGTATTTATTGATCTTACAATTTTTATTACTCAGACATGGTATGGAAATAAAAGCTACACACAATTTCGTACTGCACGACGTTACCACATTAAGCAGTAAAGCATACAGTCATTGTGGTTTGAATCTCTTCTGTTGGTCCATGTTTGCGTTTCAAATGTGGGTTTGTAGATCCGCCTTGATGCAAAACACTTATTATTTTCATACCAAACTAGTTTCGGCGGATATCCCGCAATGGTCAGTGGGTTTTTATTTATTCTAAAAGAACGCAAAAATGACATAGGTACAAAATTGTGAAAATGTTGCAGTATAAGGTATACACTTCTGTTTTCGCTGTAGTATTGTAGAAACATTCATTTTCGTATTTTTCATCATTAAGCTACTGTAAACTCCATAATGGCTTTTGCTTTTTTTGTGGCGTACAACATGTCATCTGCAACAATATGAGCGGCTGTTATTAGCAAACAGCCCTATTTCAGTGCGTTTACACCTCGGTTTTGTTTATTGCTGTTATTGCAGTTTGTGATGGTATCGCTACTACGCAGTGATAGTATGGAACCCTACTCACGTTCGTTGGACGGCCCTCTGCATGGACTTGATACACGTTCTACCACACACACACACACACACACACACACACACACACACACACACACAAAATCACACTCAGCATCACAACACAAACTACCAAAATCAACTATCAAAACTCGCGCCACACGTACGAAACATTCTCCCGATATACGACACATATCGCGAGTCGCGACACACGCAAATAACTAAATGGCGTAAATTTCAAACTGCCGTAGGCGGAATATGTATCTTTTTGACGCGAGAACGTCAATAAGTCCATACAGTCGACCACATATTGAACGTCAGTAAGATTCCACATTATCACAGCCTACTACCGGTAGCCTCACAAACAGCAATAAACAAATCAAGATATAAACACAATGAGATATAATAGTAACTCTTACTAGTAACAGCCGCTCATAGTGTTGCAAACGACATGCTATAAGCCGCAAAAAAAAAAAAAAAAAAAAAAAAAAAAAAAAAAAAAAAAAAAATGGTGTGTGTGTGGGTGGGCAGTAAACAGTATGAAGTGTAGAACAGTGATGTAAAATACGAAAATGAATGAAACTTCCTGGGACTCGAACCTGTGACCTTTGCCTTTCGCGGGCAACCGCTCTATCGACTGAGCTATCCTGACACGAGTCACGATGCCGCCTCACAACTTTACTTCCGCCAGTACCTCGCCTCCTACTTTCCAAACTTCACAGAAGCTCTCCTGCGAACCTTGCAAGACTGTAACACTTGGAAGAAAGGACATGGGGAGACATGGCTTAGCCACAGCCTAAGGGATGTTTCCAGAATGAAACTTTCTCTCTGCAGCGGAGTGTGCGCTGATATGAAACTTCCTGGCAGATTAAAATTGTGTGCGGTAGATCGCTTGCCCGCGAAAGGTAAAGGTCCCAGGTTCGAGTCTCGGTTCCGGCACAATTTTAACCTGGCAGGAAGTTTTTACGAACATGAATGTTTGTACAATAGTACAGCGCATAAAGAAGTGTATACTTTATACTGCAACTTTTTCACAATTTTGTACCTACGTCATTTTTTGCATTCTTTTAGAATAAATACTAAACTCAGTGATGATGGCGGGATTTCCGCCGAAACTATTTTGGCTATGAAAATAATGTTTGGCATCAAGGCAGATCCACAACCCCATATCAGTAAACCATAATTATTATTCAACCGTACATCAGAGATATTTGAAATATGGTGACACTGTGCTTACAATCCAGTTTAGATTTAAGAAGAAATTAGAAGTGAGTTAGGTGTTTTACTTATCGTTGCCAGGTTCGATAAAATAATGAAGAAATTTCGTTTGTCAACAAACACCCAACATCGGTCTCTCTCTCTCTCTCTCTCTCTGTCTCTCTCTATCTCTGCGTCTCCCTCCCCTCCCCCCCCACTCTCTCTCTCTCTCTCCCTCTCTCTCTGCCTTACTCGATCTGAACCACTGAGGCTGAGTTGTCCTCTTGTGTGCAGTCCATTCCTTTTGACTGGCGCTCCTGTGCTGAAGATTGCTGCTGATATTTCGTTTCGTCTACTTCCACGTCAAGAGACGTAGCGCGATGCCTCGAATAGACTCTCGAATCGCTGCCCTCTCTGCTTAGTGCCTACAGATCATTCGCAGGCTGTAATTTGATTCAGAGCGAGCAGTTGCAGGAGTAATTACGAAGTTTTCCCAGTCGGCGGCGCAGCAATCGCCGGAAAGTTGTCAGTACTGTCGGGAACAAGTGAGCGCGCGTCCGCCGACAAGTAAGCACCGCTAAAGGCGCCTCGGGCAGTCGGCGCAATTACTCGCCGCCACGTTTCCTCGCCGGAACTGGAGCTGCCGCAGCGAGTTCCAGGAACGGCGCTCCACAATGCGCCGAGCTGTTGCTCACAGGACAACTCTCAAGTTTCCGGTCGTCGGGAATAAAGATCAGATAAACAACGATGTTTCAGCCAAACCTACAACCAGTGACGGCGCTAAACGAAAGCTGGACGTCGGCGAACTCGTCTTTGCGAGGCCCCTTTCATTTTTTCATTAACGAAGAAAATGTTAAATGAGCTGAATTATACATCAATAATCATTATACTAAAATTCTACTACTATAATATAAGAGTATTATTGCAATGACAAAAAAATAGAATAAACACAAATTAGAGGAACTTTTCACCTTTTCGTCTCACTGAATTAAGACCACATCTTAACACTAGCCGCTATTTCGGCTTCAGTTGATAGTACTGACAACACAGAGAGTCTTTCTTGGATCATTGTGCTTTTCAAATTAGTCTTAATTTTAACTTTTTGAAGCTTCTCTCGGCCGAAGCTGTACTGACTGGAAGTTAGCATGATTTTGATATATAAACATTTGGATATACTTCTTCCAAATCGTTTTCAAAAATGTACAGAGGAAATTGTTTTGTAGGTATTTAACTAAAAATTGCATCACTGCTGCACTCTTACGGAAAAAAATACGGACAACTAAATAGTTGCCGGCCGGGAATGGCTGAGCGCAC
Source organism: Locusta migratoria (assembly GCA_026315105.1). Classification (NCBI taxonomy): domain Eukaryota; kingdom Metazoa; phylum Arthropoda; class Insecta; order Orthoptera; family Acrididae; genus Locusta; species Locusta migratoria. Next base: position 563,125,712 of record CM048745.1, read on the forward strand.
TGAGGCATCATACCACGGTGAGCGAGATCGCTCTAGCAGGGGTCGAATCCCACCCTTGGGTACGAATGTTGTGTTCGACCATTGGTTAAGCTAGTGTAAGTTAGATGTAGGTCGTCGCTGCATAGCCTAGCAGTTGTAAAGCGCCGTTAGACATCAAATATAAGAAAAGAAAAAAAAAATTTAACAATATTTTGCGAGGCCCCCACAGGCACGAGGCCGTCGGTGGTGGCCGACGTCGCCGACGCCTAGCGCCGCCACTACCTACAACGCGGATTTTTTGCATTACAATCCGTAGAAAGATGGTTCTTTGTTATCTGAATATGTTTATATTGTTTCCTACAGTCGCCCAACAACTCTAAATTAATACACGCGCCAAGTCGCGGTGGTATGGCCTAACGCTCTAGGGCACCTTGCTCGCCGTCGCAGGTTCGAGTCCTCCTTGGGGCATGGGTGTGCGTTGTTACTTTAAGTTAGTTTAAGTACACGGTTATTCAAAAAGAAATAACAGATTTCAAACATTTATTTCTTCCAAACTACAAAAGATGGAAACATGATTCCAACGTTAATGGATTAAGAGAAGTTTACAATTTAACTATTATGTCTATTCCAAGGGAACAGACGTTGGCGGCGATGTGCAGCTCAGATAAATATATCCACGTATATACTTCGCAAATCGCGAAATTTCCCGACGTCTGCTGTGGATCACTACCAACGTCTGTTCCCTTGGAACAGACATAATAGTAAACATTAACGCCATGACAGGCTTACGGTGGTAGAATTGTGTCTCTCCCTCTTTAACGTGTACGAGCATGTGAGGGAAAGTGCAACACAGGGAAGTTTGGGTCTAGCCGGGAAGCGTGCACGAGTGGCCGAGTGGTTAAGGCTACCGATCGCGAAAAGCGGGAGACACGGGTTCGAGTCCCGGTTCGGCACAAAGTTTCTTTTAATGCAGATCGTTTGTCCCTCTCGCAGGAGCAGCAGACGTCGGGAATTTTCCCGATTTGTGAAGTATATACGTGGATATATTTACAATCCACCCCCATGAACCACAGACATTGCCGAGGTGGGGTGGCTTGCGTGCCTCAACGATGCAGATAGCCGTACCGTAGGTGCAACCACAACGGAGGGGTATCTGTGGAGAGGCCAGACAAACGTGTGGTTCCTGAAGAGGGGCAGCAGCCTTTTCAGTAGTTACAGGGGCAACAGTCTGGATGATTGACTGAGCTGGCCTTGTAACATCAGCTAATGTGGCTTTGCCACACGGTTACTGCGAACGGCTGAAAGCAAGGGGAAACTACAGCCGTTACTTTTCCCGAGGACATGCAGCTCTACTGTATGAAAATATGATGATGGCATCCTCTCGGGTAAAATATTCCGGAGGTAAAATAGTCCCCCATTCGGATCTCCGGGCGGGGACTACTCAGGAGGATGTGATCATCAGGAAAGACAATTCTGGCATTCTACGGGTCGGAGCGTGGAATGTTAGATCCCTTAATCGAGTAGGAAAATTAGAAAATTTAAAAAGAGAAATGGATAGATTGAAGTTGGATATAGTGGGGATTAGTGAAGTTCGGTGGCAGGATGAACAGGATTTCTGGTCAGGTGAGTACAGGATTATAAATACAAAATCAGTTGGGGGTATCACAGGAGTAGGACTGATAATGAATAAGAAAATAGGAATGCGGGTAAACTACTATGAGCAGCACAGTGATCGCATTATCATTGTCAAGATAGATACGAAGCCAACACCGACAACAGTAGTACAGGTTTATATGCCAACTAGCTCTGCCGATGATGAGGATATAGAAGAAATATATGAGGAGCTAAAGGAAATTATTCAGACCGTTAAGGGAGAGGAAAACTTAATTGTGATGGGAGACTGGAATTCGGTAGTAGGAAAAGGAAGAGAAGGAAAAATAGTAGGTGAATATGGACTGGGCAGAAGGAATGAAAGAGGAAGTCGCCTGGTAGAATTTTGCACGGAACATGATTTAATCGTAACAAACACGTGGTTTAAGAATCACAAAAGAAGGTTGTATACTTGGAAGAGACCAGGAGACACTGGAAGGTATCAGATAGATTTTATAATGGTAAAATATAGATTCCGGAACCAGGTTATAAACTGCAAGACATACCCAGGGGCAGATATAGACTCTGACCATAACTTGTTAGTCATGAACTGTAGGCTGAAACTGAAAAAACTGCAGAAAGGTAGGAAAATAAGGAGATGGGACCTAGATAAATTGAAGGAACGTGAAGTTCTGGTGAATTTCAGAGGGAGATTTAGGCAACAATTGACAGAAACAGGGGGAAATAAAACAGTAGAAGAGGAATGGGTAGCATTGAGAGATGAAATAGTGAAGGCAGCAGAGGACAAAATAGGTAGAAAGGCAAGACCTGCAAAAAATCCTTGGATAACACAGGAGATACTAAATTTAATTGATGAAAGGAGAAAATATAAAAATGCAGTAAATGAAACAGGCAAAATGGAGTACAGACGACTAAGAAATGAGATTGATAGGAAGTGCAAAATGGCTAAGCAGGAGTGGCTAGAAGCCAAATGCAAATCTGTAGAAGAATGTATAAGAAGGGGAAAAGTAGGTACCGCCTACAGGAAAATCAAAGAGACATTTGGGGACAAGAAAAGCAATTCTACGAATATCAAGGACTCAGATGGGAAACCAGTTCTCAGCAAAGAAGGGAAAGCTGAAAGGTGGAAAGAGTACATAGAGCAGCTCTACAAAGGAAATGAACTTAGAGACGATGTTGTAGGAAGGGAAGAGGAAGTAGATCAAGATGAAATAGGAGATACTATACTCAGAGATGAATTTGACAGAGCCTTGAAAGACCTAGGCAGGAACAAGGCCCCAGGAGTAGATGATATACCCTCAGAGCTACTAAAGTCTCTGGGAGAGCCAGCCATGACAAGACTATTTGAACTGGTGTGTAGGATATATGAGACAGGCGAAATGCCCTCAGACTTTAAGAAAAATGTAATAATCCCCATTCCAAAGAAAACAGGTGCAGACAGGTGTGAAAATTACAGAACCATCAGTTTGATAAGTCATGGTTGCAAAATTTTAACACGAATTATCTACAGGAGAATGGAAAAGCTGGTAGAAGCTGACCTAGGGGAAGATCAGTTTGGATTCAGAAGGAACGTAGGAACCCGGGAGGCAATACTCACTTTACGTCTTATCTTAGAAGATAGATTAAGGAAAGGCAAATCTACATTTTTAGCCTTTGTAGATTTGGAGAAAGCGTTTGACAATGTTGACTGGACTACACTCTTTCAAATTCTGAAGTCAGCAGGGGTACAATACAGGGAAAGGAGAGTTATCTACAACCTCTACAAAAGCCAGACCGCAGTTATTAGACTCGAAGGGCATGAAAGGGAAGCATCAGTTGGGAAAGGAGTAAGACAGGGTTGTAGCCTTTCTCCGATGTTATTCAATTTGTACATTGAGCAGGCGATGAAGGAAAGCAAGGAAAATTTTGGAATAGGGATTAAAGTTCAGGGGGAAGAAATAAAAACATTGCGTTTTGCTGATGACATTGTAATTCTGTCAGAGACAGCAAAGGACCTGGAAGAGCAGTTGAATGGAATGGACAGTGTGTTGAAGAGAGCGTACAAAATGAACATTAACAAGAGCAAAACAAAAATAATGGAATGCGGTCTTAGAAAATCAGGCGATGCTGAAGGAATTAGATTAGGTAACGAAACAATGAAGGTGGTAGATGAGTTTTGTTACTTAGGTAGTAAAATAACATGCGATGGTCGCAGTACAGAGGATATAAAATGCAGAATGGCAATGGGAAGAAAAGCATTTTTGAAAAAGAGAAATTTGCTAACATCGAATATTAATTTAAGTGTAAGGAAGTCTTTTCTGAAGGCATTTGTGTGGAGTGTTGCCTTGTATGGGAGTGAGACATGGACGATAAACAGTGCGGACAGGAAGATAATAGAGGCTTTTGAAATGTGGTGCTACAGAAGAATGCTGAAGATTAGGTGGGTAGATCGCATAACTAATGAAGAGGTACTGAACAGAATTGGTGAGAAAAGGAATTTTTGGCATACCCTAACTAAAAGAAGGGATCGCTTGGTAGGACACATTCTTAGACATCGAGGAATCGTACATTTAGCATTGGAGGGAAGTGTGTGGGGTAAAAATCGCAGAGGGAGGCCAAGAGACGCGTATAGTAAGCAGATTCAAGTGGATATGGGTTGCCGTTCTTATGAGGAGATGAAAAGGTTTGCTCAGGATAGAGTAGGGTGGAGAGCTGCATCAAACCAGTCTCCGGACTGAAGACCATAACAACAACATATTTACAATTTAAACAGCCCGGGTGGAAGTTCCAATGACGGCCGCATTGGCGCTGTTGTTGGTTGTCTGTAGTGAAATGGCGGTGAAACTACAGGAGAAGTCATTTTGTGTGCTTCAATCGGCAAAACTAGAGTCCATTGTTGCAGTTCAGCGACAATTTCGCCGTCAATTTAATATACAACCATGGCGTCATATACAAATTTACGAGTCGCATCGAAAATTCGTAGATTATGGTTGAATCTTCAAAGGGAAAAGCACTGGACGTCCACGCACATCGAACGAGAATGTCGAGCGTATTCGTACACTTTACGAAACGAGTCCAAAGAAATCCACATCTCAAGCAAGCAAAGAATTTAACATTCATCAACCAACGGTATGGCGAGTTCTAAGACATCGTCTGCACATGAAGCCATACAAACTGCAGTTAATACAAGCATTGCATCCTGACGACCACAACTACAGGTACGAATTTTGCATTAGCATATTATGTGAAATGGAAGAAGAAAATTTTGCTCAACGATGATTTTTTTCTCTAACCACGTTCGACGTTACTTGAATAACACCATTACAGGACGTTGGATTGGAAGAGGAGGAGCAGAAGATCAACTTCATCGCCGGTGGCTTCCCAGATCTCCAGATCTCACTCAGTGTGCTATCTAAGGGGTTACGTAAAAGACCGTGTTTTTATCTGTCATATGCCTGACAATCTTGAAGGTCTACGACATCGAATTGTTGAAGCTGTGACCAATAACTCGAGACAAGCTGATTCGTGTGTGACAAGAAATGAGCAACCGTTTTGACATTTGTCGTGTAACACGCGGTGCTCATATTGAATGTCTACCATAATTGCTAATAATAATTTGTAAACTATTCTCTTTCCATTAATGTTGGTATGATATTTATATCTTTCGTAGTTTGAAAGAAATAAACGTTTGAAATCTGTTATTTCTTTTTGAGAAACCCTGTAGTTTGTAAGTGTAGGGTCTGATGACTATAGCAGTTTGGTCCAATAGATTTAAAAAAAATTCGAACATTACACGCATCAATAAAATAATATTCCATCACCACCATTCTACGGGTTCATTACATAAAAATTTAATAGAGGTATACCAAAACAACATTCCTGTTTATTGCTCCTGAAAACAGGAACTGAAAACTTGTACCAGAATAACTTACACGTTACGAAGTTGTATTTCAGATTGTAGCATACACCAATACCCTTGACACCCGGCCGGTTATACGTCCCCTTGCACTGATCCAGCCAGTTTTCGTCGTGACATTGCCCACTAGATCACAGAGAGAGTGTCGGTCCGGACTGTCACACTCATCAACGGCGATTCGGCGTAACCTGTCAGCTTGCTTGGTGGTTCATCTTGTCCAGAAAGAGCCTTTTTCAATTTGTAGAAGACAGTCGGCAGTCATTCGCAGTTATTTTGTTTATTCACCAGATGCAGATTTCGATCACTATCAATGCTTAAAACAAACCGTTTAAACACATAAGACTTATCGACCTCCATGTTGGAGGTTACGATCATACTGATGTAGCTATTACAATTTTTTACACAGTTGACGACTGAGTGCTGACAATTTTCTACAAATCGAAAAACAGTCGTTGAGCACAAGAGCTATAGTGGAATGAAGCCTTTCTCATCACAGGCAAGTTCGCTAAGGTTCATGTCTGGAGAACATGCTAGTCAATCTGATCTTGCGACGTCGTTATCATGAAGGAACGCATTCACAAGATGTGATGTGCTCGATGAGCGGAAGAACTGTCGTCCATTAACAGCGAATCCGTCAGCCAAATACTGCCGATATAGTCTCACTTTACATCCCTATGTCGCATAGCCGTTTGAGTGCATTCTACTACCATCAGCGGCGTGCAGAGGCCCCCACGTAATGCCACCTCGAAACATCTCGGAGCCACCACCTTGCTGCACTCGCTGGACTATGTGTCTAAGACGTTCAAGCTGACTCCAAAATCGTCTACGATTGTATGGTTGATGGTATAGTTTCATCTGTGAAAAGCACTTGATGCCAGTTCTGACGAGTCCGTTCAGCATTCTGTTACCCCCGTCTGCACCGCGCTGCGTGGTGTCAAGGTGTAGCGGCTGGATGTGGACTTGAACGTGGGGAGTTGGGTTGCATGCCATGCAGCGCATTACGCACAGTTTGAGTCTAAACACGACGTCCTGCAGTTGCACAGAAACCATTAATCAGCATGGTGGCGTTCCACCAGGCTGAAATCAATTCGGTAATTAGCTGTGAGGTAATCTTGAGCGGCCAGAGCGAGGCAAGTCATCGACAGTCCTAGTAACAAAGTGGACACGATCAAACTTCAGAATTGACCTTCTCGGAACCATAGTCAACACAGTGTACTACCTTCCTGGTGTTATGGCAGGAACTGTTTGGCCGTCTTAGCAACTCAGTCGCATTGTCACTGCTAATACCTGATTGTTTACGTCTTCCTCTGGGTTGAGTGACATCTAGTGACAATCTGAGAAATTGTATTCTTGATACAATGCACACATTAACGTCAATGTTCAGGAGACCTTGGAACCAACTGATACCACACTCTCTTGACGTGTGTATTATAAAACTTAACTGCTAAAAGCTATTTCAGGAACTAAATTTATGACTTGTTTCCTTGGTGAAGTCTGACGTAAGAAGCTACATTCGAGTTCAAGGAAATTATTCAGCCCCATAGAAATAAACAACGAGATGCACTAGCACAATTATTATTTAATGTAGCACTCGAATGTTTGCAAATCTATAGGACTCAACTGCTTGATTATTAGTCCGTAGCTTACAAACTACTTAAACTAAGGTAAAATAACCTAAAGACAACAAAAACACCCATGCTCGAGGGCGAACGGCCACGCGCACCGCACTACGGTGCCGCAGTACGCACGGCTAATCCGCCGTGGTTGTAGCACTCGAGAAGGTGATCAGGGAAGCAAGCCTTCAGACGAGGGGTACCATCTTCTACAAGTTAGTGCAGATTTTAGCAAATGCAGATGATGTATACATCATAGAACTCATAGTACCAGCACTGAAAGAAGCTTTTACAGCCTTAAGTCAAGCAAGAAAATGGGTATATAAAACTCTTCTGGGTTTTGGACCGCATCGTCAAAATATCAAACACTTCACCGACGTTTCGGCCACTATTGCAAGTGGCCATCTTCTGGGTGTTACATTTACTGTTACAGTAAATGTAACACCCAGAAGATGGCCACTTGCAATAGTGGCCGAAACGTCGGTGAAGTGTTTGCAGTAAATGTAACACCCAGAAGATGGCCACTTGCAATAGTGGCCGAAACGTCGGTGAAGTGTTTGATATTTTGACGATGCGGTCCAAAACCCAGAAGAGTTTTATATACAATGACAACGGCCGCGGAAGCCTCCGTTTACAAGAAAATGGGTGTTATTATTAATGAAACTAAATACATAGCCTACGGGAAAGGATATCAACACAATACGCCGTCAAATTTCAATGTGAATTGATAGACATTTGAAAGAGTTGACAGCTTCAAGTATCTTGTTTCCACAGTGACTTGCTTTAATGACATCTCAACAGAAATTAAGATTAGACTGATATCATCTAATAAGGCATATTTCGCCTTGAATAATTTATTCCGGGCCGCGCGGGAGTAGCCGGGTGGTCTGGAGCGCCACGTTACGGATCGCGCGGCCTCACGCGTCGGAGGTTCGAATCCCCCCTCGAGCATGGATGTTTGTGTTGTCTTTAGTATAAGTTAGTTCATAAGTAGTTTGTAAGTTTAGTAACTGATAACCCCGCAGTTAAGTCCCATAAGCGTAACAAACATTTGAACATTTTTTAAAATTTATTTCGGTCAAGGCTCCTCAGCCGCCCAACAACATCAGACTTGATGCCTCCATGCAGGTGTAAAGCCCATAGTGCCTAGCCCTTTCTTAAAAAATAAAAAAAATAAATATATAAATAAATAAAACATTAATTTTGTGACGTAAGCTTTACAGCTGAGTTGTAACTTTTAATATGCGACTTGATTTAATTTATAATTTCTGATGAAGGCCATAGTAGTTATTGCCAAAACCAGGTTAAATAATTTTCAGCAGGGCCTTGACGCCATACAATTTTATCATGTAAATCCCCTTCCACGATTCTGAAGATGATTTTTATCGAAACGCGTCAATAAACGCATGACCACCTTACCATCTGCGGCCCTATAATAGGGCGTCCTAATAGCATTGTTTATCATTTAATACTGATATGGGCGCATACTTCATTAACTACTTCATGTCACGTCTGTAAATAATTTTATTTTTGCGACCGAGGGTTGTATTTTTGTCCTTTGACGTTGTAACGCTTGCTGACAATAGCAGCTATGTTCAAAATTTTTACTTAACATTACTAATAGGTCTTCCACACTTTATAGTAAAAGATGTCTTTGTTGAATGTGTTTACGACAGTATTAGCCTCTATTGTACACCATGCTTGTAATCTGGTTTCTTTTGAGTATTTGAACTCGGCGAGCCAGCACTGCAAGAGGGGAAAGAGTCTGTATCCCCGCACACGTCCAATCCCTCTAACGGTCTTAGTTCTCACCTGTTTGAGCGCGCGGCCGATTTCCACGATATAGTGTCCGAATAATACAAATATCTGCAGCCAAAATAATTCAAACGGGGCTAGCGCCTGCTAACTACGCTGTATATTTGCATAAAGAGCAATTATCAATATAGCTCTGAACCGTTGCCTGAGTTATTAAGTTCTATGTTAGAGAACTGCCGCGGTGGAGTAGCCGAGCACGCTGATGACATCAACCCGCCCTATACGAATAAGAAAATTTAGAATTTCTTAACAACAGTTGGCAGAGAAAACCGGATAACGAACAACTACCCACATTCAAAATGGAATACGATCTGGAGAAACGTGCACAGTCCTATACTACCGTCACGTATCACATCAATGTGGTTCATAATTGTTAATGACAAAGTGCTGACTAACGAGAAACTTAACAACATTCACCTGACCCGAACAGCCTGTACAAACTGTGGATACGTGGACACACTAATTCACAGACTCACATGCGGTCCAACCAAGTTGATCGTGGAATTCATGCGATGCAGAGTGGCCATTATCGACCGAACGGTTCCGCAAAACATAGATATTTTAGAGTTATTACGACCAGAAAAACTGCGGTACCCCCGTAAGAAGAACAATGCAGCGATTTGGCTTTTGGGCCACACCGCTGTCTATGCCATCTATAACCGTTCAGCACCACTTGCCGATTATCGCGCTTACTTGGAATACGAGCATGACAAAATAAGACTACAAACTGATTACACGTACACATACGGAAATATGTTTGAAAATTATGGTGAAGACATACAGATATTACAGATAGTATCAAGTTATGGAGTTTAGTGCTCACAAAAACGCGGCTATTAAAGCTATGTAGCCATCAGAGTTATGAGTAGACGCATTCAAAACTACACGTCGGAAACAGTAAAAGTTGTAACTGTAACGGACCACTTGCAAGACCAATTCGAGAAGACGAACTCTGGAGGCTTCCATGTGACTGAACTAACCGCTAACCGCGGAGAGGATTTCTTTATTTCCATTATTTCTCTTTAGTTTTTCACCCTAAGAAGAACGTTCCACACTTTTAGTTCCTTACTGGCAAGAAGAGACAGCTGCTAAGTGCACAGACTGACCCGACACCTTGCAAGCAGATTTGGTTATACATAAAATAAAAATAAAATGTGGTCCCCTCACACTAATGCGGGTAACCACCGCAGAAGAAAAAGTTTAATTTTTTTTCAGGAAATATTCAGTTTAAAGGCAATGAAATTCAAATGTTCAAATGTTTATTAAGCTTATGGGACTTAACTACGGGGTCATCAGTCCCTATACTTACAAACTACTTATTTACTACCTTATACTAAGGACGGCACAAATACCCATGCCCGAACCCCCGACCGTAGTGGCCGTGCAGACCGTGACTGGAGCGCCTCAATCCCCTCGGCCACCGCGGCCGGCAAAGGCAATGAAGCCGGGCCGAGAAGGCAACAATTGGCGAGAGCAAGGGCGGGTTGAAGGGGAGGAAAGATACCCGAAAAAAAGAAGGAAAAAAAAAAAAGCGGTCTACAACGTCTCGCTGCGGAGCGCGCGGTTGCTCGCCGTGGAGGTTCGAGTCCTCCCTGGGACATGGGTGTGTGTGTGTGTGTGTGTGTGTGTGTATTTGTCCTTAGGTTAGTTTACCTAGGTTTAAGTAGTTTGTAGGCTACGGACTGATGACCACGCAGTTTGGTCCGATAGATTTGCAAACATTTGAACATTTTGTAGAGAACTGTACTTGCCGAAGTTCTTGTTATGTATTTTACTTCCCAAAAAGTCCACAATTACCATGGTTCAGTAACTGCAATCATCTCTGAAGGGTTGCGGCTCGACCTTTACGCAGTTTATCAGAATTTTCTGTCAGGCCGGCCGGCCGTTTCCAATTAAATACGGCACGCAGTAATTCCAATACTCACACAGCGGCTCCTGCGCCGACCGCTTCGCCTGCATAGGTATGCTGCCCGCCAACCTTTATTGCAGAATTCCTTGCAGCGCCAAGATTCCATGCGCTAAAATTGACGCGCTTGGCTTGAATTTTTATGAGTTACTATGCACACGTTGTGATGCTGGTGCAGTCGGTGATGAAACTGCAATGAGTGCAGTCGAAAATATTAAGGTTCAAGTTAATGTTATTAATAAGTAAAAATAACACATCAAAAACGTTTTACGTCACCCACGAAACGAAAGCTCTATGGTATTCGATGCTATGATGAATTCGTCTTTATAAAGTAACAGGCCTACATCTACCGGTTTATTGATAGACAAAACCTAACAAATGAAACCTTTGGTATTCAAACAAAACGTAAAATCTTCGTATACGCCCATTGTTTAACAACTTCATTCAACGAAGAGTTGCATGACGCGCTGCTGAATGAACGTCTCTGCCTTACTTTGCACACAGCCCACGAGTTGGTTTAACCACTGCTGGTCTATTTCTCCCATTCTTCAGTGACAATTCTGCTCAAGTCTCGAAGATTTCGTGGTTCGTCAGGACTTGCTCCCAAAGCTCGTTTCCATTTAGCGAAAGCGTGTTCAGCTGAATTCATGTTGGGGGAAGGAACACGCAGAGCAGTCCAATGGTGCAATACAGACACGATTGATGAAATCGGCGACGATGCCTGCCCAATGGACTAGAGAGTTTCGCCCCTAAAGTTGATTTTTCTCAAACATGCTTATGAAAGGTTTTTGTGTCCCAGCCTTGTCGCCGCTTTTGTGTCTCGTTTCCGTCGTAGGTGTCGGTGGCCGAGTAGAATGAGACCGACACAGGAATAAAGAATGCACGCTTGTGCAGGTACGAAGGTGAGCAGCCAGTGGGACAGCAGAAACTAGAAACACTAGAGTAAATTAGAACGAGATATATATTGCACAGAATTTATACAATACTTAACTTTTACATAGCTCAGTACTGCAGAATGCTGATACATAGTTGATAGAGGCCTGCCTAGTGCCTGTCCGATAGCCAAATCTTCACTGGTGCCTTTCTGATTCCGAAGTGCTAACTGGTTCCTATCAGTCCCAAGTGAACGATGTCGTTCAGTGGTGGCCACGAGCGGAGTTGTCGCAGAGGGCGCTCGTGGCTGACGTCGTAAGAACGCCGCGCCGTGCATGCATGGCGGCGCGCGGCGAAAGTAGGTGGCGCGCACTTTAGACTTGTGCGACACCACAAAGGTTTCAACGATAATTTGTAGAAAGTTCTCCCTGTAGTGTAGAGCCTTGACTTTACCCTTCAACGGTAAGCAATGGCGTTCGAAACGTTCACATCATACCCACTCACAACATCACTGATCCTAAACATTCTACAATCGATTATACGAATATCTCTGACGTGCAGCATTACCAGGTTTCCGCCAAGCAGTCGTTATCAGCGGTCATCTGTGAAAAGAACTTTGGGCCAATTTTCCATAGATACCGGTCGTCTGCCACATGTGCTGCGTAGGGCGACCAGTATTGGGCAATACAAGAGCGCTACCTGTAGCTTACCACAGCAGTCTGACTTCCTGCTACTCACCTTGCGCCTTCTCTTGATGAAAGCTCTTGTTGACGTAAAGCAACAATCCGTGTACGATCATAAGTTCATCGTACCATACTAGAAAACCATACGATGTATAGAAAAGCCCTACAATGAGCTTTGAATTAAAGTACAAACGTCACTGCCTCATCTACATCCACCGAAATGGGTACGCTTTCGATAGATTGGGCTGTAGGTAAGTTCTTTTATATTTTGTAATAGGACAAAGGACTGAATTTTCCGATTCATGCGAACTTAGATCCGACAGGAATGTGTTTATTACATAAACAGGTGACGAAAAACTTTTAATGTATGTGTGCTTCATTTCTGTCTTCTTAACAGATGTGGTGAAACATTTGGTTCGCACGTTGTTTGCTGTCCCGTTTCGCACAGCGTCAACTTGGCAGCATATTTCTCCACTGCTAGCTACACCACACTGTCTAATATGACGAGGGGGAAGAGTGGAAAATTGCTATCGAGCCGCATTTAAAGCGCAGTTAAGTCGTAGTACATACACTTGGTTGAATATTCCTCATACACATAATTCACAGACAAAACTAATTTTCGGTATGAGTTGTTTTTCTTACCCCGAGTACACATAATAATTTTTCCTGATACAAACATAGGCACAAGCAGAAATTTTATAGATTTTCAGACTCGCGTTCTCACTAAATCGTGACTTGCTTAGTTTCACCAACGAAAAGCCGACTTTCAGTCACATGCATGTGTTGATCCATGATTGTAGCACTTTTGCAAGTTCATTATGGAGACACGGAAACTCAACTAGAGGGAAGGAATTTAGACGCACTGCACAAACTTAAAAGAAATGGTCTTAAGAATGGGAATTATATTGAAGCTCAATCAGTTCCGCGTGCACGGAACAAGTAAGCTGTCAACTGAAACGGGAAATGGTGTTGCAAAGAGTTCGAAAGAAACTTGAAATTTAGCAAGTACAATAAAAGAAGGGGAATGTAGAAGGCCTGGACGGAAGGGGGGGGGGGGCAATAAAATCAATTGCTACTTAAGCAACAGTTTATGTAAGACTGTCAGTGTCTCAGGAGCTTAGTAAATTATTCCTGTAATTCTCTGAAAACCTCAATTAATTCTTCAAATTTGCATTTTCCTTATCTCCTGTGAGGTTAAGAAAATGGACTGTGTTTTTGTCGTAATTCCTCCTTTCTAAATTGTGATTTTTTTTCTTTTGTAAATGGATTCCCAATTAATAACAAGTTGTTTCTCAGAATATCTTACTATGACTAAGGTGAAATCGCAGTTCAATTCTAGGTCGCCAATCCATTCAGAATGGAAAGTTTTGCGCCTGTTTCCTCTTTCCTATATTACACTGAAAATAATCATAAATAGGAGTCACATATAAGACATTGCTACATGGTAACAAACGTACTGTGCACTAATATTTATTCTCCATATTCTTCGATCAGTTATATCGAAAACTGCTGCAAATAACTGAGGAGTAACGGGAATCAAAGGAGAAATTTTCTATTCGTCCCATGAAATTATTCACAGGCCACATAACTGCAGACGAAGTGTTTCTTGATGTACAAAAGAATCGATCTTGTCTGTCGACTGTAATATTTCACTACACTGTTGGAAAAAATAGACTTGGAAACACGACGTTAATTTTGATCCAATGACGACAGATACCGCGTGGGGGATAGTAGACGTGTTGAAAATGGTTTCAGCGTCACTCGGCAGACGTGAAGTGGAATGTCAGTAAAGAGTGCGCACTTAGTATTTAAGCCCTTATATCTAGTAGATAAGAGGGTTAAAACAAACGTTTGTTATATCAATTTATTGCTGGTTTATTTATTAACAATATATATCAGTTACAGCTGCCAACTGTTGTTGTTATGATATTCAGTGCGGAGACTGGTTTGATGCAGCTCTCCACCCTACTCTATCCTGAGCAAGCCTTTTCATCTCCTCACAAGAACTGAAACCTAAATCCATTTGCTTACTATATGCGTCTCTTGGTCTCCCTCTACGATTTTTACCCCACACACTCCCCTCCATTGCTAAATTTACGATTTATCGATGTCTAAGAATGTGTCCTACCAAGCGATCCCTTCTTTTAGTCAAGGTTTGCCAAAAATTCCTTTTCTCACCAGTTCAGTTCAGTACCTCTTCATTAGTTATGCGATCTACCCATCTAATCTTCAGTATTCTTCTATAGAACCACATTTCAAAAGCCTCTAATCTCTTCCTGTCCGCACTGTTTATCGTCCATGTTTCACTCCCGTACAAGGCAACACTCCACACAAATGCCTTCAGAAAAGACTTCCTTACACTTAAATTAATATTCGATGTTAGCAAATTTCTCTTTTTCAAAAATTCTTAGCTTCCAATTGTCATTCTGCATTTTATATCCTCTATACTGCTACCGTCATACGTTATTTTACTACCCAAGTAACAAAACTCATCTACCACCTTCATTGTTCCTTTGCCTAATCTAATTCCTGCGGCATCGCCTGATTTTCTAAGACTGCATTCCATTATCTTTGTTTTGGTCTTGTTAATGTTCATTTTATACGTTCTCTTCAACACACTGTCCATTCCATTCAACTGTTCTTCCAGGTCCTTTGCTGTCTCTGACAGAATTACAATGTCATCAGCTAAACGCAAGATTTTTATTTCTTCACACTGAACTTTAATCCCTATTCCAAGTCTTTTCAAGCTTTTCTTCACCGCCTGCTCGATGTACAAATTGAATAACATCGGAAAACAGCTACAACCCTGTCTTACTCCCTTCCCAACTGATGCTTCCCTTTCATGCCCTTTGAGGCAAATAACTGCGGTCTGGCTTTTGTACAAGTTGTAAATAACTCTCCTTTGCCTCTATTTTACTCCTGCTGACTTCGGAATTTGAAAGAGTGTTTCCAGTCAACATTGTCAATAGCTTTTTCCAAATCTACAAAAACTAAAAATATAGGTTTACCTTTCCTCAATCTATCTTCTAAGATAAGTCGTAATGTATTACCTCCCGTGTTCCTACGTTCCTCCTGAATCCAAACTGATCTTCCCCGAGGTCAGCTTCTACCAGCTTTTGCATTCTCCTGTAGATAATTTGTGTTACAATTTTGCAACCATGACTTATCAGACTGATGGTTCTGTAATTTTCACGCCTGTCTGCGCCTGATGTCTTTGGAATGGGGATTATTATATTTTTCTTAAAGTCTGAGGGTATTTCGCCTGTCTCATACATCTTACACACCAATTGAAACAGTTTTGTCATGGATGACTCTCCCTGAGACTTTAGTAGCTCTGAGGGAATGTCATCTACTCCCGAGGCCTTGTTCAGACCTAGGTATTTCAGGGCTGTCAACTATATATATCAGAAACCTTAAACATTAACCAATATAAAAGTCTGCTCGTTCGTGCTCTTGGCCGCAAAGTCGGATCAAAGAGTACGCATTAACACACACACACACACACACACACACACACACACAAAAAGCCATCTCCCTCGTAAGCCGTACATTCTTTATGCCACCATTTCGAGCAGTTGGCACACTTATGTGGTCTTCTACGATAGGCTCCTTGTAGAAATGACCACAGCCTGAGCAGCTCAACACTTGAGACTCATTCTTGAGTTTGGAGCTGAAGTTGGTGGGATGGATAAATCCAGATTAATCTTAGAGATTCTGTTTTTCTCTGTAGTTGTACTTTGTCTCCTCTTGGTTTTGTCTTACTTGGACAGTTTTTCTAACGCTTTTTTGTGCGGAGGTGCAGACAAAATCTCGGATTTCTTTGCCATGTTTTCCTTTGTTTTGGATGGATCATATTTTGGAAATGGATATGTTTCGAATAGTTCTAAGCCTAAAGCTGCCTGTACATCATATCTTTTTTCATTAGTTTCACGTTCCTGGTGTTTTTATGATGACTGCACATCCACAGCAGCATTTCCCATTGTTGTTCTGTTGAGCTCTTTTGTCTTCTTCAGTTTTCGGACATTAGCCTCTTTCCCTGATTTCTGGTTGTGCGAAATCTTATGCTGTGAAGACATTCGGATTGAACGAGAATATTCCAGTTATAGAATGTCAGAAACAGAGAGGGTGGCACGCGTACTCTTTCCCGCTCCCATGTAGCGTACTCTTAACCGATGCAGCAAATATTGTTCGAATGTTTGTAAAGCTATCGGACTCAACTACGAGGTTATTAGTCTGTAGCTTACAAACTACTTAAACGTGGTGCTCCAGACGGCTCGGCTACTCCCGCGCGGCATCAAACAGTGCAGAAAACACCAACAGATGGTACTGACTGCTCGATTCTGGCGTTTGTAGTACCAAGGAGTGTTCCTCACTGAATGGTTATTCTTAATGGTTAATATTGTTATTTTCTATTAACGGAATCGACAGTGTGCTGAAAGGTGCATATAAGATTAACATTAACAAGAGCAAAACTAGGGTAATGGAGCGCAGTCTAAGAAAATCAGGTGATGCTGAAGGAATTGGATTAGGTAACGAAACAATAAAGGAGGTAAATGAGTTTCGTTACTTGTGCAGTAAAATAATAAATGATGGTCGCAGTAAAGAAGATATAAAATGCAGAATGGCAATGGGTAGAAAAGCGTTCTTGAAAAAGAGAACTTTGTTACCATCGAATATTGATTTAAGCCTAAGGAAGTCCTTTCTGAAGGCATTTATATGGAGTGTTGTCTTATATGGCAGTGAAACATGAACGATAAACGGTGCGGACAGGAAGAGGATAGAGGCTTTTGAAATGTGATGCTGAAGATTAACTGGGTGGATCGCTTAAATAATGAGGAGGTACTGAACAGAATTGGGCAGAAAAGGAATTTGTGGCATACCTTGACTAAAAGACGGGATAGATTGGTAGGACACATTCTTAGACATCAAGGAATTGTGAATTTAGCGTTGGAGGGAAGTTTGTGGGCTAAAAACCGCAGAGGAAGACCAAGAGATGGATACAGTAAGCAGTTTCAGATAGATTTAGGTTTTCATTATTATGTGGAGTTGAAGAGGCTTGCTCAGGATAGGGTATTGCGAAGAGCTGCATCAAACCAGTCCCCGGACTGAAGAACACAACAACAACAACAACAACATATAATAGAGGGTACTGCTTTGGATATCACATGATTTGAAACGAAAACTTATTTTTACCTGGCGGAGTTCTTTTGTATTCTGTATGATGGCGTCGATATAGAAACAGTGCTTCCATTGTAGAGAAAATGACACTGTATACTCTTACTTCACTCGCCCTGTCTAGCGACAAAGGCCGGCCGCGGTGGCCGAGGGGACTGAGGCGCTGTAGTCACGGTCTGCACGGCCACTACGGTCGGGGGTTCGTATCCCCCCCTCGGGCATGGATATTTGTGCCGTCCTTAGTATTAGCTAGTTCATAAGTAGTTAAGTACCATAAGGTACACAAACATTTGTTAGCGACAAAGCTGCCAGACCGCCATATGTGTGTAGCTGATAGGGACGTTTTACAGCCATAATCAGCTTATGACGCAGCAGACAAGCCATTGAGGTGCACTCGTGATCCCTACCGACAATCTTTCTTTCCGCGAAAAATATATGATTGGAATAGGAGAGAGAACAGATAGTGGTGCTCAAGGTACCCTCCGCCACAAACCGTCGGGTGGCTTGCGGAGTATGGATGTAGATGTAGATGTTTTGGGGTGGTATTATGTGGAGCACCACATGCCACTGGTGGTCGTGAAAGGCACTAAAACGGCTACGCGGTCACAGCCTCAGACGTATAGTGCAGCCATATCCGCAGCATTTGGCTAACGGAATCTTGTTAATGGACGACAGCTCTCGCGCTCACCTTGTGAATGCGTTCCTTAGGATGAGAAAGGATACTCTGTTCTTCATACATGACCCCTATTGAACATACCTGGGAAGCATAGGCTGTTTACGGACGAGACGAACAACCAATCAAACTTACATATCTGCGCAGAATCGCAGTTGAGGAGTGTGAGAGTCTGTTTTCAACCTGTGAGTCACAGACAAATTTGTTTTGGTATAAGATATTTATGAACTACTAGTAAAATATCTTAATGATTTTGGACTCTAACGATTCATACTAGGCATTTTGTATCATACCAGCAAAAATCTGCACTGATAATCACATAAATAACACGAAAATCATTCTAAAACACAGTGTGCAACGTGCACGTATTCCCAAACTCAGCACAACGCTACGTGCGAAATACTAAAACCATTTTTCCACTTCATGACGACTTGTTAATTAAGCGACTTAACAGCGTTTCTACAGTACAGCTACAGTCATTTACAATGATCGCAATCGCCTTGTATGACTTTGTTACATGATCAAATATTGACATGCCAGAAAAACAATCAGTTACTTAATATTATTATTAATCAGTACATAACAATATCTTTTTACTTCTGGATCATAGTAATTGGTAGATGGTAACGAGTTTTCAATGCTGTATTATTTTTATTCAACTAATAAAAATACCATCTTATTACTGGGCCATAGTAATTTGCTGCTGGTTAAGGTTTTTTGTATCCTTTCGAATAAATCTAAAATTAACGAAAATCCTTGAAATATTAAGAAGTAATGAATCAGCTTTGGTGGTGTCACATTCGCACATGACAACACGTAGGCACAAATTACACATTCAGATTTATTATTCATGACAACAAATCCTTACATCAAATACTTGTAGTCATGAAGTCTTTTTTTTCAGTTTTGATTCGTTTTCGCTACTGCAACTTCCACCAGACGTGGATGGCTGCGCAGATCTTAGATACATCTGACAAGGATACTACATGGGTATCGGAGTTTAGAATTTCTTTATATTGATGGTACGTGAAGTTCAGAACTTAAATAACAGTCAGCCAAATCCATTCGACTCAACTGTCAAAAATTGTTGAGAAAAGTACCAATAATAAGAACACTTACAGAATTTGTCTGTGTAGCTCCGTTGTTAGTGTTCTGACCTCTCAACCATGTAGTCGGTGGTTCGACTCCCGCTATACTAATTTTTTTTCGTTGTTTTCGAAATCAGTTGTCCAAATCATTTTTGAATCTCTAATTCCACGTGTTTAGTCAGTTTTTGTTTAAGTGTATGTAGAGCTGAATACGTTGTCGTCACGTAAAACGATGCTTAGAAAGCCATTAGTAGCTATAGAGATGTCTTTCGAAAAACAGCGTCGTAGCTCTCCACGAACTGAACAATCAAAGTATCGTCGTCAACTAATAGTGAAGCCAATACTGTAAACAAATGTAACTAATGTTTTTTTGATCGAAAACATCATTATGAACAACCTTTTATAAAATGTAGAAAATTACGAATAAAGAAAAATAAGTGCATTTTTTGTAAGAATTTCCATTAGATACTAAAATTTTGTACGGATTTGAAGACAACTAAAAAAAGAAGGAAATTGTCACTGCAGTGTTTGAACAACTGATTCTAAGATTGTAAAGCCAGAACGCTACCACCTGAGCTACACCGACAGATGCTACAGCCGTTTTAGTTCAAAACTTCAAAGTTGATTTTCTCGAGATATTTTGATTCAAATGTTCAAATGTTTGTTAAGCTTATGGGACTTAACTACGGGGTCATCAGTCCCTAAACTTACAAACTACTTACATACTACCTTATAGTAAGGACGGCACAAATATCCATGCCCGAGGGGGATTCTAACACCCGACCGTAGTGGCCGTGCAGACCGTGACTGGAGCGCCTCAGTCCCCTCGGCCACCGCGGCCGGCCGATATTTTGAGAGTTACGTCGAATGGCCTTTGCTGTTTGTTATTTTTGTTCTGAACTTCACGTACCATAAATATCAAATATTTATAAAATGCGATACCCATGTGGTCTCCATGTAAGAAAACAAAATTGATTACTTTGCCTTTGGAATGACTGACATAGCTTCATTGCGGGCCTGGGGGATCGCCGGACATTTTTACTCGGAAAGGGGGTCGTGGCTTCATAAAGGTTGAAAAACACTGATCTAATGGACAGAATACTCATAAACCGAGTATGTCTTGGCGGGCTGTACGCTACCGAATCCTGTAAATATTCGAAAACTTAACTAAACTACAGGCCTATTTCATGGACTTAAATTTGCAGCAGGGTTTTGGAACTTATTCTGTATTCAAATATTATGAATTTCTCGTACAGAATGATCTATTGCCCGAAGATCAACACGGATTTAGAAAATATCGTTCGTGCGAAATGCAACTAGCTCTTTATATTCACTAAGTGATGAGTGCTATCGACATAGGTTCTCAAATCGATTCGGTATTTCTTGATTTTCAGAAGGCTTTTGACACCGTACCTCATAAACGGCTTTTAAGAAAATTGCGTGGTTATGGTATATCGCCCAAAATTTGCTATTGGATAGGGGATTTCTTGTCAGAGAGAACACAGTTCGTAATAATCGATGGTAAGGCATCAACTAAAACAGAGTTGATATCGGGCGTTCCACAGGGTAGTGTTATTAGTCCTCTGCTGTTCCCTATTTACATAAACGATTTAGAGGAAAATCTAAGTAGCTCTCTTAGGTTGTTTGCAGATGACGCCGTCATTTACCGTCTAGTAAAATCATCTAAAGATCAATACTAACTGCAGAACGATCTGAATAAGTTATCAGTATGTTGTAAAAATTGGCAATTGACTCTAAATAATGAGAAGTGTGAAGTCATCCACATGAGTACAAAAAGAAATCCGTTAAACTTTGTTTACAAGATAAATCAATCAAAAGTGAAGGCCGTAAACTCCATAAAATACCTAGGAATTACTATTACTTCAGACTTAAGTTGGAAAGAACACGTAGATAATGTCGTGGGAAAGGCCAACCAGAGACTGCGTTTTATTGGCAAAACCCTTAAAGTATGCAACAGAACTACAAAAGAAACTGGATACACTACGCTTGTCCGTCCATTTCTGGAGTATTGCTGCCCAGTGTGGGATCCTTATCACGTGGGTTTGACGGAGGACATCGAAAGAGTCCAAAGAAGGGCAGCTCGTTTCGTATTGTCGCGATGCAGGGGAGACACCGTTACGGAAATGATACAGGATCTGGGATGGGCGCTTATCGCTGCGGCATGGGCTACTTACGAAACTCCAATCGCCAACATTCTCCCACTTACATAGGTAAAAATGATCATCTGAATAAAATACGAGAAATCAGAGCTCGAACGGAGAGATTCAGGTGTTCTTTCTTCCCGCGCGCTATTCGAGAATGGAATGGTAGCTGAATAGTATAAAGGTGGTTCGATGCCAGGCACTTAAATGTGATTTGCAGAGTATCCCATATAGATGTAAATGTAGATGAAAGCTGAAGAGACAAGCGTAAGTCTATGACTGGATTATCCGAAAAAACACAATATCAAATGGCTTCAGATGATTTCCTCACAAACCTATTCAGGCTAAATGTTTTCTGAAAGAGACAGCAAAGATGGAAAGCGGCTGAACGTCTACGATCCAAACTTAAGCAAGTCCTATACACATTCTGATGTCGAAAGTCAAGTGAATACTAAAAGATGACAGTCTTTCATCGATATTTATGCCTTCAGTTGAAATAATGAGTAAAGAGAAAAAAAGTCGCTTGGCATTATTGACTGTAAGATTGTTCATTCGTCAAACTCGTTAGAAATTATATTTTCTTCATTCAGACACACAAACATCAGTATGTACAAATACGGTTGAACTCTCTTATTACGACATTGGTTACAATGAGAACTTTGCTATAACTTGATGTTTTCTGTGGTAAGACCGTATTCGATAAGGAACATACTTCTCTTCCCTGTTTAATGAGACAAAGCCTCTTACACAGGGTGTCCCATTTTAATACTCTGGCCGATATCTCTGGAGGGGCACAGTTTTGCAAAAACAGCCTCTAGATGAAATGTAAAGTTTGAAGGGGGTTACCTCGAAATGACCTTTAACCCTGTTTTAAAGGTCAAACCAAGGTCAAGGTCATTTTTTCAAAAGGTAACACCTATTTTTTATTCATATTCGTAATCTACAAGCCTTTGTCGCCAAATGGCACTTCATTGTAACTTTCCCCGGGCACCAGTATCTCAAGAACAAAGCTAGATCGGGAAACATTTTGAAGGAAAACTTGTGCAATTTCTGAACACTGTCCACTGGTGAAATTTTCGTGAACTTCTAATGACCTTGAAAATCTTCAGTATGGCAGTATCGTCGGCATTAACATAATCCAATGTGCACCACATAAAGGGTGCCGGACAGAGACCAGCACCGTGCTTATGCCAACACATTCAGAGAAGGGTGGAGCTTCGGGGCTAGTTAATAAGCGTCATTATCGGGGAATTTGAATACATGAGTGGGGTTTAGAGAAATTGTACCTTTGAAGACTCTGAAAATTTCTCAGCTTTGCTCACTTGTAATGGTTCTTGACTGGCGTGACTGTGATAAATCTTTCTCTTTTGGACGTAGAAACCACGTGGAGGTTGCCCCGCAAACTTCGCATATCATTAGCCCTGAAAAGTGCTGATTAATACACAGTCAGGGGTTCTCGATCAGCAGTGTATAAGCTTTGTGGGGCGCGGCCTGTGAGTTCACTGGTGGCGAACACACGCGGGGTGGAGCAGTCGCGCCTGACAGCTGTGAGGCGTGTCGTGGGCGGTCCGGCTGCACAGTGGATGCTGGCGACACAGCGGGCGGCTGCTATCGATTGAGGTCGGCTGGCCGCCTGGCCGCTGGCGCTGTGCCGCTATCAATCACAGCCCGGGTCGCGCCGAAAATATTCAATTACACGCCGAGGCGCCCGCTCAAAGCAAACGCCGTCCTCTGACCCGCGGAGGCTGACAGACTCGCCACCCCAGGGAATGGCTTTTCTCGGCTACTGCTACTCAAACAGGGTAATGAAAGACGAGAACTGAGGATTTAGTTTCCGGCGACACACTTGGTCTTAATGTAAGAGCTCTTAGCGGTTCAGCCACTGGCGGAAAAGACAGGTAGTGAAATTGAAACTGCCGGCCGCGGGGAGTGAGTCGCTCCATTCACGGTCTGCACGGCCACTACGGTCGGGGGTTCGAATCCCCCCTCGGGCATGGATATTTGTGCCGTCCTTAGTCTTAGCTAGTTCGTACATAGTTTGCAAGCTTAGGGATTGATGACCCCGTAGTTAAGTCCCATAAGTTCTACAAACATTTGAACATTTTGAAATTGAAACTGACAACGGGAAAACAGCATTGTTTCGCTATACTAAGCATGAAATCATTGAAGAAAATATAACAAATTTATTTCAACAACTTTTGGCTTCTGAATGAAACTTTCACTCTGCAGCGGAGTGTGCGCTGATATGAAGCTTCCTGGCAGATTAAAATTGTGTGCCGGCACCGGGACTCGATCCTGGGACCTTTGCCTTTCGCGGGCAAGCGCACTACCGACTGTGCTATCCCGACACGACTCACGATGCCGCCTCACAACTTTACTTCCGCCAGTACCTCGCCTCCTACTTTCCAAGGTTCGAGTCCCGGTTACGGCACACAATTTTAATCTGCCAGGAAGATTCATATCAGCGCACACCCCGCTGCAGAGTGAAAGTTTCATTCTGGAAACATCCCTTAAGCTGTGGCTAAGCCATATCTCCACCATATCATTTCTTCCAGGAGTGCTAGTCTTGCATGGTTCACAGGAGAGCTTCTGTGAAGTTTGGAAAGTAGGAAGCGAGGTACTGGCGGAAGTAAAGTTGTGAGGCGGCATCGTGAGTCGTGTCGGGATAGCACATTCGGCAGTGCGCTTTCCCGCGGAAGGCAAAGGTCCCAGGTTCGAGTCCCGGTTCCGGCACACTATTTTAATCTGCCAGGAAGTTTCAACTTTTGGCATTTTAGCGCGAAATTTTCAGATCATGAAAATGAGTAAAATAACCCTATCCATGGATATAAGAATATGATTTTAACGATGTAATGGCAGTAACGTTTTGATTGTACCCTGTTCAAAACAATACGTGGATAGGGTGAGATACCATACACTACATAGCATATGGTACGGTATTTTATTAAGATGTTTGTTACAGTTGTAATTTGTGTCATAAAGCACGATATTTTGCTGTCAATATACTCTTCACTTAAGCTATACATGACGTTTACGTGGAGCGAGGCATCGTGTGGCGACCATAATAGTGAAAAAAATCATTCTTGCTCACTAGGCAGTGCGCTATCCATAACGCCGTCTAGATGTAGTAGACACAACAACTGCACCGACTATCCTAGAAGGCTTCCTATCAGACCAAAGTTCCCAACTTATCCACTCACTACTGAAGTTTCCCTGCCCACTATCGTCTATACTCGCGGCATTTCGCCGATTCCCCTAAGAGTTCGACAATGGTGTGCTTCAGCGCACAACTAATCATCGGCCGTCATCTTATTAATTATGCAAGTGGTGGCTTTTCTTTCGTACATGTTCGGACCTGTGCAATCATGTTATTATCTAATGTGATTCCACCTTTTCACTTTCCTAAATCTCTTGATTTCATTGCAACATATTTCTATATCTGTGTGGCACAGTTAATAAGTTCTGAGACTTGACACCTGGACGATAGGCACCCACAAGACTCTGTATGTGGCACACACTACCGTATCCCAGATGGCTGAGTGTCGTTAAAGTCGAGGATCGTAAAGGAAACACTATGATTCGTCTCCAATTATTATTCGATTAAGATACGTTGACTCATCATCCACACAATTGATGAGGTCACCATGAATAGTCATACGATCAACAGGTCGGTTTATATATATATATATATATAGGGGGGTTGGTTACAGGCATCAGCGTTGAAACTTCCTGAATCTTCCTTTCCGTTCGGACTGTTCGTGGTTGACCAGTACGCATATCTTTTTCCAAGCTGTTCCGTCCTTGCACAGAACGTCGGTGCCACCTAAACAATGTGTGCACACCGTTTACAGGCTGCATCCTTTTTTAACGTTTCTGAAGAGCTTCTGCCTGATTTCTGCTTCTGAACTCGATATTTGCTCGTTACGCAATCAACTCACCTTCACAACAATAACCGTACGTCTGCTTCCAGTGTATGCTATCAACTGTCTCTCGCCAACAGCACCTAGAGACAAGGCCTCACAACAGCCCGTGCTACGTCACACTGATAAGGTCGCCAGCTTACTGGCTGGCCGCTACGAGGCAGTGGGCGTGCCCCAGCGGACAACCACTCCGCTGGCGGCCGCGGCCTGATCAATGTGACGTAGACACGGCCTGTTGTAAGGCCTTGTCTCTAGGTGGTGTTGCTCTCGAAGGGATGGGAGACTGCCATGGCGCCACTCATGCGCAATAACCACATGCTGTGTCTCAGAACTGATAGATTATACCACGTGTGTCGACTGGATTATCCTTCAGTTCAGACTTTACGCCTGGCAAAAGGTCACTGTACAATTTTCAGTCTAATTGCTCCAGTGCCTGACTGAGGGTACACCGAAACATTTTCAGACTGCTACTGTACCGTCCAACTCTTTCAAAAAGGAACATGTAAATCTTTACCTTCTCCCTCGTTTTTAATTTAATGTTAAAATCTTTTGTCCCTATGTACGTGGGGTGAACAAATGTGTGTGTGTGTGTGTGTGTGTGTGGCGTCCCTGCAGTTGTTATAGTTGTTACTATTGCATATTCACAGAAGACCGGTGACGACCAATGATCCTTTCGTTAGTGGGGAGGGGTGGGAAAGTTTGGGGCTCTTATTCTTATAGCAATTAGTTTATGAAACTACGAGTTTGATAACTGTGGGCAGGGTAAATCTTGGAATTTGTGTCTGACGGGAGGCGTGCTTAGACAGTCCTTGCAGTTGTGGTGGTCACTGTGTCCCCCGTGGTGAAGTGGTCAGTGCAACTGCCTAGAAAGCGAGAGAGCCTCGTTCGAATCCCGGCTGGGTGCACATTTTCAGCTTTGCCCATTCGCAGTTGATTTCATATATTCTGTGAATATGAAAATATTTTCACACCAGGAGGAGAAAGTTGGCGATTTAAACTTAGGTAACGCCATAACGAAAAACGCCTTTGCTTTTATTATTGACACCCCAACTCTCGTATGATATCCAAGAATTTTGCTTCCTGTTGTGTGAAAACACAAAACTAGCTCCCCTCTTTGTCCTTCTTCGATGTCCTTCGTCGAACCTGTGTGATAAGGCAACGATATCACATAGCAGTATTCCAACAGAAACCGAACTCTTTCTTCGTGTATTTCGTGCATCTTTTGTCTGCCAATAAAGACCACAAGCGCATTCTTTGTTTCGATTTCCCCGCAATATTACATGTATTACCTATGTAGTCTTTGCCGTTCAAGTTGTTCGTGAGGGTAATTTATAGCTTTTTTTGTTGTTTGACAGCGTTCCGATTAATACAATTTATCATGTAAACTAAATTTAACGAATTTACTCATGTGAATGACCTGACAATTTTATTTATTTATAGTCAATTACCACTTTGCGCACCATATTAATATGTTATCTGGATCGTTTAGCAATTGATATTGTTATTCTAATGACTGTTCTAGACACAACCTAACATTATCGTCTGCTTATAATCGGAGATGGTTGCTCAGATTATCAATTAGTTACTTTGAACATTATGAATTTCAGGCGGCTATGACACTTCCTTGGGGAACGCCAGGTACATGCTTCACTCAAACATTTCAGCCTCCTATTTAGAATTGTGTGTGATATTTAATAATCCGATTGTAAGGCTGAGGCAATACTCTGTAGTCACGAAATTTGATTAAAAGAGCATGGTGATGAACGGCGACTTCAGCCTTCTGGATGTCGTTTCCCTTACTTCTACGATGTTCACCTTACAATTTCATTTTAAAGACACTATCCTAATTCTTTGCCATCTTTATTCAATTCAAAGATCATCCCTATATATTAAAGTTCATCTTACTGAAGTTAAATTCCGTTTTCAAAAATCTGCGAGACTGCTTTTACTGCTTCATCAACCTTTCTCAATTACAGTTCCTGTTTCATGTCTTTCGATTCTTACAAATGCTACAGTGGCTCAGTACAAGTTCTAGGTAGCCCCCTCTGCAATTCGTCCACCGCAGTGGTGGTGTGACCGAGAACTCTAAAGCGCCTTGCTGCGGAACGCGCGGTTGCTCGCCGTCTGAAGTTAGAGTCCTCCTTCAGGCATAAGTATGTGTGTGTTGTCCATAGATTAGTTTAAGTAGCTGGTAAGACTAGGAACTTATAACCGCAGTTGTTGTTATTGTGGTCTTCACGCAGACTGGTTCGATACAGCTCTCCAAGTGCAAGTCTCTTCATGTGAGAATACGTTTGACAACCTACATCCTTTTGAATATGCTTACTGTATTCGTCCCCCGGTCCCCCTATACGATTTATACCACACAAACTTCCGGCCGCGGTGGAGTAGCCGAGCGGTCTAAAGCGTCTCGCTGCGAAGAGCGCGTTGCTCGCCGTGGAGGTACGAGTCCATTCTGAGGCATGGGTGTGTGTGTTTATCCTTAGGTTAGTTTAACCTAGGGTTAATTAGTTTGTAAGCTACGGACTGATGAACACGCAGTTTGGTCCGATAGATTTACAAACATTGAACAAACTTCCTTCTAATGCCAAGTGATGATTCCTTGATGTCTCAGAATGTGTCCCACCAACCTATCACTTCTCTTAATCAGGTTATGCTAGAAACTCCGTTTCTTACCATTTCTGTTGAGCACCTCCTCATTAGTTACGTGATCTACACATATAAGCTTCATAATTCGTCTTTACCACCACATTTCGAAAGCTTATATCATCTTTTTGTCTGAACTACTTATCGTCCACGTTTCACTCCCATGCAGTGTTACACGCCAGAAAAATGCTTTCAGAAAGGACTTCCTAACATTTAAATTAATATTGGATGTTACCAAATTTCGCTTCTTTAGAAACGCTTTTCTTCCCATAGCCATTCAGCATTTTATTTTATATCTTCTTTACGTCGGCGATCAGAAGTTATTTCTTTCCTTTCGACTCTAATAACTGCTGTCTGGTTTTTGTATAGATTGAATATAACTCTTCGCTCCCTATATTTTACTCCTGCTACCTTCAGAATTTGAAAGACTGTATTCCAGTCGACATTGTCAAAAGCTTTCTCCAAATCCACAAATGCTAAAATGGTAGGTTTGCCTTTCCTTAGCCTATCTTCTAAGATAAGTCGTAATGTGAGTATTGCCTTCCGTGTTCCTATATTTCTCCCAAATACAAATTGATCTTCCCCGAGGTCGGTTTCCACAAGTTTTTCCATTCGTTTGTAAATAATTCGTGTCAGTATTTTGCAACCATGACTTACTAAACTGATAATTCTGTAATTTTCACATTTGTCTACACTTGCTTTCTTTGAAATTAGAATTCTTCTTGAAGTCGGGAGTATTTCCCGTCTCATATATCTTGCATACCAAGTGGAACAATTTTTTCATGACTGGCTCTCCTAACGATATCAGCAGTACAGACGTATTATCATCTACTCCAGGGCCCTTGTTTCGACTCAAATCCTTCAGCGCTCTGTCAAATTGTTCTCGCAGTATCATATCAGCTATCACAACCGCAGTATTATTTAAAAAAGATAAAAGAAATTTCATTCACTCAGTTTTCAGACCTGTAAGGAGAGTATTGCATTCAACACTGGCAGAAGCTCCTTCTTAAGCAGCAGATAATATTAATGTAGATTTTTTGCATGTAGATTAGTCGTATGCTCAACACTGTCGTTCAAGTAAAGCCAGATACTGGTCACGGAACAATGTATTTCGCCGTGTGAGTCGGCTGACACCAGCTGTGGGACAAGACGGCCTCTTGAGAGTGTTCCCTCGGCAGCTTAATTAAATCTCGCCTTAATTAGAGCAAACGACAGATGTGGTCGCCGGCGCTGGCTCTCTCTGCGTACAGACCCCGCTGACGCATTAAATTATCGCCGCACGCCGCCTCCCAGGGAATACAAATTACCTTTGCGAAAATTCCAAGTGCAGAACACCAGCTACACTGGTAACCCTCTGTCTGACTAGCCTGTCATTTGCAACCAAATTCGATGTTAACGATTTCACATGCCTTGCTAAGATCCATTTACTTTCATTTGATTTGAAAGACTGAAAAGGTTATTTTTCCTTTTTACTTTTCATACATTTGTCGTAGTTGTGCAGCCTGTGAATGAAAGACGAAGGAAGAATAGGTTCAATGACCGTCGACTTCGTGTTAATTAGAGACGGAGCTCACGCTCGGGTTGTTTGTGTAAGTTTAATGTTCAAATATTTGTAATTTTGTGGGACCAAACTACGTTGGACATCAGTCCCTAGACTTACAAACTACCTAAAGTAAGTTAAACTAACCTAAGGACAACACACACATCCATGCCCGAGTCCCTGAGACGCGGGAGACCGCGCGATCCGTAACGTGGCGCTCCAGAAAGCTGGGATACTCTCGCGTGGCATGCAAGTTTAATTCTCTCCATAATTAATGGGTTGGGACTACAGCTGATAAATTTGAATGTGGAAGAAAATACTAGCAGTTGTATACATATTATTTATTCAATTACGCGACCGGTTTCGGTGTTACAATCACACCATCTTCAGGTCTCCGTTGTGCAACTGTCAGTACTAGCACATATAAAAAGGTCGTCCCTTAACACCAGAAGTTGTAATTTTGTTAGTCCATTCATGTCAGATACAACGAGGTCACCCATCCGCGGCCTTGCCGTTTAAAAGGAACCGTCCCAGAATTTACCTGGAATTATTTTGAGAAATCACGGAAAATCTAAATCAGGATGGTCGAAGGCGGTTTTGAACCGCCGTCCTCCCGAATATGAGTCGAGTGTAATAACCACTGCGCCATGTCGGTCCGTGTTGTGGCTGTACTAGACGGAATTTAACTTCAGGGGGGTGAAATAAAAACTGTAAGGTATAGTGATGGTCTTTGAACTGAATAGTGATGGTAAAGAATTAGAAGGATAGTGTTTATAAAATGATGAAGGTAAACGACTTTCAGAGGGACTTTTAATCAAATTTCGTGGCTATATGGTATTAGCTATACAGTACGATTCGTAAATTTGCGTCATAAAGTCAAAATTCGTGGTAGGAGAATGAAAATCTTTGAGTGAAGCATTTATCTGGCGTTCTCCAAGAAGTGTCATAGAGGCCTGAAATTCATTATTTGTATAAAGCATTTAGGAAATAATCTGAGCAGCTGATAGCAGACGATACTGTCAGTTCGCGCCTGCTACAGTCATCAGAGGAACAATACCAGTTGCATAATGATCCAGATAAGATATGTGTATAGTGCTAATAAAAGTCGCCATTGACTCTAAATAAAGAAAACTGTCAGGTATTAATATTAGTAAATTCGTTAAATTTAATTTACATGATAAATTGTATTAATTTGAATGCTGCCATACAAACGAAAAACCTATAAATTACCGTTGCGAACATCTTGAACGATGAAGACTACATAGGTAATATTGTGTAATATTGAGGGAAAAACCAAACCAGTGAAGACACCTTTGCTGGCAGTCAAAGATGCAAGATATCCACGAAAGAGCCAGCTTGTCCGTCTTGTGTTGAAATATTGTTATGTGATATGGGAGCCTTATCACATAGAAGGTGCGTCTGAAGAGTTTCAAACAACATACCTTTCCTGGCATTCAAAGTAATTGGCATAGGCTGCAATAAACTTTTCACATCGGTTGTACACCAGTTGAAAACTGTCAGCAAACACTTCTTGTGGAATCTCAGTATCGTTGCGGCTGCGTGGTCTAACGCGTCATGCTGCGATCTGGGCAGCCGTACCCGACGGAGGTTCGAAATGTTCAAATGTTTGTAGAACTTATGGGACTTAACTACGAGGTCATCAGTCCCTAAGCTTGCAAAGTACTTATGAACTAGCTAAGACTAAAGACGGCACAAATATCCATGCCCGAGGGGGGATGCGAACCCCCGACCGTAGTGGCCGTGCAGACCGTGACTGGAGCGCCTCAGTCTCCTCGGCCACCGCGGCCGCCACGGAGGTTCGAGTTCTCTCACAGGTAGGGTGTGTGAGTTGTGTTTATTTATTTATTGTAGCTTAAGGGACTTAAATGTGGGGTCGTCAGTCCCTAAACTTACAAACTACTTATGAACTACCTTATACTAAAGCCGGCACAAACATACCCGAGGGGGCGGGGGATTCGAAGCCCTGACGGGGAGCGACCTCGAGCATCGGAGCATAGCGCCTAGATGCTATTTGCCACTCCGCCGCGGCTGTGGGTTGTTCTTAGTGTAAATTACTTTAACTAGTTTGTCAGTCTAGGGACTGATGACCATAACAGTTTGATCCAGTAGTTTTAAAAACACATGTTACATAACGACTGCTATGGTAATTTTGGTTTTCAGGAATGAGAACTTCCTTTCTTTCTTCGACCTGGTTCATCAAATTGGACAAATTGGGTCCAGGACTGTTGCAGCTGATGACGCCTAGACTACACGTTCTTCCTCTGGGTTATGTTCGGGCAAGGTGCAGATATTCAGGTGTCACACTGCAAATAAATTTCAAAAACGTATAGTAAACGGAGATACCATGATGACATTTTTTTTACAAAACTATGATTATCTCTACTCTTCTGTGTTGACGGTGGCAGAGAGAAGTGTTGGTAATATAGTTTTTTAGTTTTTGAGAGGAACATTAATCAATACGGGCAAAGGCAGTAAGAACGAAGAGAGAAAAAAATGGTTTCAAAAGTTGACTAAGAATAACCACGCAGCGTAAGATGTGATGTAACAAGAAAAATTCTGTCCTAAAATCAGGAAAATCGAAGTTTCTTCAGCTTTTATAACATTTGGTTCGGTTTCTGATATTAATCGGCTTCAAAACTAACGTAACCAAAACATTAAATTGTACTTTGTAGGCATTATATCTTCTGGGTTGTAAGGCTCTTGGAATCTTGCTGCTTCCTAACGTTTCGTCCGTCTTGCAGTCTTGCAGTCGGCAAGACTCAACATACGGACAATCTCTGAAGAAGTCACACGCAGCATCAGACGAAACGTTAGGAAGCAGCAAGATTCCAAGAGCCTTATAGCCCAGAAGATATAATGCCTACAATGTCAACAGGTCGTGAAAGCCTACACTCTAATTGTGCTGCCAGGATAATAATGAAAAGTCAGTAATGTTTCAATGACTGTTATTTATTTTCTATGTGTTACTACTCTGATGTTATGTATGAGCTAATGTCAGTGTCACGTCAAAACAAAATACCTAAGAAAATCTAGGCAGAAATTACTTATTAATGTACATATAATATATATACGCAATTTGATCAAACGAATCTTGACACCTGTTAGCGGACATTATGGGAGCTTTTCATGCGGTGTCTGTACATGGGTAGAGGGATGACTGTCTGTTCTTCCTCAAGGGACTACAACAGAGAAGTTAGTGGGGCCAAGTGTCCGGGTGGTTGCCTAGTTCGGGCAGCGGAATATCTCGCTCGTCTAGTGCTGCACTCAGTAGCACGTTCCGACAACCGGTAGCCAACATCATCCTGATGTGTCATTGTGAGTCTGATGGCGACGCTGTGAAAGTTTCGTTCTGCATAGATTTCATGTAGTGCGTATTTTAGGAATTTATATGTACTTTTGAAACAAGCATTTTGTATAAATAAAGTCTATGATACTAATTCACTAAATTTTAACAAATTTGTTGCCGCAGTGGAGTAGCGGAGCGGTCTAAAGCGCCTCGCTGCAGAGCGCGCGGTTTCTCGCCGTGGAGGTTCGAGACCTCCCTGGGGCATGGGTGTGTGTCTTTGTCCTTAGGTTAGTTTACCTAGGTTTAAGTAGTTTGTAAGCTACGGACTGATGACCACGCAGTTTGGTCCGATAGACTTACAAACATTTGAACAAATTTGTTTGTGTGGACATCTTCAGCAGCAAGCATAGCATTGCTCGATTTTGTAAATGAAAGCTCCGTTTCATGTTGTCCTGACGCGTATCGCCATTATTTTAGTTCTAGGTATCAGCAATGGGATCCACAATGTATGTAGTTTTGATAGATTATAAAGAGTTACGCCTTTTTAAAATAAACAAGTGGTTACATACGATTTATCGTAAGACAACCACTTAAGTAACCACTTACTTAAAGGTCATCGTCAATTCTATATTTTCGTTTTTACGAAGGAGAGCTCGAGATCTCACGTGTAAGTCACATTAGTTTAATTACGCAAGAGTGCGACAATTTTTAGGTGCATCAGTAATGAAAACTGACAAATACCACTCCTGATAAAAATAAAACGACCCTGTGTCATCATATATGGTCGCAAATATTATAAAACGCACTACTGAAGGACTAGTCATCCCTTAGTTACAAAGATAATTGACTGGTTTATGGCAGTTATGGTTAATGTGATACCTGACATTAAATTACAAGATATCTGTGTCGTAAATTAATCCATTAATGAGCGAACATAAAGTAAATGTGTTTACATCTCAGGAAGAAAAAGCATGGTTTCAGAAGTGAAGTTTCGTTCCGGGAATTGCTGTGGAACTTGGGAGGTGCGGATATATTTTATTCAAAAAGGTCAGTGAAGTTCAGCTTCCTCCAGAGAATCGCCCGGATCCCGGGCTTATCTTCATAATTCCACTGCAAAAGTTTACGGAGCTGTCCCTTGACTGCAAGACCCATTAAGCTAACAACGAAGAATTTTTCGAAGGAAAACAACAGCGATCTTTATAAAACTGAGATACTGCAGGAACATTAATAGAAATTATGTAAAGAACGACTGAAGAATAATTTCACTTTTTCTGGAACTTTAAGACTCAGACTCTAAGAAATTACGTGCAGTGGGAGGATGACAACTGTGCACTATTTCGTCTAAAGCACAGACGTATTCTGATGTTGTTTTGGTCTTCAGTCCGGAGACTGGTTTGATGCAGCTCTCCACCCTACTCTATCCTGAGCAACCCTTCATTTCACCGTAAGAACAACCCACATCCACTTGAATCTGCTTACTGTATTCGTCTCTTGGTCCCCCTCTTCGATTTTTACCCCACAAACGTCCCTCCAATGCTAAATTCACGATTCCTTTATGTCTAATACTGTATCATACCAACCTACCCCCAATTCTGTCCAGTACAACCTCATTAGTTACCCGATTCACCCACCAAATTTTCGGAATTCGTCTGTAGCATCACATATGAAAAGTTTCTATCCTCTCTTTGCCTGAAATATTTATGTCTTATATTTCACTACCGTACAAGGCAACAATCCCCCCCAAATGCTTTCAGAAAGGATTTATTTACGCTTAACTTAATATCCGATGTTGAAAAAAATTATCTTTTTCAAAACTATTTTTCTTCCCATTGCCATTCTGAATTTTATATCCTGTGTATTGCGACCACCATGTTTTATTGCCCAAGTAACAAAACGCATCTACCACCATTATTGTTTTCTTAGACTACATTTCATTACACTTGTTTTGCTCTTGTTAATTTCCATTTATAACCTCCTTTCAAGACACCGTCCATTCCGTTCAACTACTCCTCATGGTCCTTACAATGTCATCGGGAAATCCCAAAGTTTTTATTTCTTCGCCCTGAACTTTAATCTCTTCTCCAAGTTTCTTCTTACTTTCCTTCAAAGCTTTCCCGATGAACAGACTGAATAACTTTAGAGAAAGTCTACAACTATGCCTTACTCGTTTCCCAACCAATGTTTCACTTTCATGCCCCTCGAATCTTCAGAGCTGCTATTTGGCTTCTGAACAAGTTGTAGACAACGTATTCTCAACAGATGGAGCTGAAATAGGCAAATACACTCCTGATTAAAAGACTGTGACAGAAATTTGGGGAACCAGCTGCCTTAGTACTCATTCTGGCTTTTGCGCCAAAACTTTTGGCTAGCGAACATAGTCGTTCTTCTTAGAACAGGCGAAACCATTGTACCTGGTGTCTCTCAATCTCTCTCTCAGAGTCTCCTTTTTCTCACATTGGCACTTTTTCCAGTCTGTCTCTCCCATTCTCACAGTTTTCATGCCGCGGTGGAGTAGCCGAGCGGTCTAAGGCGCCTCGCTGCGGTGCGGGCAGTTACTCGCCGTCGGAGGTTCGAGTCCTCCCTGGGGCATGGGTGTGTGTGTTGTCCGTCGGTTAGTTTACCTTGGTTTAAGTAGTTTGTAAGCTACGGACTGATGACCACGCAGTTTGGTCCGATAGATTTACAAACATTTGAACAGTTTTCATTCCAATCTCTCGATGTTCTTTGACACTGTGTTTGCCACTTTCTCTGTCTCTCTGCCATTGTCTATGTCCCATTCATTTTCTTTCAAATTTACACTCTATCTTTCTTTGTCTTTCTTTTGTCCGTAACTTCAGTCACCATTATATTATCTCTAAACATATCTATGCGGATGGATTGGTCGGTTCCGTAAACCCTGGACAGGGAAATTTTACCACGTGGTGTGGAGGAAAGTGGAGAAAATCCATATTAATGTTTGTTGGTCTGGATGGTCTAGAGGCGCAAAGCTTATCTGTGGTCTCCTCTGGTCTCTCGTTCCACTGTCTCCTCAATCTATTACTCTTACTGTTACTTTTCCTATCCATTTTTTTCTGATTCTGTTTCCTCCCTAGCATGACTGCGTGCTCTCTCTTTCTCTTTCATTGCACTGTCCCACTTTTTTCCACCGTAACTTACTGTTACGAGGTGGAATTCAAAATTTCGGGACTGGTGCTACCATCTGGTAAGTAGGAGTAGTAGATCTTTGAACCAAATGTCAAATGTTTGTAAAGCTTATGGGACTTAACTACTTATGAACTACTTACGAACTAGGACGGCACAAATATCCATGCCCGAGGGGGGATTCGAACCCCCGACCGTAGATCTTTGAACCGCTAGGTGACGAAAGATGCACATCGGATGAATCAGTGTGCAGAATGGCATTCAGCTGGGAGGACGTGTTGCGTGTCCACAGCTATTTCCGTAATACTCTGTGTTTGATTTGTGACGATTTTACGATGGTTCCGCGAACAGAACAGCGCATGTGTATCAAATTCTCTGCGAATCTCGGTAAATGTGCTACGGAGACCCTTGCAATGATTCAACAAGTGTTTGGGGGACAGATCATAAGCCGTACGCGAGTATTGAGTGTCGAGACAGGTAAAGAGCAAAGTGAAGAGCATGCTCATCGTTTTATTAGGTATCAAGGGAACTGAGCACAAAGAATTCGTCGCACCCAAGCATACAGTGAATTCCGCGTACTACTGAGACGTTTTGCGACGGCTCCGTGAAAACGTGCGGCGACGACGGCGCGAACTTTGGCGTCGAGGGAACTGGCTGCTGCATCACGACAACGCGCCCTGCCACACCCACCATACTCGCCACATTTGACACTTTGCGACTTCGCGCTATTCCCAAAACTGAAACTGAAGCTGAAAGGCCGTCGGTTCGACACTATAGAGAGGATTCAAGATGCATCGCTGTCGTATTCTCTCCCTGCAAAAAAAATAAAAAAAAAAAAAAAAAAAAAAAAAAAAAAAAAAATTAAACAGGAACATTTTTCATCTGGTTCCCTTATTTTCGTTGCTACGGAAAGGTGTGCTGATTATCTGAGAGCCATAGGTCTATATACCTTGACACATTTATATACAGGGTATGACGAATAGCAGAAGTATACCGTCTTTTATCGAGAGAAGATATCAGAATGTGCAATTTCCGAAATGAATTTTTTCCGTAGAATAGTTCTGTTCTGCTTGATCAGATGTGGGTAAACAGTGCGGCTTCGCACTTCGGATACGTAACGAAAACCTCGATAATGTAATATTTTTGTGTTCTCGATACCGAAGAAAATTTCAATATCTCCTCTGGATTTCACAGGCCGCTGTGTATGAGATAAAACCAAGCAAACGCAAAGCCTACACAATGTATTTTTACCTCAACAAACTCTTTTAAAATATGTTTCAGTACTTTAACCTTTACATTATCAGTGGTGTCCCAAGAAAACACCATATTAGAAGTTGATTTACACAGTAATGCGAGTATCAATCGTTAATGTCGCATTATACTTGAGTAACAACATGCTTCCAGAATATTTTGCCGCCTTGTGGGCATGCACAAAATTCAGAGGCTTAACATCTCTGACTTGTAGGTCATGTTAGGTTGCTGTTTATACGTGACTGAGTGTGTGAGTGAATGTGGGTGTCATTGCACTTCAGCAGTGAATTGTCGTGTCTTTGGTGCTATTGGGAAGATTATTGAGCTGACAGTGCTAACAATAATCAAAATAACGTCCGAAGATATAATGTGTTGGGCATGAAAAATATGACAAAATATTGTTCCGTCAAATATATTAAAGAACGTTTTTTTATGTTAAGTGCATTGTATTAACATATAAAATACATCGTTTTAATTTTTTCATAGAAGAATTCATAATGTGAGAATGAACGGGTTACAGTAACGAATAACAAAATTAAAATAGCGAAAATAGCTAACTGTAAGATGCGCAAAAATCAAATTGTTTCATCGAAAGGATTGCTTAAAACCCGACGATAAGTTTAATAGCGGCAGTAAGAAGTCTCTCAGTGCATTCGCTATATTTGGTACACAAACGCCGTGGTTTTTCGGCTGTGTTTTCCGGAAACGGGGAATGGCATTTCTAGATAAATGTCTATTGAATGTATTGATAAAATTCCCGCTTTTTTATATTTGCGTTCCATGGTAAAAAAAACCTGAGAAAACAGATTTATGCAATTTTTGGGTAAGTGCTGTTACTTTAAACCTCTGGACTTGGGAAACAGATAAAGACATAAAAAAATTAAAAGTATATTTTGAGAATTTCGACGATATTAAATTAATAAAAAGAGTTGAAATGGCCATCCTCACTGTCAAAGTTTTTGTACCAAAAAATCACGGTTTTTCATGGTTTCCCCAGAAACAACCTTTGAAAACATGGTGCTTTCATAAGCCGTATAATGCCCAAACTAGACCACACGTATTAAAAAAAATTTAATTAATAAATAAAAGATTTGTACGCTAATTGTCCTGATGGTGCCTGCAAGAGAGACGAATGGAATGTTGATGAAAGTGAGAAAGGTACAATGCTGACTTTATTACTGACTGCTACTGACACAATTTGTTCAATATTAACACCGGAGACGACGACGTGAACAGTTTTTCAGTGTAAATCGAACTTTAATTGACATACGTTGATTACAGGGCACACCTCTGTGAGTAACTGTAATTGTTATTGTTATTGTGGCTTTCAGTCCAAAGCCTTGTTTGATGCAGCTCTCCAAGCTACCATATCATGCGAAAGCCTGAATAAAGGCAAGCAACATTTCTTTGAATCTACTTTCTGTATTCGTCTCTCGGTTTCCGTCTGCAATTTTTACACCGAACACTTCCCTCCAACTGACGATTCCTTGCTGTCTGAGAATGTCTCCCATCAGTCGGTCCATTTTTTAGTCAAGATATGCCATAATATTTTTGTTCTCAATTCTGTTCAGTACCTCATTATTTGTAATGTAATCTACCGATATAATCTTCAGAATTCATCTGTATCACTAAATTTCTCTGTGAACTTCTTGTCGTCCTCGTATCACTAGCGTTCAAGGATATGCTCTAGACAAATGCCTTAAAAATAAATAAAAAAACTCCCTAACACTTAAATTAATATTCAGTGTCAACACATTTCTCTTCTTGAGAAATACTTTTCTTCCCATAGCCATTCAGCATTTAATAGCTTCTCTACTTTGGCCGTTGTACGATATTTTGCTACAGAAATAATAAAACTAATCTATTAATTTTATGGTCCCGTTACCTAAACTAATTCCTCCACCGTTGATTTTCTTAGACTATATTCTATTACTTTAATTATAAACACACTAAAAGATTTACTTTTATTTGTACTTTTGGAGAGCTAAGAAGGAACAGCAGTGTTGTAATTTTTGTGTGTAAGAACATACTGATCAGTAAAAAGTTTTAAATATATTCGTAATGTACGTATCTATTTATCATTTTAAACGATTCGACAGTGGGTTCTTGGTAAAACATTTTGTCTATTACTAATAATGCACAAACATTTTTTGGCCTTGTTTCGTAAATTTTATTGTTCTTACTGGAAGTACAATTTCTATAGGTGTCTTACTGCTGTCGTGAATTACGTGAATGCAGAGAGAAACTTCCAGCAGAGCGTGGTTCTAACGCAGATACACTGCGTGACTTGAATCTGATAATGGAGTATCACCAATTACTCACGTAATCCCTCTGAGCACGAACAATTAGTAGATACGTTTCATCAGTGCGAGTAATGCCACTCTAATGAGGCAGCTACACAGAGAGGACAGGTATAGAGAGAAAGAGAGAGAGAGAGAGAGAGAGAGAACGGTGCATGGGGTGAGGGAAGGTGTGAGTTGGCCACCGATACTGTGAGCACAAAACTAACGACTTTTTAACTCTGTTCTCAAAAAAAAAAAAAAAAAAAAAAAAAAGTTTGTAGGGCTTATGGGACTTAACTACGGGGTCATCAGTCCCTAAACTTACAAACTACTTACGAGCTAGCTAATACTAAGGACGGCACAAATATCCATGCCCGAGGGGGGATTCGAACCCCCGACCGTATTGGCCGTGCAGACCGTGACTGGCGCGCCGCAATCCCCTCGGCCACCGCGGCCAGCAACTTTCTTTTCAGACTTGAAAAAGTTATTTCCTTATGACTCCCTGTTATAGAAAAATTTAGTACGTTCTTTTTGCAGACTTTAGTACTGTCAGATTATGAGATTATGTATGAATACAGCGATGATGATAACTGGATACGATCATCCTTCTTGTGGGATCGAATATTTCCTGAGTTTTGATACAGCATAAATTGGGGTACTAAATTCTTACAAATAAGCGTATCTTATAATTAGTATATGGAATGCAGTAGGAGATACTTAAAAGAACCATTATCCCACGCATCGATACAAAAACCATGTATTTTCCTTAGTTATCGGTTTAAAATGTTCAAATGTTTGTTAAGCTTATGGGACATAACTGTGGGGTCATCAGTCCTTAAACTTACAAACTACTTATGAACTAGCTAATAGTAAGGAAGACACAAATATCCATGCCCGAGGGGGGATTCGAATCTCCGAGCGTAGTGGACGTGCAGACCGTGACTGGAGTGCCGCAGACGACTCGGCCACCGCGGCCGGCAGTTCATAAGTAGTTTGTAAGTTTAGGGACTGATGACCCAAACATTTGAACATTTTTGAAATTACCACCTGCTGTAAAACAAAAATGCATTTACCTTAGCAGAAAGATATTCTGTACATACAGTGCGTGAAATGTCATTTATTTGGATAGGGTAAGTTTGTAAAAGAAAGATTCTGTTAGAAGTGATTTGACTGACGCAGGGCAAACTTTTCTTTCTTTGTTTCTATCAACATTGGGTCGAAAACAACGATATTTTAAATTGCATTTCGACGACATTAAATCGGAATTCGTCATCCAACACTATATTTGTTCTACAAAATATCTATCTCGGTTAATGTTGAAGTGATTCTAACAAACAGTGCTTAAAAAAATAAGCACAATAAATATGCAAGATAGGCGTCATTTTAAACGACTTCTTCGCCTTATTTCAGAGTCTTAGTCCACCCATAAACCCATATTATAACCATAGCTGACTGCTAAAAACAATTAGGGGCCCAGTTGGAATATCGAGGTTCTGAAGTATTGTTACCGGCAGAATGAAATGTGTTGATCGACCTCTTTCTGTCGATTCTAGGGAGTTGATACAACAACATTACGGAAACCGAGATACTAGTAATAAAAGAAAGTTGCTGCAGAGAGGTTTGGTATTGTGTTTACCAGACGAAATACACAAGCAGTTGGGTTCAGATTGTGTAGTGAGCAGGTACTGCAATGCAATATCAACGCGACTTATCCGAAGCTATGGCATGAAGAGCCATAGAAGCGGGAAAACCACCGATGGGGCTGGCTGCAGCTGTTGGAGTGTTCCAAAGTTTAATTTCCAAGACCAAGACGCCATTTCAGACAAGTAAAACAGTTGATTTTAGCAGTGTTTGGCATACTTATTGTGTTTATGTTTTAAGCAGTGTATGTCATAATCAGGTGAACTTTAACTAGATAGATATTTTGCAGAACATTAATAGTGTTGGGTGGCGGGTTCCGAATTAATTTAGTCGAAGTTGAAGTATCGTTATTTTCTACCCAATTTTGATTGATACAATATATATGATATACAGGGTGTTACAAAAAGGTACGGCCAAACTTTCAGGAAACATTCTTCACACACAAAGAAAGAAAATATGTTAAGTGGACATGTGTCTGGAAACGCTTAATTTCCATGTTAGAGCTCATTTTATTAATTCTCCTCACCAACAATTCCTGCCCAAACGTTCACAGAAAATCTGTGTTGATGACGTGATTGCACAATTGCATGTGGATTCTCGTCAGCCCACACATGTTGATTGTGAAAATTTACAATTTGATCACGTTGGAATGAAGCCTCATCCTGAAATAGAACATTTGCACTGAAATGAGGAGTGACACATTGGTGGATGAACCATTCACAGAAGTGTACCCGAGGAGGCCAATCAGCTGCTGATAGTGCCTGCACACGCTGTACATGGTACGGAAACAACTGGTTCAACCGTAGAAGTCTCCATAGAGTGACGTGGTAAACGTTACCTTGTACAGCAGCAACTTCTCTGACGCTATCAATAGGGTTATCGTCAACTGCACGAAGAATTGTCTCGCCCATTGCAGGTGTCCTCGTCATTCTAGGTCTTCCCCAGTCACGAGTCGTAGGCTGGAATGTTCCGTGCTCCCTAAGACGCCGATCAATTGCTTCGAACGTCTTCCTGTCTGGACACCTTCGTTCTGGAAATCTGTCTCGATACAAACGTACCGCGCGATGGCTATTGCCCCTTGCTAATCCATGCATCAAATGGGCATCTGCCAACTCCACTTTTGTAAACATTGCACTGACTGCAAAACCAGTTGATGCTACGTACTGATGTGCTTGATGCTAGTACTGTAGAGCAGTGAGTCGCATGTCAACACAAACACAGAAGTAAACATTACCTTCTTTCAATTGGGCAAACTGGCAGTGAATCGGGGAAGTACAGTACATATTAACGAAACAATTGGGTATTTTGACAATTGTCTGCACGAATTATTTCGATTTACATTAAAAGAGAAATACTAAAATGAGCTCTAACATGGAAATTAAGCGTTTCCGGACACATGTCCACGTAACATATTTTCTTTCTTTGTGTGTGAGGAATGCTTCCTGAAAGTTTGGCCGTACCTTTTTGTAACACCCTGTATATGCCCTGCAAGGCCAACGTCGTACATGGGTAACATCAGCAAGAGATGACGCTTATCTCCGGTTAACAGCCCGCAGAGACATTAGGCTGATGCAACTGAGCAGCAACGCACCCTCCATGCAGCCACAGGACGCGCGATATAAAAGCAAACAGTCCGAAATCGCCTTCGGGAATGTTGGCTCTACGGACAGACCAGCGGTGTGTGTCCCAATAAAACCGTTTAGCCCGCAGAAACTGGGCGGAGGAACATCAGGATTGGAAACATCACCATATCATGGTGGTGGACAAATGGTGTGGGCAGGAGTCAGAATTGGTGGATTTACCTCCATGTTGTTCAGAATGGCGCTTTGATTGCACACAGGTACAGAGACGAGATTCTTTGACATTTTGTTGGCATAGGAGATGGTTTCCTTTTGGTGAACGATAACGCTCGTTCCCACAGCGCTGCACTGGCGGACAATAGGCTTGAAGCTGAATGAATTGCACGAATGGAGTGGCCAGCTAGTTCATCGGAATTAAATTCGACTGAGCATGTCTAGGATGC
The DNA here is from genome assembly GCA_026315105.1 of Locusta migratoria. Taxonomy (NCBI): domain Eukaryota; kingdom Metazoa; phylum Arthropoda; class Insecta; order Orthoptera; family Acrididae; genus Locusta; species Locusta migratoria. The sequence continues at coordinate 563,168,936 of CM048745.1, forward strand.
TCTTGGCAGACGCATCGTAGTCAGACCAGCACCTCCCACAACTGTTACAAAGCTGGATATTGCATTCATGGAAGAATGGCCAAATATCGCTCAAGTGCTAATTGGTAACCTCATACGTCTTCCCCTGTTGAATAGCGGACGGCAGCCCGCCGCAGTCTAACTTGTTAAATGCAGCGAGAGTTTACACATTTATTATTTAATTTTTTCCACCTTGTAGAAAGGGAGACCATAATATTAAAAACTGAAAACAACGTGTAATAAAAGGAAGTTCAATCTGTATGAAAAATGATTTTCTTTTAGTAAATGAAAAACAAGTTTTACAACAATGAATTAATTGTTGCCATGTTATTGTTACATACCTTCGTCAAATTCGGATAATCAGCTTGAAAATGAACCGTAGCTCCCCGAAGTCTGGTTTGAGGTTACACAGCACACAGCGTTCAGAAAATAAAGCTAATGGTTGAGGGACTAACCGGTGGATTTGGTAGTCTTTGCCTTTGTCTTTGCCTTTTCACAAAGGTGTCCACGACTCAGAATATGTCCGAGATGGTCAACCTTATTCCAAACTAACTGGTAGCCCAACTGTCAGGACCACTTAGAAAAGGCTTATGACCGTGTTCCTAGGAGGAAGCTACTGTCAGTTCTTCAAGGTTATGATATAGGAGGCAAACTTCTGCAGGCAATTAAAGGGCTTTACATAGACTGTCAGGCAGCAGTTAGAGAAGATGGCAATTTAAGCTCATGGTTCAGGGTAGTTTCAGGGGTAATACAAGGCTGTAACCTGTCACCACTGTTGTTCATACTATTCATGGATCATATGTTGAAAACGGTAGACTGGCAGGGCGGGATTAAAATAGGTGAAAACAAAATAAGCAGTCTCGCATATGCGGATGACTTGAAAGGTTGCAAACTAATATTTCAGAGCTCGATCAGAGGTGCAAGGATTATGATATGAAGATCAGCATCTCCAAAACCAAAGTAATGTCTGCGGGAAAGAGATTTAAACAGATTGAGTGCCAGATAGGAGGAACAAAGTTAGAACAAGTAGACAGTTTTAAGTACCTCGGATGTATTTCCTCACAGGATGGCAACATAGTGAAAGAACTGGAAGCGAGGTGCAGCAAAGCTAATGCAGTGAGTGCTCAGCTAAGACCTACTTTCTTCTGCAAAAAAGAAGTAAGTACGAAGCTAGCAGTGCACTGCTCTATCTTTCGACCAACTTTGTTGTATGGGAGTGAAAGGTGGGCGGTTACAGGTTACCTTATTCACAAGGTAGAGGTTACAGATATGAAACTAACAAGAATGATTTCAGGTACTAATAGATGGGAACAATGGCAGGAGGGTGTCCATAATGAGGAAATCAAAGAAAAACGGAATGAACACCATAGATGAAGCAGTTAGAGCGAACAGACTGAGATGGTGGGTCATGTTACACGCATGGCAGAAGCAAGGTTACCTAAGAGACTCATGAGCTCGGCAGCGGAGGGTAAGAGGAGTCGAGGTAGACCAAGAAGAAAGTACTTAGAATCGGTGCAGAATGATTTTGAAGTAAAAGGCATAACATCAGACGAGGCATCAATGTTAGCATTGAATAGGGGGTCATGGAGGACTTTTATTAGAGGTACTATGCTCCAGACTGAACGCTGAAAGGCATAATCAGTCTCTAATGATGATGAATACGAGATCAGTTTTCCCATTTTTCGTCGGATTTCAAATGGCATAGCCCACGCAGGGAGGGTCCGGGCCGGTGAGGGAACGTGCGCAAGGACAGGAACTACCAAAGGAGAAAAAAAAGGGGGGGGGGGGGACTGAGGCACTCTTAACGCAGTTTGAAACTTATAATATTATTAAAGCAGTCAGAGCCGCAAAATTTGTTATAGATTCGTCTATGCAACAATTTAAGACCAACCACATATTGTATCTAAAACGGGTAGTCCGCTGTAGAGAAAAATGTTTTTGGTATGACTCGTTGTTGGTACTCCGTAAGTGACTATTAGTGACTATTACAAGACATCGTAATATGTCGTTGTTGCAGAAGTTGCTTATCGCCATTAATATTATAGTAGCATGAATATTAGCTGTTAGAAGATAAAATCTTAACGCAGTTTGAAACCACGCCTAGACCACTGTTATGGTAAATTTCAATCTTACTTGAGGGTGTCCTGAGTATTCTAAAGATGGAAAAATCGGATGTCGAATGGATTATTTTGTTTTTCGAAATCTATGAAAAGAATCTATAACTGCGTTAGAGTATTAATTCTGTCAAAAAATTAAACAAAGAGTAGTTTCAAAAGATTAGTGTCCTATACGATCAAAATCTTGAAGCAGGGTTTCTTCACGTTGTCAAATGTTCAAATGTTTGTAGAGTCTATGGGACTTAACTACGGGGTCATCAGTCCCTAAACTTACAAACTACTTATGAACTACTTACAACTAAGGACGGCACAAATATCCATGCCCGAGGGGGGATTCGAACCCCCGACCGTAGTGACCGTGCAGACCGTGACTGGAGCGCCTCAGTCTCCTCGGCCACCGCGGCCGGCTCACGTTGTCACTTCGAAAATGTGGTATGAGGATCGGGAAACACCTATCACGCTGGTTTGATGCTTATTTTACAGGCCGGACAGTACACTCTATGTCTTTATAATGAACTAGGAGGAAGATCTTTTAGTATCTCGAGCCGGCCGCGGTGGCCGAGGGGACTGAGACGCTCCAGTCACGATCTGCACGGCCACTACGGTCGAGGGTTCGAATCCCCCTCGGGTGGGGTTATTTGTGCCGTCCTTAGTATAAGGTAGTTAATAAGTAGTTTGTAAGTTTAGGGACTGATGACCCCATAAGCTGTACAAACATGACCAGGAGGGCCCGGCGCCCTGGTCGCAGAGCAGTGCGTGTCGTCGCGGTCACGCACGAGCCGGGCCGCCGCCCCACCACCACCAGCAGCAGCAGGTCAATGACCGCCGCCTCATCGGCGTCCGCGTGGCGCGCCTGGCGCCGATACCACGCCGAGTGGGGCACCGGCGCAGTTCTGTCGGCGCCTCCTGCTTTCCGCGAGAGCGGGAAAGCCAACCCCATACTTCTGCTCACACTGAACTAAAGTATGCTCTCCTTGCTGCTACTAGCTGAGCCAGACTGAACTCTGCGACTAACTTACGCGTATGTTGTTGTTGTTGTTGTTGTTGTTGTGGTCTTCAGTCCGAAGATGCAGCTCTCCACCCTACTCTATCCTGAGCAAGCCTCTTCACTCCTCATAAGACTTGCAACCTACATCAATTTGAATCTGATTACTGTATTCATCTCTTGGTCTCCCTCTGCGATTTTTACCCCTTACACTTCCCTCCATAAGATACGTAAATTACAAAATTCGATAGAATGTTTAATCAGGTAAATGAAAAACAGTTTCTGAAGAGTTGTGCAACTACCTAGTCGGGTGATTTTATAGACAGCTACTGTACGGGTCATAGTTGTTTCAATACAACAATGTTGTTTATATAGACCAGCTGCCGCGCGGGAATGGCCGGGTGGTCTAAGGGAATATGTTTCGGTCTGTGCGGCCGCTCCCGGCGAAGGTTCGATTCCTCTCTCGGACATGGGTGTCCTTCTGTGTGTGTTTTGTCCTTAGTATAAATTCAAGATGTTTGTAAGTCTAGGGATTCTTGCCCATAGGAACAGGTTGATAAACAGTCGATTTTTTTTTTTTTTTTTTTTTTTTTTTTTTTTTAATAGCTGTCGCATTAAAACCAAATGCGCATGATTGAATTTAAATCACAAGTTTGAACATTTCTACTTGGTGAATTCGGTGAGAGTTTCAGGAGTGAAAGCAAAATGTTTTATTTTTATGTTGATGTTATCTTGAGATTATATGCTAAGAGATCTTAATGAGACTGGTGTTAAATATGGGATGAGGATTAACACGGCAAAAACAATGTACGCTGATCGCCAAAAGAAGGAAACTGGCAAATTTTAAGGTCGATCAAATCGCTATATATATATATATATATATATATATATATATATATATATATATATATATATATATATATATATATATCTTGGGATGCCAACAGCGAGTCAAAACTCGCATTGCTACAGCGAAGGCATTCAACAGACCTGAGAAAAGGCATGGGAGGTATTTTGTTTGGAGTGTGACACTCTATGAGAAATAAACATGGATACTGAGACAAGAGTATGAAAAAAAAGACTAAAAGAATATGACCTGTGTATGTAGATGAGAATTGAGAGGATAAGCTGCATGAAAAGAATGAGCAGCGAAAGTGTCTTGAATATGGGTTGGTGAGAGAAGAAGGCTGCTACAGGTTATAAGAGAAAGGAAGAAGAACTGGGTGGGTCAATATGTTGAGACGAGATTGTTTAATAACAGATTACATTGAAGGACTACTAATTTGTGGGAGAAGACTGAGAGGAAATAGGGGATACACGTTGATACACAAAATAAGGAAAGTAGAAAACATGCAGACCTGAAGAATATGGCGGGAGACAGGACAGAATGGAGTGTTATCATGTGAAAACCTGCTTCTGGGCAGAACAAAAATGATGATGTTGATATCAAAAAGTATGCAACCAATAAACCAAAGATGATATTGTTACCAATCTTTATCAACATTTCAACAACACTATGGATGTTGTCTTCAGAAGGAAATAATGTTTTTGCTGAGTTACATGTCCATAACAGTGTTACAAAATCTCGCCACCTATATCTACATCTACATACATACTCGGCAATCCGCTGTAAGGTGCGTGACGGAGGGTACACTGTATCACTACTAGACATTTCCCTTCCTATTCCACTCCCAAATAGAACGAGGGAAGAAAGAATGCCTATGCCTCCGTACGAGCCCTAATTTCTCTTATCTTGTCTTTGTGATAACTACGCAAAATGTAAGTAAGCGGCAGGAAGATCATTCTACACTCAGCTTCAAATTCCGGCCTTCTTTATTTTCTCAACAGGATTTCTCGAAAAGAACGTCCTCTTTCATACAGCGATTCCCATTTGAGTTCCCGGAGTATCTCCGTGACACTCGCGCATTGATCGAAACTACCAATAACGAACGTAGCTGCTCGCCTCTGAACTGCTTCCATGTTTTCCTTTAAACTGATCTGCTGCTGGCCTCAAAAACTTGAGCAAAACTCGTACTAGCGTTTTATACGCGATCACCTTTACAGATTAAGTAAATCTTCACAAAATTCTCCCAATGAACCGAAGCCGGCTATCCGATTTACTCACAACTGTCCTTACGTGTTCATTCCATTTCATATCACTCTGCAATGTCAAGTCTAGATATTGGAACGACGCGACTGCAACAAGAAGTTCACTACTAAAGCTGTATTCGAACATTATGGGATTTTTTTCCTACTCATGAGCATCAGCTTATATTTTTATACATTGAGAGCTATCTGACATTCTTTGCACCAACTAGAAATGTTGTGTAAGTCATCCTGTATGCAATTACAGTCAATTAAAGACGACACCCTCCCATACACCACATCGTCATCAGTAAACAGCCGCAAATTACAACTTACTCTGTCCATCAGATCATTTATATAGATAGAAAATAATAGCGGCCCTATCAGACACCTCTGGAGCACGCCTGACGATACACTCGTCTCTGATGAACACTCGTCGTCGAGAACAACGTACTGCGTTATATTACTTAGGAAGTCTTCCAGCCAGTCACAGATCTGTGAACCTATTCCATATGCTCTCATCTTCATTAGCAATCTGCAGTGTGGCATCGCGTCAAATGCCATTTTGAAATCGAGAAAAGACCAATCTAACTGTTGCCCTTCATCCATGGCTCGCAAGATGTCATGTGAGAAAAGTGCAAGCTGAGTTTCACACGAAAGATGTTAAACGCGTACTGATTTATAGAAATGTAACTTATCCTTCTCAAGGAAATTCACTACATTCGAACTGAGAATATGCTCCAAAATTCTACAGGAAACTGATGATCACGATATTGGCCTGTAATTATGTGTGGGTCATTTCTTTTACCTTTTGTATAAACGCGGGTTATCACTAGTAACTTAACGTTGAATTAGTTTCGCGATAAATGCACGCTTTATCAGTCAAGTCGTGGAATAGAATGCATTAAAACTAACCTTTACGTTATGAAAGGTGATAAGACACCAGACTGTCGGATGTCTGACTGATGACACACATAATAGTAAACATAAATGAAACTGTCTGAATCCAATTGCTTTTGAAATTCGTTTGGTTAAAACAAGTCAGCATCAACCCGCTCTACAGCAACTTTCTGTTATTACCACTATCTCCGGTGTCGTAAGGTCGTTGTCTCCACTCCGTAGAAACGATAGAAAGACGTCGAATCGTTTTAGCTCATTCTGCCGATGACAATGCTTCAGAACTTATATACCTAAACTGATCCCCTAATTGTTTTGTGTAGTGTAGTTAAAACAAGTTGAATTCACTTCTGGTTAAAAAATGAATGTCAGTTCAAACTGGTTTTTAACAATGAAAAATCACATTGGAATGGAGACAGCCAAACTGTGGTGGAAAGCAAGTTGGACCACCCTGTGGCACAGCAGGCGGTTGAACGCAGAGACGAGTGTATCGTCAGGTGTGCCCCAGGGGCGTGTGATAGGACCGCTATTATTTTCTATCTATATAAATAATCTGATGGACAGAGTAACTTGTAATCTGCGGCTGTTTGCTGATGATGATGTGGTGTATGGGAGGAGTCGTGTTTAATAGACTGTAATAGCATACAGGATGACTTACACAATGGCTGCTTCGCTACCCGAGCCATCTGGATCCTCCCCTCCACCACCAGCTCTTCTGCACTGCACAGATGGGAGTAGTCCCTGAAACACATTCTACAGTCCCGCAACTATCCTGGCCTCAACCAAATTGTAAGATTAATTCTCACTTCCCATTCCTACACGTTATGCGTAACATCTCCCCCATCTTCATTCCCCAATTATTTTCCCAACTTATTATCCTGCATCTCTCTAATTCATGTCTTCCTTGCAACTGTATGTTGCCCCATACAGTATCCCAATAATTAATTACTTTTTATTTTTATTTTATTTTTTAAATTTTCCTATCTTTTTCCCGCTTTATTATTTTTCTTACCTTTTTCATGTTTTTTCCTATTTTTCTTATTTTATCGTTTCAAATCCCCCACACTCCCTACCTAAACTCCTCTACACTTCCCTATTATCCTTTCCCGCCACTTTCCTTCACTAAATTCATTGCCGCAATTCAAATATCCGACTATCAGAGTTTTTACAGTCCATCACGCACCGCGGAACTTTCCATCCCACCTTTACGCAACATCCTTCCCCCTCCTCTCCCCACCCCACACACAGTCTAGATGCTTGTATTGCTGGAGTGGCCAGACATAGTGGTTGTGTGTGTTTATAGTTGTCAGAGTTGCGTGAATGTAAAATGTTCAAATGTTTGTAAATCTATCGGACCAAACTGCGTGGTCATCAGTCCGTAGCTTACAAACTACTTAAACCTAGGTAAACTAACCTACGGACAAACACACACACCTATGCCCCAGGGAGGACTCGAACCTCCACGGCGAGCAACCGTGCGCTCCGCAGCGAGACGCTTTAGACCGCTCGGCTACTCCACCGCGGCGTGAATGTATGGCCGAAAATTTTAGTTGTGTGTATGTGGTTATATTCGTGACTGTCAGCAGCTCAGCGAGCCTCTTTAGAGTAAGTTGATACCTATGGCATTATTGACATTCCAAACTGGTTTGTAAGTTGACAAAACACGTTTCACAAAACTAGTTTTAACTAGTGAAAGCATCCCGCCTACTCGTTACTCATCAATACTGGATGGAATGGAGTACCGTAAGTGTTTTGACTCATTTTGTTTGTCTTCTTCTGGCAGTGACTGGCTAGGGAATTTATTTTGGTCCCTGGAATCATGACAGAAGGTGTTTGAACTCGTTTTGGATTAGTTACCATACCAACATCTCTCACTCACTGCGTCCCATGCTTGGTAGAAGTGTCTTACACAGTTAAAGAACAAATACTGAGTGCGTGATCACGAGCATAAAACAATAAAAGGGGAAGTAATAATAATTTTAGTAGGAAAGTTACACTAAGTTTGCCTAGTAAGCATGGAAGTCCGGGTTAGATTCCCGTCCGCACCACAAATTTTAATACATTGCTTCACATTTATCTTTAATGTCTTGGACATATTCGAGACGAACAACCGTCTCACGGTTTCTCAATCTATTTTTAAATTGACATTCACTTTACATTCAAGTATTAAACCTCCCTGATTAGGTAACACAATCCGCGTTTTAAGTGGGTTTGAGGAGAGTCAACAGGTATTACGAATGCAATGCAAAGCATTAATACATACGGCAGCCTAAATGAACTTGCAGGATATGAATTTGAATAAATGTACAGGAGACACGCGGGACTAGCCGAGCGGTCTGCGGATGACGCGGCCTCCCGTGTCGGAGGTTCGAATCCTTCCTCGGGCATGGACGTTTGTGATGTCTTTAGTATGAGTTAGTTCATAAGTTGTTTGTAAGTTTAGGGAATGATGACACCGCAGTTAAGTCCCACAAGCTTTACAAATATTTGAATCTACAGGAGGAACTGTTAACATCGAGCAGGTCAGAAACGAGCCTTAGCCGGGAAGTAATACAATAATTTGAGAATCATGCGCCATGAGTTCGCGATATTGGCCTAACTTCGACCCATGCGTACATTAAACGTAGGCGACACTTGCCTAAATTCAAAATGTTAACAAAGAAGACGCTTTGTGCAATATGAGGCTGGGACGCAGCGTGTCTACTCACCAGGCTATTGGCGGCAGAGTGCCTGTTTCAAACAGCAACGGCCAGAGGTCGGCTAGGACACATGAAGGGGGAGTTGCCAACCCCCTGAGATGGAAGAATTTTGTGGGGGCGACCGCCATCGCTCGTCTCTGACCTGCCCAACGACTATACGGTTAAAGGGGAACATACGTAGAAAGGGGCCTCTCTAATAACTACTGGAGGGACTTTGAATCGAGGGAACTACAACACTTGCCTGACTCTCCCCCTAGGAGAGGGTAGGGAGTGAACTGTATCACTTACGTGCAGTAAACAATTAACACAATTACCCTTTCCTTCACCCAAGGCAGAGGCGAAAGACAAAATATGACCCGAAATTTGGTGGCATAACAAACCGCCAGCACGATAGTTAAAGTTCAGTAATTAAAAGGAATCATTATATAAATACGCTAACACGAAAATTGTGGTACAGATTACTAATTTATTCCAAGAAGGCCAATGAAAGTTACATAATTTGAAAGATTGTTTGTCGTAGATTTCACGAATATAAATATTATGTGTGCATTTAGCCATTAAAAGTGGTAAAAGGAATTAGAAATTTTCCTATCTACAGCTTGGACCAAGTTCTACATTCTCCAACAATCAACTCACTGATTGGCTATTCGCCTCGACCAAAGACGCTGTAGTGCAGCGCGCCTGCAGTATTAAAATAACGTATTAAAATAAGTGAATATCGAAACATTGAGTGCTCCCAACTCACTTTCTTGTGCCGTACAAATGTTTCATTTTCGCAGTGATTAAGAGTGGTTAAAGGAAATGGATATTTTCATATGAATGCCGATATAAAGGATGATGCGCCGGGAGAGGCATCTAGCGGTGCTCGGGTGGAACTACGAAGTCGAGAATGCCGATATAAATGATGATGTGCCGGGAGAGGCATGTAGCGGTGCACGGGTGGAACTACGAAGTCGACATGTTGTCAGCTCTGGAATTCTGAATATTGCAGTATCGAAATTATTCTTGGCGTTGGATAAATATACGAACACCGAAATTGTAGTTCCATTTCAAATATTAGGCTAATGAAAGTTATATAAATTCGAAAATGGCATGAGAAGTATATACTTCCGTTTTTATTTGTTGTTATTGTGTCAGGCATTTTCCTTAACACGTAAAAGATACCGTCTCATACCTCCCAGTGCAGGTTAAATTTTACCAAATATCCCATCGGCCTCCTATGATAATGTTGGCAACAGATGCTGAATATTGAGAATCCTGTGAGTCATCATTTTAGCCAATCGCTTGACAACGCTGATGTTTTCTCATGGAATCTCCGCTTTACGAGGGCAATTATTTTTACTGGGTGGACGAGGGTACAAACAAGAACCTGTCAATCATAAAGCAGGAACAGCATTATTTGTTTACTTCATGGTCTGTACGATATACTAATCGAGTCATTCTATGTGGTTCGAACAAATGGGCAAAGATTTTCTATCGTGTTGTTGATGTTGCCAACATAATCGCGCGAGGACGCCGACATGATACTTAATATTTTACCCCCAGTGAGCATGGTAAAGAGAATTGGTCGATTTTCGACCACAGGCAATACTAGTAAATAATACAAACAATTTTCCTAAAAGGGCAACCACCGCTTAAATACATATTTATGGAATTCTCTGCACAATCACCACAAAAAATAAAGACTGAAAATTAAAATTGACTTCGATGATGTCTTAGGTGGAGGTGTGGTCGTCTTTATATGGGAATATTATATACCTAAAGACGACCACACCCTGTTGTGGGAATGTTTTAACAAGGTACCCTGAAAACTGGATGCTGTTCCACTTATTATGTAATCATCTTCTTATGTCATTCACATGAAGATGCATCTTTACTGATGAGAAACCGGTAGTGTCGGAATAATCACATCTTGACAGCTGTTGCGATTTCATTCTTTACACACCTCCACCTAAGACATTATCGAAGTCAATATTAATTTTCAATCTTTATTTTTTGTGGTGATTGTGTAGAGAATTGCATAAATAGTAAATAATAATTCAAAGCGGGTACAACGGACTCCTTTCACTAATAAGAATAATCTATATCTATAAATGTGAATGTCTGTTCGGTGTACGTTTATCACATCTGAACCACAAGACATAAAGAGCTAAAAATTTGCACAGTTACTAATGTCTACCCGGGTAAGGCTTTAGGCACGGTTTTATGGCGATCGGATAGCTATTTATCTATATATATATTTATTAATGTGAATGTCTGTTCGGTGTATGCTTATCACGTCCGAACGATAAGACGCAGAGACTTAAATATTTGTACAGTTACTAATTTATACCTGAGGAAGGTTTTAGGCACGGTTTTATAGCGATCTGATACATATTTAGTAATCTGTAGAATATAACGGGAAATGTGGAACAATAATAATTCTTTGAAAATTATATTTACTCTTTGAAAATGGTTTTATTGGTTGCATTGTTGCTTGTGGGTTGATAATGATAAAAGGCTGGAGTATATTGGGATGGAAAGTTGTCGGTGTATATAAAAGTCTACGTGTATGTGTGTGTGTGTGTGTGTGTGTTAATATTTCGCTCTGCAGGGAAAACTAGAAAGCTAACGAATGGTGTGTGTGTGTGTAATTGTTGTCCGAAGTCTCCTGTTGTACACCATAGCAGTTCCATGCTGACAGCTATATGGGGGTGGAAGATATGGTGGTTAAAAGTCGTCATATTATAAAAGAATTCGGACTGAAGGCCAGCGATGACGTTTGCGACTCTATAGCAAGGAGGTTACATACAGCGAAACGTGATGCCACAGACCGTATCTTTGGTCTATGCGTACTACAATGTCTTCAGCACTTTCTCTGTAAGGATAAGCATACGAATAAGGACATATAAGAATAAATAAATAAAGCAGTAAAAAAGAAATTTCTTTTAATACATCCCTTTAAAAAAGCGATTTGGTGTTTCGCGCGTTACATCAAGTGATCCATCTGTGATATTATTACAATCATTATTGTTGAATTTCGTGATTCTGTGGTGTCGCACAAGTATGAAGTGCGCACCGCCATGCACGCACGGCGCGGCGTTCTTACGACGTCAGCCACGAGCGCCCTCTGCTGCAATCTCGCTCGTGGCCACGACTGCTGCATCAGCCACTTGGGAATCAGATAGGCACCAGTTAAGACTTGGCTATCGGATAGGCACTAGGAATCATCAGTAGGCAGGCCTCTATCTAAACTATGTACCAGCATTCCACTAGTCTGCTGCCCCCAAAGATAAGTGTAGTAATCTTTCTTCGAAATATATCTCGTTCTAATTTACTCTAGTTTTTCTAGTTTCTGCTGTCCCACTGGCTGGTCACCTCCGTACCTGCACACGCGTGCATCCTACTTCCTGTGTCGGTCGCTCTTTACTCGGTCACCGACACCCTACGACAACCGGCGGAGTCAAATGTTCAAATGTTCGTAGAACTTACGGGACTTAACTACGGGATCATCAGTCCCTAAGCTTACAAACTACTTATGAACTAGCTAAGACTAAGGACGGCACAAATATCCATGCCCGAGGGGGGATTCGAACCCCAGACCGTAGTGGCCGTGCAGACCGTGACTGGAGCGCCTCAGTCTCCTCGGCCACCGCTGTCGGCCCGGCGGAGTCGAGACACAAAAGTGGCGACGAGGATGGGATACAAAAGATTCTTCGAAACGAGTGCATTTTTACCTGTTATTTTTTATATATATTCTCTGATAAATTTAACATGATTTTAGGAAAAAAAGGAGATGGACAGAGAGAGAGTGAGTGGATAGGAAAAGTACTAACTCAAGGTTCGAATAAATAAATAAATGCCCGGGCAACGACGGGTTTTCAGCTAGTTATAAATAAAAAGAGGTATTTAGTGTAACACATGCACGTGTCAATGAGCGATGTTTCGATAACGCCAGTGCTTCATTTTAGCAAAGGGAAGGGACTAGCAGACGGTGTCGCGCCACCGGCACCGAGGTAAGCCTGAGAGAACGGAACGGAGACTGTCCTCAGAGAGGCGGTGGCGGGGTCAGGTGTCACTGAGTAAGGCTTAGTTACGACGGCGGCAGACCGCAACGCCAATAGCAGGCAGGGCGCCGTGGCCACAGTGTTTGGCCGAGGCCTCAGAGGCGGCCGTGGCGTGCTGCGCCCTGCTGTCTACCCGTCAGGCGCGGTCGATAACGGCGGCACACAGCGGACGTACACAGGCCGCCTCACAGCACAAACGCCGCGGACACGGGGGACACTGTGCTGTCTGCCGCACTGCCTGCTACCAGCAGCCCATATAGAAAAAAGCCTGCACACTACGTCACAACATGGCGGCGGTGAGAGGCTTAGAACCCTCTGAAAGACTGTAAACATTAGCATTGCACGCTGTTTATAGTGCATTTTTTCGTTCAGGAGTGTATTTATTACGTAAATTGGTGTTCAGTACGGTATGATCGCTACACTGGAAGATTTGTGTGTGTGGGAACAACGTGTAATCTCATTTTTACTAACAAAATGCGGTTTCGCTGTTCTGTGCAGAAATGTAGAGAAAATTACGACTGTGGCCAAAAGTTGCCGTCTGTAAACGTCCGGATAAGAAGAAATGGATATCAAGAATTCCCAGGATAAGTTTTCGTTTTTGTTTAACCTTATAGAAGAGTTTTAAGTCATGACTTTTTACCGTTGGATATTGCGATTAATTTTATCTACGTAACCACCCCCATTAGCATATTCTTGTCCGGACGTTTAAAGACGGTAACTTTTGGGCAAATGTTCAAATGTTTGTATAGCTTATGGGACTTAACTACGGGGTTATCAGTCCCTAAACTTACAAACTATTTATGAACTACTTACGAACTAGGACGGCACAAATATCCATGCCCGAGGGGGGATTCGAACCCCCGACCGTAGTGGCCGTGCAGACCGTGACTGGAGCGCCTCAGTCTCCTCGGCCAGCGCGGCCGGCTAACTTTTGGGCCACAGTTGTAATTTCGGCACAGAACAGCGAAATGGCATTTTGTCAGTAAAAAAGAGATCACACGTCATTCTCACACACAAATCGTTCAGCGTAGCAATCACACCATACACAACAGCAATTTACGTAATAAATACATTCCTGAACGAAAGAATGCACTATAAACAGCATGCACTGTTAATGTTTACAATCTTCCAAAGGACTCTACGCCTCTCACCGCCGGCATGTTGTGACGTCGTGCGCAGGCTTTCTGCTATAGGGGGTGCTGCTACTACCAACCGTTTACATCTCCAAGCTCTGACACCAGCACTTACTTAAAGAACAATCTCAGTGCGCTGGCTGTAGGAATATTTAGGTACACCACTGGGATTTCTCGTTATATTATATACTTACTTACTTCACGCGATTAGGCCCAATTGACCTCTAGATTATACGAAGGTGGTTTGATAAGTCTAATATAAATAGAATAATAAAACATTATTTTAAAGGCGAAAACTCATGTTATTTTGCGTCGTAGTATCTTGCAACGCTACGACGTGCGATAATAAAGTACTGAGACTAATGTGAAAAAATGTTGCTTACCGTTTTAGTCAATTTTAGTGTTCAGAATGAAACTTTCACTCTGAAGCGGAGTGTGCGCTGATATTAAACTTTCTGGCAAATTAAAATTGTGTGCCGGAAAGTAGGAGGCGCGGTACTGGCGGAAGTAAAGTTGTGAGGCGGCATCGTGAGTCGTGTCGGGATAGCTTAGTCGGTAGAGCGCTTGCCTGCGAAAGGCAAAGGTCCCAGGTTCGAGTCCCGATTCCGGCACACAATTTTAATCTACCAGGAAGTTTCATATCGGCGCACACTCCGCTGCAGAGTGAAAGTTTCATTCTGGAAACATCCTTTAGGCTCTGGCTAAGCCATGTCTTCACCATATCCTTTCTTCCAGGAATGCTACTCTTGCAAGTTTCGCAGGAGAGTTTCTGTGAAATTTGGAAAGTAGGAGGCAAGGTACTGGCGAAAGTAAAGTTGTGAGGCAGGATGATGAGTCGTGACGGGATAGATCAGTCGGTAGAGCGCCTTCTTGCGAAAGGCAAAGGTCCCAGGTTCGAGTCCCTGTTCCGGCACACAATTTTAGTGTTGTCTTCTTGAAAGTAGTTCCTTTCTAATTGCACACACTTCTTCCAGATCTCTTGCCACTGATGGTAACATATCTGTAATATCCTCCAAGACCCTCGTCACAGCTTTTTGGACATTTTGTGTTGTTTGAAAATGGTGTCCCTTGACCGCCGTTTTGATTCTTGAAATTAGAAAAAAAGTCGCACGGAGCGATATCTGGTGAATAAGGTGGTTGTGGTAGTAGTGAAATCTGTTTTGAGTTTAAAAATGGCTGCACTGTCAGAGCAGTATGGGATGGCGCATTATCGTGATGCTGAATCTAATCAGCAAAGTTGGCTCGGATGAACTCTTTTGCGAAGTCTTCCTAAAATTTCTTTGTAGTAATATTGGTTAACTGTTTGTCTGAGACACACCCACTCTTTATGAACTATTCCTTTGGAATCAAACAAGCACACGAGGTTGATGGTCATCAACTGCGGTTTTCATCTTCAACATTCGTTCTGCCTTCACTAAACATTTTACGCCAAAGAAAAACTAGAGATCATGACATAACCTCCTCTCCAAAAGCCTTCTGTAAATTACCATAAGTTCTCGTCGCTTATTCACCCAATATAACGCAAAATGAAATGACATAACATTGCACAATATTATGCGGTTTCATTTTCGTGACGAGAGACACAAACACGTGGTAACGTATGACAGCACGACACACGACTGAGCAGTTGCATCGATGTGCTGCTTGGACTAGAAGCAGCTTATAGCCCAAGGTCAAAGATACTGTCACTAAGCAAGCCTGCAGGGTTGCCACATCTTGCAAAGTAAGTCTCATACTTTATTGTCACACCTCCTATACTTACTTACTTTACACGATCAGGCCTAATGGACCGCGCGATTATACGAGGGCGGTTTGCTAAGTCTGATAAAAATAGAATAAAAATCGTTTTAAAGGTGAAAACTCACTTTATTTCACGCTATAGTCTCCTTGCAATGCTACACACTTGGTCCAGCGAGTTTCAAATATTTTCAACCCATCGGCAAAGTAGGCTTTGTCAAACTCTGCAAAATAGTCTGTCACAGTGGCGGACACTTCCTCATTCGGTGAACATTTCTTCCCACGAAGCCAAATTTTCAAGTTTGTGAATGAGAAGGAGTCACTCGGAGCCAAGATTGGTGAATAGAGTGGGTGAGGAACCAATTCGAATCCGAAGTAATGCGCTGTTGCCATTGCGATAGCTGTTGTGTGGGCTGGAGCATTGTTCTGATGAAACAGAACTTTGTTCTTTTCCAACCTTGGACATTTTTCAATTAGTTCCAGTTTCAAACGATCAAGCAGAGTAGTATAATATGGCCCAGTTATGGATCTGCCTTTTTGCAAATAATCTATCAGTATTATACCCTGGAAATCCTAAATAGTGGCCATCCATCATCTTTCCAGCTGACAAAACAAACTTCGCCTTCCTTGATGCACTCTCCCCACTCTTCGTCCACTGTTTAGACTACTGTTTGGCCTCTGGAATGTAATGGTGGATCCAAATTTCATCCACAGAGTGCGCAAAACGTCCTGTGGATTGCGCCTGAACAGTGTCAGTTTCTGAGCAAAAATGTTCTTTAGTTTCAGTTTTTGGTCAATAGTAACTAGGCGCGGCACCCATAGCGCATTGAGATTCTTCATGGCCAGTTTCTCATGGAGGATGTAAAGCACTCGTTCAATTGAGATGCGCACAATTTTCGATCTTCCATTACCATATCAAGCACCTTATCGATGGTTTCCTGTGTAGTGACATCAACGGGCCGACTGGAGCGTGTTCAAACTTCCGTGGTTCTCCGACCACGTTTAAACTCATTGATTCAAAACCAAATGGTCTTCAATGTTGATGCAGAACCCACATGAACTTCATACAACGCGGATTTGATCTGTGCAAACCTACAAATGAAAATGTTTAATGAACGCAAGAATTTTTTTTCATCCTCAGGAACTAACTACGAAGTTACCACTAAATCTGGCAGCCAACAATCTACTAATAACAGCTGTCGTTTGCAACTTGCTGTAATATTCGTGAAAATATAAGGCTTACCAACAACAGTGGAGGTCCCGAAAATTTCCGCTCTTGCATAAAAATTTACCAGATTTATCAAACCTATCTCGTATAACCAATGCTTTCAAGTCATTGCGATTCTTCGCTGTCTCCTTCCAGTTCTTCCAGTTTTTGTAGGTCTTCTCTTATTACGTCAATCCATCTCATCCTAGGTCGCCCCAGTGGTCTTTTCCCTACTGATATCGTCTCTATGGCCATCCTACACCATTTCTATTCATTCATACGGACCACATGCCTCGCCCACTCTAATCTTCTACTTCTCATCAATCCCACATTGTTCGGTTTACTGTAGAGTTGTTCTAATTCTATATTGTGCCTTCTCCTCCATTCTCCTGTTATGTTAACTTCAACCGGTCCCAATATTTTCCTCAAGCATCTCATTTCGAAAACTACGAGTCTGTTCAATTCCCGTTTTCTAGTGTTCCAGCATTGACACCCATTTAGAATGACAGGAAGGTTTTATACAACCTTAGTTTGAGAGCTCGTGACATTCTCTGGGAAGTCAAACTGTTGTTTTGTGAGTGCAAACAACCACTGCCCGCTTGAATTCTTGCCTTTATTTCCATTTTAGACGATGAATTTTCTGGTATCATACTTCCAAGATATTTAAATTGTTTTACTCTCTTACAGAAGTTGTTCCCCACTGTTAACTCCTGGATTTTCGGGTGCTGAGCTCTTCCGATTATCATGTATTTTGTTTTGGTAGGATTCACTTTCAGTCCAAATGTTTGCTATGATTTCCATGGTCATCATTAACACCTCAAATTTTCTTTTGTGTGTGTCATTACCATCCGCGTATGATAGGTGGGCGATATTATTCGCCACCTGGCTCCCCTGATGATTGAAACTATCGATTTCTCTAATGATTTTCGCAAGCACTAGATTGACTAATATTGAGGATAAACGATCCTTTTCCCTTAGTTCGGTGGTTTAATATTTGCTTTTGTGTCATCCAAACATAGCGATAAAGGCATACCATCTTCTTGGACACACCAAATTCGTTCAAGGCTTTAAACAAAATTGTCCTGTCGATTCTGTCATACGCCTTTTGGAAGTCAACAAACAGAAAGTGTATTTATTAATCATATTCATTCATTTTTTCGCAGACTTGCTTGATAAAAATATATGGTTAGCTGACTTCCCTGGTTAAACCCCATCTTGGTATATGCGAAATAGCTCTTCTGCCAGAGGTTTAATTTGTGGGAGCACGCATTTTGAAAAAAAAAAAAAGAAAAAAAAACAACATTGTAAGAAATATTTAGTAATGCAATCCCCCTATAATTGTCACATAGTATTTTTTCATTTTTTTAATAGATTGGGCAAATCAGAGCCACTTTCCAATCTTCAGGTATCACTTCTTCTAACTTGTGGATATTCTGTATACAATGCTTTTAGCATTTCTGCAGAGCCACCGTCTTCTCTAGCACTTTTGCATGTTTTTAGTTCTTTTATACGCTTTTTATTTCTTCAAATGTTGGAGGGAGGTACTCAGGATTCACAGTTAAAAGTTCCTCAAATTGGAAGGTTTTGTTAGGTTCCTCACAGTTTAAGAGGTCATCAAATTGTTCCGTCCACTTAACTGCTATACCATTATTGTTTGTAAGAACTCGTCCACGTCTATCTTTTATAAAACCATGTTGTTTTCTTCCGTCCTCTTTAATCGTTTTCACTATCCTAAATAATTCCTTAGTTTTGTTGCCATGGAAGTCTTTCTGTACTTCAAGCATTATAATTTTGATGTACCTCCTCTTTACCCTTCTGAGTGTGCTTGGGTTCTACGTTATACGTAATCAAATTTTGATTTTCCTTATTTTGCAGTTTCTGTTACCTTATCTCTAATTTCATTCCAAAGACTTTCAGCAACCTAACTATCTGTTGCAATATTAGCCTGGCTTTCGAAAAACGTTTAGTCAGATTAATCCTAAAATTGTCATGAAAACCTCTGCGTGTACTAATTTATTATAATCGAAATTGATGACTTTTTGTAATTTCTTAGTTAATTTTGGTTTCCATCCTATACGTAGATCTATTTTGACAATAAAGGTATCGGGACCACATTTTGCACCCATTGCTGTTTTAAAATTTGTGATCCGTTTTTTGAATTTTTCTTCAATAGCATCAGGGTCAATTTGGTTGACAGTTCTTCCGTCAGGTGATGCCCAAGTGCCCTTTTTCCTTTCAAAAACGGTAGTATTTACGTACAGTCCTTTTGAACAAAAGCTGATAAACCTTATTCCATTGCCATTGCTTACATAATGTTCTGTTTCCCTATAGCCACAAGAAAAATATTTAAATTTATATCCTTTTCCAATTTTGGCATTTAAGTCACCTAACAGCACCTTACAGTGATTCCTGGGGCCTTGTAGAGTACAGTCTCCATCTTATCATAAAAGGCGTCCTTCGTATTTTCATCACTGTCTTCAGTTGGTAATTGACAGTTGATCAGGGGCTAGCTTGGGCCTCCACAGGTCTATAGTCAAAAGAGAGTTTCTCGAGTTTACTGACAAAGTCTGGTACCTGGTTACATAGTGCTTTCCTTACTATAGAACCTGTCCCGAGGGAATGGTTAGCTTCTGATTGTTGAGTTTTCTACATCGATTGAGCCCGTTTCAGTTCATGCAGTTTCTTGTAGGGATACAACAACCACTTTGTACCTTTCTATCTCCACTATCATACTCTGTATTGCTCCTGATTGACAAAAGTTTCCAACATTCCGTAGTCCAGTATTCCGTCCGTTCACTTGCTTGGGTCGATTTCCATTCATCCGTGACCCTCCAACCTCGAGAACTAGTACTGTATGGGTCAAAGAAAACAAGAGGTGACTAAGGGAGGCGGACAGGAAAGATAACCGCAGGAACTGACACAAGTAAGTGGAAGGAGATTAAGATAGAGGCCCCGCGGGCACTACGTGCGAAATCCTAGATGTACTCCCATGGGAGACGTTATATTATATACACATAAAAAACAAAATTACGAATAGTGTATATATAAGAAATGATATTAGAGCCTAATTGCATTAAAATCTATATAACATGGAAAGCCTCAGACTTTAAGAAAAATTTAATAATCTCCATTCCGAAGAACGTAGGCAGCGCCACGTGTGAAAATTACGAAACCATCAGTTTAATAAGTCATGCTTGCAAAATTTTAACACGAATTATATACAGAAAAAGGGAAAAGCTAGTAGAAGCTGACATCGGAAAATGAGTTTGGAATTAGGAGAAATGTGGGAAAACGCAAGGCAAAACTCACCTTACGACTTATCTTAGAAGACAGGTCAGGGAAAGGCGAAACTTACTTTTTTAAAGTCTGAAGTCAGCAGGGTAAAATATAGGGAACGGAGGGTTATTTAAAACTTATACAAAAATCAGACAGCAGTTATCAGAGTCGAAGGACACGAAAAGGAAGGGAGCAAGACAGGGTTGTAGCCTTTCTGCAATGTTTTCAATTTCTACATTGAGCAAGCTGTGAAGCAAACCAAGGAGAAATTTGGAGAAGGAATTAAAGATCAGGACGAAAAAATAAAACATTTGGGATTTGACGATGACTTTGTAAATCTGTCATAGACATAAAGAACTTGGAAGATCAATTGAACGGAATGCATATTGTTTTGAAAGGACATTATGAGATGAAAATCAAAAAGAGCTAAACGAGGTTAGTGAATAGGTGTTGCTGAAGGAATTAGATTAGGTAACGAAACAATAAAGGTGGTAGATAAGTTCTGTTACTTGGGCAGTGAAATAACGTTTGATGGTCTCAGTACAAACGATATATAATGCAGAATGGCAATGGAAAGGAGAGCTTTTCTGCAAAAGAGGAAATTGGTTAACATCGAATATTAAGCGTTAGAAAGTCTTTTCTGAAGACACTTATGTGGATTGTTGCCTTGTACATTAGTGCATGGAGGATAAATAGTTCAGACATGAAGTGGATAGAGGCTTTCGAAATGTGGTGCTGCAGACGAAATCTGACAATTAGGGTAGATCGCATAACTAATGAGGAAGTACCGAACAGAGTTGGGAAGAAAAGGAATTTATGGCATATCTTGACTAAAAGAAGGGGTAGATTAGTAGGTCAGATTCTTAGACGTCAAGGAATCGTGTATTTAACGTTGGATGGAAGTGTGTGGGACATAAATCGCAGAGGGACACCAAGAGACGGATACAGCAAGCAGATTCAAACGGATATAGGTTGTCGTTCTTACGATGAGATGAAGAAGCTTTCTCATAGGGTGGAGAGCTTCATTAAACCAGTCTCCGGAATGTAGACGAGAACAACTACAACAACAACAACATGTGCCCAATTTTTTTTATTGAATACAGAGATACTGATCTTGTATGTAAACACCACCCCAATAAAAAGCAGCTTAAATCAACGGCAAATGAGGACATTTTATGTTCAAAATTTCCATCATAAACTTCAATGTATTTTCCACTTCTCTTAATATTACGATGTGTAGCTCTTGTGGGGTCGTCTTTGCGGTATTTCATGAGAGCTGCACTAATCATAATTCCAATGATGAAATCGGCTCTTGGGTTTACTATTTGTTCGGAGTAAATGCCTCACAATCATAACCGCCGGCAAAAATCGAAAGGGAAAAATGCTTGGGACGTTGATGGCCAAGAAACGTGCCCACATCTACCGATCCAGGTTTAGATGATGATTCACCTGATGGTTATAATGTGCTGGATCTCTGTCATGCTGGAAGAGCATACACATTCTTGTAGGGCTGGAAGCTCATTTTCAAGGAAGTGTAACGGGGTCCTGTAATACAATTCAGAAACGCAACCGTGCAAAGCAGCTGATTGTCCATCATACGAACCCACAGAGGAGCGTTCTTTAACATGTGTCTCCACTATGGCATGTGAATTACGAGTGTTAGTGCTGCCGTCACGAGTAAAGGTGGCTCTATTTAAGTATTTATTATTTACTGTATGTCAACAAGAGCAGGAGGATCGTTTAAGGTCTTGTGAATTGAAAGAACTTGTCGGCAGTTGGAGTGGTGAAGTTTCCTCCATTCTCGATTCGTTGCTTCCTGCGTCGCAGTTCGGTTGGTGGGATGTTGCTGATGGTGTGCAGCCAGGGAATCAGGGTGGATTTTAGTGAAGACTTACGTACGTCTAACGTCCTCGTATGGGTGGTATGTTGCCTCACTGGAGCATAGTATTTAGCTACATGGTACACTAGTGTCAATGCTGTTGTGCGTAGTGTCGATGTATCAACACCCCAAGTTGTACCAGCCAGTTTCCTTATGATGTTATTTCGGGTCTTTAGCTTTTGGTTTGTGTTTTCCAAATGACGTTTATAGTTAAAGACCGGTCCAATGCGATACCCAGATATCTAGGGTGTTGTGGGTGTTTAACCCTTTGTTGGCAGAAGTTAACATTGCGGTTCTGTTGTTCAATGGAATGCACAAACGTCTGTCTTTGCTGCATTGGCTAAAGTCTCCTGCCTTGTAATATTTGTTGGAGTTTCTCTGGATAAAATAGTTTTTCCTTCCTCAAGTGTGCTGGTTTGATGGCTATGGCAAAGCCATCGGAGTAGCAAAACTTTTCACTGGCAGTGTTTGGCATGTCACTTGTGTACAGATTGAAAATCAAGGGTGCTAGGACTGATCCTTGTGGGAGCCTTTTTTGACTTAAATGACTTGCTTTGTTTTCTTTAAGCAACGGTTGGTTGGCATGTTTTTCCAGAAGTGTCGTCACTTTTTTACTTGGGATATGCTTTTTTAACTTCAGTAAGAATCCATCTAGCCACACCGTATCATTTACTGCTGACAGAACGACGAAGGTCACACTCTTAAGTTTCTTTTGGAATCCAGCCTCAATGTAGGAAGTCAAGGCTAGAACCTTGTTAGCAGATGCTCCACTTGTTTCTGAAACCAGCCTCGTATGTCAGGGACACAACAGCACAAAGTGGCTTCATCAGTGAAGAGTAAAAATGGGATTACCTGGCGATTTTTAAGGAATCCAACAACAAAATCTCAAAGGTCTGTCTTCATAGTCTTCTGTGATAAAGTATCCAACGACAAAATTCCAATCGTCTCTCTTCATATCATGGTAGAAGATGTTGAATGAGATGTAAACGATACGGATGGCACCCGTCAATATGTAATGTCCACCACACTCTTGTATGTGTATCACCGACTGTGCAGAAATTTTAAGTGTGCTTGTTGAAGGACTACGTTTTACCGACTGAATAATGTTTCCTAACTCATCCACAGTCTCATCAATCACACGGTCAGATGCAAAATGACTGCTGGGCACTGCATGGAATTGAACACTCGAGTAAACATTTTGAATCTGGTAGTCGGCGTTTATGAAATCATAAGCCGTACTCTCTACAAGCAACAGCAGCGTTTCTATTACGAAACCCAAAATCTGTAAATAGGTGAGACACATTTTATTCATTACTCGCGACATTTCGCCCATTCCAGTAAGAGTGAAACCTCACTAAAGATAGGAACATTGATCATTTGCCGTCATCGCCTTAATTATACGGGGGTTGGAACTTAAATAGTGGCAACACTGCTGTGGAGACACTATGCAATGGAATCTACTAATGTCGCTGATAGCACTCGTTCTTGACATACCTACCTTACCTTCGAGAAAATGGACTCATCCGTCCCTCGTCACCGGCGTGCGCACAGTTGAGAGAAACACAGTCACTTGTGAGCGAGCGGTCTAACGTAATCTGTTTCGAAAACCAGGAAATACAGGATTTGGATCAAGATTGACTGTGTCTGGGCATGTGAAAAATTGCATCGCAATAGGTTTCGCATGAATTGACGGAAATGGAGAAATGGATACGTTACGCCGGCCGCGGTGGCCGAGGAGACTGAGGCGCTCCAGTCACGGTCTGCACGGCCACTACGGTCGGGGGTTCGAATCCCCCCTCGGGCATGGATATTTGTGCCGTCCTAGTTTGTAAGTAGTTCATAAGTAGTTTGTAGGTTTAGGGACTGATGACCCCGTAGTTACGTCCCATAAACAATACAAACATTTGAACATTTGATGCGTTACGACACTCCTCAGACGCACTTGGATCGCAGTGAGCGTGAAGGAGAGGCATTCTTACGCCTTATCGTAACACCAGATGAGACATGGGCCACATTGTGCGAGCCAAACCAACGAATGGCGTCATTATGGGTCGCTGCAAAAGTCGAAAGTGCGTCAGAGCTCCAGTATAGTGAAAGTTGTGGTGATTCTCGTGTGCCGGCCGCGGTGGTCGAGGGGACTGAGGCGCTCCAGTCACGGTCTGCACGGCCACTACGGTCGGGGGTTCGAATCCCCTCTCGGGCATGGATATTTGTGCCGCCCTAGTTCGTAAGTAGTTCATAAGTAGTTTGTAAGTTTAGGGACTGATGACCCCGTAATTAAGTCCCATAAGCTGTACAAACATTTGAATTTGATTCTCGTGTTCGACTGTGATGGTGTCATCCTAACGCATTACATTTATCCACGGCAGACCATCAATGCACAATATTACTGTTCGTGTTTGGAGCATCACGTGCGGCCAGCTTTGCAAAAGGGGCAACACTTTATGCGCAATCCAGCCATCATTTTGCACGACAATACGCTGGCTCATACAGCGCAAGCTGTGGCTGCTCTGTTCGGGTCAGTGAGACTGCGAAGTACTGTATCATCCACTATAATCCCATGAATTAAGTCATTGTGACTTTGATTTGATTCCGAAGATGTAGGAACCACTTCGTGGCATTCGCTTCAGAACTGTTCCAGAGATTCGACAGGCAGTAGACCGCTCCATTTGCACCATCAACAGAACATGTTCTGCTGACGGTATACTACGTCTTCTACATCGCTGGCAACTGGTTCTACACAACGCTGGTGACTACTTTAAAGGACAGTAGCAGGTGCAAACATGTAACGCTATTGTATCTGTTGTGAATAAATAGTTGCCACTAAGTTCGAACCCTCGTAGAAGACGGATCATATCCCTTTCTTCACGGTCCGAACTCATACGGGAATTGTCAAATTTCCGGGAGTGATTATGAATGATTATGGGCAGGCCACTACGTCGGTAGTGTGAGGACAAGTTGAGAGTTTGCATATGGTGGGCGCTTGCTAGAGTAGCCCGTGCGCTCGAAAATGATCGCAGTGGCGCAGTGGTCAGCGCGGTTGGCTCATAAGCAGGAGCACTCGGGTTTGAATCTCGGCTTGATGTAATTTTTCAACTTTCCCCATTGAGTTATTTCAATGCTCACAGGGCAGCCAACGTCGTAAATGTTTTTGAATCAGAACATATAACACTCATAAGAATAATAATAAGAATAATAATATATGGAAAGCATCAGCTACAAGAAACGGCAGGGTTACAGGACATGAATGTTATGATGTAATAACGGCAACTTTACTAGAAGACATAGAGAACAAAAGTGCAATTGAAGAGTCGCGTGGGAGTATATACAACAAATAACCGGAGATCATGGGTGTAGGCGACACTGACATGAAGGGATTGCCACAAGATAAGAAATTGTTGCAGGCCGGATCAAATCAAGTTGATAATTTAAAAAAAAATTGAAGTTGATAACCCGGCGCATCTAAGACTCTGAGACTAGAAAAGAAATCATATATTCAATTAGATGCACTTTTATGACAGTTCCAAAGCTAGACTTTTTCTTGACATCGAAACAATCACCAGACTTCGTAAAAGTACTGAACTGACGGTTCCCATACGAAATAAGAAAAGCGACACGGAAAAAACTAGTTGAATCCGGTGAGGCACTTTCCGAGGATAGGCCATTGGATTGTCAACGGGGCGTGAAATTGACCACCGTTCAACGATAAGTCTTTCGGAAGAAGATCTAAGCTAATGATAAAACTATATTTGGCCTCACTCGAGATCACTGTCCCTCTACAGATGGCAAACGAAGTGGCATATTTACAGTAATGTCGTCATGGAGAGAGAGAGAGAGAGAGGTTTCTACAGGTTCCGATACTAACGATACTCGAACTGCATCAGTAATTTACTTTCCGTGGATCTGTTCTCTGACCATTATGTATTGAGTATTCCATTTCAGATCAGACGAAAATTGAGATACAGTTAATTTCTTACTTTTTGAATCGTTAATGTTTTTTTTTTTCTACATGTCTGAATTACTGGATAAGATTCCACCCTTCACAAAAATTACCTCTCAAATGTTTACTTGATTTAGAGTTAAAATTCGGTACATTTTGCGTCATTTTCCGAACGAGACAATATGCATGTGAGTAAATCATGACGTCGTGAAAATTATATTGGATTTTAGTCAACTACGATTTATTCTGAAGTTGAATGTCCAAACTTGAATGGACATTCATCATTTGATAATAATATAATTTTTAAAACCAGTTCATGCACTTGTCAGGCACCAATACAATTTTTATATAGAGATTAAACTTGCATATCCATGAAGCTCTTAGTATTACGCATTGATTTGAGTTTTGAACTTTGTGGGGCCCCTTGTCTTCTACACTAATAATGAAAAATAAAACTCGCCAAAGTCCAAAAGCAGCAGATGAATTTTCATGGAGGTTTCACAGGTAACTTGCGGTAACATATTGGTTTCGTTTAACCAAAAAACTTATAGTGGTTTAAATTTTCATATTAGATTGTGTTGTCTATAAAATATAAGCATGGTAATCTCCAAAACTGTTAGACGATTTTTCATTAGATTTTCACAGGTTACTTAAATGTAGTTTAGGTCCATATATGGGATTTATTTCAACAACATCAGATCATGAACAAGATATCGCAATTTAAGGTTTCATGAACCTGTTCATTTTCTGTTTAGTGACACGGTCATAACGGCGCAATACACCAAAGAACCATTAAATAGCTCCCTTAGTTTATTAGTACACCAAAGAAGTAATATCTAGCACCTTTGTTTTTTATTTTGTTTTTTCCTTTATTTTACCTCGGTGACAAAAGTAATTTTGACATTAGTGATATCAGTGACAGAATTAAGCACCTTAAAATTGTCTTTATGAATATAAACTAGCATTTAATTTACTTGGCTGATTTAGCTTTACATATTAAGAACTAGAGGACATGCTTCGATTCTTTAGATAGTTTTTGTTTACGCCACTTCTTTTCTAGGAAAAAAGAATTTACTGACAAATGGATCCCTTGAGAGTTCCGTTTGTACCAATTGAGGTACAGAATCCTAAAAAGCGAATATATTCAAATGCCCTTCTTTAATATACGTTGAGAAGCTCAGACGCATAGGTGACCAAATAATAAATATTTACATTCGCGCTATGGAGTACTGAAATTCCATTGGGCGATAGACCACGGTCTCGGTTGCTGCTGTTTCGATTTTGTTGTTGTGGTCTTCTGTCTGGAGATTAGTTTGATACAGCTCTCCACTACTGAATATAGCTATAGAAAATGTGCTATACTAACATGTTTGTTTACAAGAGCAGTGTAGTGATGTTCTCTATATGTGTGAGATTCTGTAGGATAAAGAAGGCACAAAACGTTATCATGTCAAAATCACAAGGCAGGAGTAACATGACACCACAAATGGAGACAATAGATACAAATGTGTGTTAAAAAAAAAAAAAGCCTCTGAAGATGCGAATAAATTCTCTAAACGCATAATGTTGAGTATTAAAAAAAGATTAACTGGTGCGTTTTCTTTATGCAAATTGTGAATACGCAGCTTATGAAGCGAACACTATCGGCGGCAGCGCATGTTGGAACACAACAGTGAAAAAGCGATAGACGTTGGATGCCTCCTTGGTTGAGAAGAAGAGACGAAAAAGGGATGTGTACTGCATGCAAATAAAGAAGTAACTCAAGTTAGAGAACTCCAATGGATGCCGAAATTTTGTTACGAATATGTTGCTTTTTAAGTCTGCAATGCACTTTCAATTTTCGCTCATGTAGGGGCCTCAATCAACTACATTTTGTTTTGCTTTTGGCATCATGTTTTCTAGTTTTGGTGCAAATGCCTTTCTGCCATGCTACTACATTTTATTTTATAATATGAAGTTAATCAGTAAGACGTGTTCTTAAATCAACACTTTTGTTATTCCCTTCATAAATAAATAATTGTACCCTACTACAATAGAGAGGATTTTCTGCATCGTCCCTGTATGCCTCAATCTGAAGTGTAATTCCTGCTCTGTTCCACTCCATTGATACAATGGATAGGTCCAAGCCGGCCGCGGTGGCCGAGAAGACTGAGGCGCTCCAGTCACGGTCTGCACAGCCACTACGGTCGGGGGTTCGAATCCCCCCTCGGGCATCGGGCATGGATATTTGTGCCGTCCTAGTTCGTAAGTAGTTCATAAGTAGTTTGTAATTTTAGGGACTGATGACCCCGTAGGTAAGTCCCATAGACCATACAAACATTTGAACATTTATAGGTCCAACAAAACAAGCAATTTCGGTAAGGAAGCGACTGTTTCCACACGTAAACATGAAGGCGACGCAACTTACTTCCTTCTGCGCATGTGTGCCCAGGTCGCTACTAGCAAATTTAGAACCTGTTTATAGCGTACGAACTGCTACATTACGCCGTCTGCGCTAACGAAATGTTGATAGTTCCGCGTTTACGTCCCTAGATGGCGCGCAACTTTATCTGTTTATTTATAGCGCGAGCCTTGCATAAACTGGGCTTTAAGCACATTGGCGGTAATGCTGGATCTGCTGAGATGCGTTGGCAAGTGGGGTGCACTAAGCCTTTCCGAGGTCGATTGAGGAGCTAGTTCAAATGTTCAAATGTTGGTTAAGCTTAAGGGACTTAACTACTGGGTCGTCAGTCCCTAAACTTACAAACAACTTCTGAACTACCTACAACTAAGGACGGCACAAATATCCATGCCCGAGGGGGGATTCGAACCCCCGACCGTAGTGGCCATGCAGACCGTGACTGAAGCGCCTCAGTCCCCTCGGCCACCGCGGCCGGCGGGAGCTAGTTGACTGAGTATTAGTAGCTGCGATCACAAAAATCCACATAACGGCGGGGTGTGTAGAGAGATGACCATGTCTCCTCCATACAACATCCGTTGACTCGATAGGTCGGAGGACACGGTGGTCGGTCGGTGCCTCATGAGCTTCTCGATGCCTGTTGGACGTAGTTTAGTTTTAATGTAAATCGTATTAAATTAACAACAAGGGAGATTCGGAAAGTAAATTACGGTACTTCTTGTGGTGACTTTTATTACGTACCAGCTACTTTTCAACATAACTTCGACACAAATTCAGACAGTCGTTATATCCCGTATGGAATGACCACGATGTCCGCGGGATTTTAAACTAATACCTTTCTTCCTTCTTACTCGTCACGTCGCTTCAAACGCTTCTAAATGGGTTCCTCGTCCTCCGTTTGTGGAAAATTCTCTGAGAGTTCACAGATGGTTATATGGTGATTCTGTCTTACTACTTCAACCAGTTTCACAAGTTCATCATTCACAGCAGTCATTCGAATACTTCGATCATCGTGAAGGACGTTAATGCGTTAGCAGAGGGTTAATGGGATCGTGCTCCAGTGCCATTCCAAAGCACATCAACCTTTATTAACGTTCATAGTCATACATATTTACGCTTACTCTCTCTTTGATTACTTCCTATCTAAAATGAAGTTACACTTAACTTTTACTTGCCTAATTAGTTACTTTTTGCATGCTATTATTATCATTCTGCTAAAAATGAGCATCAATTAAGACATGTAAGAATTTGAACAGAAAAGGTTAAAAGACGACCTGTTTAATATAGGGAGAGAATAAGTCAAACGTAACACTAAAATGGTCGCGTAGGTTCTCACGGATACGTATTCCTGGAATAGGCAACCCGCGCGTCAGTGGATCTAAACATTATATGATTAATTTTCATAAAATAAACGTTCAGTTGGTACTTTTATAATGCTTACAAGTTTTCCCCTCGTTTTATTAATTTATTAACTGCAGAATCTGAGGTTAATTAGGGCTAACCGTGCAATGTTAACCCCGTATCTCGCAGACACAACGCGACCACCAATGTTCCTCCTAGTGACGCGACCATTTACAGTGTTAAGCAGTAAATAAATAAATCGTGCATCCTTCACACACTCCTGTATAACAACATCAAACAACACTATTACTCTTAATATTTCAGTTATCCCACGATGGATTACTGCTGGTGTCTTTTGATTTGCACGCAGAAATTGTACTACTCCAGGTAGTTCTCTATGGGATCTTCTATTGCTACACACAATGTAAACACGTCTACTGATGAGAGAAATGGCCGAATGCCACCTCACAGGTATACTGCTGGCAGCTACTGAACTAAGGGAACGCTTCTCATTTACGTAACGGAAGGACCCGTTAGTTTATTCTGTGATTACCCTTGTAGTATAATCCTGAGTCTTTACTTTAAAATTTTTCTAATACAAATATCACGAAAACTATACGTCGGGTCAAAAATAATGTACAAAACTAATTTGTTTTAATTAGACGGGAACATGCATTAATACTATACTCGTCACCTGTCCAATCCCGTGCGTGAGTGGCGGGGTGAAACTTTGAAATCTTCAATGGGAACCTCCGGTTGTTATTAAAGATTACGATTTTAAGGCAAAAACTACAACTGCTTCGCCTTTAACATTTGTTTGCTTCGCCACAAAAAATGTTCAAATGTTTGTAAATCTATCGGACCAAACTGCGTGGTCATCAGTCCGTAGCTTACAAACTACTTAAACTAAGGTAAACTAACCTAAGGACAACACACACACCCATGCCCCAGGGAGGACTCGAACCTCCACGGCGAGGAACCGCGCGCTCCGCAGCGAGACGCTTTAGACCGCTCGGATACTCCACCGCGGCTGTTTCGCCACAGATGACGCTTTAATCAGCGGAATCGAAATGAGTCTACAACTTTAATTGTCAACATGCGGCTCTATGTACATTTTATATTCAGTGGCACGGGTGACCACATATTCATACTAGGGTAGCGAGATAAGCCAGTAATTCGTAACGTTCTCTTGGAAACCCTGTTGGCAATGTTGTATCCCTCTTATATATGAAAATGGGACTATTAGATGGGCCAATGTAGCCATGTAACAATCGACGACGTCGTATCATAAAACGCAGTACACTGTGACCGGAGCCAATGTATCCAACAGACGTAGAATAGAAATCAACTGTAAGCATTACGTGTACAGTGTTTACTTCCTGAATATCGACTTATCATTCGTAGACGTGAGAACAGACGATGCACGCTGTAAACACAAAAGAAGAAACTGAAATAATCCTAATTTACGGCAAATGTAAGAGAAATGTTGACGTTGCTGTTGTCTTGTGTGTCGAAATTTTCCAGATAATGTTTGCTCTCGTTCGTTCTTGATGTGTAATGACAGTGTAGGCCTACAGACTACCAAGAGGAAGCAAACCAGTTACAGGGGAAGCTAATGAAACACCTTTGTTACTGTTTTGCCAAGACCGCTTTTTTATCTACCACCATGACCGGTTTCGACTTATTCGCAGTCATCATCAGATCTATAAAAGGAGATCACTCAACATACCTGAACGCTAAAAACATAGGTTATACTTTTTATTTTTGATGTGTACATACCTGTGGAACTGTCGTGTATCTAATCATACCAGTAAAATGTAGCTTCATCTATATGGCGTT
Source organism: Locusta migratoria (assembly GCA_026315105.1). NCBI lineage: Eukaryota > Metazoa > Arthropoda > Insecta > Orthoptera > Acrididae > Locusta > Locusta migratoria. Next base: position 563,200,533 of record CM048745.1, read on the forward strand.
CGTGGAGTTGTAAAATACACAAAATTGCGTAGTCACATAATAACAACCAATCATGGCCCCCAAAACATAAACAGACGTCGACACGCGTCTCACACAACATTAAACCCAACAGTAACGACCGATACCACTTCACCCAACAAGCTTAACGTGAGCCCGCGCATTTGGGTTTAATGTGGTGTCAGACGCGTACCGAAGACCGTGTATGTTGTGGGGGCCATGATTGGTTTTTATTATGTGATTATACAATTTTGTGTATTTGACAACCTCACGAACGCCGTATAGATGGAGCTACATGTTACTGATATGATTAGATACATCAGAGTTCCACAGCTATGTATATATCAAAAAATAAAATGTATAAGCTATGTTCTTTAGCGTTCAGGTACGTTGACTTATCTTCTCCTTTTACAGATCTGACGAAGACTGCGAGATAAGTCGAAACCGGTCATTGTGGTAGATAAAAAAGCGGTCTTGGCAAAACTAACAAGTTTCCACAGAAAATGAGATCACACTCAGCGACATGTGTAAATTGTTTAATGAAACTGTATTACTAGCAGTACACCACAAACCACAGATCGGCAATTACGGCACGATTCTGGTATGTCCTTCGGTAATATTTGCAGCATATTTCATGGTCATAGGTACCATCCATACCATGTCTCGTTGCAATAAGAATTCCATGGAGACGATCTCCATAACAGGATAGTGTTTTGTGAATGAGCACTTCAACAAATACGAACGACCCTCGCGTTGTTTGTCGAGGTTTTTGTTGTGTCTACCTTCACAAATCATGGTATCTTTAACCGGCATAACATGCATTACTGGAGTGTCACCAATACCCACTGGTTACGCCAAGTCGACCGTCAACACCCTTGGTCAGTTAACGTATGGTGTGTCATCATGGGAAACAAACTCTTTGTCCCATATTTTATTTCTGGCTCGTTGAATGAACGGAAATATGGACCGTTTTTGGAAAACTACCGATGCTACTCCACAATGCTGTCTCGGTCGTTCAGCAACATATATGGTTTCGGCACGACGGGTGCACAGCGTTTTATGCATGTAAAGCATGCGAGGTATTGGACCATGTTTACACTGGTAGGCGGATCGGGTGAGATGGCATTATTAATTGGATTGCCAGATCACCCGATCTGACACAAGTAGTTTCCTTTCTGTGGGTTTATTTAAAAGGCGAGGCTTACGAGCAAAAATCAGGCCGTGAAGACATTATCGTAAATACATTATCGACACTTTTATTTACATTTCCAGACCTATATCCTGTGTACAATAATTTACAGAACTGGTCACTGCGTGTACTGCAGTTTCAGGTGCTACACCTGAATATGTAATTGGACAAGCAGGAGAACGTTTGCTTCGAGTGCCCTGATGATATGTCTGAGGTATATAACTTGTGAGTGGACTGTACAATTGAAAACCACGAAGTAATGGCCTATCCTACCGTAGAATCATGGATGTGGCGTCCCCCGTGTCAATATTAAATGAACATTGAGCTGCATATTGTAAACTGCAGTTGTGGATTCATTTCGAAGGTGCTGATTACAGCGCCACCTGTGGAGAAACGAAAAAATATTGAAGAGGAAACGTATGTAGTTTTTCTCGTACAATCGTAGTCTGCGATAAAAAGTAGGAGAGCTCATAGAAGTTTTCAAAGTTGCTAACCCCCCCCCCCCCTCCCTGCCAACCACGCACGGGGTTGAGGGGGGGGGGACGAGTATAGCATCATTGGCTGTCCCCCTCCGACACAAATCAGTGTAGTAATTTTTTTTTTTTTTGTTCGGTCGTGTAGTTTCCGTGTTACTTGAATGTCTTCAGTTAAAATGAACACCCTGTGTCTGTTTAAAACTAAATGATGAAAAATTAAGAAAACATATTGTTATTTCGACTGATCTCTTACGGAGGCGACCCTCATCTCGAAATATAAGAAATGTAAAGTCTGATTTGAGAGGACGTTTTTACACAGCTACTTTTTGACAACAAAGAAGTATGTAGTCGTGAATGTATTGTCGAAATGAGAACTAATCGCTGAAGTCAGTCAAGAGCATGCACGGATAGTGTCCCTGAGAAACAGGACGAAGGTGTGCGCACTTGCAGAGAGGGCGGCGTCTGCAGAGGACACGGGACGCCATTAGTTGATGGCCAGGGCGGAACACCTTTCAGGCAGATGAGGACCCAACCCTGCGAGAAGGTGGCTCCTCTGCCTTTACTTCCTCACGAGGGAGTAGTACTGCCAAGTGTCTCCGGAATGCAAGTACTTGCAGACCAGGAATGCAAGCCAGCTAGCGTTAAGAGCATTTCCGAATGCTCGGTTTCGCGTTGTCGTCATGGGGTTATCGCTCGAGGGCACTTTCCTCTATTTATTGTAATGCCCCAGCGGCTATGCATATCGCACTCTACTTTTTCAAACAACTAGCTAACTTATCGGACATGTATAACAGATTACGAGACCGCATTCGCGTGATTCTTATATACATTGTCAGTGTTTTTGGTAAGGAATTGTGTGCATTTAATGATAGGATGTGCGGAGAAGTGGAGTGTAAAATCCAAGGTGAAGAAAATTTATCGCACTTGGATGTCGGTATGTGATTCCTCATCCTGATACAAAACAAAAGTTTGTGCACCAAAATCACATCGGGTGTATTTAGGAAAACGAGTTCAGTGCATCGGAATGTACAGACGAACGTCAATCACTTCGTTCTCCGTACTAGTCGTCACTCACTGCTGAGACATGAATGTATGTAAATCTATCGGACCAAACTGCGTGGTCATCAGTCCGTAGCTTACAAACTACTTAAACTAAGGTAAACTAACCTAAGGACAAACACACACACCCGTGCCCCAGGGAGGACTCGAACCTCCACGGCGATCAACCGCGCGCTCCGCAGCGAGGCGCTTTAGACCGCTCGGCTACTCCACCGCGGCGCTAAGACATGAAACCCATATTCATCATAGAGATACGGTACAAATCCTTTTCCGTTTCCTTTTCTTTAAATTGTTTATACATCCGTTCCGAAGACAGTGTTGCCACTTATCGTTTTCATACATGTGTTTTCTAACTGAATAATATAGTGAGGACAGTTACAACTCACCGCAAAGACGTGGCGACGAGATGCGACAGGCACATACAAAAGACACACACATACAACACATTCAGCTATCGGCCATGGCCTTCTTCAGAAATAGAGCACTCACGCAATCACACAGACACACAACACAGTCATACAACCATCACCTCCGACTGCCACACTTCGAATCACGCTCTGCAGCGAATCGGGGACGGGAGAGGAGGGGAGGGGGAGGGGATAGAAAGGTTACGTCACGGTGGTGGGGATGGGTTAGATGGGAATAACGAGATGCAGCTTAGGAATGGAGTGGGGAGGCGGGTGAGGGGAGAAAATAAAATAAAATAAAGTAAAATAATATATATATATATATATATATATATATATATATATATATTGAGAGAGAGAGAGAGAGAATTCATGCACACTGCAAGTGCACAAGACCACATACACACACATACACATGCACGCACACACACACACACACACACACACACACACATACATATACACACACATATACATATACACACACACGATCACACATTCACACACCACTCAAATCAGGCGAGGTTTGGGATACAGAGGTAGGAACTGTAAGGTAAGGAAAAAAATATATATAGGGAAATTATCGTAGGTTGAGGCCTGGTTGATTTCGGGATCGGAGAATGTATTGTAGGGATAACTCCCATCTGTGCAGTTCAGAAAAGCTGGTGGTGGATGGGAGGATCCAGATGGCCCGGGTTGTGAAGCAGCCATTGAAATCAAGCATGTGCTCCGCTGCATGCTGTGCCACAGGGTGGTCCACCTTGTTTTTGGCCACAGTTTGGCGGTGGCCATTCATCCTAATGGACAGCTGGTTGGTGGTCATGCCAATATAGAAAGCTGTACAGTGCTTGCAGCACAGTTGGTAAATTACGTGGCTGCTTTCACAAGAAAGCAGCCACGTAATTTACCAACTGTGCTGCAAGCACTGTACAGCTTTCTATATTGGCATGACCACCAACCAGCTGTCCATTAGGATGAATGGCCACCGCCAAACTGTGGCCAAAAACAAGGTGGACCACCCTGTGGCACAGCATGCAGCGGAGCACATGCTTGATTTCAATGGCTGCTTCACAACCCGGGCCATCTGGATCCTCCCATCCACCACCAGCTTTTCTGAACTGCACAGATGGGAGTTATCCCTACAATACATTCTCCGATCCCGAAATCAACCAGGCCTCAACCTACGATAATTTCCCTATATATATTTTTTTCCTTACCTTACAGTTCCTACCTCTGTATCCCAAACCTCGCCTGATTTGAGTGGTGTGTGAATGTGTGATCGTGTGTGTGTATATGTATGTGTGTGTGTATATGTATGTGTGTGTGTGTGTGTGTGTGTGTGTGTGTGTGTGTGTGCGTGCATGTGTATGTGTGTGTATGTGGTCTTGTGCACTTGCAGTGTGCATGAATTCTCTCTCTCTCTCTCAATATATATATATATATATATATATATATATATATATATATATATATATATATATATTATTTTACTTTATTTTATTTTATTTTCTCCCCTCACCCGCCTCCCCACTCCATTCCTAAGCTGCATCTCGTTATTCCCATCTAACCCATCCCCACCACCGTGACGTAACCTTTCTATCCCCTCCCCCTCCCCTCCCCTCCCGTCCCGTCCCCGATTCGCTGCAGAGCGTGATTCGAAGTGTGGCAGTCGGAGGTGATGGTTGTATGACTGTGTTGTGTGCCTGTGTGATTGCGTGAGTGCTCTATTTCTGAAGAAGGCCATGGCCGATAGCTGAATGTGTTGTATGTGTGTGTCTTTTGTATGTGCCTGTCGCATCTCGTCGCCACGTCTTTGCGGTGAGTTGTAACTGTCCTCACTATATTATTTATTCCAACCTGGACTTTCAATTATTATATGTTTTCTAACTGAATCATACGATTTTACTGCAAGAGCTTTCATCTTGAATCGAGATGAGGAATCGCGTGCTGACCTCGAATGGAGCGTTCATCACCTTGTATATAACGAGGACTTCTCCCCTACACGCATAGAACTCTGCTATTGCCTGATCACAAGTAATTTATTGCTGTTACGGTAACCCTTTATTGGAAAAGCGTAAATGCCACCTTAGGGGTTCTTATCATCTATTGGAATTGAACCGGCATTTGAAAGTATGGTGGAAATGTTTACAGATAGCTAAGAGATGCTGACTGTGGACAACATTTACAACAACAACAGATGCTTTCACAATGTCTATTAAATTTCAGTTGTTATGAGACTTGACCAGGCGTTATAACAGAAGTGACTTAATGAAGCACGAAAATAGTCGTGCAAGCAGTAACAAGAGTGCCGTACCTTGCAGCCAAACCCCCCCCTCCGCCCCTGATCCACCGATGAAGAACTGTTTAGACCCTCCCCCCCTCTCCCAGCAATCTATGGCCAAGATCTCTGGTAAGCGTGGAGCCCTATCAGTATCTGCCCTTCGACCAGACACTTGTCTTTGCAAAATTTTGTTTAAATAAAGACGAACAGCAGTAGCTTAATGTAATGGAGCACCTTCATGTTGAAAGTAAATTTTTTGAAAATTTTCAGCACATGTCGTAAGTTGTGGTACCACGTAATTCAGAATCATATCCAAATAATTATCTAAGGAACACATTGTTGGGGCGATCCAGAATTGTTTACTAAAAGGTTTGGCTTAAAACCTTTTAGTAAATAATTATCTCCTGTTAGGCTTTTTTTTATTTTAAATATGGGCCAAGTACGCAAAATGAGGATATTGACCCAAACACGCCAGATTGATTTAGTTGTTCTTCTAACAAAAAACTTCGTCAGTATGCCATCAAGTGCAGTTATGTCTGTTAACTTATTTGCTTAACTTAACATTGCACTCGGCAGGTTCATGTTTCTGTTGGTCAAACATCAATTCACAAAACTGAATAGACGTCGATATGAATCATTTTCCGTTTTCGCCGGAGGATCGAGTCCATCCTCGGGAATGGATGTGAGTGCTGTCCTTAGTATAAGTTAGTTTAAGTAGTTTGTAAGTCTAGAGGGACTGATGACCATAGCAGTTTCGTCCAATAGGTTTACAAACATTTAAATTTTTGAATCATTTTCAAATAACTAAAATTCTGTTCATGTATAATTTATTGGTACTGACAGTCGTGATACCAGCTCAGTTGTTTTCGTCTGATTTCTGCGAACTTCGGCTCGCAGTTAAAAATACACGTGATTCATTTTGTTGTGACAGTTCTTGAGCAGCCAGATCTTGGTGCATGCATAACTGATCCATGTTCTTGGAATCTGTCTATATGTCGTACACTGTTTGTTTAGACGGTGGTTTATTTCTAAAGTGTGTTATCAATTTATTGACAACTGCAGCACCACGAGTATTATAAAATGTCCTCCCACGCGAAAATCCTTTCCTCTTTCGTTTACGAAAATTCGGAAAACATGTCTCTCAAATCAGGTTTTCAACGATTTAGAAGTTTAATTATTGTGATTCTTTTGTCATTTCATTGTGTCCCAACTGAAAAGGGCGTAATTAACACCATTTGGTAATAACAACTTAACGAGTTGATTTTTTCTACTGTTCTGCTTCTTGCTGTTAACCACCTGTCTGATCCTTTTGATTTACAGTTCCTATATATATATATATATAGAAAGTCGAGGTTGGAATAAATAATACAGTGAGGACAGTTTACAACTCACCGCAAGGACGTGGCGACGAGCTGCGACAGGCACATACAAAAGACACACACATACAACACATTCAGCTATCGGCCATGGCCTTCTTCAGAAAATAGAGCACTCACGCAATCACACAGGCACACAACACAGTCATACAACCATCACCTCCGACTGCCACACTGAAATAGTTGATTTTTGATGTACGGTATCTTGTATTTAATGTAGTTATTATTTTTATGTTTAACATTGCTACTGATATCATAAAATTTAAGTTACACATGTAATAAACAAATAACGAGAAAAATGCTCTTACATTTATGATAATGTTATCAAACAAATATTATTTTACACGATGTTATGATTATGACATGGCAAGAAACGTGATGTTTTTAACAGAGGCCTGATGACGATTTCAATTTAAAAAGACTTTGCTCAATAAATTAATTTTTCAATTTACGGGTGCTGTGGTGTGAACATCAGCAACTTAGAAAACGGAAGTAACGTCTGTGGGAAAAAGATTTAAACAGACTGAGTGCGAAATTGGAGGACAGCTGCACAGTTTCAATTACTTAAGGTGTGTTTTCTCACAGGATGGAAACATAGTGAAAGAACGGGAATCAAGGTGTAGCAAAGCTAATGAAATGAGTACTTAGCTATGAGCTACTCTCTTCTGCAAGAAGGAAATCAGTACCAAGACTAAGTTAGCAGTACACCTCTCTAGGTTCCGACCAACTTTGTTGCATAGGAGTGAACGGTGAGTGGATCATATTACCTTATTTATATATTACATAATTCTTATATTTACATATATGAGAGTAGCAAGGATGTTTGCAGGTACTAACAGAGGGGAACAGCGGCAGGAAATCAAGAAAACTTGGGAATTAATACCATAAATGAAGCAGTTAGAGCGAACAGGCTGATATGGTGGTGTCATGTAATTTGAATGACTCACGGGTTCAGCAGTAGAGGGTAAGGCATCAATGTTAGAATTGAATAGGGGATCATGAGGGAATTTTGTCAGGTAGACTATGCTCCAGCCTGAAAGCATAATCAGTATCTAATGATGGTTATGATGATGACAGTTGAACTTTCAATTCAACATCCTTTTTGTTAACATTACCTGACATTGCCGGTTTAGGAGGCGATCTGATAGTTTATATTCTTCAAAATGAAAAGCCAAGATCGCGAATTAATAATTTATTTAATGACGACCGGTTTCGGTGAACTGTGTCACCATTAACATATAAAATAATAAGTGCCACATAGCACTTAGTCACCATATAAAAATACGAAAGTTAAAACATGACAGCTTTCAAAATGTATATGACCAGATGATGGTGTCACAGTTCACCAAAACGGGTCGTCATTAAATAATTTATTAATTCGCGATCTTGGCACTTCATTTTGAAGAATATGAATCCTCATTATTATTTACATTTGATACAAAATAATACCTGACTTCGTTCAGTGATGTTATTTCACGGAATGATTTTAAAGACATGTGTGCATCAGATTTACCACGACAAAGATTATTGTCATGTCACTAACTGTATTACATCTCCGGCGACAAAACTATTCCACAAGTCGTAGACTCCTGTGCTTCTAATTCACGGTGCCGAGTTCGCGTACCCTAACATAGAAATTGGTTTTGTTACGGGTGGCTGACGCGTCCGTTGCCAATATGCATTAGCGGGCGTAATGTTAATTAAGCGTAGTGACTCGGTTAGCGGACACAGGGCAGCGTCACGTGAACTCACAAAGGCCGCGCGCGCGGCTGCGTCACGGCCTGCCTGCCGCTATCGACGGAAATCGCCGGACTGGCTCGGCAGAACAGTGTCCTTCAGAATTAAAAGTTTCGACACCGGCACGAACACGACGCGTGGACAGGTTACGACCGGATAACGTATTTCGTCCACCATAACAACCAAACAGCACCAACTACATCGCAATGACTAACAAACTGAACGCTATATTGATCTGAACCTTCAATTATACATTATTGCACTACGGCGTGTTTCCGTTAGAGCGTGTAAAACTTTAACACGGCACAGAGTTCACTCCCTACTGAGCGATTTAAAGGAGGGAGCCTCGCGTCGGAGAAGTCAGTTTAACGGGATAATACGAATACTATAAAATCATTCTGTGCCTTGTTTATTTACTTCAGTTACAGTTATCGACAAATTCCATAATTGAGGCAATGAATATACATGTGCATTGTATCCTACAAAATTAATTGAAACTGACGGCCAACGGCTTCAATGACAACGGCGAATACGTTTCGGACAGTTACAATTCTGGAAACTAATTCCATCTCAGTGCGGTGTCATACACAAGTGACTTTAGATATTCCCAAAGGATGTAAAGGAGAAGTTTTAAAATGCTAAGATCGCAATGAATTAATTTATTTTCTGACGACAAATTTCGAACCAGTTAGGGTATCATCATCTGGTCACTTGTGTCCTATGTTTTCGTTTCGTGAAGGCGCATGACACTGAAATGGTACGTCAATCATAAAACATTTAACTTTGACAAATGGTTCGTCACAAATAAAATGGTTAAAATATTTAAAACACCTTCTCCATTGTGTCCTGTTAATAGAGCGCTTTCTTCCAAGTAACCAGCGGTGTCAGGCTTGCAGCAAAGATACTACTGCCGCCAGAGTTGTTATGTGTCATCTTGCTTGGACCTACTACCAACGATTCCAACGCTCTGTCAACATGACACAACGGAGAAAGTGTTTTAAGTATTTTAACTATTTTATGTGTGACGTACCATTTGTCAAAGTTAAATGTTTTATGAATGACGTACCATATTAATGTCATGCGCCTTCACGAAACGAAAACATAGGACACGAGTGACCAGATGATGACACCTTAAGTGAATCGGAACCGGTCATCAGAAAAATAAATAAATTCATTGCTATCTTGGCATTTAAATACTTCAAATTAAGGAGATCGCCGTCCTACCATGGATAAATTAAAAGTAAAGGATATTCAGGTCGAATGAGCTTGCAGACCATGAAACAGGACATCCCCTAAAAATCCAGCGAGCAGTAAACAATACCTGAATCTTGACTCCCTAGTAATCAGACTCTTCTTCCCTGTTTCCTTGCAGGAAATAAACAATATACATGTAAATAAGCATAACGGTACGAGTAAACTTGTACGCATGTTACTTGTAAGCCACGTAGGGGTGGCTGTGCGCGCTAAGGCGCCTTGCTGCGGAGGGCGCATTGCTTGCTGTCGAAGGTTCGAATCGTCCCTCAGGCAAGTAGATTGTAATTCTAAGGACTGAGGACCGCTGTAGTTCGGTCCCGTACCTTTACAAACATATAAACATTTGAAATTTTGTTAGTTGTAGATAAGCTGGAACACAAGAATATGACACAAAGCAGTAGACAAGTTTACTTTCGTATCTTCTTAAGACGGCTACCGCGAAACGAGGCTCACTACCTCAAACTGTTCAGTGGATCATTTTCCTTTTGCAAACCTTACGGAAACGCCCTGATAGCTCACGTTCATTTTCATTTTTGCTCCGTCATAAATGATTAAATTTCAGTCTAACCGGGTCAGTTATGGCTGTCCCACTGATGTTTCTGATGCATATATTCCGACCATCTTCGAACAGATAAGTATCTTGGCTAACTCCGAGTATGGATGGAACAAACAGCACCGAAATATCTGTCGCAGAGATATAATTGGGACGAATACAAATTCGTAACTTGATGGTTTGGTCCTAATACCTGCTTACATTGTATTTTCTGTTTAAAACGATAGTTAAAAGCTCGGCGGAGCGGCCGAGCGCATTGAGGCGATATGCTTCGATGCGCGAGTCTGTTCCCCGTCGGGGTTTCGAATCCCCCCTGACGCATGGATATTTGTGCTGTCTTTAGTATAAGTAGTTTGTATGTTTAAGGGCTGATGGCCCCGCAGTTAAGTCCAATCGGCTTTACAAACATTAACTGAAAACAGCTTTTGTGTTGCCAGCATGTTGTGAAATCGGTGCCGCAGGCCAGAAGTATCGGCGAACAACGGTGCAAAACATGCTTCAAACTCATTGTAAACGCACCATAACACCAAAAGCGAACAAAAAACTAACGTGTACAAGACGTATTAAGTTCGTTATGGAGATTCAACAGCTTTGAATTATTTTCTCACTGATACGAACTTTTCAGCTAATGAAATAATTTTTTCCATCTGACGTCAAAGTCATGCAAAGACTTGCGAGGCATGCGAGTGTATTGAGATTCGTATAAAAATATGTTGCTCTTTAACATATGTTGCTCGTTAACCGATGAAAGTAACTTGTCACAGTTAAAGTTACTTTACGCAAATAATAACTCTATTACCGTCCGTTACCTTTGCAAAGTAACTGTTACTAGTAACGGCGTTACAAGTAACGCGTTACTCCCCAACCCTGGGGGTTGCAGTCTTCTACCAGCGTGTATGAGAAGTGCTAGAGGATGTTTGGCTCATACAGTGGTCGACGTTATCCTCAGACTGTACTGCTTCCTTGCATTTTCATGTACGGCGATGTGCGACCGTATTGAACTGCGTAGGTCGAAGAGCTGCCGCGACGACAAATAGGAATGGACCCGGCTTCTACGTGCCCCCGACTTAAATCCCATATAAGAGCAATATATTCCAGAGAGGGATATCATCTTTGCCCTTTCGGTACAACGCTCACCCAATATACAGAGAATCTGTATAGTCTTGGCGCAGTTTTAACCGTTCACAGAAAGGCAACGAAACAAGACTGCAATTTGAAAACTTAACAAATCGAAGAAAAACTGCGTTTATGTTACGTAATTTTCATTCTTGCGTGCGCGCAAGTAATGACGCAACAATCAAAGGAAGCTAATTACGTAACTGCAGCAGGCCAGGCCATTTCAGTTAAGATGTAGACCGTGCAGCAGAATGTTCACTGTGTTCTGTACCTTGCTAAATTTCAATCCATCGTCGTGTGCGCAATGAAGTCCACTGTCATAGAAACAACATTAGACGGTCATATCAACAAGTGACGGAAACTGGCAGTTTGTTGGACAAAGAACGTTCTGGTAGGCCTTCGGTTAACGACGAACTGTGAAAGCTGTACGTAAGGAGTTTCAAGAATTCAGTTCGTAGATGTGCTCGAGAAGTACACTTAAAGAAAGCTCATCATCATCAATTGTATTCTGCCTTGCGGCAGGTCTTGTCATGGGTTGATCCTCTTCTTGTCATGGGTTGATCCTCTTCCACTTTTCTCTGTCCAAAGCCAATCTTTTCATTTCTTCATATTTATTTCCTTGGATGTTATCCAGCATTTGATATCTTGGCTTTCCTCTTTTTCCTATCACCATTCCTTGTATTCCTTCCTTCAGTAAACAGTCCCTCCTCAAACATTAGGAAAAGAAAACGAAACTGAAAGGCGGCTAGAGTCCAGTTAAAATAGGAACTTTCTGATTTACGGATTGCAGACAGCGTTAGTTACTCCTATGGACGATAGTGTTTAGTGATGAGGCCACATTCCATATCTGTGGTCACGTTCGTCGCTATAACGCCAGAATATGGGTTGCTGAAATTCCTCTTGTCAAACAGAGTACCAATGTCACACTACATCTACATCTACATACATACTCCGCAATTCACCGTAAGGTGCGTGGCGGAGGGTACACTGTACCACTACTAGGCATTTCCTTTCCTATTCCATTCCCAAATAGAACGAGGAAAAAAAAAAGAATGCCTATATGCCTCTGTACGAGCCCTAATTTCTCTTATCTTGTCTTTGTGATCTTTACGCGAGATGTAAGTAGGCGGCACCAAGATCGTACTACACTCAGCTTCAAATTCCGGCCCTCTAAATTTCCGCAACGGAAATTCACGAAAAGAAAGTCGTATTTCATGCAGCGATCCCCAATTGAGTTGCCGGAGCATTTCCGTGACACTCGCGCATTGGTCGAACCTACCGGTAACAAATCTAGCTGCTCGCCTCTGAACCGCCTCTGTGTCTTCCTTTAAACTGATCTGCTGCGGGTCCCAAACACTTGAGCAATACTCAAGACGTGGTTGTACAAGCGTTTTATACGCGGTCTCCTTTACTGGTTGAGTACATCTTCCAAAAATTCTCCCAATAAACCAAAGTCGGCTGTCCGCCTTACTCACAACTGTCCTTACATGTTCGTTCCATTTCATATCGCTCTGCAATGTTACGCCTAGATATTTGAACGACGCGTCAGCATCAAGAAGCTCACTACTAATGCTGTATTCGAACATTATAGGATTGTTTTTCCTACTCATGCGCATCACCTCGCATTTTTCTACTTTGAGAGCTAGCTGCCATTCTTCGCACCAACTAGAAAGTCATCCTGTATGCTACTACAGTCAGTTAAAGACGACACCCTCGCATACACCACAGAATCATCAGAAAACAGCCGCAAATTACAACTTACTCTGTCCATAAGATCATTTATATAAATAGAAAATAATAGCGGTCCTATCACACTCCCCTGGGGCACGCCTGACGATACATTCGTCTCTGATGAACTCTAAGACGATTGTCTGGGATGCTCTCAAGTATGATCAAATTACTCTCCCTTATTCCGTTACGGAGCAAACGGTGACGCCAAACAACTGCCTAGCCATGTACTATATTTATGCAGTACTACAAATTCGAGTTATAGGTAAAGGTATCATGTTCCGACAAGACGGCACTCTTCCACACTACACCATAATTGTTAGGGAGTTTCTGGACACAAAATTTTCCCATAGATGGCTAGAAGGAGATGGATTAATAGCATGTCCACGAGGATCCCCAAAAATTACGCCGCCGCGGTGGAATGGCCATGCGCTCTAAGGCGCCTTGCTGCGGAGCGCTTGCTTGCTCGCCCTCGGACGTTAGAGTCCTCTCTCCTGCATGGGTGTGTGTGTGTTGTTTTTAGCATAAGTCAGTGTAAGTAGTTTTTTAAGCCTGGGAACTGAAAACCGCAGTGGTTTTGTCCCTTACATTTACAAACATTTGAATGTTTGACATTTACGCCCGTAGACTTTTTCTCGTACAGTTACGTGAAACAACGTGTATACGTGTTCATATTAATGACGCTGACCATTTGAAGGAGGGAATCAGAATCAGATTCGATATTCACACCGTTACATTTTATGTAATACAGGGTGTGTGGAATATGGTTTAGATGCGTGTTGAGCGACAAATGGAGCTGTAATCGATCTGCACTGAAAAAGTAAGCAAACTTTTAGAGTTTCCTTTAATTTGGGTAGGGTTTCAAATTTCTTTATTTCTATTCACAATACAGTACAGTTAAAACAGCACCAATACTTTAGGGGCACACTGTACGTTTTATAGTTAATAAATATGTCGTTAGTGAAGGAGTAGTGAGCAATACATACCGACATTGGTGGACTGTTTTCATACTACGGGCTTCAAGTTACATTTTAAAACTAAAATTTAATATTCCAGTACTGCTGCAATGACTTGGTCTTTAACCTCAAAAACAGTGCTTACGAGTAACTGTGTGGATTGCTAATACAACAAGAAAGTATATGGCGGAGATTACTCACTATAGTCCTTAGATGTTATACTGAAAGTGTCTGTTCTGATCTTTCCTCTGTTTGCTACTTTGTTGCGAATAACGTGAACGTTCAAGTGCTAGAATTAGATTGAGGGGGGTGGGGGGAGGAGGAATGTCGAAAGAGATAAAACCATTACTGCAACAGACGATGTTTCGGGTAGAACGAAACGCGAACTGATGACAACAGTTTTATTAATCAACAATTGGTACTGTGTATTGCTTTCGACGGCATTAATTCATATATGAAGTTACGACGAGTCCCTTGTTCCGATTTGAATATCGACTGCCGAATAATTGTGTTCAACGGTGTTTTACGGAAATCTCTTCATGTTTATCACATTTTAATATCACAGAGATATGAGTAACATGTAACAGGAGAAAAACGTTTCACTGGTGTAACTACTGTGGCTTTATTGTTAGGATTGCACGTGTTCCACTTCTCTGAAGGTATCATCAGATACGACTGAATTTATTTCGGTGTGACAAAACAGTAAGTTCAATAAACCCACGTATATGCAGCGCGACCATTCGATTTAGAAACAAATGGGTGATCGTTATATTTCTGACGTGTAGTCGACCGGCATGCGCCGAATCAGCTGTAACGATCGGCTGGTGAGATTTGATGGACCGACTGGAACTGGGTAGGGTATATTAATCGGATAGAACAGGGAAGAAGTGGATGGTGGAAGTTGTAAAGTGTGATAGGTCTGGATAGTCCAAATAAATATTTTCTATATACAGGGTGTTTCACTGTGTTTGCCTCTGTAACTTATAAAATAATAGGTGACGGGAAATTTTAATGCGGTAGGTCAACACAAGAAATGTTACACTTTCTGCGGAGCTATGAACATAGTTTATTGTATCATTTTCCAAATAGTTACACCACAAAGATATAATTTTTTTAAATGGAACAATAGTTTTTTCTGTCGTGCATTGGATTCGTTGAAACCAGCTGCGTCCAAATCAATTTAAACTACATTCCTATCACTGTTAGTTTGGGATCTACAACCCTTCAAAGTTTAGGGGGCGGAGGCTACTACAGCGTAGCTGACTGGCTGGTGGTCATGAGACAGTGGGCCGTGTCCCAATGGCTAGCCACTCGGCCAGTCAGCTACGCTATCGCAGCCTCCGCCCCCGGAACTTTGAAGGGTCGGAGCTCCCAAACTAACAGTGATAGGAATGTAGTTTAAATTGATTTGGACGCAGTTGGTTTAAACGAATCCAATACACGATAGAAAAAAACTATTGTTCCATTTAAAAAATTATATCTTTGTGGTGTAACTCTTTGGAAAATGATACAATAAACTATGTTCATAGCTTCGCAGAAAGCGTAACATTTCTTGTGTTGACCTACCGCATTACAATTTCCCGTCACCTATTATTTTATAAGTTACAGAAACAAACACACTTAGTGAAACACCCTGTATATTTACATATATTTTTTTGAAATATTGTGTCATCAGCATCTCGAGATACTAAAAGACCTTCTTCCTAGTTCATTATAAAGACATCGAGTGTGATGTGTAGCCTGTAAAACGACAAGCATCAAACCATCGTGACAAGTGTTTCCCGATCCTCATACCACATTTTCGAAGTGACAACGTGAAGAAACCCTGCTTCAAGATTTTGATCTTATAGGACACTGATCTTTTGAAACTACTCTTTTTTTAATTTTCTGTCAGAATTGATACTCTAACGCAGTTATAGATTTCGAAAAACAAAACCATCCATTCGACATCCGATTTTTCCATCTTTAGAATAGTCACGACACCCTCAGGTAAGATTGAAATTTACCGTAACAGTGGTCTAGGCGTGGTTTCAAACTGCGTTAAGATTTTATCTTCAAACAGCTGATATTCAGGCTACTATAATATTCATGGCGATAAGCAACTTCAGCAACAGCGACATATTACTATGTCTTGTAATAGTCACTTACGGAGTACCAACAACGTGTCATACCAAAATATTTTTCTCTACAGCGGACTATCAGTTTCAGATACAATATGTGACTGGTCTAAAATTGTTGCATAGACGAATCGATAAAAAAAATTGCGACTCTGACTGCCTTAATAATAATATAATAAGATTATTGAGTTAACATCTAACGAACATGGAAGTTTTGTGTTATGTATTAAAATACTCAAAGTCAAGATCGTAAGTAATATCTCAGATTTCTTATCTTTGGTTTCAGCTCCATCGAGACAATTCAGATCATTAAAACGTTCTGGATAGTGAACTGCGTTTTTCTAAATGCCAGTGGATAGCTCCTACTAATCACTTGGAACGAATGTCATAAACCAAGGAAAACTATTGGAATTTTATTGTCTCATAGCAGAGAACGTCATTCCAGCGCCTAGTTTTCTCTGCTACGACAAAAGACATATGGCAAGTTTTACCTTGGCTTATGGCGTTCACACCACGTCTTGAGTAGAATTAATGTACAGTTATTGTATCTTCATCTTCTGTATGGATAACATTTAAAAAGCATTTTAACTATGTGTTTAGCAGTTATTGCACTGTACTATTCATACTATTCAAGAATGTTTTAGTGATCCAAAATTAGTTCGATGAAGGAAAAACTAGCCATTAAAATGAATTTTATCTAATCTCGGTATTAATTTTAATTTTGAATATAATAATTTTGACCGATCTCCACCACTAATATTAATAATGACAATATTATTATTTTCAAAATGCACCTGTTCGGTTAAAATAAAACGAAATGTCATTGTTTATATGTTTCAGCAGAATACGAGGCATTTTGGCTTCATTTTACTTTCAGTGTTTTCATTCATCCATCGAATCAATCGATTATGAGCCACGAATTGAAACATTGTTGTGTTTTTGTTTACTAGACAGTTTCAGAGATTACTCCAAAGTCGTAACGCGTCACGGACTTGCTCGATTGATTCACAGGTCCACGCTTGTAAAGTATATTTATAACTTAGAAAAGGGACGACGAAACTATGAACAAAGAAAACAATAACTGTTAATAGTTAAATATTTTGTACATAGGGCTCTTCTGGAAGGACAAATAGTGTAAAATGTCTTAAGTAGGGAAATAAGAAGTACTATGTCACATAGTAAGCTATTGCTTATAGTTTAATCGTGTAGAGACGCTCATAAGAGAAGCGAAACCGAATGTTACTCGACAAAGGTTGTTGTAGCATAAAAAAAGATCTGATCTGAGTGTTTGGGCACCTCGAGACGGTTTCAAATTTAGCCCTAGAAAATCATTGTTATTATGGTCCAGCAAATCATATTACAAAAGTAACTTGTGCTCACAGGCTGTAAGTTTCAGTTTTCCTTAAGGAGCACCTTTCACAAACTGTGCGTTATAAATCCTGCTTTATAATGCTCGCGTTATTCTTCATTTCGTTCAGGTGGACCTAGATTTCCTTGGTGCAACATGTATTTCGTCTCCAAAACTAATGTGGCACATTGTCGGGCAACTCCAGTTTCTGCGTTCTCGTACTACATCCTGTCAACTTTATGTACTGTATTTGGGTTTGCAAAAATACCTGATGTAACCGGATGACTTTACCCATCAATCATGTCATATTACTATGTAGTGGCATATGTCAGATAAATAATAAATAAATAAATAATTAAATCGTCAATCTTTGTCACTCGTCTTACGTGTCTGCATGTTCGTTCACGTTCTATAAATAATGCTTGAATTCCAGTGTCACTCTTAATACTACAAAGTACAGTGCTGTTTTTCCACCAGTTTTTAAAAAATACCTGTTGGTGTATTGAATTGTGAATTTTTCTTTTTAGTCTCGCTGGAGTGGCAAACCGGTTTGGCGCACCTCGCTACGGATCGTGCGCCTGCTCAAACCGGAGGTTCGAGTCCTCCCTCGGGAATGAGTATGTGTGTTGTCTTTTTAAGATAGGTCTGTGTTTTTATTCCAAATGTATATCGGATATAAAAAGTTCAACAGGTATTTCATAAAAGGATAAGTACTATAATTTAGACGAACAATTTTACAGTCTGGAATCCACAGATGAAATACATATATTTAATTCTTTTAAATAATTTTTAAAAATCCCAACAAATTTAGACGGCTTATTTCGATACCTTTTATTGTAATAATTTCTTTGTTGCTTCAAGCAAAGTAACTGAACAATCAGGCCATAAGGACACGAGTTTGTTTGTAAGGACTCCACGTTATACCGACTGGCAGGTTTGACAGTTATCTACTGTGAAGGAACGTGACACTTTCAGTGGAATGAATATTCATCGAGAGCCTCATGCATTTACAAAGGCCAGCAGTTTGTCAAAGCGTTCTGCGACTTCAGTCTCATGGGCAAGATGTTCGTTAAAAATAAGAGCGTCCACTTTGATTTAATAACTATGAAGAAGAACTGCCTTAATTAAATCTCTCAAACTCTCGTTCTAATTACCTGCAATGTCTACAAAGTATGGAGGGACTCGCGATGAGATGAATGAGTTAAATGTCAAAGAACAACGCAAAAACAGTCGCATCCCGTTCAACCTGATAAAACCATCACCTTCACATCAGACTAGTCTGACGCAGGAGGATCTTTTTAAAGACATGACGATACTGGACGAATATTACGGAACAAAAATGTCAAAGTGTTTATAACTCTTCGGGACTTAACTTCTTTGGTCATCAGTCCCCAGGCTTACAAAATAGTTGAAATAATTTAATGTAACATGAAGACAATACACATATACACACAAACACACGCACGCACGCACATGCCCAAGGGAGGACTCGAACTCCAAATGGAGATAATTTTTGTTCCTAACGTCAACTGGACGTCAAATATCATTTAGAACCGGAATGAAAGTAGACAGTAATGTATTTGTTTTGTTGTAATAAAATTTGGCACCTTACAAGTTGCGTGATAAAATTTAAAAACAATTTCCAAGGTTTTGACATCAACTAGTGATTATATATATAAAGTATTACTTAAAACGTATTACATTAGAGCAAGAAATGCTTATGCTCGCCAAAATTATGTTAACAGTTTGAAAGCCAGCTAGCAACTGTTTATTGAATAGTGTTTTATTACTGACCATCTTGAATCAATTTTATGGGACATGAGCACTTCTTGCTCTGATTTAATACGTCTTATGTAATATTTTATATCAACACTTCTGATGAAGGCATCGCTAGTTGAAGTCGAAACATTGGTAAAGTGTTTTTAAATTTTACTGCGCAATTTGTAGGATGCTAAATTTTACTGGAATAAATAGCTGTTATGGTTACTTCCTCCAGACAAGCCAAGTTTAAAATTGTATTTCCTTTCCACGTGATTAAAAATCAGAATATTTTACACTATAGTGCAGACCTAACCAAACTTCGAATGAAAAGCAGTTCGATTTATCAGGGCCACATGTCAAATTACATCTCAGTACGTATTATTTTAAATTATATTTTGCACTATGTACTTTCAAAGTTTCTGCGGGAAATCGGGTTAAAACATCCAATGAATAAGCATATGCTCAATATAACTTCGAGAAACAACTATAGCGAAATATGAAATGCAAAGTTTTATTCGCACAAATGATATAATCAATACAAGATCTGCTCAAAAAGGACGTAATACAGACTGCACCGTTAATGAATTTCCGTTTTTGGGGGATGGAAGTCATCTATAACTTTTTGAAGGACACTAGGATTGTCATTGACAATGACATTAAGAGAAGTGAAAGGATTTTAGCAAATGTAGGACTTAGATGATGTTGTAGTTTCTTACCCGCTCTTTCTTAATGTTTACATTGATATTTTAAAGAAATAGAAATTGGAAGCTGATCTATGAATTAATTTATCACACAGTGTCTGTTCAAAAACTCTTTACTTGCGGAGATTAAATACTGATTAAAGAAAACGAGGCACAATTACAGAAATACATTCATCTTTTAATAACCTATAACTTTAGAAATTAATAAAATTCAGCAACCAGATGCTTGTTATTATTTATTTTGGACGACCGGTTTCGGGCGCTTGAGTGCCCTTCTTCTGGACTCTATACAGACAAACAAGTGGATTGGTATACAGTAAAGGCTATAAATGTACAAAAGTCGGTTACAGAAATTTGAAGAAGTTCGGAACTAAATAGATTGTAATATGTTCATATAATGGGATAAAATTAACACTTACATTTTAGTATTGTAGCTTAATGAATGTAGCTACATGCTACATAACCTGAACAGTTGCTGAAATGGATAAAGTACTTCAACCTATAACTTATAATTTTAAGAACTCAATTGATAAAACGAAAATAATGGCTATTAGATGAACGCGTCCAGTTATATCAATGATCGTGGTAGAAAGCAATATTTTAGAAGAAGTATTGAGATATAAATATCTCGGTTATCAAGTAATTCTTATTTATAACAAAGCAGTTGAGCAGTAAGTTAAGCAAAAAATCCACAGAAGTCTTAAAAATAAAGTTCTGAGAAAAATGAAATTTTATAAAGTAATGGCTTCACCTACATTGTTTTATTGTGTCCAAACCTGGGTGCCCACTTAAAAGTAAGGAGTGTTAAATGGATGGATAGGATACTAAATTAGGATACTAGGGAGGAGTTACATCCCCAGAAAATGTTTGTAATCCTATGGAACTCAACGACTTAGGTTATCAGTCCCTAGACCTACAAACTACTACTTAAATTACCCTAAGGACGACAAATACACCCATGCTCGAGGGAGGACTCGAACCACCGACGGGGAACAGCCGCGCGCATCTCAGCAAGGCGCACTGGTGCGCTCCGCGATACCACCGCGGCTGACAATCCCTGTTGCGGACCAGCGACCTCTTTCAGTGACGAAAACATTGGGACATGAATGAAACTTTCACTCTGCAGCCGAGTGTGCGCTGATATAAAACTTCCTGGTAGATTAAAATTGTGTGTCGGAACCGGGACTCGAATCTGGTATCTTTGCCTTTCACTGGCAAGAGCCCTTTCCCGCGAAAGGCAAAGGTCCCAGGTTCGATTCCCGGTACCGATACACAATTTTAATCCACCAGTAAGTTTAACATTAGAACATGATCGTCGATTAACTGTGCGCAAGAAAGCGGATGAACTGCAGGTTAACAGTGAATCCGTGTGACAAATTCTTACACACATATTAGGGAAGAGGAAAGAGTGTTGTCGTTTTGTGCCACATCACTTGACTGACGATCAGAAGCAGGCACGTTGAGAGGCTTCACTGAATTTTTTTCGAAAAGGCGAAAGCGACATCCAATTTATCGGACCGATTTGTCACTGAAACCTGATTACTCCGGTACTACCCTGAAACGAAACGGCAAAGCATGGAATGCCGTTCTGCATCTGGACATAAACTCGTCAGAAGCGAAAAATCTCGCACCAAAGCGACGATCATCACCTTTTTCGAAATACATTATCTACATTACATTCTACCTGAGAGAACGAACGCTGCAAGGTACGTTGAAATGTTGACCGTTTCATACAAAGTCTGTGCAGGGTACGAACCCAGCTCGCACAACAAGCCTCCTGCTGTTTGTTCACGACAACATTCGCCCACACACAGCCAATATCGTCAGACTGTTCCGGGCAAAAAAGGCGGTGGTGGAACTTGAACATCCACCATACTCCATACCTCTTCCTATTCCCTCGACACAAACTAGCTTTGAAAATAAAGATATTTGACGATATTTCTGACATCCAACGAATTGTGACGAGGCTTCTGAACACCATCCAAAAGGAAGACTTCGTACAACGCTTCCATGATTGTATCGTATAGCTGAGCGGGGAATAAATAAGGGAGGTGCCTATTTCGGAGGTCAGTAAGATAACTGTAGCTTATAGTTCATCTACGTGAAGGTTACAGGATTGGTCAGAGGTAATTCCATTTTCAGTTATGTTATCTTTGTAGAACGTCTTACCTCCCAAATAAATTTGCGATATCTCCGACCCATCTTGGGGTTGCTTATTGGATGGCCTGCAGTGTACGTTTTGCAATTCACAAATCATCATATTCTGCTGCAGAACAATCTTGCTGCCGCGTACTTACATTTCGCGTAAATATCAGAAAGACAAGAGAAATTATAGAGGTATATAGCCGCGACAGAATAGCCGTGCGCACTAAGGTGCCCAGCTGCGGTGTGCTTGGGCATTCGCCGTCGGGGTGTTCGAGTCCTCCCGCGGGCATGGGTGTTTGTGTTGTCCTTAGCATAAGTTAGTGTAAGTAGTTTGTAAGCCTAGGGACTGATGACCAACGTAGTTAAGTCCCTTAGATTTATAAACTTTGCTTTAGAGGCATATAGACATTCCTGTTTCCCTGGTTCTATTTGGGGGTGGAACAGGAACGGGGGTGTCTAGTGGTGGTACAGCATACCTCCGCCACGCATCTTTCGGTGAATTGCGGAGTATACAGGTTGTTACATAAAAGCTACGAGCAAACTTTCAGGAAACATTCCTCACACATAAAGAAAGAAAATATGTTATGTGGACATGTGTCCGGAAACGTTTAATTTCCACGTTAGAGCTCATTTTATTACTTCTCTTCAAATCACATTAATCATGGAATGGAAACATACAGCAACAGAACGTACCAGCGTGACTTCAGACACTTTGTTACAGGAAATGTTCAAAATGTCCTCCGTTAGCGAGGATACATGCATCCACCGTCCATCGCATGGAATCCCTGATGCGCTGACGCAGCCCCGGATAATGGCGTATTGTATCACAGCCGTCCACAATACGAGCACGAAGAGTCTCTACATTTGTACTGGGGTTGCGTAGGCAAGAGCTTTCAAATGCCCCCATAAATGAAAGTCAAGAGGGTTGAGGTCAGCAGAGCGTGGAGGCAATGGAATTGGTCCGCCCCTACCAATCCATCGGTCACCGAATCTGTTGAGAAGCGTACGAACACGTTGACTGAAATGTGCAGGAGCTCCATCGTGCATGAACTACATTTTGTGTCGTACTTTTAAAGGCACATGTTCTAGCAGCACAGGTAGAGTATCCCGTATGAAATCATGATAACGTACTCCAGTGAGCGTAGGTGGAAGAACATGAGGCCCAATCAAGGGATCACCGATTCCTGACCAAATGTTCACAGAAAATCTGTGTTGATGACGTTAATCGAGGAAGTACTGTACATACTAACGAAACAATTGTTTATTTTGACAATTGTCTGCGCCGAATTATTTCAATTTACATTTAAACAGAAATACTAAAATGAGCTCTAACATGGAAATTAAGCGTTTCGGGACACATGTCAACGTAACATATTTTCTTTCTCTGTGCGTGAGGAATGTTTCCTGAAAGTTTGGCCGTACCTTTTTGTAACACCCTGATGGAGATGCAGCCAGTCACTGATTTCTAGGCGCTCGAAATGCAGTGCACGTTAAGGCACGAAACTTATATGGAAGATACTTGGCACAGGATTTTCCAGATGATTACATTAAAATACTGCTTCCTCGTACTTACGGAGAACACCTCAGAAAATCGCTTTCATAAGCTGCGAGTATGACTTAGCCGGCCGTTACAACTTCGTTCCCCGCAGACCCTGTCAGGAGCAGATAATACACGTCGCCGGCGTGACAGAGACTCTGGTAATGCCATTAAATCGCGGGACGCTCATTGATAGTAATCGCGTTAGCGCGGCAGCGGGATACGCCAGGGATCACTGCAGCCGTCCGCGCGCAGCTCATCGCTGGGCTTACCGCTGGTAGTTCATTGCGTCGCCCCCACACCATATCGTTAGTCTGCGAATCAGACTCAAGTACCCGGCAGAACGTTCACCGGACCACGATCATACTATTTATCTATTGCTCTATTCTGGAATAGCTCACGGGAAGAATGAACATCTAAATCTCTCAGTTCGAGATACCATCTCCTTTAATTTTGTTTGGACCGAGCGAGGTGGCGCAGTGGTAACGCACTGGACTAGCATTCGGGAAACAGTGGTTCAAATCCACCTCCGGCCATCCAGATTTAGGTTTTCCGTGATTTCCCTAAATCACTCGAGGAAAATGCCGGGATGGTTCCTTTGAAAGGGCACGACCGATTTCCTTCCCCATCCTTACCCAAAACTCTGAGCGGTGGCTCCGTCTCTAATGACCAATCTGTCGGCAGGACGTTAAACCCCAAGCTTCCTTCCTTCTTTTTTATTTTGTTTTCAAGGACATTTCTCCCTATGTAGGGATGTGCCAAGGTTATACACTGCTGGAAGGAATCCTATACTCCGTGTCATGTAAGAAGGCAGCCAGGCAGCCCAGTTTTCAGCTGTTGTGCGCATCCCCCTCCATTACCGCGCTGGTAACCAATGATATTCATTCTGTAGGCGCGTGGCTACGTAATGTTTCTCCCGCAAGCTAGGCCGTAGCTCCTCCCCTTCGCCTACCGCCCCGCCTTCACGCGCGTGAAGCGCCTTCCTACTTGACGCCAACTATGGAACACATGGAAAGGGGACGGCGATTTTGATTCGATGACGGAATATGCCACTGGTTACAATAGATGTACTGATAATGATTCTACTGGTGATAATGTTTTCGAAGTCGTCTGTCAACATTGTAGAGACACAGATATCGGAGCGCCATCTGTGTGTGCCCGTTAATACGGAATGTTTACAGGTATATGATATCAACGTGTGAAGCAAACAGGCGCCATGCCATGCTTCATACAGCCAACTGAGCGAGTGTGAAAGGAGTCAAATTGTGGCTTCAAAGTGGCGGGATGGTCCTTTCAGAGAAGTGCCACACGTTGGACTGGATGCGTTACGAGGGTGGTTTGATAAGTCTCGAAAATTTGTATGAAAGAGCGGGAAATTTACGGAAACTGCACTGTTGTTGGTAAGCCTGATATTTCCACGGATATTACAGCAACAAATGGCAGCTGTTATTAGTTGATTGTTGGCTGCCAGCTGAAGTGGTAACTGCGTAATTAGTTCCTTATGATGGAGAAAAACGAATTCCTCGCGGTCACTCGACATTTTCATTTGAAGGCCTGGACAGCTACACAGATCAAATACGAGTTGAATGAGGTCCATTTGGGTTCTGCACCAACATTAAAGACCATTTACTTTTGGATCAATGAGCTTAAACGTGATCAGAGAAGCACGGAAGATGGCGTACGCTCCGATCGGCCTGTTGAAGTTACCATACAGGAAACCATAGATAACCTGCAGAAAATTAAAAGTCCGCGTGATAGCTAACATTGTAGGTATCTCAACTGAACGAGTGCATTACATCCTGCATGGAAAGCTGACCATAAAGAAGCTCTGTGCGCTATTACTGCCGCGCCTCCTCACTTGTGGACCGAAACAGAAACGGAAGAACATTTCTGCTCAGAATCGCACACTGTTGAGGTACAAACCACAGGAGGTTTGCACTGATTAATAACAGTGGATGAAACTTGGATTCACCATTACACTCCAGCGACCAAACAAAAGTCCAAACAGTGGACAAAGAGTGGGGAGAGTGCACCAAAGAAGGCAAAACTGTTTTGACAGCTGGAAAGGTGTCTTTTGTGATTCTCAGGGTGTAATCCTGATTGATTATTTGAAGAAAAGGCAGATCCATAATTTGGATCCTGCCAACACAGAAGCTATCGCAATGGCAAAAGTGCACGACTTGGTTCCTCAGCCAACGTATTCACCAGACGTGGCTCCGAGTGACTTCTTATGATACTCAAACTTAAAAATTTGCGCTGGTGGGAAGAAATTTTCATCAAATGAGGAAGTGTCCGCTGCTGCGACAGACTATTTTTCAGCCTACTTGGCCGATGGGTTGAAAAAATTGTAAACTCGCTGGATCCAGTGTATAGCCTTGCGAGGAGACTATGTCGAGAAATAAAATGAGTTTTCGAATTTAAAACAATTTTTATTCCATTTTTACCAGACTTATAGTTAAGTGGCGTGCCTATGGACAGCAACCAAAATTTATATAAAACACACTTACTTCAGCCAAGATCGCTAGTTTATTTGTTGTTTTTTATCGGTTTTGATTATCTATGTCATCTTCAGAAACAATTTTATTTACCTATTTTCTCATATTTTCACTTCGGGACTCACATAAAATAAAGAGTTACTCGTGAAAATGAAATATAAGATCGAGAACATTGTCAAACGATTAAAATTTGCATTACCAAAGTGGATCCTCATCTGTATTGCTCATTTAAAGATGTTCTTGTACTTATATTGCATTTTCATAAGTAGCTCTTTATTCTATCTGAGTCCCAAAGTGAAAATAGGAGAAAATTGTTTCTGAAGATGAAACCGGTAAAATAAATAAATAAATAAACTAGCGACCTTGGCTGAAGTAAGTGTGTTTTACCAAACCGCCCTCGTAATTGTGAAACGATTCACGTGAACTTTTTCGCACCCAAAGACGATGTTGTGGTTGTCTACGCAGCACAAACGTACTCCTAGATCGTCGTATTGTAGGGGCAACAGCATGGATACGAGGGTTCATGAGCCCAGAAGTGTCAATACGAGCTGTTGTGCACCGGTCACCAGCAGTGGCACTAACGGGCACACACGCACTTCTAGCCGGTATTCCACTCACGCCACACCATCGACGTGCATTGCTAGGCTGCTGACGTCAGAGCATCACTTGGAATGGCGCGCCGTGGCCTTCACTGATGAAAACAGACTGCGCCTGCACATTATGTGATGCTCGTTTTCGCTTATGACGTAGAAATGACGATCACTGCCTCGTACATTTTATTCATTCAAGACACACTGACTCCTCCCCAGGCCTTATTATCTGGGATGTGATAAACTACAAGTCTTGTTCACCTTTGCTGTTTGTAGTGGCAATGCTCCGTGAGCTCGGTACGTGCAGAATGTGGTAAGACACATTGTTCTGCTATTCTTGCAACAGTAAGGTACTTTACTGTTCCACCAGGATAATGCTCGCCGACAAACTGCGTGCTAAACTCAAAAAACTCGCCACGACGTACAACTTCTACAGCCAGCACGATCTTCGTCGGCCTTATTGGCCTGTGGTGGGTCAACTGACTTGTGCGACTCGTCAACCCACAGAGCTTGAAGAATTACGTGAACAGGTCGAGCAGGCGTGCAGCAACGTACCTCAAGTCAGTACTTGACATGTGTATGTGATGCGAGGGATGTCAGAATCAGCGTCCGCATTACCGCCCATGAAGGCAACACTAATATCGGTATTTCAGCCTGGATCGAGAGTTGGTAAGTTAGTACCATTTGAGCTGTTGTTCTGTAAATGAAATCATTTGATGGATTCCACATCCACTATTTCAACATTAGATCTTGAGTGCAATTGGAAACACTATGAGGCTATACTAGATTTTATTTTCAGCAGCATATTTTCGCATTCGCAGGAGAAAGACGGCAAGCGAAATTTACTAAGTACTGGCTTAAACCCGCGGCTCCGCTCGCTCTCGATCCTCACGTTGCCTATTGTCATGTTGCAATGGTGATTCAACGTTCTCCATTGCTCTCCTCTTGTCACTACTTTGTGAAAGTCTTATCTCGGGCTGTTCTTCATTTTCGTTTTCCCTTGATGTTTTAATACTTTTGCTCCAACAGTGTTTCTTGATAATGACGTTTTCCTTTTCCGAGGCATGTTGTCTGAATGTGATGTATTAAAAGTAGATGTACTGTTATAATATGTGTAAAGTAACGCAATGCACATTTATCTACGAAGTTTAAAAAACAATTAAATTAATGTAATTAATTTCACTCATTTTTGAGGAAATGTCGCTGATAAAGCGGAACTGAAAAATATTCCTATCAGATTGAAGGAGTCTATGCACTTACCGTTTATCAGGAAAGTAAGTAGTGTAGATCAAATCACACGTAAAAATGCACTCGTTTCGAAGAATCCAATCACTAAATTCAACAATAATGACGTCAAATCAATTTTTTTTGCTTTATTTATTTTTTCTTACATTTCCTTATTCACATGCTTATCCTTACAAAGAAAGAGATGAAGACATTGTAGCATGCATAGACCAAAGATATGGCCTGTGGCATCACGTTTCGCTGTATGTAACCTCCTTGCTGTAGAGTCGCAAACGTCATCGCTGGCCTTCAGTCCGAATTTTTTTATAATTTGACGACTTTCAACCACCATATCTTCCACCCCTTTATAGCTATCGGCATGGAACTGTTACGGTGTACAACGGGAGACTTCGGACAACAATTACACATAGACCATTCGTTTGCATTCTG
The DNA here is from genome assembly GCA_026315105.1 of Locusta migratoria. Classification (NCBI taxonomy): domain Eukaryota; kingdom Metazoa; phylum Arthropoda; class Insecta; order Orthoptera; family Acrididae; genus Locusta; species Locusta migratoria. The sequence goes on from CM048745.1 coordinate 563,229,030, forward strand.
TAGTTTTCGCTGCAGAACGAAATATTAACACACACACACACACACACGTAGAATTTTATATACACCGATAACTTTCCATCCCAATATACTCCACCCCTTTATCATTATCAACCCTCAAGCAACAATGCAACCAATAAAATCATTTTCAAAGAGTAAATATAATTTTCAAAGAGTAATTATTGTTCCGCATTTCGCGTTATATTCTTCAAATTACTAAATATCTATCAGATCGCTATAAAAACCGGCCCTAAAACCTTCTTCAGGTATAAATTAGTAACTGTACAAATATTGAAGTCTCTGCGTCTCGTCGTTCGGACAAGACATTCACATTAATATATATAGATAAATAGCTATCCGATCGCCATAAAACCGTGCCTAAAGCCTTCCTCGGGTAGACATTAGTAACTGTACAAATATTTAGCTCTTTATGTCTTGTGGTTCTTACGTGATAAACGTACACCGAACAGACATTCACATTTATAGATATAGATAGATATCTCGATGACATGAAAAACAGCGTTATTCAGATGATTCCCAGACGACCTTCTGTATTATTTCTGTAACGCCCTCTCTCTCTCTCTCTCTCTCTCTCTCTCTCTCTCTCTCTCTCCTGTATCGCGATAATACAGAAGGAGCTGCCCTTGTTTGTACCCTCGTGAAACTCACCTAATAACGACACCATGCCGCGCAGCACAATTCTCCAAAAGCAGACGGACAAGCGTGGTAGTAATTCTATTATTCTAACAATAAAAAGCATTCTTTGGTTCACCTTCCACACGACGAACTTAAGCCCTTCGTAATAGTAATTCTCGGTATTTAGTAGAATTTACGACCTTCAGACTAATTCATCTTGTAATCGAAGTTTAACGGATTTATTTTAGTATTTACATGTTTGCACCTGTTACTGTCCTTCAAAGTAGTCACCACCGTTTTGTAGGAGCCCTTGACAGCGATGTCGAAGGCGTAGTATACCGTTAGCAGAGCCTGTTCTGTTGATGGTACGAATGGAGCGGTCTACTGCCATTTGAATCTCTGGCACAGTACTGAAGCGAATGCCATGATGTGGTTTTTTCATCTTCGGAATCAAATCAAAGTCACGAGGACTTACGTCAGGTAGTATGGTGGATAGTACACTACTTTCCAGGCCCATCGACCGATAGAGCAGCCACAGCTTGCGCGGTTTCGTGGGCGAGCTCACGAATCGTCTGGCGTCGATCACTGTTTACTGTCTACTAACGCGGCAACGGTATGCACTTCTTCTTCAGAGACGCTAGGACGACCTGTCTGATGCACGTCTTCCACAGTTTTCCTACTTTCGTTGGAGACTTTCACCCAATGTGGCACTGTTCCTACGGAAAAACAACCCGCACGCCTCTTGAAGACCTTGATGACACTGTCGTGCTGTACGATCTCTGGCACATTCGATCCTGATCCAACTCAGTTGTTCCACATAGTGATACCTTTACGTTAGACCGTTCCACTACAAGTGACTGTGTTTCCCTAGATTTTCGACACGCCGGTGACGAGGGAGGGGCGAGTCCTTTTGCTCGTAGGTAAGGTAGGTATGTCAACAACGTATTCTACCAGCGACAATACTAGATTCCATTACGTAGTGTCTCCACAGCAGTGTTGTCACTATTTACGTTCCAACTCTCGCATATCTTATGTGAAACATTCTGCAATTTCGTTTGATCTTCAGATGTCTTTAATGGACGATAAATGAAAGCAAACAACCTGACTGCTCAGATGTTCTGCTTACGTAGGTAAGGAACAACAAATAATCAGAAACACTACCCTGGGGAAGGACAGACGTCACTGTGTGTTACTCGGTACCTTTTCATCAATTACTACGAGCCGTGTCCAATTTGACAATACTTCTTCTTGGATCCTGATAGCTCCTACGCAGACGCGATGAAGTTTCAACAGTGCCTAACTGTTGTGTTGCCCCAACCAAACGTAGCGTTCAACGATAACCATGTTTCTAAGGTGAAGGCCGCGTCACACTCATGCTGATCTTCGTAGGTTAGGGCTTAAACTGCGTTCTTAGACAAATCTCCCAAATACTGCATCCCGCGGCCACTCCTGTTTGACTCCTGTTCGGCGAAGAACCTTGCCTATTCTGACACTCTTGATGGATGATATCAGGGCAATCTGCAAGTATTCATTACTACTGAACGTATCGTTACAGCATGGAAGAGTCGTAACAAATACAGGGTGGTGAATATCAAAGTGACCCGGAGAATAGAGTTCCAGGGTGCAAAGAAACATAGCAAATGGAATACAGTAATAGTATGATACGATCGCAGAAGTCACCACGATTCATCTCTTCCCATTTCTGGGCGCTTGTCAGCAAGTTGCTGAAGGAGAATCGCAGCTAGACTGATGGAACTGCTGCCATTTCATCCAAATGTTCTGCTGCAAAAAATATTCAAATGTTTGTTAAGTTTAAGGGCCTTAACTGGGGTGTCATCAGTCCCTAAACTTACAAACTACTTATGAACTACCTTATACTAAAGAAGACACAAACATCCATGCCCGAGGAGGGGATTTGAACCCCCGACCGCAGCAACCATGCAGTCTGTGACTGGCGGGCCGCAGACCGCTCGGTCACTGCGGCCGTTTTGCTGCAGTTCTTGAAGATTATGTGGGTTGTTGAGATACACTTTAGGCCTGATGGATCTCCACACAGATTAATCGGTCTCTGAAAGATCGTGGGACCTGGGTGTAGAGCTATGGCCGCGTCCAGACTGCTAATAACTGTCGTCAAGCGTGAAGATTGTGTAAATGCACTCTAAGGTTCTGCCGTCTGTATGGGCAGTTAAGTTACTCCATCCCGTTGGATGTAAGTGCAGGTCTTTTACTACTCCGTTGATGGCCCCACAAATAGTTCGGGATCTCTTATTTTCCGCACCCCGTATGTACATAAACGCCGTGTGTAAGGTCGCGCTTCTGATCTTCGTGTTCGGTCCCTATTTGAGGTAAGAGAATGGGGTGAAAAGTATTTGGCTCAGAAAAGATCATTTTTATATAAAGAATGCAAAATATTTTTATTTGTATTATCTACCGGTTTCGTCAGTTGCTGCCATCAACAGGAAATAAAAAATATTTTAGATCAAAACCAATAAGATATCATTTTTACTGAGTGCAGCAACGTCTAATTTACAATAAAATACTGAGATTGTTTCTAAAAGCATTTTACATAATGTAGAAGGTACTCCTTCAATTATCTTGCACTATTACAAATGAGGAAATTATATCGTTACAGAGTCTGGTAGAATATAACAAATAAAAGTATTTTGCAGCCTTGGCATAAGAATGATTTTTTTCGAAGTACATCGCGGCTGTAGATTGCCACGTAAAAACATTCGGCTTCGGCTGGATCAGCGCCCATTTCTACAGATATTTTACAGTATACGAGCAAAGTTTTCACGACGAACGACACCTGGCAGGCCAGGTGATTTGTGCGGAATCGATTAATTCTATTTGCAAAATATTTCAGTTGAGCTAAAATATATGCAGAGATAATGGCACAATTTCCAAGTAACCCGTTACGTGCAAGAAGAGTCATCCTTCAATAATTCCGGACTGGTGCGAGACGATGTTGCAAATTTTGGCCCACAGACGGGTCTCGGACCTTGGTGTGAATTTTGAACCTGTTTCAAGGGATTAAAGTGAATCAAATAATCGAAAATGCTTTCAAAACTATAACATCTTTCAGAAAATTTATGCTGAAAATACCTTTCATTGTGAGGTTTTTATATGAAATTCCTTCTTCGTCTCAAGCTTGTGCAAACAGTTTAAATTTCATGAAAACATAGTGAAGAAACATGCATATAACTAGTGATCGTCCGGCTACAGTAACTGTTTATCACGATATGGACATAAAAACCCGTTTTACGCGAATCGCGCGTGCTGAGACTAGCTGGAAATGTTAAACAATGGAGGACTCAAATTCTGATGGTATTCAGTCCGGTCACTTGATTATCGATTAGTTGTTAACACAATTACAGTAAGCTTTAGAAAAGTTGCAGTGAAAGAACTGTAACCCCGACATTTATTTACTACTAGCGAAACTCGACCACGCTTCGCAGTGCCTCAGTCTGACGTGAAACAAATGGGAAAGTAAATGAAGCAATTGTTCGGAACTCAGACTCGCCGAGAGAATAGATCACTTAGTACCTTGATTTGCAATGCTGTGGCTATGAGGAATGAAGGGAAATAAAAACAGTAAAACCGTTACCGATATTGGAAAGGTGTTTTCTTAGAAAATTATTACTTACAGTAAAGCTAGTAGACTTTTTTTTGTTCTGTTTTCTGCGTAAACACAAATAAAAGCTCTGACAGTTATCGACTCTGGAGCATTCGAAGTATAAATCAAATCAAAATGAAATGTTTGTTAATCTATGACACCAAACTAATGCGGTCATCAGTTACTGGCTTATAAACTACTCAAACTAATTTAAACTAATCTAAGGACAACGCACACGCACTCATGCCCGAATGAGGATTAGAACCTAGAGCGGAAACAGACGTATAATTCCCCTAGAAAAAAAGAATCGTTTCCTACATTTTATCCATTTCCTGCCCCCTCTCTCTGTCGATGTCTTCCTCCCTCTCCTCGTTTTCTCTTTCCCACTTCATAGACAATTTAAATTAGCAAACTTACTTCAAATTTGTGGTAACGGTGGCAAATGACAGACAACTTAGTCTTACAGAAAACTAAGTGGCAATCAACAGCGTTATTAACGGACTTCAGTATTTGACGTTTTGATCTCCGATGCTGGCAATACTACCGCACTAGCAGTTGTGACAATGTTTTCGGTACACATTTGTTGTTGTAAACGAACCATTCACAGATAAACATCCTTAGAATCAAATTTCACGGAAAGTTGTCGGTTTCCTGTGTCATTTCAATCATGGTACATGATCTGTACGTGCAGGAGGAGTTGTTGCATTTCGATGTTCTCCTATTATTATGACGGTCGGATAGAAGGTAATACGAGTGTTTAAATAATGTTCAAATGTTGGTAGAGCTTATGGGACTTAACTACGGGGTCATCAGTCCCTAAACTTACAAACTACTTATGAACTAGCTAATACTAAGGACAGCATAAACATCCATGCCCGAGGGGGGATTCGAACCCCCGACGGGCAACGGTCTCGCGCATCGTAGCATAGCGCCTCAATGCGCTCGGCCGCTCCGTCGCGGCACGAGTGTTATAGATATGAAAATATCTACGTTCTTTTACTACTCTTGACGGCTATGTACACACGTTATTTTTGTTTTGTGAACATGTATGGTAAAGCACTTTTCGAATTATACAAATTTCATTGGCCTCCTTGTAAGACTGATATTAAAATCTAATTTTACATTTTGGACTCTTGTCGGGGTGTTAAAATGCAATTTATGCGTACGCGACTGGTGCTTGACGTGTAGACGGCAACGGAGAGATGGATGATGGGAGGTGAAGGCAGCCAATTAGGAGGCGTGTTTGGACGGCCAATAAGAAATAGCTTTAGTCATTATGGTTTGTAAATATGTAGTACTTACGAGGATCATTACTGTACTCGCCGGAGAGGGTACATCAAGATCAAGTCAAACATAGAGCAGGAACAATATTATTTATTTATTTCATGGTGGACACAAAAGATTATTCCCCTCATTCTCTGTCATCGGGATTTCGAAAAGGAATTGCGCCTTTTCTGTTCACAGTGAAATAAATAATGTTGTTCCTGCTCTATGTTTGACAGGTTGTTTATGTATTCTTGTCCGGTGAGTAAATTAATTATTCCAGAAAATATTACATATGAATGGACGGTTGTTCGGTATATCTATCTGTCACCAGCGTACCTTCTATATGTGTTGTAAAAACAGATAAAAATATAATTACTTCGGATCATGTATGAAATATCAATTACATTACCAAAAACGCTGCATACAAACACCAGAGCTAATTTTAAAACTGACGCCAAATTTACTAGATATCAAACACGCAATCTTATTGCCTGCCCGAATGCGACTCCTCATTGGCTACTTTTACTTCCCGTCAATCATCGCGCCGTTGCCAACATTTGCACGTAAAGTGCCGGTCGCGTATGCATAAATTTCACTGTAATCCTGGTCGGGAGATAATGCGTTGTGCTGTGGTGGAAACATGTTTCATTCTGGTTGTCTTATTGTCGCATTTGGGCCTTTGAATCTGTTGTATATCTCTTTCAATTATTGTTTGATGTCGTTTTTATCTTTGATCCGTTGGCTCCAGGGGATATCACATGTTGGATAGATCACTTCAGATCTGAATGATAATGTGGTTCAGTGTGCAGGTAGCGGTTGTTGTGGATAGGTTTTACATACTCTTTGCTGTCCCTGTCGTTCTGTAGACATGCGAACTAGCGGAATCCCACGGTTACTTTCTTGTTCTTGTGGGAAATGCATCTTCACTGGGCCAGCTGTGAATATGCTGATGAAGCGTATGCAGTTCTGCTTCTCCATGCGGCCAAATGACACATGTGTCGTCCACTTAGAAATCCATTAGAAATGACTTCAGTATTCTGGTAAAACCATCAGAGAAGTGATATATCGAAACACCCAAATTACAGCAAGTCAGTAATAGCTCTGATGGAGGCCGCTGTAACTCTACTGAAACATTGGTGCATTTTAGAATTTGAGCATTTTATAAGATGACATAGCTATATACCTAGAATGCTTTTTTTGAGACGGTTCACCAGTTTGAAATTGAAATGTATTGACAAGAGCACAAGTGTTATGACGGCACTGATTCTCAATTGTAGAAGTCCTTGCTAGACAGTGCTTCTCACACCGCCCTGCAAACTTCTGCCGAAGATCTACATGGTCATTACTCAAACTCCTCCTGAAGCGATATTAAAACATCATTTTCGTGAGGAATATTCGCTTAGCCCTATAGGACGTTCGAGGGGCCTTAAGATAATGGACTCGTATCAGGACGCAGCAAGGTGGAAAATTAGGTCAGACTATCGTCATTTACGTTTAACGTAGTGTATGGAATTCATTTCAGACGAATGCTAAATTAAATTTTGTACGTCCTACACTCTCCTTCCAATTTCCGACTTTGTAAACAAACATTTCTCCAATACCTAACATGATCTATTTTGAATATGTTTGGGCTCTGGTACTACCTGTGCAACGTTTGCTTGGTTTCATTTCTACCATTCGCTGTTCTGCAGTATATTTAAAAGTGCTATATAGCTTGAGTATTAAAGTACTTATCCTGTACCCATCCAGTTTTTATGCTGTTGTTGTTGTTTGTAAACCTATTGGACCAAACTGCTATGGTTATCAGGTCCTAGACTTACAATAAGGGCAACACGCACATATCCATGCCTGAGGAAGGGCTCGAACCTCCGCCGGGAACGGCCGCGCAGTCCGCAGCGTGACGTCTTAAACGATGCGGCCATTCTGTGCGACTCTAATTTTTCAAAATGTTCAAATGTTCGTAAATCTAAGGGAATTAACTACGTTGGTCATCAGTCTCCAGGCTTATGAACTACTTAAAATAACTTAAAGTAACTTAAGAGAAGGACAACACCCATGCCCGAAGTAGGACTCGAACCTCCGACGACGAGCAACCGCGCGCTCCACAGCGAGGCCCCATAGAACGCTCGGCCACTCCACCGCGGCGCTCCAATTTTTACTGTGATCGTTTTGCAGCTAGTGTCACTTTTACACCCATGCTGTGAAAAACTGTCTGCCAAACGAGAGAATATAAATTTATGTGATTTCCACCGACTCCTTACTATTTACTTTCAACTATTTTTTCCACATTAGTATGTCGACAAATATTACGACCTAAAAAGTAACATAAATAACGCATACTCTGCCATTTGAATTTACTTATTTTAGGGTAAAACTAAAAATTGCGTTTGAAGATAAGTATTCCTAAAATCTACTTATCTTCAACACAATGTTATAGTAGATTTTAGGGGTCGTTGACTGCAGAAGAACGCTAATGCTGTAAAGTTTTATATTTTTGAATTTATATAATATTTCACATGTTCAAATCAATGTGGGGCGTTGAAGTGACGGTGTTAAGATACATGAAAATCTTGCGTAATTACATCTTATTTATCACAGAGCAGCTTATGTTTAATGTTTATTTACACTCTGTTGGTATCTAAATACAAACAAACAGGGATGCATTTCATTGACGAGTAAAATTACCTGATGTGGTGCCCAGCTGAGCGATTATTTTGCTGTACGGATGTACATAAAGAAAAAAATGATAACCAGCGGCCTCAACAACGTTTGGTTTCTGTCGCCCTTTCTTTCCCATAACTTACACATTTTGTTGGCGATCTGGTGTGACTTGTTACATTATCTTACGTTGAAACAGTTTATTGCATTACTAATTCCAGCAGAACTACCTGCCTTGCTCAGATAGCAATACCTCATAAAACTAGGTTAATCGTCGTAGTTGAAATGGGAATTTGCTCAGTTTGATTGTATACAAAATTTTTATGTCAGTAATTTTATTACTGTGACGACCCAGTATGCTAACATATTGTATTAATTGAGCTCATTCTCACTTCAACGATGATGACATCTAGTTTTATGAAGTGAGGGCACCTAAGGATGACAGCAAGTTCTGCTGAAACTGGTAATGAAATAAGTTGTCTCAACATAAGCAGTTAATGTAACAAAACTTTCTTTCACAGTTGAAAATGCAATCACCAGGTTACTTGTGAAAGTCGTAGTAAATATTCAGATGTTGAAATGTAATGAGACCTCTAATGATTAAACGGCGATGTTGGGTCTGTGGATTTAAGATTCCACAAAAGTCTTCTGCCCCCGTCCACCCTATCATTTACACACAAACAGTTTCACATGACGTCGCTTTCAGCAACGAACAGTCGCAACGTTATGTTTTGTTTGTTTCCTTTGTACTGTTGGAAACATTGTGCGACTCCGCATTCGGTCGTTGTTTCTAACGGCAAAACGCGCTCATCGATATCGCGTAACCGATGCGCAAAAAGTGCGTTGATTCAGCTTTGTGGTAACCGTGTGTGCTTTGCAGAGATCCTTCATTGTTTATCTCATACATTCGCGACGTGGATTTAAAGAGATAGGGAACGAAAGAGAGAGAGAGAGAGAGAGAGAGAGAGAGAGAGAGAGAGAGAGATGGAAGAAAACAAACAGAAAGGCAGACTTAGAAATTTGTATCTGCTTCTACTGATATAAAACAAAATAATATTGAATCTTAATCCATGTGAGTGATCGACGTGAAATAAAAATAAATAAGTTAAAAACAAAAAACCTGTAAACTAGTTGATAAATCACAACAAATAAATGCCCTATACAGAAATCATATCTGATCACTGTAGTGCGTCGAATATAAATAATAATGAATTCATTCTAGAGTACTAAAAAAAGCGAACAGTATATGAAAACGTATCTTATCGGTGTAGAGCTAGAAATTCTATAATACACTGCATAATCTATTGTGTAGGAAACGGTTTACAATAATTGACACAAATTGTTATGTACAAATGAACGTTATATTGAATTATGTCTCAATCTGTGAACTAAGCATATCTGAAAGTTGGATTGTCTATTAGATGGGGTCCTGACCCAATTAAAACGTTCAAGAGAAAGTCAGTGCTACGTTTATAATCTTCTCGGTAGCTGTCCAGCAAGCCTCACTGTACTATTACTTTGCACAAAAGGTAAAGATAGGAGTCGTTTGTTTACCAGACAATTAGTATACACAGAGTCATCATCTGAAATGTGGTGTGAGCTGACTTGAACCTCGCTCGCAACATTAAAAAGGGTGCAGAAATAGGAGTACGATCTGAAACGTTCGTATAAAAAGCGCTACCATTTGCCCTGAAATGAAAATGGTCTGGTTCGAATTCAAGTCCAGCAAACACTTTGATGTTTCTAAGATAGTTCAACAGCTCGAGTTGTACTATAACAATTCAACCCTTTAATGCATAGTGTAGCTGATCAGCTAATAGCTCGTCCTAGAAATTATAAATTGTAGAGTGCTACTGAATCATTTCGACAGTTTGCTGCATTGAGTTACTCCTAACATGTGCGTTTGTTTACTTTAGTTTTCCTCCTTTGCCATGTCGAAGTAGTCAATCACTAAGCATAATAGTGACATTTACTGCTTCAGGTACATCATGTAAGGACTACATAGCTGACCAGCTATGAACTTTTTGTTGCTAGAAGTGCATAATAAGTTTAAGGACTTTGTTTTAAATATTTTTATTCTTATAGCTTCAAATAAAAAGTCATACATTGAAGGGTTAATGAATATTTTGAATATTTCTGAAACCTGTTTCGCATGGAATTTTGAGATATTTCAAATATTGCGCAATATTGTTCTTACAATAACCTATAATTAAACAGTAAATGAGTGTTTGATATCGATCTCGTGTACTACATTGTGTGTTTCGAGCTGCTGATCTGTGAAGAAACATGTAGCATTTGGCCCTAAGTAGAATTACCATCTGTATTCAAAAAGAAAAAAACAATCCTTGTGTACCACATGTAAGTGGTTGCGACTAGACACATATGGCTGTTATGTTTATTGCTCGTAATTTTTAATACAACATAATGACTTTTCTCGTAAACATGAAAGAAATGATGTCATAATTTCCAGCGTGATAGCCACGGACAAGGGCAGGCAGCAGTAACGAGTAATGGCAACGCTGTAATCTTGGCAAGTTATGGCTGCAAAGATTACGGCGAGCACGCGAATATGTGGGCCAGTAGGGTGAACGCTACGCCCTGGACGGCCGCTAGATAACGCAGGGAGGCGTGTGTACTGCGGGAGGGACTATCGACCCCCGCGCAGGGGCCAGCTGCACTCTAAGATCCACGTGAGAGATGCATCAAAAGATTCTGTGTGTCTTACCGCGGTAAAAAAAAGCAAGACATATACGAGAGTTAGCTGTAGTTCGTCCACGCTGTTTGTAATTTAGAAAGCAACACATTCATCTGCAGGAGATGTTAACACGATCATAAACGCAAACGTACGCTTAAGTCGCGGGTCCCTGGAGCACACGAGCGAAGAATCAACATGAAATTATTGCAGGTTAAGCAACTGTGCTGAAACAGAAGAAAGCAAGCTGTGTATTTTCAAAATTCATGACATTCCATAGTAATTTTTAAGAAAAAGATGATGCTCTTTGGATATTAGGTTAAAAAAAATTATTTGATGAATGGAGCTTATGAGGTTGAAGCACGCATGGGTGTTGTCAGAGGGATGTTTCATTATGGTAGAAGCAAATTTTTATTTAGACTGCTAGGGCCTTACCTTTGTTGCTACTGTCTGGTTAAAAAAATATATATATGTCAAGTCTCGGAGTGTTGCAGGTCAGTGGCTGAACACTGGGCACACTTTGTATCCCTACGCCTTCATCTCCGCAGGAGGATCTTCATCCAGTAGGACGGAGAACTTTTCTGTTTGCCGCGCAGTCTCGGCGAAACGAAACGACAGCGGCCTCTTTACAATTAAAGCATCGGGCGTATTGTTTCCAACTGGTGCGGTAGGCAACTGCTGCGTTCCGAAACTCTTCGGGGCCACCGCATGGACACCGGAAGGAACTGAGGCGTGGAAGCTAAGACTGGAGGAAGGCTAGCCTGAGCAGGCAGTTTCCGCGGGAACGTGGCAGCGGCGTGGTGGCCGGGACGCGGTCACTGGCTGGCAGGTCGGCCGCCTCTGAGCTCGCTAGCGGTGTGTTTGCGCGTCGCGTCTTGACGGGGCGAGAACCGAGCGACAACAAGAGCCCTCGTGGAGGGGAGCCCGCGCGCGCTCCGCCGCGCATGCGCACGAGCCGCCGCTCCGATGTGCGCAGCGCCGCCATATTGATTTTCGTCGGCTAGCTTCTCCCTAGGGGTCAGCGGAGCCGCCGCCCCTCCACGAGGGCCGTGGAGGGTGTGGGGGGGGGGGGGGGCAGGGCGGAGGAGAGGGCGGCGCCGCTGGAGGTGATGGGAAGGAAACAAACGAACGACGCGTCCGCAAACATAAACAAGGGCGCGTGTCCTCCACAAAGGCTCTCCAAAGCCGCGCGCCGCGACGCCACAAAAGGAGCGACAGGTTGCCACAAGGGCAGGCAACTGTCGAGCCTGAATAATAACGACTTAGTGACGTAAGTAGGTGCAATCCCTCTCTCCGCATGTGAGCTCTCAGAAAAACAAAACATCATCATATGCATTCGTTGCATAAGTTCTTCTGTTTAAATACGTCATCTGACGACAAACGAATTAGAATATTAGACGCGGTGGAGTGGCCTTGCGCTCTAAGGCGCCTTGCTGCGGAGCGCGCGGTTGCTCGATGTCCGAGGTTCGAGTCCTCCATGGGGCATGGATGTGTGTGTTTGTCCGTAGGTTAGTTTACCTAGGTTTAAGTAGTTTGTAAGCTACGGACTGATGACCACGCAGTTTGGTCCGACAGATTTACAGACATTTGAACATTTTAACTAGGTTTAAATAGTTTGTACGCCTTGGGACTAATAACCAAAGAAGTTAAGTTACATTGATTTACAAATATTTGATTTGTATTAGAATGTTATATTTTAATTGGATTGGTCTCCTTTCAGTAAAACACTATCTCTTCTTCTTGTCACCCAAGCAAGTGTCACCGCAAATGCCTTATCTTCAGTGGGCTTTTATTAATTGATAAATGTTTTTACAGTACGTAAATCATATTTGCAGATTAGAAAACATGCAAAATTTAATTATTTTGTCAAGTTCGCTCAACCACAGAGATCGTGTAAAAACACTAAATTATGACGCGTTTCAAGGGTCAAGCCCTCATCATCAGATAAACTACACAAGAATCTTAAAACCTGCATATTGTGCTTCGTCAAGATTCAAAACAGACCCGAGCACTGGCGGCGCATAACACTAGCGAAATGCACGGAGTCAACAACACGAGTGGGGCGCACGTATGCATATGTAAACAAAGACCTCTAAATACCAAAGATCATCCACAAGGTAGTCGGTTCATTCAGGTGTCGCGAAATCGTTTGCACAGTAAGACAGAGGTTGAAATTTAAAAATAAACGACTTTTGTTCTAATAGGTCCACAAAGTTTTTAAAAAAGCTGTACGTATTGCCTTGAACTTGTTCATTTAATGAAACGTCGCTTTTAGCGTTATGTATTGTAATCTCCAGCTGTTCTAGCAGATGTAACTTTCTTCCCATATCCTGTTTATGCAAAATCATAAGTTCATCTTCAATCCGCTTTAATGGATGGCCAGTTTAGCGGATATTCGTAGCTACAGCGGACTTCTCAAAATTATTAAGTCGGAAGGCGTCCATATGTTCCTTGTACCTAACTTTAAACGATCTACCGGTCTGACCAATGTAGTTGGCATTGCAACTACTACACTGTATCTTATAAACCCCTGTTTCGTCATATTTATTAGTCTCTTGGTTTAAGTTATTCCGTAATTTATGATGTATTATTAGTTTTAAAAGCAGCTTCTACTTTAAAAGTTTTTAGTATGTTGGCAACGTTCTGAGATAGATTACCAAAATACGGAACCATTACCCTCTTGATATTATCCGTGCCATTTATATTAGATTTCGCACGATGTTTCTTTCGTATTAAGTTACTCACTACGTTTTCTTGGTAACCATTCACATTAGCAAGCTGTCTTATAATGTAAAAAACAGTGATTCTGTCTTTTTCGTTCATTGGCACTTTGAAGGCTCTATCGACTAAACAGCGTAGGACAGAAAGTTTTTGGCCATTAGGGTTACAAGAGCTGATATGTATTAGAATATCGGTTGTTGTAGGTTACCTATATACTTTAAATGTCTACCATCCTGCTTCGTAATTTTAAGGTTAAGGAACTGAAGTGAGCCATCCTTCTCTTGTTCAAAGGTAAATTCGATTTTCTCATGTAGGATATTAAATTTATTAATTATTTCAGTAATTTCAGTTTCTCCTCCATCTATCAATAGCAACGTATCGTCAACGTAGCGTTTATAATATAAGATTTTATCAACTGAGCCCTGCATATTTATGAAAAGCCGGTTTTTTAAGTTATTAATAAAAATATCTGCTATTGTTCCTGAAATACTTGAACTCATAGCCAGTCCGTCTTTTTGTATATAAAATTTCCCGTTAAAAGCAAAATAGTTATATTTCAGAATAAACTAAAGTTGGTCAATGACTTCAACGATTTCTTGCTGAGATAGTCTCAACTTAACAACCCTGAGATCGGCTTCTAGCATTTATTCTAATCTTCTGAAAATATTTTGAGTCATTTTTTGCTACCATGATGTAATAAATAGTAGTTTAGTAATATGCATACATATATTCTTTGTTATAAGGAATATTATATTGTCTCGAGGATCTTCATGATTCTTCAGTAACTTAATGTATTCTAGGTGTCTTATTACAGCTCAGATTTTTCTGTGCCTTATATTTCTTTTGCTGATAAAGATACATTTCCTCTTCCGCTTCCGTATGTTAATGCATCTATAGCATTTATTAAGAGAAGGCTTTTAAAACGTTGCCTTATAAAAGGCACTAAGAAAACAGGCAAAAAAATTACTGGTAAAAAAAGTTGGCTAGTAAAATGGTAGCAGCATAGAATATGGAGTCATACATTTTCCAAATTTGGTGTTAAAGAAGAATGTTATAGACCGGATAGTCTGATAGTACAACTTAGAAGATGGACTTAATCTTACTGGGGAGATAAGAAATAGATGTCGCTCAAACGGTCTTTCGTGAGGTCGATCTCTTCCGGATCTTCATTTACTTTTATTACTATGTCAAGTCAGTAGTTTGCAGTAAACACGTAATCTTATAATTTTCGTACTTTTCATCACTTGTCTTCCTTGGATTTCTCATTATTACAATATTATGAATGTCTTGGTGATATTTTACCAGTACCATGTATTTAGCAAATGTTGTGAAACAGTTTTGTCATAGCTGTCTCTCCAAAGGACCTCAATTATCTGGAGTTCTGCTCGAGACTTTCAGAGCTCGGTCAGATTCATCTCGCCGTATCATATCTCCCGTCATTCTTCATCTACTTCTACATTCACATCTACGTGGGGTACTCCGCAAATCACATTTAATTGCTTAGCAGAGAATTCATCGAATCACCTGATGCACCTTTCAGTTGTCGAATAGCATGCGGGAAAAAAATCTAAATCTCTCCGTTAGAGCTCTGATTTCTCTTAATTCATTATGGTGATCGTTTAACAGTATTTAGGTGGGAGTGAATACTATTTTATCGGAGGAGAAAGTCGGCCATCGAAATTACGTAAGCAGATCTCACCGCAATGAAAAATGCCGTTCTTGTAATGATTCCCAGTGCAACACCTATCGAGATAGTACAAATTCTACGTGACAAAGGTCCCACATTGTGCAGCATTACTCCAAAAGAGGACAGACAAGCGTAGTGAAAGCAGTCTCGCTAGTAGTTCTTCTGTTCTGCCAATAAAATGCAGGCTTTGGTACGCTTACCCATGAATAATGGCCCTGATTTATCGTGTAGACTAAGTTTAGCGGATTCGTTTTAGTACACATGTCAACGACTTCATACATTTCATTATTTAGGAGAAAACGCCAATTATTGGACCATATAGATATCTTCGTCTTACCGTTCTATAACGATGTCTGGGCATTAATTTTCGTTGCGTAGCCATGCTATATATTCTCTCCAACTTACAGCTTTCTCTTCCTTGATTAGTAATGGCTTCTTGTGTAAGCTCTTGCTATTCATCCTTCTGATTTTCTCCAAAGGTCTCTTTAATCTTTTTGCTAGATTTACACGCTAAGACTTCCCATTTCTTCTTTGTCATTTTGAACTTTTTGCAATCTAAGCATTTAGCTGTCTGTGTTCCCTTTAGCTTGTTACATTGGCTGAATTTTTGTGTTATCTCCTTTCATCAATTAAATTTAATATTTCGTATCTCATCTAAGGGTTTCTACTGGGTCATCACTGTTTCATCTCGCTGAAGATACCAGTTCGTCTTCTATTGTAGTCTTTTTCCCTGTTTCAAATAATCATGATCTCGAAAATCTCCTTCATCTTTGGTTCTTTCAATTCATCCAGGTACAATCTTAAGTTCCACCCTTCTTTAATTTGTATCCACAGTTCAGGAAAAAATATATCTATAAACAAAGTCCATATCTGTCCACGTGAATATTTTTAATTTAAAATCTTGTTTCGAAATATTTGTTTAATCAGTATGTAATCAATGTGCAGCTTTAAATGTCTCCATGTCACTTGTAAGTATACAGATTTCTTTCGTCTCTCGGAAACCAGTTGTCGGCAATTATTAAATTGTGTACAGTGCATAATTTTGTTGACTTCCCCTTCAATTCCATGTTCAAGTTTTAACAGCAGCTTACATATAATACTTGATTACTTTCGCTGAGATTATGTTTTTGTTGCTTCCAGCTTTGCAGTTCCTGTGCCATAGTAATTATCAGTCGGTGTGCTCTAATGTGAGATGTTTTACGTGTACACCTGTTACCTTACCCTTCTGTTACATTCTGTGCTTGATATGCAATGTCTGCGCTGGAAATACAGTTTTAATATTTGCCAGTTGTTTCCGCAGTATATCTGACGTTTTAAATAGCGGCGTTAACGTCAGTCTCAGCTAACAACACGGACAGGAAACAGGAGGAAATAATCACAGCTGTACGTGAGCGCCAGCCTCTTCAGTGGTAATACATCAAACATACACAACGAAAAATTGTCAGTGCCAAAGCCAAAGTCAACTAATTTAAAAAAAGTCAAAAGTAACTTGTTTCGATCCTTAGCATCGTATGATACTGAAGAAAGGTACACTTACTCCTATGATCATGCTCATGTCCTCTACAGATAAAAACGTTTTCTTTTTGAAAGACTATAAGTGTCATGCACGTATGATCAGTCTCTGCGCTAGTTTATCGAAAGTATTCATAAACTGTTATTTTCGTGTACGGAACACTGCGTAAGTATTATATTTTATCTATGGTATCAAGAGAAGGAAATCTGAAATGAACCGACCGATGAGTGATCAATTTGATTTAACGCACACACTGCAATTACAGTGAAAGCCATAGATTTACTTTCGAGGAATCTCGAACATATTCTTATCACTATATTTTATCGATAGATGATTAAACTTGAAATTAACCTGTAGATGTATGATTAGAAGATAATTTACTTATGTTAATTAAGATCCTGCCGCAGGTTACAGGAAAGTATAAATTACACATTTCATAACGGCCATGTAGACCATTTTCACATATTGTAGAAAGGAAGGAAATTTAGAGGGATGTACAAATTATAGTAATGGCATGGCGGTTGATTCGGACGAAATGCTGATTGTGTAAAATGAATCAGATGAAAAGGTGGAGGATAACCGAGTATTAAATTGTAGTTGAGAATGAAAGTCTGAGAGGGTTTGCAACACTTGTCGGACGACGATCACCAGGTACTCGAGAAATACTTCATTTTCTTTTCATGTTGCCAATATTTCTCTTCTTCAGTTCTGAACTTTGACTGTCATCTTTCATATTTCTCACTGCCTTGAGGAAGTAAGAGCACATCTACATAAATACTCTGCCAATAACATTGAAGTGCAAGGCAGAGGTTTCATCGAACCTCTTTTATGACATTTGTATACAGTTCAGTTCTCTAAGAGTGCGGGGAAAAAAGAACACCACAACCTTTTCGTTTTCAATATCTCTTATTTTACTATGATGAGTATGTCTCCTTAAACAGGTGGGTGATAACAAATATCTTCCCAGTCGTAGGAAAAAGTTGGTGAAAGAAATTTGGTAAATATATCTCACCGCAACGAATAACGCCTTTCTTTAAATGATTTCCACCACAAATCGTGCTTCATTTCTGTGACACTATCTTCCCTGTATCTCGATAATAAAATGAAGCTGCCCATCTCCCAAATTTTTCCATATCCACCGTCAGTCCCACTTGGTCGGGATCCCACAATGGATAACAACACTCTAAAATAGGAAGCTCAAGTGTAGTGTAGACAGTTTCCATACTAGCTTTTTAAAGTGTTTTGTCAAAGAAACGTAACCTTGTACGTCTTTCCTACAAAATTTGTGTGTTCTTTACAATCAAAGTTGTTCGTAATCGTAATCACTATTGATTTAATTCAATTTACGGCCTTTAGATTTGACTAATTTATCGTGTATTACTTTTAGTGGCCTTCACGTTATTTAGGGTCAATTGCCAATCTCTATCCACACCATTACACGCCCCACACTCTACCTATTTCCTGTCTCCCGATCACTCTCACAGCAGTTGCCCCTCCCACCTTACCCCCATCCCCCCATGCTCCCCCTCCCCCCATCAGAAACCGATATAAATATTGTGAGCGCTCTTATAACCCACAGCACTTGTCGTAACTCAGATGAGACAGGCTGTGGACGCAACAACAAGGTAAACCTCTTCACTGATGTACGAGTCTGTTAAATGTGAATTTTATTCACTGTAGAGTCAAATGATCGGAAATGTCAGATAGTACATATTTAGTTCTTAACTTGTTTTTGATTCTGAAGATGGCCCAGGAGGATCGAATAAGGTAAATGGAACAATACAAGCAGCAACAATTGACAGACAATAAAAAATAATAGCAACGTTGTTGTTGTGGTTTTCATTCTGGAGACTGGTTTGATGCAGCTCTCCAACCTACTCTATGCTGAGCAAGCCTGCTCATCTTCAATAGATCCCTTCTTTTAGTCAAGGTATGCCAAACATTCCTTTTCTCCCCAATTCTGAACAGTACCTCTTAATTAGTTTCGCGATCCAGCATCGCGATCTTCAGCATTCTTCTGTAGCAGCACGTTTCAAAAGCCTCTATCCTCTTCCTGTCCTGTTTATCGTCTATGTTTCACTTCCGTACAAGACAACACTCCACACGAATGCCTCCAGAAAAGACTTCCTTACACTTAAATTGATATTCGATATTAAGAAATTTCTCTTTTTCAAAACCGCTTTCCTTTCCACTTCCATTCTGAATATTATCTGTACTGCGACCATCATATGTTATTTTAGTGCCCAAATAATAAAACATATCTACCACCTTAGTTTCATTGCCTAATCCAGTTCCTGCAGCATTTCCTGATCTTCTTTTACTACATTCCATTACCCTTGTTAAT